>CM035303.1:61233694-61498112 GCA_020226075.1 Hydropotes inermis | reverse complement strand
ATATATATATATATATATATATATATATATATATATATATATATATATATATATATAAACATATAGCTGATTCACTTTGTTGTACAGGAGAAACTAACACAACATTATAAAAACTATAATCCAATAAAATTAATAATACAACATTAGAAGAACAATTACATTAAAATGATGTACATATGGTCATAAAACGAAAAGATAATTGACCAGATAAAATAAATGTTTAAGAACAAAATGAATTTTGTAATGCTTGTCTGCATAACACTAGCTGAGGATATCAGATATTTAATGATACAGGTAGTTTTATGTATGTGAGAGACAATGTGGTATTCCTTAAGTTCATTTGCTCAGTCATGTCCAACTCTTTGCAACTCCCTGGACTGCAGCATGCCAGGCTTCTCTGCCCATCACCACCACTTGGAACTTGTTCAAATTCATGTCCATTTAGTTGATGATGCCATTCAACCATCTCGTCCTCTGCCATCCCTTTCTCTTCCTGCCTTCAATCTTTATATATATATATATAAATATACATATATGTATATATGTATATATATATACATATATAGATGATTTTCATCATAGGGCACGGGAATACAAAAGTTAGAAGTCGAGATACCTAGAATAGCAGACACATTTGGCCTTGGAGTACAAAAGGAAACAGGGCAAAAACTAACAGAGTTTTGCCAAGAGAGCACACTGGTCATAGTAAACACCCTCTTCCAACAACCCAAGAGAAGACACTATACATAGGCATCACCAGATGGTCAATACCAAAAGCAGATTGATTATATTCTTTGCAGCAGAAGATGGAGAAGCTCTATACAGTCAGCAAAACAAGAATGGGAGCTGACTGTGGAAAACCATTAAACCATTTAGGTATGACCTAAATCAAATCCCTTATGATTATGCAGTGGAAGTGACAAACAGATTCAGTGGATTAGATCTGATAGATAGAGTGCCTGAAGAACTGGGGACAGAGGTTTTTGACATTACATAGGAGGCCGTGTTCAAATCATCTCCTGAAAAATGAAATGAAAAAAGGCAAAATGGTCGTCTGAAGAGGCCTTAAAAAAAGTTTAGAACAGAAGTGAAGTGAAAGGTAAAGGAGAAAAGGAAAAAGAAATCCATCTGAATGCAGAGTTCCAAAGAATTGCAAAGAGAGAGAAGAAAGCCTTCCTAACTTGTCAATGCAAAGTAATAGTGTTATTCCATTAGAAATTTGAAAATAAAGGTAGGAAATTGCTTCATGGTTTTAAACTTAATTTCTGGAGAAGGAAAAGGCTGCCCACTCCAATATTCTGGCCTGGAGAATTCAATGGACTCTGGGCTCACAAAGTCCGTGGGTTCACAAAGAGTCGGACATGACTGAGGGACTTTCTCTTTCCCTTTTCACTTTCATAATGGATGAAAACAGAGAAGTGTTTCATAACTGTTCATGAAGAGAATAGTTTTTGGAGCAGTAAAATGGGTGTTATTAATACCCAAGGGAAGAGTTTTGGTAGGGAGCATGAAGAAAATAGCAATGTTTGTTGTTGCTATTTTTGTTTAGTCGGTAAGTTGTTTCTGACTGATTCATGGACTGTAGCCCATGAATCTCATCTGTCCATGGGATTTCCTAGGCAAGAATACTGAAGTGTTTTTCCATTTCCTTCTCCAGAGAATTTTCCTGACCCAGGGATCAAACCCATGTCTTCTGCATTGGCAGGTGTGTTTTTTACCACTGAGCTACCAGGGAAGCTAGTAAATGAAACAGTTTATTTGAAAACAGATGGCCCGTCAACCTGCACTCCAGAGAGAAATAATGCACAGAAATATAACTAGGCTGGATGTCAGATTAAGGGAAAATGACTCTAACTCTTACCCTATAGTACTTTTAAACCAGGCAATGAAGGAAGCACCAGTCCCAAGTGTGATCAGGGAGTGATTCAAAAACCATTCAATATGTTAGAACTTGGCTCCTTCCTTGTTCTGATAGAGAATAGCACTGGCTCCTCTTCTGATGTTGTAGATATGTTATAAGCTTGCAATTGTCCAGGCCTTGACATGAAGCAAACTCCTTTTCTGAATGGAAAATTACAGGAAAATCATTCTCAAACAATTTGATACTTACTCTTACGTTAGAAAATTGAAGTGCTTCATTGGCAAAAATTGCCCAAATACGTCAAGCACTAATGTGAGATTGAGACTGTCCTAATCCAAGGTCTTGACCTATAAATTTTCCACAATCTCTTTATCAAGTGTGTTTATCCCACTCTAGAGGATGTTTCTTTCAGGTTTTCCAATTTTGATACTACTAAACATTTTCAATGATGATGCTGAAATCTTTGGTCTAATGCCATGATCACTGAATAGTGTTCTCATTATGCTTTGACTTCCCATTAGGGAAGAGAATGTGCTCTTCTTTCAGACACTATATGGAAATCTGTGGGGCAAGATAATGAAGCCTGGCTGAGGAAAGCAATTTTGATTAATTTTACTTTGAGATTCTATAGTAAAATTATTTTATTAATGCGTGGTTTATAGTATTTTTAATTCTATTTTATATTCACTTTCAGTAGAGGAAAGATGCAGAGAGAAATGGAGTCTGGATCAAAATACACTAATTTCGTTAAGTTAGATGACTGAGAGAGGAAAAAATGCAAGTCAGTATTACTGAAAAGTCAAATGTAGAGACTTTTAAAATAGTATTTTTCAAGTATCTGCAATATTTCTGAGGGTAGGTTTTGTTTCTATTTTTGCTTAATATTATATATCTAGCATCATGCATAATGTTTGATATACAGTAGGTGTTGTATAACAATGGGTTTCTCAGGTGGTTCTAATGGTAAAGAGCCTATTTGCCAATGAAGGAGACATAAGAGATGCAGGTTCATTCCCTGGGTCAGGAAGATCCCCTAAAGGAGGACATGGCAACCTACTCCAGTATTCTTGCCTGGAGAATCCCATGGGCAGAGGAGCCTGGTGGGCTACAGTCCATAGGTTGGAGAGTCAGACACTACTGAAGCAACTTAGCACACACGTGTTCTATAATAAAGTGAAGTGGATAAAATAAATTAAAATTAAATTAAAAATTTAAATTAAAATATTACTAATAATAGGCACCAAGCAGACATGTTTTACTTAATATATGATTTTATGGTGAATAATTGTTAATTTTAGAAAATAAAAGCTTAAGCATTTGAAAACATATTTGTTCTATAAGTTATTAATTATTATTCTCTTAAATAATTAATGTGATTTATAAACAATTCATAATTAATTAATCAATTAATTTGTGTTCCCAGTTACATAGGCAATCCATAAGTGAATATTCACACAATCTGTTTAAATTATCACAAACACCAATGTGAGATTGAGATATTTTAAATATTAAAATTATTGACTTACTAGAGTTTCTGTTGATAAATTACATCAAGGAGAAATAAAAATCTGCCATTTATAATGTAACTCCCTTTAATAACCATCTGTTTTCTTTGTTTGATCCAAAGAATGTTAATAAAATAGTTTCTATCAGAACTAGTTACTCCTGAAGAAACCTAGATACATCAATTCTGTGCATAGAAAATGATTTGCCTTTTAGTTTCTGGATGGAAAAACTTAGGAAGGAAGTGTCATCTATAGAAAGAAAGACTAACATATAGTGTACTGTTGGACAAAAATAAAAAAAAAATTGTGGCCATGGCTTTTCTCTGTACTTGAACTTCTTCATATTGGCTGAGCTATAACTTATATTGCATTAAAATGGGAGTTGTTAGAAAGTAGGAATGTGGGAAAATGTAAGAGTGGGAGCTTAACAACTTGATAAATATGGTGTCTTATTCTGTTTGGTTTGCTATAAGAAAATACCACAGGTTGGGTGGCTTAAAAATAGCAGAAATGTATTGCATGCAGTTCTGAATGCTGGAAGTCTGAGATCAGGGTGCCAGCATGGTTGAGTGAGGGCCTTGCTTGTGATGGCCAACCTCTCACTGTGTCCTCACATGGCAGAAGACATGAGTGTTCTTTGTTGGGCCTCTTTTATAAGAATACTAATCCTATTCATGAAAGTTCTACCTACCTGATCTACACACCTCTCCAAAGGCCCCACATACTAGTACCATCACATTTGGGCATTAACATTTTAGCATATCAGTTTGGAGGGGATGTGGGCAAAAATGTTCCGAATACAGCATATGTCAAACATTCTAGTTAGTTTATATGAAAGATAATACTTTTCAGTCAGTTGCCAGTCATTTTCCTGAACAACTCCTTTCTGCTTACTAGTGATGTTATTTACCCACTGTTAACTCTGTATCAGTCAATTTATAAGCACTTTACTAAGATGCAACTTACTTAACCCTTATAGCAAGTTTGTGAGTTAAACACAACTATGTCCACTTTACAAGTGTCAAAATCCAAGTGTAAAAGTGTTAAATAGTACTTTTAAAGGCCACACACCTGGTAAGTAGAGAAGTTGGGCTTCAAACCTGGTTATCTGATTCCAAAGTTTTTGACCTCTATACCAAAACTGCCTCATGGCCGAGATTAGTAACCTAATGGAATAAGGTAGAAGAAAGGTGAAATATGGTGACAACAATATATCCATGTATATAGAGGACTATTCAGACATTCAGTTTGACTATAAAGAAGACTGAGTACTAAAGAATTGATGCTTTCAAATTGTGGTGCTGGAGAAGACTCTTGAGAGTCCCTTGGACTGCAGATCAAACCAGTCAATCCTAAAGGAAATCAACCCTGAATATCCATTGGAAGGACTGATGCAGAAGTAAAAGTGTAAAGAGATGTTGAATAAACTTCATAACTTTGCTGATGATCAACCTTGAATATCATATTTGTAAATCTTATAATTTGTCAGAGATTATTTGTCATATACTTATGTATCACTAAATTTTATAAATCATGTCATATGTTAATAGTCTATTAAACACCCCTGATATGCTGTTTCAGTTGAAACGATTTTATTTAAAATGTATAAAAAATCAAAATGATAATCTAATCTACATGGTAGATTATTCAGCAGGTTAAATTTGGGTACAGAAGACAGATCTTGGGATAGGAAAACAAGAAAGTGATCATTTAAGATACAATTTGATTTGAAATACTAGCAATTTCTTGGGTCCAGAAATATCAGATAATAATTTAATATTATACATTTTAATTACACTTGGTCACTCACATCATAGAATAGTACACTAAATACAGTGATGTGGATGGCATACTGTAGCACTGTCAAGGGCAACTTATGAACAAATAACAGAGAATCAGTTATTACAAACAGTAAAAAAGCCTTTAGGAAATATGCCTTATAATTGAGTTCTTGGTTAAACTTCACTTTTAAGTGTAAATGTAAAACAGTCAAATTTAATTATTTTTACTTTCATAAAAATGACTTAATCATACTGAGAACTTACTAGCAACTTAGTATTTGAAGACTTTGAACTTCAGCTTAAAAAAATCCATTTTGAGTTTATTTTTGTGTATGGTGTTAGAAAGTGTTCTAGTTTCATTCTTTTACAAGTGGTTGACCAGTTTTCCCAGCACTGTTTGTTAAAGAAGTTTTCTTTTTTCTGTTGTATATCCTTGCCTCCTTTGTTGAAGACAAGGTTATCTATAGTGAAACAGGTCACCAGCCCAGGTGGGATGCATGAGACAAGTGCTCGGGCCTGGTGCACTGGGAAGACCAAGAGGAATCAGGTAGAGAGGGAGGTGGGAGGGGAGATCGGGATGGGGAATACATGTAACTCCATGGCTGATTCATGTCAATGTATGACAAAACCCACTGAAATGTTGTGAAAAAAATAACCCCCAAACAAAAAAAAAAAAAAAAAAAAAAAAAAAGAAGCACTGACCAAAAAAAAAAAAAAAAAAAAACAGAGACAAGATGGCAGAGGGGTAGGTGGACAGAGTATTTTTCTCTCCATGGAAGCATGAGTAATACACCTTCAGATTCAGAAGATATTACAGAACACCAGCTGAAAGTGGGCAGGAGTCCTTGACCACCAGAAAGGAAAAAAAAAAAAAAAAATATATATATATATATATATATATATATATATATATCCATGAAAAACTTGGTAGGATGAAAGAAGGAAGGGGAAAAGAGTGAGCAAGACTGGACCTGTACATTGGAGGTAGGGGCACTGAAGCAGGGGGAATATCCCCACATCAGGGCAAGAGTTTGGAATAGAGAGAAAGTATTTGAAGTTGCAGGAGAGTGCAGCAGCTGAGCTGAGACAGCCTAAATGGAGTGAGAGCCACGTAGACAATCCTTGCTGCAGTCCTACATAACCCGGACAGGGATGCAATTCCCCTATAATGCAGAGCAGCTGGGAGCTTGAGTGTAGGGATTGGAGAGCAGTCCCAGGGTGAGGTCTGTTTTTTATTGTGGGAAGATGGCTCAAGGGGACATGAAGGAAGAGATAGTGGTGGAGAATGCCTTTGGGAGAAAGACAGGTAGCCATGGAGGCAAGGCAATACTGCTGATTCACACACAAGGGGTGGAGCCATCATTTTAGCCTCTCTCTTACCACATGGCAGTTGATCATTAGAGAAAGACCCTAGAGAAGGTGGCCCTTTAAGTGCCTAATGTGCTGAGCAACAGAGAAGAATGCCTGCCCGGGGTGGGGGGGGGGGGGGGGGGGGGGGGGGGGCGCCAAGCGGCGAAGGGGGGGGGGGGGGGGGGGGGTTGAGTGCCTGCTTCACCAAGCGACAAAGAAGGACCAGCCAGGGTGGCCGTCTGAACGCCAGCTGCCAGAGGCTCAGTTCAGTTCAGTTCAGTTCATTCCCTCAGTCATGTACGACTCTTTGTGACACCATGAACCTCATCATGCCAGGCCTCCCTGTCCATCACCAACTCCCGGGGTCCACCCAAACCCATGTCCATTGAGTCAGTGATGCCATCCAACCGTCTCATCTAGAAATAGGCTAATAGGGCCATAGCTCCTGCACCTGAGGATGCCGGCATCCTGGCATAATTGGTGCTACCAGGGTCCCCTCGATCCAAGCAGCTGCACTCCCTCCATGTTCGATCCTCACTGGGGCAGAGCTGCCAGAGGCTAGATAAAGCCCTACTAGCAGTGGATCTCATGTTCCCATGACCATTGGCTCTGCTGTGTACCTGGTATTGACAGGGTCCCTGAAACACAAGCAGTTGTACCACCTCTAAATTTGGTCCTCACTGGGGCAGACCCAATTCTTCCAGGGCAGGCTACGAGCAAATTCCTGTGGATGACTAGCATGTAGAGGTGGAGGAAAACCACAGCTGACCTCCAGAAGCAGTGTGGCTGGGGAAGAGGATCAAAAACCTTCCCACCAGCTATACAAGATAAATATTAAATCCACACAATCAACTAGGAAGATTCTGTGTCTATGAGATATATAAAAGGACAATGAGAGTTCCCACAAGAGAAAACACTAGCTCTGAAAGCTATGGACATTGGAGCCAAGAACATGCAGTGGTAGGGCCAGATTAGAATCTAAGGTGTCCCCAGATCAGGTGTAGAGATTGGCCCAGTATTGGAGGGCATCCTAGGGATGTAGAGGTGTATTTTAACTCACAGCAAAGGAGAGGACACTGACAGCTGAGATCTGAGGGAAAAATAGTATTATCCTTATATTTTTATTTGTTCAGTAGTTGGTTCTGGATTTTTTTTTCTTTGTGTTTTGCTTTTGTCTTTTTGATATAATAAAATTGTTTATTTTATTTTATTATTAACTCTATTTAAGCTTTTGAGAACTTTTTAAAACATAATTTATATTTCCTTTATATACTTCAACCTCTATGTTGGCTTTTGGGGTTCTGTAGTATTTTCTTTCTTTTTTCTTTTTCTTTTTTGTTTGTTTGATTGCTTTTTTTTTACTGTCCTTTTCCTGTTGCAGCTATATATATATATATATATATATATATATATACACACACACACACATACACACATATGTATATATATATATATATATAATCTTTCTCATATGCTTCTATTTAACTTTGCTTTTCTCTTTTTTATCTTTTCTTATTTTCCTTCTTTATTTTACCATGTTAGCTTGTTTTCTTCAATTATTCACCACTTGACACTCTCTTTTCATTTTGCTATCTGGTTTATGTTTTAGTTTTATTTTTATTTGTTTGATATTATTTTTGGTTTCCTTCCCTTGCTGGGGCACTCTCTTATACTTTCTTCCCTTTTGACTGTTTTTGTTTGTGTGTGTATGTATATATATGTGTGTATATGTTCCTTTCTTTTTCATATTATTTGTCTCATTTTGTATTTGCCATTTGTCTGGAGTTCCTCTTTTTTCCTTATTTTGTTTCGCATGCATGTTTAAATCCCCTTTAATGCCCTAACAAACAGCTTCTGGAATCTTGGTTCCCCAGCCAGAGATTGGGCCTGAGCCTTTGGAGTAGGAGCACTTAGCCCAGGATTCTGGACTGCCAGAGAACTCCTGACTTCTGGGAGTATTTATTATTTAGAACTCCCACGAAGGCCTCAACCTCTATACAAGACCTGGTATCACCAACTGCCGGAAGCATCCAGAGCAGTATGCCTCACCCAAAGAACTTGCTAGACAAAAAAATGCAACTAAATCATCAGCAGACAGGCTTCCCAAAGGCACCCCAAAGCATACTACCTCACACAGCCCAGCCCACCAGAGGGAAAAAATACTCAACTGTTTCCACAAGTATGCAGGCACATGTCCCTGCATGAAGGGACTACTTCAACATGGAGACTACTCAAACCACTGGATCAATCTCACCCACTGAAGGCAGGGCCAAATGGCTACATAGGTGAATGCAATCAAACATTTTGAGAAAAGCTAATATCTATCCTTCTGAAACTCCTTCAAAAAATTGCAGAAAATGGAACACTTTTAATTTTAATCTACAAGGCCACCATCACCCTGATATCAAAACAAATACACAAATCACAAACACACACACACACACACACATAAAGAAAAATACAGGCCAATATCACTGATGAACATAGATGCAAAAATCCTCAGCAAAAATTCTGAGGAAACAGAATTCAAAAATCATCAGCAAACAAAATTCAACACTTTACAAAGATCATACCCCATGATCAAGTCATGTTTATCTCAGGGATGCAAGTATTCTTCAATATACACAAATCAGTGTGATATATGGAATTAACAAGTTGAAAGATAAAAACCATATGACAATATCAATAGATGAAGTAAATTTTTTGACAAAATCAACACTCATTTATGATAAAAATCTTCAAAAAATTCGTATAGAATAAACTTTTATTGTTCAGCCACTCAGTCATGTCCAACTGTTTGTGACCCCATAGACAGCAGTACAGCAAACATCCCTGTCCTTCACTTTCTCCTGGAGTTCACCACAACTTGAAAACACTAATTCTTTGGCATTCACCCTTCTTTATAGTCCAAATTTCACATCCATACATGACTACTGGAAAAACCATTGCTTTGACTCTAAGGACCTTTCCTACCTCAACGTAATAAAATCTGTATATGATAAACCCACAGCAAACATTATTCTAAATGGAGAAAACCTGAAATCATTTCCTCTAAATGAGAAACAAAACAAGGGTACCCACTCTCACCACTGTTATTGAACATCATTTTAGAAGTCTCAGCTATGCAATCAGAGAAGAAAAAGAAATAAAAGCAATCCAGATTAGAAAATAAGTAAATCTCTCCTTGTTTGCAGATGACATATTAAACATAGAAAACCCCTAAAGACACTATTAAAAAATTACTAGAGCTAATCAGTGAATTTAGTAAAGTCACGGGATACAAAATCAATACAGAGAAATCCCTTGCACCACTAAAACCTAATCACTAACAACAAAAAATCGGACAAAGAATTTAAGGAATAAATCCCATTTACCATTGCAACAAAAAAATAAAATACTTAAGAATAAACCTATCTAAGGAGACAAAAGAAGACTATAAGACACTGATGAAAGTGATCAAGGACAACATAAACAGATGGAGAGATACTTCATGTTCCTGAGTTGGTAAAATCAATATTGTGAAAATGACTATACTAACAAATGCAATCTGCAGATTCAATGCAAACCCTATGAATCTACTAATGCCATTTTTTCACAGAACTAGAAAGAAACATTTCACAATTCATATGAAACACAAAAGAACCCTACTAGTCAAAGCAATCTTGAGAAAGAATGGACCTGGGGGTATAAACTTTCCTGAATTCAGACTATCCTACAAAGCTACAGTCATCAAGACAGTATGGTACTGGCAGAAAAAAACAAAAATATGGACTAGAGATAAGCCCATGCTCCTATGAACATCTTATTTTTAACAAAGTTGGCAACGATATACAAAGGGTCAAAACACTCTCTTCAATAAGAGGTGCTGTGAAAGCTGAACAGCTATATGTAAAAATGAAATTAGAATAAAAATTCCTCAATGAAATACTAGAAAATAGAATCCAAAAACATATTAAAGATTTCATACAACATCTGAGGGATGCAAGGATTCTTCAATATATGTAAATCAATCAATATTAAACACCATATTGCACTCATCTCACATGCTAGTAAAGTAATGCTTAAAATTCTCCAAACCAGGCTTCAGCAATACGTGAACCATGAACTTCCAGATGTTCAAGCTGGTTTTAGAAATGGCAGGGGAACCAGAGATCAAATTTCCAACGTCCACTGGATCATCAATAAAGCAAGAGAGTTCCAGAAGAACATCTATTTTTGCTTTATTGACTATGCCAAAGCCTTTGACTGTGTGGATTACAATAAACTGTGGAAAATTCTTTAAGAGTTGGGAATACCAGACCACTTGACCTGTTTCTTGAGAAACTGTATGCAGATCAGGAAGCAACAGTTAGAACTGGACATGGACCAACAGACTGGTTACAAATAGGAAAAGGAATATGTCAAGGCTGTATATTGTCACCCTGCTTATTTAAATTATATGCAGGGTACATCATGAGAAACTCTGGGCTGGAGGAAGCACAAGCTGGAATCAAAATTTCCGGGAGAAATATCAGTAACTTCAGATATGCAGATGACACCACCCTTATGGCAGAAAGTGAAGAAGAACTAAAGAGCCTCTTGATGTAAGTGAAAGGGAGAGTGAAAAAGTTGGCTTAAAGCTCAACATTCAGAAAACTAAGATCATGGCATCCAGTCTCATCACTTCATGGCAAATAGATGGGGAAACAGTGGAAACAGTGGCTGACTTTATTTTTATGGGCTCCAAAATTACTGCAGATGGTGATTGTATCCATGAAGTTAAAAGATACTTACTCATTGGAAGGGAGGTTATGACTAACCTAGATGGCATATTAAAAAGCAGAGACATTACTTTGCCAACAAAGGTCTGTCTAGTCAAGGTTATGGTTTTTCCATTGGTCAGGTATGGATGTGAGAGTTGGGCTATAAAGAAAGCTGAGCACAGAAGAATTTCTGCTTTTGACCTGTGGTGTTGAAGAAGACACTTGAGAGTCCCTTTGACTGCAAGGAGATCCAACTAGTGCATCCCAAGGGAGATCGGTCCTGTTTGTTCATTGGAAGGACTGATGTTGAAGCTGAAACTCCAATATTTTGGCAACCTGATTTGAAAAGCTGACTCATTTGTAAAGACCCTGATACTGGGAAAGATTGAAGGCAGGAGGAGAAGGGGAGGACAGAGAATGTGATGGTTGGATGGCATCACAGACTCAATGGACACGGGTTTGGGTGGACTCTGGGAGCTGGTGATGGACAGGGAGGCCTAGTGTGCTGTAGTTCATGGGGTCGCAAAGAGTCAGACACGACTGAGTGACTGAACTGAACTGAAACACCATATTTACAAATTGAAGTTTAGAAGCCATTTGATAACCCAAGTATATGCAGAAAAAGCTTTCAGTAAGATTCAGCATTCATTTATAATTAAAACTCTTCAGAAAGTTTGAAATGGAAGGAACCTGCTTCAACAAAATAAAGACCACAAATTACAAACCCACAGCAAACGTTATTCAGCAAACAATTTTCTCTAAGACAAGGATGACCAATCTCATCACTATTATTCAGCATAATTTGGAAGTCCTAGTTATGGCAATCAGAAAATAAAAAGAAATAGATTAAAATCAGTGAAGAAAATATGTAAAACTGTTACTATTTGCAGATGATATTGTACTTTACATAGAAAATCCTAAAGGTTACACCAAAAAAACTACTAGAGCTGATCAATTAATTTAGTAAAGTTGCAGGATACAAAATTAATACACAGAAATCACTTGCATTCATATACACTAGCAGTAAAAGGGAATAAAAACTAAGGAAACAATCCTATTTACCATCCAAATAAAAAATAAGATACCTAGGAGTAAACCTACCTAAGGAGGCAATTTACATGTAGGCAAAAAAGTCATAAGACATTGATGAAAGAAATTAGAAACAACACAAATATATGGAGAGATTCAGCATATATTTGGATTGAAAGCATAAATATTGTAAGAATGACAATACCATGCAAAGCAAACTACTGATTCAGAGCAATCCCTATCAAATTACCAATGGCAAGTTTTACAGAATTAGAATAAGAACTTTTGCAAATTGTTTTGAAAAAGAAAATATCCCAATTAGCCAAAGCAATCTTGAGGAAAGCAAAAAAAAAATAATAATAAATTAAAAAATAAATTAAAGAAAATAAAAAAAATAAAGTTAAGATCTGAATTATTCAAGACCCCTGACTGTAGACAGGGATTACACAACTCTAATCATCAAGACAGTGTGGTGCTGGCACAAAATTAGAAATATACATCACTAGAATAGTATAGAAAGAATAGAGGTAAACCTACACAGCTATTGTCACCTTATCATTGACAAAGGAAGAAAGAATATACAAAGGAGGAAAGACAGCCTCTTCAAAAAACGGTACTGGAAAAACTGGACAATTTCGAACACCATATACAAAAATATACTCAAATGGATTAAAGACTTAAATGTAAGGCAAGACAATATAAAACTCTTAGAGGAAAGAGAGGTAGAACACTCTTTGATGTAAATTGCTATAAAATCATTTTTTAATTAATGTATTTATTTTAATTGGAGGCTAATTACTTTACAATATTGTAGTGTTTTTGCCATGTATTGATATGAATCAGCCATGAGTGTACATGTGTCCTGAGTCTTGAACACCCCTCCCACCTCCCTTCCCATCCCATCCTTCAGGGTCATCCTAGTGCACCAGCCCTGAGCACCCTGTATCATGCATCAAACCTGGACTGGCCATCTGTTTCACATATGATAATATACATGTTTCAAAGCTATTCTTTCAAATCATCTCACCCTCATCTTCTCCCACAGCATCCAAACTCTGTTCTTTACATCTGTGTCTCTTTTGCTGTCTTGCGTATAGGGTCACCAATACCATCTTCCTAAACTCCGTACATATGCATTAATATACGGTATTGGTGTTTTTCTTTCTGTCTTACTTCACTCTGTATAATAAGCTCCAGCTTCATCCACCTCATTAGAACTCATTCAAATGCATTCTTTTTAATGGCTGAGTAATATTCCATTGTGTATGTGTACCACAGCATTTTTATCCATTTGTCTGCTGACAGACATCTACGTTACTTCCATGTCCTGGCCATTGAAAATTGTTCTGTGATGAACATTGGGATACATGTGACTTTTTCAATTCTGGTTTCCTAGGTGTGTATGCCCAGCAGTGGGGTTGCTGGGTCATATGGCAGTTCTATTTCCAGTTTTTTTAAGGAATCTCAACACTATTCTCCATAGTGGCTGTATTAGTTTGAATTTCCACCAACAGTGTAAGAGGGTTCCCTTTTCTCTGCACCCTTTTCAGAATTTATTGTTTTCAGGCTTTTGGATAGCAGCAATTCTGACTGGCGTGAGATGGAATCACATTGTGGTTTTGATTTTCATTCCTCTAATAGTGAGTGATGTTGAACATTTTTTCTTATGTTTGTTAGCCATCTGTATGTCTTTTTTGGAGAAATGCCTGTTTAGTACTTTGGCCCATTTTTTTTTTTTTATTGTGTCATTTACTTTTTTGGTATTGAGATGCATGAGCTGCTTCTATATTTTTGAGATTAAAATTTTGTCAGTTGCTTCATTTGTTATTATTTTCTCCCATTCTGAAGGTGGTCTTTTCACCTTGATTATAGTTTCCTTCGTTGGGCGAAAGCTTTTAAGTTTAGTTAGGTCTCTTTTGTTTATTTTTTGCTTTTATTTCCATTATTCTGGGAGGTGGGTCATAGAAGGTTCTGCTGTGACTTATGTCAGAGAATGTTTTGCCTATGTTTTCCTCTAGGAGTTGTATGGTTTCTGGTCTTACATTTAGATCATTAACCATTTTAAGTTTATTTTTGTGTATGGTGTTGGGAAATATTCTAGTTTCATTCTTTTACAAGTGGCTGACCAGTTTTCCCAGCACTACTTGTTAAAGAGATTTTTTTTTTTTCCCATTCTATATTCTTGCCTGCTTTTTCAAAGATTAGGTGTCCATAGGTGTGTGGATTTACCTCTGGGTTTCCTACTTTGTTCCATTGACCTATATTTCTGTCTTTGTGCCAGTACCATACTGACTTGAAGACTGTTGCTTTGTAGTATAATCTGAAGTCAGGCAGGTTGATTCCTCCAGTTCCATTATTCTTTGTCAAGATTTCTTTGGCTATTTGAGGTTTCTTGTATTTCTGCACAAATTTTGAAATTATTTTTCTAGTTCTCTGAAAAATACCGTTGGTAGCTTGATAGTGATTGCATTGAATCTATAGATTGTTTTCAGTAGTATATTCATTTTCACTATATGGATTCTTCTGATGCATGAACATGGTACATTTCTCCATCTATTTGTGTCATCTTTGATTTCTTTCATCAGTGCAAGATTCTTTGTGAGCCACTTCCTAGAGTAATGGAAATAAAAACAAAAATGAACAAGTTAGACATAATTAAACCTAAAAGTTTTTTCTCAACAAAAGAAACTGTAAACAAGGTGAAAATTCAGCCCTCAAAATGAGATAAAATATTTGCAAGTGTGGCAGCTAACAAGGGGTTAATCTCTCAAATATAAAAACAACTCACTCAGCTCAGTTAAACTCATGCAATATCAATAAAATGAAAAAGCCCAACAACAGCAACAACAAACAAAAGGATGGAACACCTAAACAGATCTTTCTCCAAAGAAAACATACAAGTGGCTAACAAATACATGAAAAATGCTCAACACCTCCATTACTAGAGAAAAGCAAATCAAAACTGCAATGAGGTATCATCTCACACCAGTCAGAATGGACATCATAAACATAATCTACAAATAATAAATGCTGGAGAGGATATGGAGAAAATGGAACACTCTTTCACTGAAGGTGGGAATATAAATTGATATAGCCAGTATGGAGAACACTATTTAGGTTCTTTAAAAATCTAAATGTAGAACTACCATATGGCCCAGCAACTCTACTTCTGGATATATACCCTGAGAAAACCATAGTTCTATAGGATACATGTACCCAACTGTTCATTGCAGCACTATCTGCAATAGTTAGGACATAGAAGCTACCTAAATGACCATTAACAGATGAATGGGTAAAGGAGATGGGGTATGCATATACAATGGAATATTAGGTAGCTACAAAAGGGAACGAAACTGCATCATTTGTGGTGATGTGGGTGGACCTAGAGTCTGCCACAGAAAGTGAAAGTCAGTTCAGTTCAGTTCACTCGCTCAGTTGTGTCCTACTCTTTGCCACCCATGGACTTCAGGACGCCAGGCTTTCCTGTTCATCACCAACTCCCAGAGCTTGCTCAAACTCATGTCCTTTGAGTCAGTGATGCCATCCAACCATCTCATCCTCTGTCATCCCTGTCTCTTCCTGCCTTCAATATTGCCCAGTGTCAGGGTCTTATCTAATGAGTCAGTTCTTTGCATCAGGTGGCCAAAGTACTGGAGCTTCAAAATCAGCATGAGTCATTCCAACGAATATTCAGGACTGACTTCATTTACAATGGCCTGGGTGGATCTCCTTGCAGTCTAAGGGACTCTCAAGAGTCTTTTTCGAACACCACAGTTCAAAAGCATCAATTCTTCAGTGCTCAATTTTCTTTACAATTCAACTCTCACACCCATACATAGCTACTGGAAAAACCAAAGGTTTGACTAGATGGACCTTTGTTGACAAAGTAATGTATCTGCTTTTTAAGATGCTGTATAGGTTGGTCACAACTTTTATTCCAAGGAGTAAGTATCTTTTAATTTCATGGATGCAGTCACCATCTGTAGTGATTTTGGAGTGCCCCGAAATGAAGTCTGTCACTGTTTCCATTGTTTTCCCATCTATTTGCCATGAAGAGATGGGACTAGATGCCATGATCTTAGTTTTCTGAATATTGAGTTTTAAGCCAACTTTTTTACTCTCCTCTTTCACTTTCATCAAGAGGCTCTTTATTTACTCTTTGCTTTCTGCCATAAGGGAGGCGTCATCTGCATATCTGAGGTTATTGATATTTCTCCTGGAAATCTTGATTCCAGCTTGTGCTTCATCAGGCTGGCATTTCTCATGATGTACTCTGCATATAAGCTAAATAATCAGGGTGACAGTGTACAGTCTTTATGTACTCCTTTCCCAATTTGGAACCAGGCTGTTGTTCCAAGTCCAGTACTAACTGTTGCTTCTTGAACTGCATACAGATTTTTCAGGAGGCAAGTCAAGTCAGAAAGAGAAAAACAAATACCATATATTATGCACATATACGGGATCTAAAAAATATAGTACAGATGAACGTATTTCTAACACAGGAACAGAGAAACAGAAGTAGAAAATGGACATGTGGTCATGAGTGTGGTGGGGGGAAACAAGAAGGTAAGTTGAATTGAGAGTGGAAAATCATATATATATGACCATGTACAAAATATGTAGTTAGTGGCAAACTGCTTTCTAGAAGAGGGAGTTGAGTTCAGTGCTCTGTGTTGATATAGAGGTGTAGGATGTGTGGGGTGGAAGGGAGGCTCAAGAGTGAGAGGATATATATTGTACATATAGTTGATTCACTTTGCTCTACAGCATAAATTAATAAAACATTTTAAAGTAAATATTCTCCAATTACAATTAATGAAAATAAAATCAAGGAATGATGAATCATTGAATATGCCGACCCATGCCTTTGCTCACTGTGATGATAAAATTAAGATGCCTTTAATACTTTGTGTTGTTTAGTTGCCAAACATTTTCTGACTCTTTGAAACCACATAGACTGTAGCCAGCAAGGCTCCTCTGCACATGGGATTTATCAGGCAAAATTACTAGAGTGAGTTGCCATTTCCTTCTCCAGGGGATCTTCCCAGCCCAGGGATTGAATCTGCATCTCCTGCGTTGGCAGGCAGATTCTTTACCAGTGAGCCACAAGGGGAGCCCACTTATAGTTAAGAATCTCTAAAAAAACATTTTAATAGACATTGGAATTATACGATCTAATATTTTCTCAGTTACCCAAAGCTGAATGTGGATATTTTTTGAAGGAATTCCAATAGCTTTTCTGTGCACAAGGCATATCTGGTTTGTAGAAACCTGTGGTTCAGTTTCTGTTGTTGTTGTTTGTTTGCTTTTCTTTTGTTTTGATTTTTTGTTTTGCTTTTCTGTTAATAAGATCTTTCTTTTTAAAATTAATTTCTTTATTTTAATTTAAGGCTAATTACTTTACCATATTTTAGTGGGTTTTGCCATACTTTGACATGAATCAGCCATGAGTGTACATGTGTTCCCCATCCTGAACCCCCTCCCACCTCCCTCCTGATCCCATCCCTCAGGGTCATCTTAGTACACCAGCCCTGAGCACCCTGTCTCATGCATTGAACCTCAGTTGGCAATCTATTTCACATATGGTAATATACATGTTTCAAAGCTACTCTCTCAAGTCATCTCACCCTTGCCTTCTGCCACAGAGTCCAAAAGTCTGTTCTTTATATCTGTGTCTCTTTTGCTGTCTTGCATATAGCATCATCACTACCATTAGAAACAAACATTTTTTTTTTCCATTTAAACTTACCTTTCCATTGGGTAAGTAAGGATGTTTGACTGGAGTAGATATGGTTTTATATTGAAGAACATACTCTATTTTTATTTACATTCTTGAAATAACTTTTAAAAGTACTGCCATATGACCCAGCAATACTACTTCTGGGCATACACACTGAGGAATCCAGATCTGAAAGAGACACATGCACCCCAATGTTCATTCCAGCACTGTTTATAATAGCTAGGACATGGAAGCAACCTAGATGCCCATCAGCAGACAAATGGATAAGGAAACTGTGGTACATATATACCATGGAATATTACTCAGCTGTTAAAAAGAATTCATTTGAATCAGTTCTAATGAGATGAATGAAACTGGAGCCCGTTATACAGAGTGAAGTAAGCCAGAAAGATAAAGACCATTACAGAAAACTAACACATATATATGGAATTTAGAAAGATGGTAATGATAACCATATATGCAAAACATAAAAAGAGACACAGATATACAGAAAAGACTTTTGGACTCTGTGCGAGAAAGCGAGGGGGGGATGTTTCGAGAGAACAGCATGTATATTATCTATAGTGAAACAGATCACCAGCCCAGGTGGGATGCATGAGACAAGTGCTCGGGCCTGGTGCACTGGGAAGACCCAGAGGAATCAGGTGGAGAGGGAAGTGGGAGGGGGGATTGGGATAGGGAGTACATGTAACTCCATGGCTGATTCATGTCAATGTATGACAAAACCCACTGCAATGTTGTGAAGTAATTAGCCTCCAACTAATAAAAATAAATGAAAAAAAAAAAAAGACGTAAATTAAAAAAAAGTACATCATTCTGTGTTATTTTATGATAGGTTTTATTCTCTAAGATAAATCAAAATAAAATATTATACCAAAATTACCAATAATATACTGCACAGTTAAATCACTGAAACAGGGAAATTGGAAAGTTAAAAGAGAAAAGATTTATGGGACAATGTTCTTAAAGAAAAGATTTTTTTTTTCAGGCTACAAATTAACAAAAGCTCATTTTACTAAATAATGCCTTCTCTGAGACAAAGTGGATTAGCATTCAAGATTTTAATGGAGATAATTTTGTCAAGGTTATTAGATGTTCAATAGTGTTTGAGAAGAGCTGTAAAATAACTACACCTGGCTGCTCTCATAATGGTTTATATATCAGGAAATGGGAAATGGTGTGCAGACTGTTTACCAGTTATTTTAGATTAGTTACAGCATTTGCAGATGCATTTGAGGCAACATACCAGGCAGAGAACAGGTTCAGAATTATCTGTTATAAATTTTAGTTTCATAACAGGCATGGGCCCATCAATTTGTGTCTAATTAAGCCCTTCCATGGGAGATATAAAATACTGGAGATTTTCTATAATAAAAGCTCTTTAAAGTGGATGAGCAATAATTCTGAAACTCTTTCTGTCAGGGCTAATGTTAATATAGATGCTAATTTCTCTGAGGGCCCCATTTACTTAAGTCCTTTTCCTTTTGATTTGCTTAACTTCTGTAGCCAAAGTTACCTCCTGCCAGTGCAAATTTTATTGGAAATGTCTTTGTTTTACATTTGAGGATGAAATTGAAAAGCTGTCATAAGAAAAAGAAGTAATATGGGATTCCTAATTTACATGAAAACAGAAAATGAATCCATTACAAAAATTCTAAAATATAAATAAGTGAACTCAATGTCAAATTCATCATCAAATCCAGTTCATCTAAAAATTTTAAAAACTGATATAAAAATGTTGAATCAGGCCATCTGAAATTTCATATTCTTCAATTCAAGTTAATTAATGCATTAATTAATACATTATTAATATTATAAATTAAATAATTAATTAACATCATTAATTTAATAATAATTAATATTATTAATAATTAATATATTATTAATTATTAAAAGCAAGAGAGTTCCAGAGAAACATTTATTTCTGATTTATTGATTATGCCAAAACCTTTGACTGTGTGGATCACAGTAAACTGTGGAAAATTCTGAAAGAAATGGGAATACCAGACCACCTGACCTGCCTCTTGAGAAATCTGTATGCAGGTCAGGAAGCAACAGATAGAACTGGACATGGACCAACAGACTGTTTCCAAATAGTAAAAGGAGTACATCAAGGCTGTATATTGTCACCCTGCTTATTTAATTTATATGCAGAGTACATCATGAGAAATGCTGGGCTGGATGAAACACAAGTTGCAATCAAGATTTCCAGGAGAAATAGCAATAACCTCAGATATGCAGATGACACCACCATTATGGGAGAAAGTGAAGAAGAACTAAAGAGCCTCTTGATGAAAGTGAAAGAGGAGAGTGAAACAGTTGGCTTAAAGCTCAACATTCAGAAAACTAAGATCATGGCATCTGGTCCCATCACTTCATGGCAAATATGTGGGGAAACACTGGAAACAGTGTCTGACCTTACTTTCTCGGGCTCCAAAATCACTGTAGATGGTGACTGCATCCATTAAATTAAAAACACTTACTCCTTGGAAGGAAAGTTATGACCAAACTAGACAGCATATTATAAAGAAGATACATTACTTTGCCAACAAGGGTCTGTCTAGTCAAGGCTATGGTTTTTCCAGTAGCCATGTATGGAAGTCAGTTGAACTGTAAAGAAATTTGAGCACTGAAGAATTAATGCTCTTGAACTGTGGTGTTGGAGAAGACTCTTGAGAGTCCCTTGGACTGCAAGGAGATCCAGCCAGTCCATCCTAAAGGAGATCAGTCCTGGGTATTCATTGATAGGACTGATACTGAAGCTTAAACTCCAATCCTTTGGCCACCTGATTTGAAGAGCTGACTCATTTGAAAAGAACCTGATGCTTGGAAAGATTGAGGACAGGAGAAGAAGGGGACGACAGAGGATGAGATGGTTGGATGGCCTCACCACCTTGATGGAGATGAGTTTGAGTAAGCTCTGGGAGTTGGTGATGGACAGGGAGGCCTGGCGTGCTGTTGTTCACTGGGTCGTGAAGAGTCAGATATGACTGTGTGAGTGAACTGAACTAAACTGAACTGAATATGTATCAAATGTCTGTTATGTGCCAGGTTACCTGATATGGGGCTTTAAAGATAAATCAGGTTTAAGCTTGCCCTCTACTCATCCATGGAATTTCCAAATAAATGGAAAAGGCCTATAAGTACATAAGTAACAAGTACAAGACATTATGATAAAGATTGCAATGCAGTTCTAAGTAAAAGTCAAGAGGGAAAGATAGAGAGAAATAAGGATATAGAAAGTACTCATGGAAGAGATAGCATTGGTGCAGCTCTTTGAATCACTGTAGATAGTGACAGCAGCCATGGAATTAAATTACGTTTGCTCCTTGGAAGAAAAGTTATGACCAACATAGCATATTAAAATATGGAGACATTACTTTGCTGACACACTCTGTCTAGTTTAAGTTTTGATTTTTCCAGTAGTCATGTATGTATGTGCGAGTTGCCACATAAAGAAAGCTGAACACTGAAAAACTGATGCCTTTGAAATATGGTGTTGGAGAAGACCTTCAAGAGTATCTTGGACTGCAAGGAGATCAAACTAGTCATTCTTAAAGAAAATCAGTCTTATATATTCTTTGGAATGACTGACGCTGAAGGTGAAGCTCCCATACTTTGGCCACCTGATGCAAAGTACTGATTTGCTGGAAAAGACCCTGATGTTGAGAAAGACTGAGGCAAGAAGGAGAAGGGAACAATAGTGCATGCGATGGTTGAGTGACATCATTGACTCAATGGACATGTGTTTAAGCAAGCTCTGGGAGTTGGTGATGGACAGGGAGGCCTGGTGTGCTGCAGCCCATGGGGTCACAAAGAGTCAGACATGGTTGAGCAACTGAACTGAACTGAACTTGATATATGCATAAAATTTTAACATATTGAAATTTGAAGGAAGGAAAAGAAATCAACATGAGTAAAAACATGACTATGGAAGCAGAGCAAATATATGTCAGATAGTGTTGCTGAAGTACTTATGAGTGTTTGGAAGATATGACTTACACAACCTGATGTAACTTACATAAGCTCATTCTTTTGATTAGATATTTTGGTACCACTCTCTTTTGAAACTGGAATTATGAAACTCTTTCAGGGGCCATTCTTGGAATATCTAGCTAGACTATTTGCCCCAAACAGAATCCTTCTCATTCATGTCCAATTGTAAAAATAAAATCTACTTATATTATAAAAACCTTGTTTTCCTGAAGATTCATTTTGCCTCATGTTTAAGTTAGTCTATGTTTAAATTAATATTTTTAATTCTGTGGAGCAAATGGGGACTCGCTATTTTTAGATAATTAGAAATGGGATTGAGGTACATCAATTTTGACTAGTTCATGCCATCAGCAGTGATTAAGGTCATTTGGATAGCAAAAAAAAAAGACATACGCAATGAATATAGTATTTTGAAATATTTAAGTGTTTGTTTTTATTTTAAGTATTTCCTGTTTCATGATTGTCATGTGGAAACCACATCCAATGAATCAATAACAGTGTATATTTGAGAACAAAGGAGTCCTTCTTTTGCCTCTTAATCTCAAAATAGACATAAAAAAAGACTTAGCAAGAAAGCTTAAATAGAAATACTATTGACTTTTTGGAGGAGACAGGATTTATTGAATGAAAAAAAAAAATTTTGTTTCTTCCATAGTTTGGTTTTTATATATCAAGAAATATTCTTGTCTGACTTAGATCACAGAATTTGTTCCTGTGAATCAGATTAAGAGAGGAGGAGGATATTATGCGAGGGAGATAATCACCCAATAAAAGTTATGAAGTTCTTCTGGAGCTGGAAATGAAATCAATGTATATAAAGTGCTCTGCCCAGTGGACAAAAAGCTGAAGGATAGACTCAGATTAGAGGGCTTTTCTCTGCCACCATAATACAATATGTACGTTCCCCTGCATACAGATGCTAGCTAAGAAGAGAAAATATGAAGAGAAAGGCAAGCCTATTGGAGGAGTTGAAGCCCCCTAAACTTGTTTTGCCCCCAGTTAACTGAAATGCGATCAGAACTAATTAGAATGAACTTGAATTTAACTGTAGTAAAAACTGTTTTACTCTTTTAATTAAGATAGAACTTCAGAACAAAGTTAAAATCAATTTCAGAGAAAATAAAAAGGTACTCTTTGGTACATTTGAATCACTATGTGTAAGTTTTGCCTACACTTCTATTGTTGGTGCAAAAAAAACAAATGAAAGGTTTGAGAATGCATTGAAATACTCAGCTAACTCACAGAATTGAAAGAATTTCTAAATAAACAAGATTTGGGAAGAGTAATAACTTGTATATTCCTTTGGAAATGAGAAGTATAATTTTCTCTCTGGTTGCTTGTTAATGTTGCAATACTCTAAGGGCTCCCAATCTCTGTGTTTTTTCATTCCTTAAATTTTTTGGGAAAGACCATATGATTGATCTATTCTCAGTCAAGGGTCAACCTTGGAACCAATCAATTATAAGGCATGGTCAAAGACATGTCATGTGGACATAGCCACTGAAGACTTCTCTGTACACTGAAGATTATTTCCAGAGAAAGAGGATGTTTAACTTATCTACTGTTACATACCAAGTTATCTCCAAATTTAGTAGCTTCAGATAATCATTTTTTTAAAATTACAATTCTTAAAGTCAGACATTTTGACAGGGTTCTGTATTCTGAAGAGATGTTTGTCTTATGATACTGGAAACAACTGAAAGACCAAAGATAATTACATATGCCTACAATCTTGGTTCTGGATGTCAGTTGGGGCACTTCACTTCTTCCTGCAACCACTCTCTATGTGGGCTCTATTTAGTAGATTTGTCCAAGTTCCTTTACTTGGAAATTGGGTTCCAAGATGGTGAAAATGACAGATGCCAGATATCTTAAGGTCAGGCTCAGAAGCCACAAGAATCACTTCTGCCATATTCCATTGAAATAAACAGATCATTGAATGGATAAGATTCAAGGGGACAAGAAACAGATTCTACCTCCTGATGGAAGGACTGGCAATGTGATATTGCAAAAGGGCATGTGGAATGGGAGGGACTGTTATGATCATTTTTAGAAGCAATGCACTATATGCATATTTTAATAATCTATGTTGTCACTACAATTAGTGTCTTTCATATTATGTAATGTAGATAAGAACAACAATGTAAGTTACATTGTTGTTGCAATGCAACAATGTAAGTTACATTGTTTTTGCAACAACAATGTAACATTGTTGTGCTCAGTTGAATTCCCATCAAGCTTGGGTTCATCCATGACTGGGTTTCTAGGGACAAATATGGTTCCTAATATGGTTGCTCAATTTACCTTGACACATGATGTGATACAAAGAATGAAGGAAAAATGAGAAAACATTGGATTCTGAGAGGAGCTTTAGCTGTGATGGAAATTTGTGCCAATAACACTAATGTCACTGTTTTCAGGCTAAATCTCTGAACTCTCTGTCTAGATATTATAGCAGGCAAGAACAGTAGTATTTGTACCTTAGTAGGAATTGGCATCAGTGAAATATGTTCCATTTTTGATACTAACATCAAGGGTCACTTAAATATCAGAGAAATGCTGGAGAGAAGGAAAACTACAGGCACTACCTTGTATCTGGGAAGATATTTGACTCAGCATACAGCCCACACATCTAGGGACTGTCAGAACTCTGGGAAGGATCTGAGGGAAACTGAATCTTTCAGAAAGCATATAGAGATTGATTTAGATAAACAGAGGGATTATGTTGCTGATTGTCACACTCTTACACTGCAAAGCATGTTGGTCCTAGAAAACATAAAAAAGCACTCTATTAAAGCACTTCATATTATTTAAACAGTAGAAAAAATCTCAACCTAATCAGAAATCAGAAAAAGGTACACATGCAGTGGTATGTATAACTGCATTGGTATGAACTGAACTGTCCTTAAAGTGGTATAGCAACACTATTGGACAGGCAGAACTTACAGCAGCAATTAGTTGCCAAAAAGGAATATCAATGATCTCATTATCAGCTAACTGCATTTTGTCTTTAACTATAATGTATTTGTATGTATCATTATTTTCCAGTTTAGGGACCTAGTTGAAAATTGGATGGCATAACATTCCCCACTCAAAAAGGAAAAAGAATGGAGAGCAGAAGAAACCTATACAATACATGCAAAAGTCTGAATTTCTTTACTAGCAGAAAAACTGAACTGTCTGTCATCTAGATAGACAGATCTTTTCTTTGTCAAAAAAAAAAAGGACAACAAAATTTTTATCTATGGAAATTGGCAAAATAGCCATTTCTAATTGCCAGTGCTGGCCTTATTTAGAACTAAAATAAAGCTCTTGAATTTTGTCAGTCTATATTAATGACTATGTTGAAATAATAGATGTTGTCTTAGATTGCTTCCAATAGACAATGTTACAAAATGAGCTTGAAAATACTTAGAGGAGAAAAGCACAAAACACATATCACCTGGGGTTTAAATCTTATGTGCTTAATTCCATAAATATTTATGAAACACTTACCACGTGGCAGGGGCTTCCCTGGTAGCTCAGCTGGTAAATACTCTGTCTGTAGTGCAGGAGATCCCGGTTCAATTCCTGGGTTGGGAAGATCCCCTGGAGAAGGGATAGGCTATCTACTCCAGTATTCTTGGACTTCCCTTGTGGCTCAGCTGGTAAAGAATCCACCTGCAATGCAGGACACCTAGATTCAATCCCTGGGTTGAGAAGATCCTCAGGAGAAGGGCGTGGCAACTCACTCCAGTATTCTTGTCTAGAGAATCCCCGTGGGCAGAGGAGCCGGGAGGGATACAGCCCATGGGGTCAACACAGAGTTGGACATGACTGACCGACTAAGCACAGCATAGCACCATGTGGCACACCATGTGATTGACATTGGATAGATGATGACAAAGAAAGAGCTTAAAATTTTCTGCATGGTGATTACAATATAAAAGGGATGAAAAAGCTGAGCCTTTCTTTTATTTAACCCTGTGTCTATTTTCCCTTCAAATTCTGTATTTCTCTATCCCAGAATCTATTTGACTCTTTCTTTGAGGCCCCAAAATCCCAAAGATTATATACAAATCTTGTAGTGATCTAGCCAAAATGAAGTGAAAAACAGATCAGAAGATTGACTCTACTTGAAGTACCTACAAAAACTTTTTAAATTAGAGTTTGAGGGACCCACACTGAGAATTTTTATTACTAGTGTTCCCAGTACTCTGTATTCTCAATTGTCCCATTCTTGATGGATGTTTCTTAGATGATAATGAATCCCAATAAGACAAGAGAACCAATATTCCAGTTTGCTCTTCAGAAACATACTTTGTTTCCATTGCTCTCTTGATTTTGTTACCAAATAAAGTGATTGAAAGTACCTTTGCTCTCATTACTTATCAGACTAATGAACATTCCTCTATCCTCTAACAGTCCAAATTACAGTCTGTCTATGGTAAATAATCTGCCTGCAATACAGGAGACTGGATTTGATCCCTGGTTTGGGAAGATACTCTGGAGATGGAAATGGCTACCCACTCCAGTATTCTTGCTTGGAGAGTTCCATGGACAGAGGATCCTGGTGGGCTATAGCCCATGGTGTCCCAAACAGTCGGACATGACTGAGAGATGAACACTTTCACTTTTAGGGCTACCCTAGTGGCTCAGATGGTAAAGAATCTACCTGCAATGTGGGAGACCCAGATTCAGTCCATAGGTCAGGAAGATCCCCTGGAGAAGGAAATGACTATTAGCTTCAGTATCCTTTCCTGGAGAAATCCATGGACAGAGAAGCCTGGTGAGCTACAGGCCATGGGGTTGCAAAGAGTGGGACATGACTAAGTGACTAATACTTTCACTTTTCCCTTTGGGGACTAGCCCTGTTTAGAATGCAGCAGGAACTTCAAAAACTATTGCCCAAGTGAAACTTGATCTACATTCCTTGAAGCACCCTGGATTATTTTTTACTTTTAGCTCCTTTCTAGATGGCTATTTACCTGCCTCCTGAGACTCAAGGTACTCTTCTGAGAGCCCTATTTTAAGCCCTTACTGATAGCAAAACAGTAGGCCATGAAACTGCCTCAGAATGAAATAGTTCACCTCATCTCTTAATTGTTGGTGTCTCATAAGTGTCACAATCAGTTTAATTATTGCAAGAAGTAAACATTCTGCTATTATGTCAGAGAGTTTTTGGTGACAAGTAATATACAGGGAAAAATAGAGAAGGCTAGAAAAGTGAGAGTTATAAGGTAATAGCGGAGTTGGTAAATAGGGCTCATTGAGAAAAGACAACCATGATCATGTGATCACTCACCTAGAGCCAGATGACCTAGAATGCAAAGTCAAGTGAGCCTTAGGGAGCATCACTATGAACAAAGCTAGTGGAAGTGGTGGAATTCCAGTTGAGTTCTTTCAAATCTTAAAAGATGATGCTGATAAAGTATTGATCTCAATATGCCAGAAAATTTGGAAAACTCAGTAGTGGTCACAGGACTGGAAAAGGTCAGTTTTCATCCCAATCCCATTGAAAAGCAATGCCAAAAAATGTTCAATCTACCACCCAAATGAACTCATCACAAACACTAGCAAAGTAATGCTCAAAATTATCCAAGCTGGCTTCAACAATACATGAACTGAGAAATTCCAGATGTTCAATCTGGATTTGGAAAAGACAGAGGAACCAGAGAACAAATTGCCAACATTCACTAGATCATAGAAAAAGCAAGTGAATTCCAGAAAAGCATCTAATTCTGCTTCATTGACTACACCAGAGCCTTTGACTGTGTGGATCACAATAAACTGCAAAATTCTTCAAGAAATGGGAACACCAGACCATCTTACCTGCCTCCTGAGAAATCTGTATGCAGGTCAAGAAGAAACAGTTAGAACCGGACACGGAACAATGGACTGGTTCCAAATTGGTAAAGGAGTATGTCAAGGCTCTATATTGTCACCCTTCTTATTTTACTTATATGCAGAGTACATCGTGTGAAATGCCAAGATCAATGAAGCAAAAGCTGGATCAAAATTGCCACAAGAAATATCAAAAACCTCAGATATGTAGATGACACCACCCTCATGGCAGAAAGTGAAGAACTAAAGAGCCTCTTGATGAAAGTGAAAGAGAAGAGTGAAAAAACTGGCTTAAAACTCAACATTCAAAAAACTAAGATCATGGCATCTGGTCCCATCACTTCATGGCAAATAGATGGCGAAACAATGGAAGCAGTGAGAGGCTTTATTTTGGGGGGCTCTGAAATCACTGCAGGTGACTGCAGCCATGAAATTAAAAGACACTTGCTCCTTGGAAGAAAAGCTTTGATAAAACTTAAGCAGCATTTTACAAAGTGGTGACATTACTTTGCTGACAAAGGTCCATCTAGTCAAAGGTATGGCTTTTCCAGTAATCATGTATGGATGTAAGAGTTGGACTGTAAAGAAATTTGAGCACTGAAGAATTGATGCTTTTGAACTCTGGTGTTGGAGAAGACTCTTGAGAGACTTTCCAGACATAAGTGATATTATGAATATCTTGGATAAAGCCTTCCTGATATGTTTAAGAGAAAAGGCCAATTTGACTAGAATGAGGTGAGAAATCTTAGAGAAGTAGGAAATGAGGTTAGAGAGGGGATAAACTGAGGAGCCATTGAAGGCCTTAGAGAAGAGAAATAATCTGATTTGTAATTCAAAAGGATCATTCTGGCTATTAGTTGAGGATGAACTATAAAGAACCAAAGGCAGCAGCAGACAGGCCAAGTTATGAAGCTGTCACAATAGTTTATGCAAGCAATGGATCTGGAAATCATCAGATTCTGAATAAATTATTAAAGGCAGATACATAGGATTTCCTGATATATTCTATCACAAAGATAAAGAAAAGAGTCAGCAATAAGCCTGATGTTTTGGCCTGCCTAAGTAGCTTGAACAATGGAGTTGCCACTAACTGAGATCTAGAAAACAGTAAGTAAGTCAGGTTTTGGGGATTTGTGATAAAAGATTCAGTTTTAATATATTAAGTTTGACATTTCTATTAGAAATCCAAATGTTTGGATGGATAGTGGAGTAAAAGGGTAAAATAATAGCTCAAAATATCTTTCTTAATAGCTGGATAGATAATATCATTCATTGAATAGGGAAACCAGATAAAGCCAGACTGCAGTGGGTTGAGGAATAAATGGGAGGTGACAAAGCAGAGAAAACTTAGTTGCCTTTTAGAAGTATTGATGTGATATCAGAATGTTTTATCTTTAAAAAATTGTTTTTATTTTGTTTTCTTAATATGGGAGTAAATAAGATGGCTATATGTGGAGGAAAATAATTTATTCCTTTTTCTTTATTACACCATTTTTGGACTTTCACATTTTATGAACGGATTTTTGGAAGAGTTTCATTTTTCATGGCAGTGAGGTTACTAGAAATGAAGGTCTGAGGGTAAACTATTGGTACATATGGATTGTGCATGAGTCAGTGTCTGCCTGTAACTGCACATATGATTAAAGTTGGACCACATTTTAGAAACAGTTTAAACCCAGACTAAAAGTTAGGTAATCTGATTGTTGAGTTAAAAAGCAATAGGTTAACTTTAAAGAGCAGCGTTTCATTTGTCCATTTCTTTTTTCAGAGTAACAAACTAATTAACCTTAATTGGAAGATAGTTACTTTATTGTGATATTTTGATGGCTTTTGCCATACATCAGCAACTTTTTTTTAAGCTAGTCACTGAAATCACCATTATATTCTATCAGATACTTAATAAAACCCAAGCAAATGGAGCTCTAGTCGAGTATGTATTGCTAATATTCAGATAATTTATGATTTTTTTTTTTTAGTTTTAACTAAGTGTTAATAACAAATCCCACAGAGTTGCAAAAGCATTCTGGTATAGTGAAAAAAAATAGGGTTCTACAAATGAGACTACTATTAATTCTTGGGAATGAGATTGTATCTCACTGCCATCAGATAACCTTTTGGTTAACTTTGGCCATTCAAGTGCTAATTTTGTGGATAATTTAAAATGATAGATCATTGACAGCACTGAACACCATATAATATGACTATAAAACAGGATTCAACATCTCTCCTCCTTTCAGGCACTTCAAAGCAAGGAAAACAGAGGTGATATTATTGGAGTGACAAGATGCTTCAGCCTACTTAGATCATGTTATATATGCAATGGCTTATTCTGTCTTTGTACAAGTTAATCTGGGGGTCAAAAAGTGAAAAATGGTCACTTTGAAAATGGATGTAATTGATGTAAATAACTATTGCATTCTATATTAAAAAGTGTCAAGCAGTGATAATTATCCCTATTTTCCCATACAAAGACAGTGAGGCTGGGAATTTAAATAATTTTCTTCAGTTTACTAATGTAAGGGGAAATATTCAAACAGAGAGTTTCTAAATTCATGTTCAGTATTTGCATTATGCCACTCTGTTTCTGATCACATTTATTATTTTAATTTACTTAATTATTTTAAGTGTAAAATAATACATGCTTAAGATTAAAAATGCACACAAACTTCAAGTAGAATATAAACCAAAAATTTGAGAAACCCCAATTCTCTTAACTCACATTTTTACTTCCTATAAGTAATTATTCATTTTCTTTTTTAACTCTTCAGAACTTTTCCATACATGTATTCTTTTGGTTTCCTGATGTATATCAGATGGGTAAGAAATTGAATCTTGTGAGAAACAGATGAAAGATAATGTTACATATGACACACATTTATTGGGGGAAAAACCTGTGAACCATAGCGAGAGAGAGGAAGAATAGATAAGGAAAGACTTTATCCTGAAATGTAGATCCGATACCTGTGAAATAAAAAAGTAAAGATTGGAAAGAAAGTGTTTTAAACCACACAACACAGTTATGAAAATTTCTCAACTAAATGGATAGGGGATTTTTCAAGCAAAATTATCCCATTAGAGGAGTCCTGTGATAGAAATGGTCCAAATTTAGAAACCTCTCAATTATGTCTGTCATTGCCTGAGGACATCCAAGTTAAGTGAAGTCTCAGCATGAGCACCTCAGTGAATCCAAGTTTGGTAGCTGAAAGCTGTAAGTCAACTGGGCTTATAAGAGAAGTTTCTCTTGAAGGGAGATCTTAGATGACCTTTATGAACTTCACAGATCATGCTATGCATAGTGTTTTCATAAATTAGTTTTCTCATAATAATGGTAAACATTAATCAATTTATATCCAGGGGACTATGCTTTAACCACCTCACATGAAGGGATGAATTAAATTATTACAGCAACCACTTGAGGTCAGCCTTATTATAATTATAATCCTAATATTATAGATGGGGAAACTGAGATTCAGAGAAATTAAGTAGCTCAAGGTCATACAACTACCCCAAAGTGATATATTCCCACCATACTATATCAGAAGATTTGGGTTTTACTTTTGATTGGCTTTATCAATCTATGAAATAAATCAATATATATTAAATCAATCAATAAAAATGAAGGAAATAGTTATTATTTAATACTGCTAAAGTAATTAATAAAATCCAAGTTATTAAGATCCAAAGTGGTGGTAGTGTTTCTTTCAAAAGCATGTTAATTATTTTATTCCTAAATGATTGCAAATCACTTTAAAAAGAACCTGTATGATGTTGTTATATATCAATAATAGTAAATAATCACAGTTATTTTTATTAAAATGTAGTTTATGTACAATATTATGTTTCGTGTACTACATAATAATTTTACATGTTCATATATTAAGAAATTATCACAGCAATAACTCTACTAACAGTTTCCCTCCATGTGAAATTACTACAATATTATTGACCATATGCCTTATGCTAAAGATCACATACCCATGACTTACACAACTAAAGGTTTTTAACTATCAACTCTCTTCATCTATTTTCCCCATGCCACCTCCAACTTTCTGGCAAATAGTTATATCTTGTCTCTATCTATGAGTCAGTTTTCATTATCTTTTGTTTTATAGATTCCAAATATAAGTGAGATTCAATATTCAACATCACAGTAATCGAACCACTAATTTCAAAGAAACTGAAGTTGACCAGTTCTTTGGACACCTGCAACACCTTCTAGAACTAACAACAAAAATATATCCTTTTCATTATAGGGGATTGTAAAGCAAAAGTCTGAAGTCAAGAAATACCTGAAGTAACAAGCAAGTTTGGCCTTGAAGTACAAAATGAAACAAAATGAAGGCTCACAGTGTTCTGTCAAGAGAATACACTTGTCATAGCAAACACCCTTTTCCAACAATGTAAGAGATGACTTTACACATGGACACCACCAGATGGTCAGTAATGAAATCAGATTGATTATATTCTTTGAAGCCAAAGAAGGAGATGCTCTATATAGTCAGCAAAACAAGGCTTGGATCTTACTGTGGCTCAGATCATGAAGTCATTGCAAAAGCTTAAATTGATGAAAGTAGGGACAATCACCAAGCCATACAGGTATGACCTAAATCAAATCTCTTATGTTTATATGAGTGGAGGAAATGAATAGATTCAAGGGATTAGATCTGGTAGACAGATTGCCTGAAGAACTAAGGATGAAGATGTGCAAACTTGTATAGGAGGGAGTGATCAAAACCACCCCTAAGAAGAAGAAATGCAAGAAGGCAAAGTGGTTGCCTGAGAAGGCTTTACAAAAACTGAGGAAAGAAAAGAAGTGAAAGGCAAGGGAGAAAGGGAAAGATATACCAAACTTAATGCATAGTTCCAGAGACAAGCAAGGAGAGATAAGAAGGCCTTCTTAAATGAACAATACAAATAAATAGAGGAAAAGAATGGGTAAGACTAGAAATTTCTTCAAGAAAATTGGAGATATCAAGGGAACATTCCATGCAAGGATGGGTGTGATAAAGGACAGAAATGGTGAGGATCTAACAGAAGCAGAAAATTTTAAGAAGAGGTGGCTAGAATACATATAAGAACTATACAAAACTTCTCAAAGACCTGGATAACCACCATGGTGTGGTCACTCATCTAGAGTGGGTCATCCTGGAGTATGAAGTCAGGTGGACCTCTTTAAGAATTAATACAAAGCTAGTGTAGGTGATGGAATTCCAACTGAGTTATTTCAAATCCTAAAAGGTGATGTTGTTAAAATATTGCTCTCAAAATGCAAGAAAATTGGAAAAGCTCAGTAGTGGCCACAGGATATGAAAATGTCAGTTTCCATTCCAATCCTAAAGAAGGCAATGTTAAAGAATATTCAAGCTACCACACAATTGCCCTCACTTTTCATGCCAGTAAGATTATGCTCAAAATCCTTAAAACAGCTTAAGCAGTACATGAAATGAGAACTTCCAGATTTAAAAAAAAATAATAATTTATTTATTTTAATTGGAGGCAATTACTTTACAAAATTGTGGTGGTTTTGCCATACATTGACTTGAATAAACTATGGGTGTACACGTGTCCCCCTGTCCTGAACCCTCCTCCCACATCCATTCCCATCCCATCCTTCTGGGTTTTCCCAGTACACCAGCTTTGAGTGCCCTGTTTCATGCATCAAACTTGGACTGGTCATCTATTTCACATATGGTAATATACATGTTTCAATGCTATTCTCCCAAATCATCCCACTCTCGCCTTTTCCAAACACAGAGTCCAAAAATCTGTTCTTTATATCTTTCTCTTTTGGTGTATTGCATATAGGGTCATCATTACCATCTTTCTAAATTCCATATATAAGTGTTCATACACCGTGTTGGTATTTTTCTTTCTGACTTCCTTCACTCTGTATAATAATCTCCAGTTTCATCCACCTCATTAGAACTGATTAAAATGAATTTTTTAATTCTTTTTTAATATCTGAGTAATATTCCATTGTGTATCTGTACCACAACTTTCTTATCCATTTGTCTGTCAATGGACATCTAGTTTGCTTCTAACTCCTAGCTATTGTAAACAGTGTTGCGATGAATATTGGAGTACATGTGCCTCTTTCAATTCTGGTTTCCTCAGTGTGTATGCCCAGCAATGAGGTTGTGAGGCAGTTCTATTTCCAGGTTTTAAGGAATCTCCACACTGTTCTCCATAGTGGCTGTACTAGTTTGCATTCCCACCAATAGGGGAAGAGGCTTCCTTTTTTCTCCACATCCTCTACAGCATTCATTCTTTGTAGATTTTGTGATGGCAGCCATCTGACCAGCATGAGATGATACCTCATTGGTGACTTGATTTGTATTTATCTGATAATGAGTGATGTTGGACATCTTTTCATGTGTTTGTTAGCCATCTGTGTGTCTTCTTTGGAGAAGTGTCTGTTTAAATCTTTGGCCCATTTTTTGATTGGGTCGTTTAATTTTCTGGTATTGAGAAGCATGTGTTACTTGTAAATATTGGAGATTAATTCTTTATCAGTTGCTTTGTTTGCTATAATTTTCCCCCACTCTGAAGGCTGTCTTTTCACCTTGCTTATAGTTTCCTTCTTTGGGCAAAAACTTTTAATTTTAATTAGGTCCCATTTGTTTATTTTTGCATTTATTTCCATTACTCTGGGAGGTGGGTCATAGAGGATCCTGCTGTGGTTTATGTCAGAGAGTGTTCTGCATATGTTTTCCTCTAGGAGTTTTATACTTTTCTGGTCTTACAATTAGATCTTTAATCCATTTTACGGTTATTTTCATGCATGGTGTTGGAAAGTGTTATAGTGTCATTCTTTTACAGGTAGTTGACCAGTTTTCCCATCACCACTTGTTAAAGAGATTCTCTTTTCTCCATGGCATATTTTTGTCTCCTTTGTCAAACCTAAGGTGTCCACAGGGACCTGGATTCATCTCTGGACTTTCTATTTTGTTCCATTGATCTATATTTCTGTCTTTGTGCCAGTACCATACTGTCTTGATGACTGTAGCTTTGTAGTATACTCTGAAGTCAAGCAGGTGGATTCCTCCAGTTCCATTCTTCTTTCTCCATATTGCTTTGGCTACTTGAGAGGTTTTTTTTGTATTTCCATAAAAATTACGCAGTTATTTGTTCTAGTTCTATGAAAAATACTGTTGGTAACTGTATAGGGATTGCATTGACTCTATAGATTGCATTGGGTAGTATACTCATTTTCACTATATTGATCCTTCTGATCTATGAACACTGTGCATTTCTCCATCTATTCATGTCATCTTTCTTTCTTTCAACAATGTTTTATGGTTTTCAATATAAAGATCATTTGCTTCTCTTTTTTCTTTTTTTTTTTTTTCATTTGCTTCTTTAGGTAAATTTATTCCTAAGTATTTTATTATTTTCATTACAATGGTGAATGAGAGTTTTTCCTTAATTTCTCCTTCTGTTTTCTCATTGCTATTGTATAGCAATGCAAGGGATTTCTGTGTACTAATTTTATACCCAGCAACTTCACTATATTAATTGACTAGCTCTAATAACTTTCTGGTGGTGTCTTTTGGATTTTCTGTCTAGAGAATCAGGTCATCTGCAAACAGTGAGAGTTTTTTTTCCCTCATTTATTTTTATAAGTTGGAGGCTAATTACTTTACAATGTTGTAGTGGTTTTGCCATACATTGACATGAATCAGCCACGGATTTACATGTATTTCCCATCCCGATCCCCCCTCCCACCTCCCACCCCACCCCATCACTCTTGGTCTTCCGAGTGCACCAGCCCTGAGCACTTGTCTCATGCATCCAACCTGGGCTGGTGATCTGTTTCACCCTTGATAATATACATGTTTCAATACTGTTCTCTCAAAACATCCCACCCTCGCCTTCTCCCACAGAGCCCAAAAGTCTGTTCTGTACATCTGTGTCTCTTTTTCTGTTTTGCATATAGTGAGATTTTTAAATCTTCTTTTCCAATCTGGATTCCTTTTATTTCTTTTTCTGCTCTGATTGCTATGGCCAAAACTTCCAAAACTATGTTGAATAGTAGTGGTGAGAGTGGGCATCCTTGTCTTGTTCCTGACTTTAGAGGAAATGCTTCCAATTTTTCACCATTAAGGATAATGCTTGCTATGGGTCTATCATACATGGCTTTTTTTATGTTGGGGTATGTTCCTTCTATGCCTGATTTCTGGGGAGCTTTTATCATAGATGAGTTTTGAATTTTGTCAAAGGCTTTCTCTGCATCTATTGAGATAATCATATGGCTTTTATCTTTCAATTTGTTAATGTGGTGTATCACATTGTTTGATTTTTGAATATTGAAGAATCCTTGCATCCCTGGGATAAAGACCACTTGATCATGATGTATGACCTTTTTAATATGTTGTTGAATTCTATTTACTAGAATTTTGTTGAGGATTTTTGCATCTATGTTCATCAGTGATACTGACCTGTAGTTTTATTTTTCGTGGCATCTTTGTCTGGTTCTGGTATTAGAGTGATGAAACCCTCATGCAAATAGTTTGGGAGTTTTCCTTCCTCTGCAGTTTTCTGGAAGAGGTTGAGTAGGATAGGTGTTAGCTCTTCTCTAAATTTTTGGTAGAATTCAGCTATGAAGCCATCTGGTCCTGGGCTTTTGTTTGTTGGAAGATTTCTGATTACCATTTCATTTTCCATGCTTATGATGGGTCTGTTAAGATTTTATATTTCTTCCTGGTTTAGTTTTGGAAGATTATACTTTTCTGAGAGTTTGTCCATTTTATTGGCATATAGTTGCTAATAGTAACATCTCATGATCCTTTGTATTTCTGTGTTGTATGTTGTGATTTCTCCATTTTCATTTCTAATTTTGCTGATTTGATTCTTCTCCCCCCCCCCCCTTTTTTTCTTCTCCCTTTTTGTCTTGCTGAGTCTGGCTAATGATTTTTCTATTATAGCTAACTTCTCAACGAACCAGCTTTTAGTTTATTTTTTATTTTTATTTTTTTTTTTTGCTATAGTCTCTTTTGTTTCTTTCAATTTTTTTTCTGCTCTAATTTTTATGACTTATTTCCTCCTCTTAACTTTAGGGTTCTACATTTCTTCTTTTTCTAGTTGCTTTAGGTGTAAAGTTTAGGTTATTTATTTGATGATTCTCTTGTTTCTTGAGATTTGCTTGTATTGCTGTGAGCCTTGCTCCTAGCACTGCTTTTACTGAATCCCATAGGTTTTTTGTTTTCATTTTCATTTCTTTCTGTGCATATTTTAGTTTCCTTTTTGATTTCTTCCATGATCTGTTGGTTATTCACAATCATGTTGTTTAGCCTCCATGTGTTTGTGTTTTTCAATATTTTTTTTTGTGTAGCTGACATCTAATCTTACCACAATGTGATCAGAAAAGATGAGCAAAATAATTTTATTTATTTATTTATTTTTCAGTTTACTAAGGTTAGCTTTACAACCCAGGATGTGATCTATTCTGAAGAAAGTTCTGTGTGCACTTGAGGAAAATGTGAAATTCATTTTTATATGGATGAAATGTCAATGAGGTTGACAAGTATCAATTAGGTCTAACTGGTCCATTGTAAAGCTTGTGCTTCCTTGCTAATTTTCTGTTTGGTTGATCTATTCATAGGTGTGAGTAGGGTATTAATGTCTCCCACTATTACATGTTATTGTTAATTTCCCCTTTCATACTTGTTAGTATTTGCCTTAAGTTTTGAGGTACTCCTATGTTCAGGCTTACATATTTATGACTATTATATCTTCTTCTTGGATTGATCCTTTGATCATTATGCAGTGTCCTTTGTCTCTTTTCACAGTATTTATTTCAAAGTCTATTCTATCTTATATGAGCACTGCTACTCCTGCTTTCTTTTGGTTTCTATTTCCATGAAATATATTTTTTTCCAGCCCTTCACTTTCAGTGTCTCTGTGGCAGTAGGTTTGAGCTGGGTCTCTTGTAGACAGTATATATAAGGGTCTTGTTTTTATATCCATTTGACCAGTCTTTGTCTTTTGGTTGGGGCATTCAGCCCATTTACATTTAAGGTAATTATTGATATGCATGATCCCATTACCATTTACTTTGTTGTTTGGATTCGATTTGATAAACCTTTTCTGTATTTCCTGTCTAGAAAATATATTTTAGCATTTGTTGAAGAGCTGGTTTGGGGGTGCAGAATTCTCTCAGCTTTTCCTCGTCTGTAAAACTTTTGATTTCTCCTTCATGTCTGAATGACATCCTTGCTGGGTAGAGTAATCTTGGTTGTAGATTTTTCTCTTTCATCACTTTAAGTATGTCTTGCTATTCCCTTCTGGCCTGAAGAGTTGCTACAGAAAGATCAGCTGTTATCCTTATGGGGATTCCCTTGTTTGTTATATGTTGCTTTTCCATTGCCACTTTTAATATTTGTTTTTTGTGTTTGATCTTTGTTAGCTTGACTAATGTGTCTTGGGGTGTTTTGCCTTGTGTTTATCATGTTTGGGGCTCACTGAATTTCTTCGTTGTGCATGGCTATTTACTTCCCCATTTTAGGGAAGTTTTCAACTATTATCTCCACAAGTATTTTCTTATGCCCTTTCTTTTTGTCTTCTTGGACACCTAAGATTTGAAATTTATGGCATTAAACATTCTCCCAGATAACTCTGAAGTTGTCCTCATTTTTTTTTATTCTTTTTTTCTTTTTCCTCACTGCATCATTTATTTCCACCATTCTGTCTTCCACATCATTATCCCCTCTTCTGCCACAGTTATCCCACGGTTGCTTCCTTCCAGAATGCTTTTATTTTCAGTTATTGCATTATTCATTATTGGTTGACTCTTATTTCTTCTAGGTCCTTGTTAGATATTTCTTTCATCTTCTCAATCCTTGTCGCTAGTTTATTTATATGTAACTCCATTTTGTTTTCAAGATTTCGATAATCATTACTGTCATTTTTCTGAATACTTTTTCAGGTAGACTATCTCCTCCTCTTTTATTTGGTTTGGTGGACATTTATCATGTACTTCTACCTACTGATTATTTTTCTGCCTTTTCATTTTGTTTAGATTGCTGTGTTTGGGGTGTCCTTTCTGTAGGCTGGAAGCTTGTGGTTCCTCTTTATCATGGAGCCTGCTCCCTGTGGGTTGGCTTGGACTAGTGGCTTGTCAAGTTTTCCTGGTTGTGGAAGCTTGTGTCTGTGTTGTGGTGGGTGGACCTGGATCTCTTCCCTCTGGAGTGCAATGAAGTGTCTGGTAGTGAGTTTTGGGGTATCTTTGCATTTGGGATGGCTTTGGGCAGCCTGTCTTTTAATGCTCAGAGTTGTGATCCCACTTTGCTGAATAATTAACGTGGTATATCTTGCACTGGAACTTGTTGGCTCTTGGGTGGATCTTGGTTTCATTGTAAGTATGGAGACTTGGGTGAGGTCATGTCTATTAATGTTCCCTGAAATCAATAGTTCATTGATGTCCTCAAGTTTTGGAGTTAAGCCTCCTGCCTCTGGCTTTCAGTCCCTCTCTTACAGTAGCCTCAAGACTTCTCCATCCATACAACATAGAGGATAAAATTTCTCGGCTAATGGTTAAACAATTCTCCATAGCAAGGGACACTCAGAAAGACTCACAGAGTTACACAGGAAAGAGAAGAGGGAAGAGGGAGATAGAGGTGGCCTGGAGGAGAACAGGGGGAGTCAAAAGGAGAAAGAACAATCAAACCAGTAATCAGTTCCCTTAGTGTTCTCCATAGTCTGGAACATCCAGAGAAATTCACAGAGCTTAGTAGAGAAGAGAAAGGGAAGAAAGGAGATAGAGGTGCCCTTGGGGGAGGGAAGGGAAAGTCAAAAGGGGAGAGGGAAATCAAGCCAGTAATTGAATCTGTAAGAGAAAATGGATACTGAAGATTAGATTCTTAAAAGTGCAAAATTCATAGCAAATACCAAAAAGCAGAGATTAAAAATCTAGAGATTAAAAATCTAGAGATTAGACTCTCAAAAATACAATATAAAAACACAAAGCAAAATCAATCACAAAAATTAAACATGCACATATATATGAATATATATGAATGTATATTTATAAATATGAACATATGTATATATGTGTATATATGTATATGTATATTCATATATATATGTATACTCATATATATATATATATATATATATATATATATATATATACATGAATTTTGCCTTGAAAATAGTGTATTTTCTGCAAGATAACATGCTTAAAATTCTCCAAGCCAAGTTTCAGCAATACATGAACGGTGAACTTTCAGATGTTCAAGCTGGTTTTAGAAAAGACAGAGGAACCAGAGATCAAATTGCCAATATCCACTGGATCATCAAAAAAGAAAGAGAGTTCCAGGAAAAAACACCTATTTCTGCTTTATTGACTACACCAAAGCCTTCAACTGGGTGGATTACAATAAACTGTGGAAAATTGTGAAAGACATGGGGATACCAGACCACCTGATCTGCCTCTTGAGAAACCTGTATGCAGGTCCGGAAGCAACGGTTAGAACTGGACATGGAACAACAGACTGGTTCCAAATAGGAAAAGGAGTATGTCAAGGCTGTATACTGTCACCCTGCTTGTTTAAATTCTATGCAGAGTACATCATGAGAAACGCTGGGCTGGAAGAAGCCCAAGCTGATATCAAGATTGCCAGGAGAAATATCAATAACCTCAGATATGCAGTTGACACCACCCTTATGGCAGAAAGTGAAGAGGAACTAAAAAGCCTCTTGATGAAAGTGAAAGAGGAGAGTGAAAAAGTTGTCTTAAAGCTTAACATTCAGAAAACTAAGATCATGGCATCTGGTCCCATCACCTCATGGGAAATAGATGGGGAGACAGTGGAAACAGTGGCTGACTTTATTTTTTTGGGCTCCAAAATCACTGCAGATGGTGACTGCAGCCATAAAACAAAAAGATGCTCACTCCTTGGAAGGAAAGTTATGACCAACCTAGATAGCATATTAAAAAGCAGAGACATTTGCCAACAAAAGTCCGTCTGGTCAGGGCTATGGTTTTTCCAGTGGTCATGTATGGTTGTGAGAGTTGGACTGTGAAGAAAGCTGAGTGCCAAAGAATTGATGATTTTGAACTGTAGTGTTGGAGAAGACTCTTGAGAGTCCCTTGGACTGCAAGGAGATCCAACCAGTCCATCCTAAAGGAGATCAGTCCTGGGTGTTCATTGGAAGGACTGATGCTGAACCTGAAACTCCAGTACTTTGGCCACCTCATGCGAAGAGTTGACTCACTGGAAAAGACCCTGATGATTTGAGTGATTAGGGCCAGGAGGAGAAGGGGACAACAGAGGAGGAGATGGCTGGATGGCATCACCGACTTGATGGGCATGAGTTTGAGTAAGCTCCAGGAGTTGGTGATGGACAGGGAGGCCTGGCGTGCTGTGATTCATGGGGTCACAAAGAGTTGGACACGACTGAGCAACTGAACTTAACTGAACTAAGTAGGTTATGAAAATGAAAATTAAAGGAATAATAAAGAACTTAAATGTTTTTTAAAAAAATTAAAAAGGTGATAATAGTGAAAATATATCTAGGAATTTCTCTGGAGCTGTGGGCAGTGTTGGGTCAGTTCACTTTCAGATAGTTCCTTCTTCCAGCTTGTACGTGTTCCCAAGGTTTATAGGCCCCCTCCAATGCACTGTCAATGTTAACTACAATGTTTTAATATGTTGCCCCTTTCACTTCCAGCACATTTTCCTCTTTATTTATTTTGGCTTCCTATGTTTGCAAGTCTCTTCAGTGTCTAATTTCCGCCGTGACCCAAGCGGGCAAAGGCGATCACTTATGTTCACTTGTTCAGTTGTGTTGTGGGGAGGCAGGGACACTGCAAACAAATATCACTGGCATGTGTGGGGAGTGCTCACTGTGGATGGACCACACTGGGTTTGCCACAGCCCAAGGTAGCATATACTTCCTGGATTTCTCTGCTCAGGCTCCAGGGTGTTCTGCAAGGGCACTGTCCCAAGCGGACCCTGCATTTCATTCACTTCCCAGGTCTAAGTCACTAAGGTTCTCGGGTACTCCACAAGGGCACAGACCCAGTTGGGTGTGTGTTTTGTGCCCTTCCCAGGTCTGAGGAGTACAGGTGAGCAGGTGCTTGGTGAGTGCACTATCCCAGGTGGGTCGTGCAACTTAATCACCTCCCTGGTCCCAGCAGCTCATTTTCCTGGATATGCCACTGTCTCAGGTGTGCTGTGTCTCTTCTGGGGAGCTGATCTCAGGCTGCAACACTCCTGGTGCATGCCAACCATCCAGGATCTCAGGAAGACCTGGTTAGCAACTGGGAGCCTGCTCAAAGTTTGGTGGAAGATGTCATCTCTGGGGCAAAGATTGTAGCAGCACCTTGCCTTCCAGCTCTAGCTGTCACAAACCTGCCTCTCTGTCTCTGGTGGGGCCTATATGAAGCCAACTAGCTCAATCCTTTGTTCTGTGAGGGCACCAGGCTGCATGTTAGATCCTTTCATGGGAAAGATATTTTTTTTTAATTTATTCATTTAATTTTTTGTCTCTATAGCTCCTTCGGATTGTCCTTAGGGCATTCTGGCCTAGTCCTTACCCTAAGGATCAATGAAGCAACCCACACCTCCCTGCCCATACCCTCTCTCTTGTGCCGGATGTGAGCATCTGGACCATTTTTCCACTGGAAGTTGCAGTAAGGTGCATATTCTGTGGGCTTTTTAATTTTTTCTTCTCCTGGTTATGTTGCCCTCTGAGATTCCAAAACTCCCTACAGACCCACTTCTGACAGGGTTTCCTACTGTGTGGAAACTTCTCCTCCTTCATGACTCCCTCCCCAGGACAGGTTTCTGTCCCTAATCTTTTGTCTTTTTGTCTTTTATATTTTGTCCTACCTCCTTTTGAAGAGAGTAGGCTGCCTTTCTGTGTTCCTCGTGTCCCCTGCTAGCATTCAGAAGTTGTTTTGTGGAAGTTGCTCAACATTCAAATGATCTTTTGATGAATCCGTGGGGGAGAAAGTGGTTTCCCCATCCTATTCCTCCATCATCTTGGGTGAGAACTTCCAGATTTAAAGCTGAGTTTTGGGTGGAGAGGGAGGTGGGAGGGGGGATCGGGATGGGGAATACATGTGTATCCATGGCTGACTCATGTCTATGTATGACAAAAACCACTACAATATTGTAAAGTAATTAGCCTCCAACTAATAAAAAAAATATAAATAAATAAAGCTGAGTTTTGAAGAGGCAGAGGAACAAGATATCAAATTTTCAAAAATCCTTAGATCATGGAGAAAGCAAAGGAGTTCCAGAAAATCATATAATCTGCTTCATTCACTACACTAAAGCATTTGACAGTGTGGATCAAAACAAACTGTAGAAAATTCTGAAAGAGATGTGGCGTTGACACCACGTTTTCAGTGATATAAGCAGTGTTTTGTTTTCCCTGGATTATTTCCACATGTAGTGTTTGTTTGTTTGTTTCAGTAAGAATTTATTTATAAGCAAAGTTCAAATTTTTCAGGTTTAAAAACAAATGAGACATTTGTTGTTTAAATGTGCTTAACCTCCCAGAAGAAACTAATTACAAGTGATCCATTGCTACTGTCATAATCCTATTTGCTGACAAGGATCATTAAGTATCAATCGTTTTATCAGACATCTGTACTGACACCTATGATAATTTGTTCCTCTCCTGTCCTCTATCTACTCTTTGCTGTGTCTGTCACATAGATCAAAAATTTCAAGTGGTGCACTAAAAAATAGTCCCAGTAATCTTTGAGGTCAACAACTAGAATGATAATGCATAAAACAAACAAACAAAAAAATTCTTAGAGTAAGAAGATTCTTCTCTTCTTTTCCCTTTCTTTATTTCTTTCTGGTTTATTTTGTTTTTGTTGTTTTATACTCCTGAACAGCTGATCTGAGTATGTGCTCTTTTTGAAATTAATGGGAATTGCAGGCATGGTTCAGCTCTACAGGGTATAAAACAAGATAAAATTCTGTGTCTCAGGCTCATAGGAGAAAATATCATAATAAAACTGACTGTGATATAAATTACTGCTTCCTATTTGTTGCTTAGTTTTGCATGATAACACAAACTGTCCAGGAAGACATTCTGTTACCAGTGATACTAAACACAGTCTATAGGGGAGAAAGGATATGTGTTTGAATCTGTAAGGGAATGAAAGGACGCACAATTGATTTAAATTAATTCATATTTCAAAGTAAATTTTCAAAAGAGATAATTGGTTAGAACTAATAGAAAAGTTAAGTCAAGGACTATAATTTATAAATCTCAATTCCATACTACATATATATATTTAGTTTTTTCATATATTTCTGCCTTGACTTCCTTTTTAAAATCGAGCCTTTATCAGAGCAGGGATTCTGAGTTTTAATTCTGAATTGCAAATATGCATAAGCACTGAACTCTCAAGTTTCCAGTCAGCTACTCACCTAATCCTCTCTAACAGTAGTCCCCAACCTTTTGGGCATCAGTTGCAGGTTTTGTGGAAGACAGTTTTTACATGGACTGGGAACGGAAGGGGGCAGGTTTCAGGATGATTCAATTGCATTAAACATATTGTGTACTTTATTTTTATTATTAATACACTGTGATCTATAATGAAATAATTATTATATTTTTATATATGAAACAGTGAAATATATGGTGACTGAAACAATTCACTATAATGCAGAATCCCTGCATAATGCAGTGGGAGCCCTGAGCTTGTTTTCCTTCAACTAGATGGCCCCAGCCAGGGGCAATGAGAGACAGTCACTCAAAATGTGTTGCTTGTGTCCAGTCTACTCTGTGATTGCCTTTTGTTTGCTGTCATTGCAGAAAACCCTGCTTCACAGAGATAGGATGTTGGAAATAGAAGCAGACGTTTCAGTGCTTTCGTGGCAATCTCAGGATATCCTACCCTGACTCCAGTCCAGAATGTCTGAAGATTTGAAGTTGTCTCAAACATATTTTTAAGGCCACCATCATTTGTGATCTCAAGCAGTTGATCCTCTTCTAGTATGGACAAAGTTGATTCACCTGACTTATTCACAAATGGGTCAGGGATCCATTCCTTCCCAGTTTGGAAGTCATTTTTGTGATTGGAAAGTGATGCTCAAGCTCTTTTGAAACTTGAAGTAATTGGTCATGCGCCAGCTGGGAGAAAGAAGGCCCTGGCTCTGTCTGTTTAAAAATCTCTGCTAATATTGCTAAAATATGAAAAGTGTCAAAAATCCCGATGTTCACACATCATTTACATAATTCCAGTTTGGCTTCAGTTTTAACCACTTTATCTTCCAGCTTGAGTTGTCTTTCTCCCCTGAAGTGACAAACTGAGCTAATTGTGCAGGTTGAGTGTCACACAGGTAAGCAAGTTTTGTGATCCATTCTGTGTCACTGAAATATTCTGCCACTGGTGACTTTTTTTTAAAGAAATTTATGGAGCTGTTATCAAAACTCAAAAACTCTAGCCAGTTACCTACCCTTAGAAATCCATGTCAGTTCTTTGTATAAGAGAAGGCGTGTGTGCTCTGCATAAATCTCCTCACAGAGCTGCGTGAACAGATGTGAGTTAGGGGCATATACTTTATTTTAATTTTTTTCATTTATTTTTATTAGTTGGCGGTATTTAGGGGCATATATTCTAATGTGGTTGATAATTTTAAGTGCATCCTGCAAAATGTTAAGTTCAGGTGATATTTTTTGGTTAGTCAGCATTTCCTTATGGATGACACAGTGCATGGATTTACATTCAGAAGTGACCTCTTTGAACTGAGTAGTGAAACCAGAAAGCTTCTCAGTTATGGAAACCACTATATCCATGCATGCTGCTGCTGCTGAGTCGCTTCGGTCATGTCTGACTCTGTGCGACCCCATAGATGGCAGCCCACTAGGTTCCTCGGTCCCTGGGATTCTCCAGGAAAGAATACTGGAGTGGGCTGCCATTTCCTTCTCCAGTGCATGAAAGTGGAAAGTGAAAGTGAAGTCGCTCGGTCGTGCCTGACTCTTAGCCACCCCATGGACTGCAGTCTACCAGGCTTCTCCATCCATGGGATTTTCCAGGCAAGAGTAATGGAGTGGGGTGCCATTGCCTTCTCTGCTATCCATGCATATAAGAACACAAAATGATCAGTTCAGTTTCCTGATATGTAATCATTCAAAAGTGTGTATAGTTCTTCAGCTTTGCTGTTGGTTGGCAACAAAAGTGCACATCACATATCATGAAAAAAAATTATCACACAAAACCAGGCATTATCTCCTTGTTGTCAGTATCAGTAGATGTGTCAACCTGGATTGCATGCCACAGTGACTCATTAATCCTCTCTAACAATCGTGTCTCAGTATCCTCTACTACTCCATCAATTTGTCTAGTTATGATTCATGAACATATGCCACCTTTTGAACTGCAGCCTTTCCTAAAAGTTCATAACAAATGCCCTTAGCAGTAGGCAGGATCAGGTCTTCACCAATAGTAAAGGGCTTCTTAGCTTTGGCAATGTGATTAGACATGAAGAACGCTGCTCTCAGTGCAGACACATTTAATGAAGTGGTAGCCTTCAATTAATTGCTTCTGTTCTTCTTGTCCATGTTTTCTTCATTTGAAAACCTCCAAAGTCTTATCTTTCAATGCAGGGTTTTTGGTCTCCATGTGGCAAAGAAGTTTCAAAGGTCCCATGGCTTTGTTGGATAGCCAGTCGCTACATATTATACAAAGCAGGCTTGGAGAATGCAAATCTTTTGTCGCAATAAACCCATAATTTACATAGGACTCTTGGTATTTTCTCTTAAACGCAGCTTTTTTCCCCCTTTTTTCTTTCTTTTTTTTCCTTTCCTTTTCTTTTTTTTTTTTTTTTGGACAGTCTTAGAGTCTTCTGCTGTCTCATCATTGGTTCTTTCCCTCTTTCCAAAGAAGCTCTCCAGCAGCATTTGATTTTTACTCATTTTGGCTAGGGTTTGCTTGTGGGCTTGTTAAAACTGTGACTGAGACAAGTGTGTGCAGTGCAGGAAAATGGCACAGACAGAAATGGTAAATAAAATAATGGACACATCACTTTCAGGCTAAAATAAGTGTCAGATTTTGATTTAAAGCCTACCACCAGATGTGGTTATACAATTAAATACATCAACCCACTTGCCACTATAAAGCTTGCCACCAGATTCAGCTTAGTTGCCACTTGCCACTTACTGATAGGGTTTTGATATGCCTGAAAGCAATTGATTTATTATGTTCTCTGTGCAGACAAATCTGTATGCTAATGATAATCTATATTTGTAGCTGCTCCCCAGTGCTAACATCACTGCCTCAGCTCCTCCTCCGATTGTTAGGCATTAGATTCTGAAAAAGAACATGCAACCTAGATCCCTCGTATGTGCACTTCACAGTAGGATTGATTCATAGTCCTATGGTAATCTAATGCCATCTCTGATCTGACAGAAGGCAGAGCTCAAGTGGTAATGGAAGCGGTGAGGAGAGGGGTTGTAAACATAGATGAAGCTTCCCTTGCTCAGGCACTACTTGTCCCTTGCTAAGATACCTGGTTTCTAACAGGCCATTGGTCCATTGCCTGGAGGTTGGGAAGCTTTGCTCTATGAAGTCACTTTATTACTTTACTGTCTTTGCCAGTTCCCTTAAATCTCCCTCTACCCTCTTACATTTGCTGCATCATCTCTCCTATTACTTCACAAAAGAAATTAAAAAATCCAGGTACATATTTCTCTCTCTGTCCTTCTCTCCCTCTCTACCTTCCTCAGTCCTTCCTTTTCTCCCTCTCCTTCTTTATCTCTACCTGCATGTAACATACAAAAAAAATAGTTTTACCTTATTTTCATGAATTTTAATGTAGTTTTTGATAAAAAAAAAACATGGATTTCTAAGGGTAGGTCACTGGCCAGAGTTTTTGAGTTTTGATAGCATAGCACCTCCATAAATTTCTTTTAAAAAGTCACCAATGGCAGAATATTTCAGTGATACAGAATGGATCACAAAACTTGCTTACCTGTGTGACATTCACATGCACAATTAGCTCAGTTTGTCACTTCAGGGGAGAAAGACAACTCAAGCTGGAAGATAAAGTGGCTATCACCAAAGCCAAACTGGAATTATGAAAATGATGTGTGAACATTGGGATTTTTGACACTTTTCAAATTTTAGCAATATTAGCAGAGATTTTTGGAGAAGGCAGTGGCACCCCAGTCCAGTACTCTTGCCTGGAAAATCCCATGGACAGAGGAGCTTGATAGGCTGCAGTCCATGGGGTCGTTAAGAGTTGGACATGACTGAGTGACTTCACTTTCACTTTTCACTTTCATGTACTGGAGAAGGAACTGGCAACCCACTCCAGTGTTCTTGGTGGGGAATCCCAGGGATGGGGGAGCCTGGTGGGCAGCCGTCTTTGGGGTCACACAGGGTTGGACGTGACTGAAGCGACTTAGCAGCAGCAGTAGCAGAGATTTTTAAACAGACTGAGCCAGGGCCTTCTTTCTCCCAGCTGGTGCATGACCACTTCCTTCAAGTTTCAAAAGAGCTTGAGCATCACTTTCCAATCACAAAAATGACTCCCAAACTGGGAAGGAATGGATCGCTGACCCATTTGTGAATAAGTCAGGTGAATCAACTTTGTCCATACTAGAAGAGGATCAACTGCTTGAGATCACAAATGATGGTGGCCTTCAAAATATGTTTGAGACAACTTCAAATCTTCAGACATTCTGGACTGGAGTCAGGGTAGGATATCCTGAGATTGCCACGAAAGCACTGAAACGTCTGCTTCTATTTCCAACATCCTATCTCTGTGAAGCAGGGTTTTCTGCAATGACAGCAAACAAAAGGCAATCACAGAGTAGACTGGACACAAGCAACACATTTTGAGTGACTGTCTCTCATTGCCCCTGGCTGGGGCCATCTAGTTGAAGGAAAACAAGCTCAGGGCTCCCACTGCATTATGCAGGGATTCTGCATTATAGTGAATTGTTTCAGTCACCATATATTTCACTGTTTCATATATAAAAATATAATAATTACTTCATTATAGATCACAGTGTAGTAATAATAAAAATAAAGTACACAATATGTTTAATGCAATTGAATCATCCTGAAACCTGCCCCCTTCCATTCCCAATCCATGTAAAAACTGTCTTCCACAAAGCCTGCAACTGATGCCCAAAAGGTTGGGGACTACTGTTAGAGAGGATTAGGTGAGTAGCTGACTGGGAACTTGAGAGTCCAGTGTTTAGGCATATTGCAATACAGAGTTAAAACTTAGTCCCTGCTCTGATAAAGGCTCAATTTTAAAAGAGGAAGTCAATGCAAACCAAACACCTACAATAGTTTCACAAAACCAATAAGAAGCTAGAAGAGCATAATGCAAGAGGAATTCATTAAAACACAAAAGGAAAAACAAGAAGGAACAGAGAAAAAATATAAAATCAATGGAAAAACAAGGTATAAAATGGAAATATGTACATATATATTAATAATTACCTTAAATGTCAATGAACTAAATGCTTTAATCAAAAGACATAGTATGGGATATTTGATTAAAAAAAAATACAATATGCTCCCTAAAAGAGACCCACTTTAGGACAAAGCACACACATAGATTGGAAGTGAAAGGATGGAAAAAGATATTACATGCAAACAGAAATAACAAGAAAGTGGGGGGGAGGGGTTCAGTCGCAATACCCATATCAGAAAAAACAGACTTTAAAACTAAGTCCATAAAGAAAAATAAAGAAGAACACTGTACAATGATAAAAGGATAAATACAAGGAAATATTGCACTCATCAAGAATATGTATACAGTATAGCAGCACCCAAATACATAAAACAAATGCTAACATACACAAAGGGAGAGATTAATGGGAATACAGTAAGAGACTTTAACAGCCCACTCATATCAATGGACACATCTTTGAGGCATAAAGTTAATAAGGCAACAGATATCCCAAATGCTACCATAAAACAGTTGGACTAAATACATATATTCAGGGCATGACTATGCATATTTTTTTCTTCAAGTGTACATGGAACATTCTCTAGGATTGATTACATACTAGAGCACAAAATAATTCTAAAAAATTTAAGAGTATATAAAATTATTTTGTGCATCTTCTTTGAATCAAATGCATAAAACTAGAGATCAACCACAGAGAAAGAAACAAGAAAGAAAGAAATAATTCCATGGAGACTAATCAACATGCTGCTAAAAAGAAAATGGGTCAATGATGAAATCAAAGTAATTAAAAATATCTTGAGGAAAATGATAAGGGAAACACAACAATAGGTGTATATGATGTAGCGAAAGCAGTCCTTCATAGGAGAACTTCATAGTGACACAGGCCTTCTTTAAGAAACATGAAAAATTTCATTACCATATTTCTAAATTCCATATATATGTGTTAGTATACTGTAATGATCTTTATCTTTCTGGCTTACTTCACTCTGTATAATGGGCTCCAGTTTCGTCCATCTCATTAGAACTGATTCAAATGAATTCTTTTTAATGGCTAAGTAATATTCCATGGTGTATATGTACCACAACTTCCTTATCCATTCGTCTGCTGATGGGCACCTAGGTTGCTTCCATGTCTTGGCTATTATAAACAGTGCTGTGATGAACATTGGGGTGCATGTGATGTTTCAAGAGAACAGCATCAAAACATGTATATTATCTAGGGTGATACAGATCACCAGCCCAGGTTGGATGCATGAGACAAGTGCTCGGACCTGGTGCACTGGGAAGACCCAGAGGGATCGGGTGGAGAGGGAGGTGGGAGGGGGGATTGGGATGGGGAATACATGTAAATCCATGGCTGATTCATGTCAATGTATGACAAAAACCACTACAATAAAAAAAATTAAAAAAGAAAAAAGGAGCACGAAAAATTTCAAATAAAAAACTTAATTCACTATTTAAAAGAATTAGACAAAAATCAAAGAAAGCCTAAAGTCAGTGGAAGTAAAATGATAATAAAGATCAGAGAGGAAATAAACAAAACATTTGAAAAGTCAATAAGACAAAGAGATGGTTCTTTGAAAGGGTAAGCAAAATTGACAAAGTTCTGACCAAGAAGAAAAGAGAGAATAGCTAAATAAACAAAATAAGAGATGAAAGAGGAGAAATCACAACTAATAGAGCAGAAATACAAAATAAAGAGAATACTGAACAATTATATGCCAAAAAAAAATGACAAACTATAAGAAATGGACAAGTTTCTAGAAACATACAGCTGGCCAAAATTTAACCAAGACAAAAAATAAATAACTTGAACATATAAATTACTAGAACTGAAAAACAAAACAAAATTAGAAAAACACAAAACAATCTCCTTAAAAACAAAAGCCCAGAATCAGATGACTTTATTGGGGAATTCTACCAAACATAAAATAGATCTCATCCTGACCCTTCTCAAACTCTTCCAAAAGATTGAAGAGGAAGAAACACTCCAAAAGTCATCCTATGAAGCCAACATCACCTTGATACCAAAATTAGCCAAAGACACTACCACAAAAGAAAATTGCAGGCCAACATATTTGAATATATATGCAAAAATTCTCAACAGATATTATCAAACTGAATCCAACCACAAATTAAAGAAAAGGTCATACACCATAACCAAGTTGGCTCCACCCCAGGATCACAAGAATGGTTCAATATATGCAAATTAAACAATGTGATACACTACATCTACACAAGAAATGGCTAAAACCACATGATCATCTGAATCAATACAGAAAAAGCATTTGACAGAAATCAGCATTCATTCAAAATCAAAATTCTATCCAAAGTCTGTGTTCAGTCACACAACTGTGTCCAACTCTTTGCAACCCCATGGGCTGTAGCCCACTAGGGTCCTCTATCCATGGGATTTTCAAGGCAAGAATAGTGGAGTGGGCTGCCATTTCTACTCCAGTGGATCTTTCCAACCCAAAGATCGAACCTGCATCTCTTTTGTCTTCTCCTGTATTGACAGGAGGATTCTTTACCACTGTGCCATCTGGGAAAGTGAGTATAGAGGGAACATATCTCAAGATAATAAAAGCTTTTTATGACAAACCCAGAGCCAATATATTGCTCAACAGTGAAGAGCTGAAAGACTCCCCACTAAAATCTGGAACAAGTAAAGGATGCCAACTCTCACCATTTGTCTTCAACATAGATTGGGAATCCTAGCTTTGGCAATCACACAGTAAAGATAAATAAAATGTATTCAAATTGGTATGGAATAGATAAAATTGTCATTATATGAAGCTGACAAAATAAACCCTAAAATCTCCACAAAAAATTTCTAGAACTGATAAATGAATTCAGCAAGCTTTGAGATGCAAGGTTAAATTACAGAAATAAGTTGTAATTCTTTACATTAATAATTAAATATCAGAAAAGGAATGAAAACAAATAATCTGTTTTTTAATTGCTTCCAAAAACTCTAAATTCTTAAGAATAACTATTACCAAGTAGGTGAAAGACTTATATGCTGAGAACTACAAACATTAAAAAAGGAAATTTAAGATGATTAAAAGAAATGGAAAGATACCCCATGCTCTTGGATTGGAATAATTTATATTGTTAAGTTAGAATGAAAAACACCAATACAGTGTATTAATGCATATATATGACATTTAGTAAGATGGTAATAATGGCCTTATATGTGAGACAGCAAAAGAGACACAGATATAAAGGACAGACTTTTGGACTCTGTGGGAGAAGGTGAGGGTGGGATAATTTGAGAGAATAACATTGAAACATGTATATTACCATATGTGAAATAGATGACCAGTCCAAGTTTGATGCATGAATCAGGGCAATCAAAGCTAGTGCACTGGGGCAACCCTGAGGGATGGGATGGAGAGGGAGGTGGGTGGGGGGTTCAGGATGGGGAACACATGTACACCCATGGCTGATTCATTTCAATGTATGGCAAAAAACACTACACTATTGTAAAGTAATTAGCCTCTTATTAAAATAAATTTTTAAAAGAAAAATAAAGGTAATGCTACCCAAAGAAATCTACAGATTTAATGTGATATATATCAAATTATCCATGAAACCTTTTTTTAATAATTAGAACAAATAATCTTAACATTTATATGGAATACTGAAAGATCCTAATTTCCAAAGCAATCTTGAGGAAAAAGAAGATGGTAGGCAGCATAAACTTCCTAGACTTCAGACAATGCTACAAAGCTACAGTAATCAAAACATTGTGATATTGGCAGAAAAACAGGTATATAGAATAATGGAACAGAATAGAGAGCCCAGAAAAAAGCCTGCACATCTATGATCAATTGCTCTTCAACAAAGAAGGGAAGAAGATAAAATGCAGAATAGTCTCTTCAGCAACTAGTACTGAATAAGTTGGATAGCTACATGTAAATCAATGAAGTTAAAATACACTCTCACACCATGGATAGAAATTAACTCAAAATGGCTTAAAGATTTAAAACTAAGATATGGCACTACGAAATTCCTAGAAGAGATCACAGGAAAAATGTTCTCTGACATAAATTGTACCAATGTTTTCTTAGGTCAGTCTCCCAAGGCCATAGAAATATAAATAAAGATAAACAAATGGGACTTGATCAGAGTTACAATATTTTGTACTCCAAAGGAAACAAAAAACAAAATGAAAAGATAGCATATGGGATAGGAGAAAATATTTGAAAGGAATGCAACTGGCAAGGGCTTAATTTCCAATATATATTGACAGCTCATACAAATCAACAGCAAAAACAAAAAGAACAACTCAATTGAACAATGGACAAAAGACCTAAATAGATATTTTTCCAAAGATATGCAGATGGAAAATAGACACATGAAAATATGCTCAACATTGCTAATTACTAGAGAAATATAATTCAAAATTATGAGGTACCATCTCACACCAGTCAGAATGGCCATCATTAAAATGTCTACAAATAGCAAATGCTGGAGAAGGTGTGGAGAAAAATGAAGCTTCTTACACTGTTGGTGGGAATGTAAACTGTTGCAGCCAGTTTGGAAAACAGTATAGAGGCTCCTCAAAAAACTAAAAATAGAGTTGCCATATGATCTGGCATGCACACTTCTGGACAAAACTATAATTTAAAAATACACAGATAGCCTTGTATTCATAGTAGCAATTTGCAATAGCAAAAACATGGAAACAACTTAAATGTCTATAGACAAATGAATGGATAAATAAGTTGTTGTGTCATATATATATATAAGTACATATATATTAATATTACTCAGCCATCAAAAAGAACAAAATAATGCCATTTTCAGTAACATGGATGGCCTTAGAGATTATCATACTAAACAAAGTATGTCAGAAATAGAAAGACAATACCACATGATATCACTTATATGTGAAACCTAAAATTCAGTATGAATCAACTTATCTACAAAACTAAAATAGATTCAGGTATATAGAGAACAGATGTGATTTACAAGGAGTAGGGAGGTAGGGGAGAAAAGGATTGAGAGTTTTGTTACAGCAGAGGCAAACTATTACACATAGAGTGGATAAACAAAAAGTTTTTAGAGCACAATGTATTCAACATTCTATAACAAACCACAATGGAACAGAACAACAAAAATGACCAGAATACATTAATATGAGAGCTAAACCTTCAATATAAGCAGGGAATTTTTGTCTCTTTCATTTTTATACCTTTAGACTTTTCAATTTGGTTGATACAATTCAGGGTAATAATTTATTTTTTATAATGTAAATAGCCAAAGTCAAAATATCTAATAAAATTACACTGATGCAGGAAAAACATTGCTATATATAAAATTTTAAAAATGAATGAGGAAAAAAGTATATTGATATATTTAAATATGGTTTTCAGTGTTGAATTAAGAAAAATGCTTCCTGAACAATACATAAAGCATGATCTTGTTTTTGTAAATTAATATATATATCTATTCATTTTTAAAATGTGAAAGAATACCAATTGATCTATTAAAAATAGTTACTTCTGACTAAATTTACTGTGGCAATCATTTCACAATATATGTAAGTCAAACCATTATGTTATATATCTTAAATTTTTATAGTCACATAAATCAATTATATCTCAATGAAACTGGAAAAATGGTAGTTATTTCTTAAGAGTAAGAATTAAATGAAAGGGGATCTCTCACTTTCTATATTGTATGTATTTTCATTGTTTGTTCTTGTAATTGCAAAAAGGATGAAATCCTGTTTTCTTTTTAAAATTACCATACATGAATATATTAAAATATGTATATTCCAGTGTACTTGTTTGTAGATGGCATTACCTTGTCACTTGATTGTGAATTCTTTGAAGACAAAGTTATTCATGTTAACATCCACAAAATTTCAACATAGCAGATATTTGAAAGTGAGTGAATACATTTATCAAATAATATAATTGCTTCTTCTGAAATCAACTATGAACAGCAGTTTGATCTAGTCCTTTTCTATTCAAGATGTGGTACTGGACCCACTGGCCATATTGCCAACAAGGAGGAGCATGGTAGAAACAGTCTTAGACTCCATTCTTGAACCTGACTCTGCATTTTAACAAGATCCCTGGGTGATTCTGACGTACATTAAAGTTTGGAATAAATTACACTAGAACATCATGTTGCAAATTTAACTCTGCTGCTAAGGCACACATGCATGCTAAGTTGCTTCAGGAATGTCCAACTCTTTGTGATCACATGTTCTGTAGCCCACCAGGCTCCTCTGTCCATTGAATTTCCCAGAATACTGGAGTGGGTTGCCATGCCATCCTCCAGGGGATTTTCCTGACCAAAGGATTGAACCCATATCTCCTGCTGCTCTTGAATTGCAGGAGTATTCTTTACTGATGAGCCACCCAGAAAGCCCTATTGCTCATAAGAATAAGTGATTTGGGGTTAACCAACAATTTTCTCCCATATGTTATTCACATGTAAACAAGACTATTGCCTATGACATAAAATTTAGTTTGTTAAGATGATTTTGAAACTACAAGTACCTGGAATTTAAAAAGATGACATAGAAATTCATTTAAAATAAGCCTAGTCTATGCAAAATGTGGAAGTTGATCTTACATTGAGTAAAATGATGAGAAAGAGGGAAAAATACATTGCTCAACAGTATAAAAATATTATTTGTGGGGGGAAAACCCTAGAATATATAGTTTCTGTATTTGTTTTCATTATTGTTCTAAGTAGAAGCATAGCTCAACTGATTTCTTGATACCATATTTATAGCATTAAAAATAGTACTATTGGAAAACAATTTGGATAACAAAATATTTGTAGTAAAATTAATTATGCCAAAATATTAATTGGAGCCACTTTCTTACCTAAAATTATGTTGATGTTTGAGAGCTCTATGGTCCTCCCCTACCACTACTATAACTAAGTGTGATGTCAAAGTACTCACATGTGTATGGAACAAGCATTTTTATCAACTGATACCAAAACAAAATTAGTACACTAAGAGGGGAAAAGGAGAAACTGGATAGAAGAAGCTACTGGTAGTTAGAAGCATCTAATCCTATGAAAGTGCTATTAATCTTGCTCTGCACTGTTTGAAAGCCACACACATACACTGATAAAAGCAAAATAAGGCAACAAGGAGAAAAGGAAATTATTGGAGAGAGGCAGAACTATGCTGTGGCTAAAATTTTGGGTTCTTAAGATAGTTACACCAGTGTTCAACTCAACACTTGTGTGACCTTGGCAAAGCTATATAACTCTAATCCTCAGTGTCCTCATCTATAATATAGGGTAATAAAAGTATCTCTCATCTAGAATTAGTTTGGAAATTAAATAAAATAATGCAGAAACTGGGTATTGTTATTATGATTGCTGGGATAAATATCAATAACCTCAGATATGCAGATGACACCGCCCTTATGGCAGAAAGTGAAGAGGAACTAAAAGCCTCTTAATGGATGTGAAAGAGAAGAGTGAAAAAAGTTGGCTTAAAGCTTAACATTCAGAAAACTAAGATCATGACATTTGGTCCCATCACTTCATGGGAAATAGATGGGGAAACAGTGGAAACAGTGTCATACTTTATTTATTTATTTATTTATTTTGGTGGGGGGCCCCAAAATCACTGCAGATGGTGATTGCAGCCATGAAATTAAAAGATGCTTATTCCTTGGAAGGAAAGTTACGACCGACCTAGATGGCATATTAAAAAGCAGAGACATTACTTTGCCAACAAAGGCCCATCTAGTCAAGGCTATGGTTTTCCCAGTGGTCATGTATGGATGTGAGCGTTGGACTGTGAAGAAAGCTGAGCACAAAAAAATTGATGATTTTGAACCGCAGTGTTGGAGAAGACTCTTGAGAGTCCCTTCGCCTGCAAGGAGATCCAACCAGTCCATTGTAAAGGAGATCAGTCCTGGGTATTCATTGGAAGGACTGATGCTGAAGCAGAAACTCCAATACTTTGGCCACCTGATGGGAAGAGTTGGCTCATTGGAAAAGACCCCAATGCTGGGAGGGATTGGGGGCAGGAGGAGAAGGAGACGACAGAGGATGGGATGGATGCATGTTATCACCGACTTAATGGGTGTGAATTTGGGTAAACTCCAGGAGTTGGTGATGGACAGGGAGGCCTGGCGTGCTGCTATTCATGGGGTCACAAAGAGTCGGACATGACTGAGGGACTGAACTGAACTGAACTGATGTACACCTTATCTTCAACAAAGTATGCAAGAATATACAATGGAGAAAAAAAATATCTTTAACAATTGGTGTTGGGAAAACTGGTCAGCCACTTGTTTAAAAAAATGTAATTAGAACACTTTCTAACAACATACACAAAAATGAACTCAAAACGGATTAAAGATATAAACATAAGATGAGAAACTATAAAACTCCTAGAGGAAAACATAGGGAAGATGCACTCCAAATAAATCACAGCAGGACCCTCTATGACCCATCTGCCAGAATATTAGAAATAAAAGCAAAAATAAACAAATGGAACCTAATTAAAATTAAAAGTCTTCTGCACAACAAAGGAAACTGTAAACAAGTTGAAAATACAGCCTTCAGAATGGGGAAAAATAATAGCAAATGAGGCAACTGACAAAGAATTAATCTCAAAAATATGCAAACAATTCCTGCAGCTCAATTCCAGAAAAATAAATGACCCAACAAAAAAATGGTCCAAAGAACTAAACAGACATTTCTCAAAGAAGACATACAAATGGCTAACATACACATGAAAAGATGCTCAATGCCACTCATTATCAGAGAAATGCAAATCAAAACCACAACAATGTACCATTTCACATCAGTCAGAATGGCTGCTGTCCAAAAGTCTACAAGCAATGATTGATTGAGAGGGTGTGGAGAAAAGGAAACCCTCTTACACTGTTGGTGGGGATGAAACTAGTACAGCCACTATGGAGAACCTTAAGAAACTGGATATTCCTTTAAAAACTGGAAATAGAACTGCCATATGACCCAGCAATCCCACTGCTGGGCATAAACACTGAGGAAACCAGAAGTGAAAGAGACACGTGCACCCCAATATTCATCGCAGCACTGTTTATAATAGCCAGAACATGGAACCAACCTAGATGTCCATTAGCAGTCAAATTGATAAGAAATTGGTGGTACATACACACAATGGAATGTTACTCAGCCATTAAAAATAATATATTTGAATTAGTTCTAATGAGTTGGATGAAACTGGAGCCTATTATACAGAGTGAAGTAAACCAGAAAGAAAAACACCAATTCAGTATACTAGTACAGATATATGGAATTTAAAAAGATGGTAATGATAACCCTGTATGCGAGACAGCAAAAGAGACACAGATGTAAAGAATAGTCTTTTGGACTCTGTGGAAGAGGGCGAGGGTGAGATGGTTTGGGAGAATGGCACTGAAACAGGTATATTATCATATGTGAAACAAATCGCCAGTCCAGGTTTGATGAATGATACAGGGTGCTCGGGACTGGTGCACTGGGATGACCCAGAGGGATGGAATGGGGAGGGAGGTGGGTGGGGAGTTCAGGATTGGGAACACATGTACATCTGTGGCAAATTCATGTCAATGTATGGCAAAACAAATACAATATTGTAAAGCAATTAGCCTCTAATCAAAATAAATATCTTTATATTAAATATATAAATAAAAATTAAAATTTAAAAAAAAGAAAGAAAAAATAGATATGCAAAATTAACTAGAATTAGATAAAAAATATTTATATATGTTAAAGTTTAACTGCAAGGAGGAAAGAACAGTAGGAAATGCAAACAAATATATAAATGTAGGAAAAATTATAATAGGTTTAAAAAATTAAAAATTAAAGTTAAAAAAAGGAAAGAAAAAAAAAAGAAGTTTCGTCCATCTCATTAGAACTGATTCAAATGAATTCTTTTTAATGGCTGAGTAATATTCCATGGTGTATATGTACCACAGCTTCCTTATCCATTCATCTGCTGATGGGCATCTAGGTTGCTTCCATGTCCGAAACTGGAGCCCATTATACAGAGTGAAGTAAGCCAGAAAGATAAAGAACATTACAATATACTAACACATATATATGGAATTTAGAAAGATGTTAATGATAACCCTATATGCAGAACAGAAAAAAAAAAAAAAAAGAAGACACAGATTTATAGAACAGTCTTTTAGACTCTGTGGGAGAAGGCGAGGGTGGGATGTTTCAAGAGAACAGCATTGAAACATGTATATTATCTAGGGTGAAACAGATCACCAGCCCAGGTTGGATGCATGAGACAAGTGCTCGGACCTGGTGCACTGGGAAAACCTAGAGGGAATGGGTGGAGAGGGAGGTGGGAGGGGGGATTGGGATGGGGAACACATGTAAACCCTTGGCTGTTTCATTTCAATGTATGACAAAATCCACCACAAATAAAAAAAAAATAAATAAAAAAGAAAAAAAAATAAAAAAAAATAAAAATAAAAGCTATGTGATCCGAAAAAAAAAAGAAGAAGAGGAAAACTCCACAGAACTGCAAAACCCCAATGTAGAGGCAGTGTTTTTTGACAACAGTTTAAAATGTGACTGAGGAAAAAGAAAAAAAAAAAAGAAAACCTCAAAAGCTTATTTGGATTTCTTATTGCCAATAAAATTGACAGCTACAATGGGGAACAGGGAGGAGAGAAAAGGAAAAAGAAAAAAAGAAAAACATTCAAAAGAATCTACAGAGCAAGTCAAAAAATAAGAATAATCAATGTTTTTCTTGAGTCCTTTCCAGTGCTGGTAATCACAGTCCACCTTACCTCCCTAGGATGCCCTCAATACTGTGCTGATCTCCAGACCTGCTGTGGGAGCAGCTCAGATTCTAATCTGATCCTATTCCTGTGTGTTCTTGCCTCCTGTGTCCACAATTATCAGAACTTGTGTGTTTTCATTTGTGGGAGCTCTCAATGCCCTTTTATATATTCCAGAGACACAGAGTCTTCCTAGATGATCATGTGGATTTAATCTGTAGCTGGTACACCTAGTGGAAAAGTTTAGGTCTTCTTCCTTAACCACACTGCCGCTGGCTTTCAATTGTGGTTTTACTTCCACCTCTGCATGTGGGTTATCCACTGGGGTTTGCTTCTGAGGCTGCCCTGGAGTACTTGAGTTTGCCCCTGTGAGGGCCAGGTGTGGAGATCGTGCAGCTGCTTGGGTTACAGGGGTTCTACTCAGGAGGCTTGGAAGCTAGGGTAGTAGGGAATATAGTGCTCTAGAAGGTTATGAAAACCAGTATTGGCTGATATGCTCCAGTACTCTTGCCTGGAGAACACCATTCTCTGACAGAGAAGCCTGGCAGGACACAGTCTACAGGGGTGCAAAGTCAGAAAAGACTGAAGCAGCCCAGAGCACATAAACACAGGATTTTTTTTTTTTTTTTGCCAGTGTCAGCTCTGTCCCAGCGAGAATTGAGCACGAAGGTGGTGCAACTGTTTGGCTTGTGGGGACCCTGGAGGTGCCAGGGGTGCAGGGACACATTCTGCCTCCATGGCAGTAGTTATGGCCCTATCAGAGTCTTTTTTCTAGCCTCTTTCAGCTGGCAATCAGAAGGCCTCTTTGATCAGTCTATCTCCGAAGCTCTGCCCATTCAGGCACTTAGAGGGATTGATTGCCTGGGGTCCTCCTCTGTTGTTCGGTGCATCAGGCCATAGAGGGTCTCCCCTGACTGTGATCCTACTCTGTAGATCTGTGCATCAAGCACTTCAAGGGGCACCTTGGGTGGGGTCCTACTCTGTAGTTCAGTGTGTCAGGCTTTTGTTGGGTTCAGTTGCTGATGGTGGCATGTGGAGAGAGACAGGTTCTGGTAATGGCTCCACCCCTTACATGTGACTCAGCAGTATCACCTTGCTTCCGTGACTGCCTGGCTTTTCTTCACAGGCATTTCCCACCATGATCTCCTCCCTCACATCCCCTTGATCCCTCTCTCTGCAGTCAACAGCAGCCTTCACTCTGGGTTTGCTCCACAATCCTTAGACTCCAGCTCCCAGCTGTTGCCCCTTCCAGGATACCCAAGTTCCTACCTAGCATATATATGGCTGTGGCAAGGACTGTCTGATCCTCATTCCATTTAGGCTGCCACAGATCAGCTACTTAACTCTCAGCTTTAAATGTTTCTCTTCTGACTCAGACAATTGCCCTCCTGAGGGGATTGGACCCCTGCTTCAGTTCTTCCACCTGCTGAGGATAGGTCCAGTCCTACCAACACTCCTGTTTTCCCCCTAGTTCCTTTGTCCTACTGAGTTTTTCGTGGTTCTATATATTCTCTTACACTGGTCAAATACTCCTATCTGCTCTCAGTTGGTGTTCTGTATAAACCTCTGTATCTGAAAGTATATTCCTGATGTATCCATGGAGAGAGATGTACTCCACCTCCACCTACTCCTCTACAATCTTGTTCTCTTGGCAATCAATTTTAATAATTAAAATTAATTGCAAAATTTGGAGACCATAATTCCTCTCACAAAAATTGTCTCAGATACTTTTCTGGAGAGGGAGTGAAAAAGATAGAAAGCAACATAGTAACATTCACCAGCCATTCATTTTGGGAGGAAAAAAAAAGCTTTAAACTCCACAGTTTCTATTGACTGATTAAGAGGGAAAATTAGTATCACCAGATGGACTCAAATTTTTATTTTTCTTTACTAGACGAAGTTGATATGGAATTTGCAAAAATGGACACTTAAAAATAAGAACACGATCATGTATGCATAGCAGAGCTAGGTAGGAAACCTGGACAAGCAATGCACCATCAGGCCTGAACATTCAAACCTGATTATCAAACATGATAATCATTTGAATGAATCACTGAAACAGATTGTAAGCATCTCTCATCTGAGATATTTTAAAAGTGGTATCTTTAAAAATTATGTTCAAGCTTAGTCTACTCTCTGTATAATTTAAGAGAATAATGTCCAGGTCCAGATAATAGAGTAGACTAAGCCTGGAGTGTCCTCCCAATCTTTAATAATTACGATACAGTGAAATTTCACTTAACCAGAATATTTAAAGGACTGAATACCCTAAGAATTTCGATGATAAATTTTATTGTTTGAAAACTTAAAATGTAAAATATCTTAAATTAGGTCTAATTCTGTAAATTGTCTTAGGTTGTATGATTCTACTTTCCTGTCACATGATTATCATATTTTTTTTTTCCTTTGAAGCTTTGTAAAGCTTAGGGTCATCAACATGCTTATCAATTCTTATTACCCAGGGTTATGGAAATAACTAACTTCAAGGAATATACTCTGAAGTCAGATGCATTATCCATTGTCCCATTGGCCTGCTCAATAAACATATTCTTAAAGCATAGTGAACAAGATTTTGTAATAGATTTTATGTGTACAAAGAGGAGGAAGACAAAGGATTACACTATGATTTGGTAGGAAGGAGTTTACATTAACTGAAATGAAAAAAAAAATGTGGGAGGCTATCATTAGGGCTGAAATATCAGAAGTTCAGCTTAGAATGTTCTTTTTGAGATGACTATCAATAAACAGGAAATGATCAGTAATTAGCTAGTGGTATGTATTTTTAGTTGCAGGGAGAACCTGGTATTGCACAATTACCCAAGCATTCTATAATTCCCAACTTTAGTTTAAGTAACCATATCTATATCATCATGTACAAAACTATGCACCTTCAAAGACATTTTCCCCAAAATAATTTTTCTTCATGTTTTCCTATTATAAATAAAAATGTACATCAGTACATTTTTTCCTGCTTGGGCTTCATCCAGCCCAGCTTTTCTCATGATGTACTCTGCATATAAGTTAAATTAGCAGGGTGACAATATACAGCCTTGATGTACTACTTTTCTTATTTGGAACCAGCTTGTTTTCCCATATCCATTTCTAACTGTTACTTCCTGACCTGCATATAGGTTTCTCATGAGGCAGATCTGGTGGTCTGGTATTCCCATGTCTTTCAGAATTTTCCACAGTTTATTGTGATCCACACAGTCAAAAGCTAGTCAACAAAGAAGAAATAGATGTATTTGAAATGAAATGAAAAGGTCACTTTTAATTCAAATCCCAAAGAAAGGCAATGCCAAAGAATGCTCAAACTACCACACAAGTGCACTCATCTCACACGCTAGCAAAGTAATGCTCAAAATTCTCCAAGTCAGGCTTCAGCAACATATGAATCACGAACTTCCAGATGTTCAAACTGGTTTTAGAAAAGGCAGAGGAACCAGAGATCAAATTGCCAACATCTGCTGGATCATCGAAAAACCAAGAGAGTTCCAGAAAAATATCTATTTCTGCTTTATTGACTATGCCAAGGTGTACGTAGGTACGTGGATTTATCTATGGGCTTTCTATTTTGTTCCTTTGCTCTATATTTCTGTCTTTGTGCCAGTTTCATAGTCTCTTGATGACTGTGGCTTTATAGTAGAGACTGAAGTGAGAAAGGTTGATTCCCCCAGTTCAGTTCTTCTTTCTCAAGATTGTTTTGGCTATTCAAGGTTGTTTGTATTTCCATAAAAATTGTAAAATTATTTGTTCTAATACTCTGAAAAATACCATCAATAGATTGATAGGGATTGCATTGAATCTACAGTTTGCTTTGGTTAGTATACTAATTTTCACTATATTGATTCTTCTAATCCATGAACATGGTGTATTTCTCCATCTATTTGTGTCCTCTTTCATTCCTTTCACCAGTGTTTTATAGTTTTATATATATAGGTCTTTTGTTTCTTTGGGTAGATATATTCCTAAGTGTTTTATTCTTTTCATTGCAATGTTGAATGGAATTTTTTCCTTAATTTCTCTTCCTTTTTTCTAATTGCTAATGTATAGGAATGTGAGGGATTTCTCTGTGCTTATTTTATATCCTGCAAATTAACTGTATTCATTGATTAGTTGTAGTATTTTTCTGGTGGAGTCTTTAGGGTTTTCTATGTAGAGGATCATCTCATCTGCAAATATTGAGAGTTTTACTTCTTCTTTTCCAATCTGGATTCCTTTTATTTCTTTTTCTGCTCTGATTGCTGTGGCCAAAACTTTCAAAACTATGTTGAACAGTAGTGGTGAGAGTGGGCACCCTTGTCTTGTTCCTGACTTTAGGGGTAATGCTTTCAATTTTTTCTCCATTGAGGATAATGCTTGCTGTGGGTTTGACATATATAGCTTTTACTATGTTGAGGTATGTTACTTCTATTCTTGCTTTCTGGAGAGTTTTTATCATAAATGGTTGTTGAATTTTGTCAAAGGGTTTATTTGCATCTATTGAGATAATCATATGGTTTTTATTTTTCAATTTTTTATGTGGTGTATTACATTGATTGATTTGCAGATATTAAAGAATCCTTGCATTTCTGGATAAATCCCACTTAGTCATGATGTATGATCTTTTAAATAGGTTTTTCGACTCTGCTAGAATTTTGTTAAGGATTTTTGCATTTATGTTCATCAGTGATATTGGCATGTAGTTTTCTTTTTTTGTGGAATCTTTTTCAGGTTTTGGTATTAGGTTGATGGTGGCCTCATAGAATGAGTTTGGAAGTTTACCTACCTCTGCAATTTTCTGGAAGAGTTTGAGTAGGATAGGCGCTAGAACTTCTCTAAATTTTTGGTAGAATTCAGCTGTGAAGCCATCTCATTCTGGACTTTTGTTTGCTGGAAGATTTCTAATTACAGTTTCAATTTCCCTGCTGATGATGTGTCTGTTAAGATTTTCTATTTCTTCCTGGTTCAATATTGGAAAGTTATAAGTTTTTAAGAGTTTGTCCATTTCTTCCAAGTTGTCCATTTTACTGTCATATATTTGCTGGTAGTAATCTCTTACGATCCTTTGTATTTCTGTGTTGTCTGTTGTGATCTCTCCAGTTTCATTTCTAATTTTGTTAATTTGATTTTTCTCCCTTTGTTTCTTGATGAGGCTGGCTAATGGTTTGTCAGTTTTATTTATCTTCTCAAAGAACCAGCTTTTGGCTTTATTGATTTTTGCTATGATCTCTTTTGTTTCTTTTGCATTTATTTATGCCCTGCTTTTTCAGATTCCTTTCCTTCTACTAATCCTGGGGTTCTTCATTTCTTCCTTCTCTAGTTGCTTTAGGTGTAGTGTTTGGTTATTTATTTATTTATTATTTATTTATTTGCATTTATTTTTATTAGTTGTAGGCTAATTACTTTAGAGTTCGGTTATTTAGTTGATTTTTTGTTGTTTCTTGAGGTAAACCTGTATTGCTATGAACCTTACCATTAGTATTGTTTTACAGTGCCCCATAGGTTTTGGGTTGTTGTGTTTTCATTTTCATTCATTTATATGGATATTTTGATTTCTTTTTTTTATTTCTTCTGTAATTTATTGGTTGTTCAGCAGCATGTTGTTCAGCCTCAATATGTTGGAATTTTTAATAGTTTTACTCCTGTAACTGACATCTAATCTTACTGCATTGTAGTCAGAAAAGATGCTTGGAATGATTTCAATTTTTTTGAATTTACCAAGACTAGATTAATGGCACAATATGTGATCTATCCTGTGGAAGGTTCCATGTGCTCTTGAGAAAAACGTGAAATTCGTTGTTCTGGGGTGAAATGTCCTATATATATCAATTAGATCTAACTGGTCTCTTGTGTCATTTAAAGTTTGTGTTTCCTTGCTAATTTTCTGTTTAGTTGATCTATCCATAGATATGAGTGGGGTATTAAAGCCTCCCACTATTATTGTTATTGTTAATTTCCCCTTTCATATTTGTTATAATTTGCCTTACATATTGTGGTGCTCCTATGTTGGGTGCATATATATTTATAATTGTTATATCTTCTTCTTGTATTGATATTTTGATCACTATGTAGTATCCTTCTTTGCCTTTTTTTCACAGCCTTTGTTTTAAAGTATATTTTATCTGATATGAGTATTGCTACTCCTGCTTTCTTTTGGTATCTATTTACATGGATTATCTTCTTCCAACCCTTCACTTTCAGTCTGTATGTGTCCCTTGTTTTGAGATGGGTCTCTTGTAGACACCATACACAGGGGTTTTTATTTTTTATCCATCCAGCCAGTCTTTTTCTTTGGGTTTGGGCATTCAACCCATTTACATTTAAGGTATTATTGATAAGTAGGATCCCGTTGCCAATTACTTTATTGCTTTGGGTTCGAGTTTATACACTCTTTCTGTGTTTCCTGTCTAAAGTAGACCCCTTAGTATTTGTTGGGGCACTAGTTTGCTGGTGCTGAATTCTCTCAGCTTTTACTTGTCTGTAAAGCTTTTGATTTATCCTTCATATTCGAGTGGGATCCTTGCTGGGTGCAGTAATCTGGGTTGTCAGTTTTTCTCTTTCATCAATTTAAGCATGTCCTGCCATTCCTTTCTGGCCTGAAGTTTCTATTGAATGTTCAGCTGTTTCCCTTATGGAAATCCTCTTGTGTGTTATTTGTTGCTTTTCTCTTGCTGCTTTTAATATTTGTTCTTTATGTTTGATCTTTGTTAATTTGATTATTATGTGTCTTGGGGTGTTTTGCCTTGGTTTTACACTGTTCAGGATCCTCTGGGTTTCTTGGACTTGGGTGATTATTTCCTTCCCCATTTTAGGGAAAATTTCTACTATTATCTCCTCAAGTATTTTCTCATGGTCTTTCTTTTTGTCTTCTTCTGAGACTCCTATGATTTGAATGTTGGGGCATTTAACATTGTCCCGAGGTCTCTGAGGTTGTCTTCATTTCTTTTAATTCTTTTTTCCTCTCTGTTTCATTTATTTCTAACATTCTATCTTCTGCCTCTGGTTTTATACTGTTGGATCTCTCCAGACTATTTTGATCTCATTTACTGCTTATTCATTATAAATTGACTTTTTAAAATTTCTTCTAGGTCCTTGTTAAACCTTTCTTGTATCTTCTCGATCTTTGTCTCCAGGCTATTTATCTGTAATTCCACTTTGTTTTCAAGATTTTGGATCATTTTCACTATCATTATTCAGAATTCTTTGTCAGGTAAATTCCCTATTTCTTCCTCTTTGGTTTGGTTTGGTGAGCACTTATCCTGTTCCTTTACCTGCTGGATATTTCTCTGCCTTTCATCTTGTTTATATTGCTGTGTTTGGGGTGGCCTTTCCATATTCTGGCAGTTTGTGGTTTCTCTTTATTGTGAAGGTTCCTCACTGTGGGTGGGGTTGGACTAAGGTTTTCTGGTTGGGGAAGCTTGTGTCGGTGTTCTGGTGGGTGGAGCTGGATTTCTTCTCTCTGGAATGCAATGAAGTCTCCAGTAATAAGGTCTGAGATGTCTGTGGGTTTGGTGTGACTTTGGGCAGCCTACATATTGAAGCTCAGGGCTATGTTTCTATATTGCTGGATAATTTGTGTGGTATGTCTTTCTCTGGAACTTGTTGGCCCTTGGGTGGTGCTTGGTTTCAGTGTAGGTTTGGTGGCTTTTGATGACCTCCTATCTATTAATGTTCCCTGGAGTCAGGAGTTCTCTGGTGTTCTCAGGTTTTGAACCTAAGCCTCCTGCCTCTGCTTTTCAGTCTTATTCTTACAGTAGCCTCAAGACTTCTCCATCTATACAGCACCAGTGATAAAACATCTAGGTTGATAATGAAAAGTTTCTCTACAGTGAGGGACACCCAGAGAGGTACATAGGGTTACATGGAGAAAAGAAGAGGGAGGAGGGAGACAGAGGTGACCAGAAGGAGAAGGGGGGATCAAAAGGGGTGAGAGCAACCTAGACAGTAATCACTTCCCTATGTGCTCTCCACAGTCTGGATCCCTCAGATATGTTCACAGAGCTACAGAGAGAAGAGAAGAGGGAGGAAGGAGACAGAGGTGGCTAGGAGGATAAAAGGGGGATTCAAAAGGAAAGAGACTGATCTAGGCAGTAATCAGTTCCCTAAGTGTTATCCACAGCCCGGAACACACAAAGAGATTGACAGAGTTGGGTAGAGAAGAGAAGGGTTAGGTAGGAGATAGAGGTAACCTGGTGGAGAAAAAGGAGAGTCTAAAGGGAGAGAGAGCAATCCAGCCAGTAATCTCACTTCCAAGTAAAATTGGGTACTGAAGACTGGGTTCTTAAAGGTACAAAATTGATAACAAATAACAAAAAACAGAGATTAAAAATCTATAGTAAAGGTTAGATTCTCAAAAAAATATTAAAAGAAAAAGTCACAATAATTATTATGTGTATTAATATTTATATATATTAATATGTATATTATATACTAATATGTCTATTATATATATTAATATGGGGTTTGCTTTAAAAATAGGGTCTTTTTTTGCAAAGTAATAGTAGGTTATAAAAATGAAAATTAAAGGAAGAATAGAAGACTTAAAATTTAAAAAAATTAAAAAATAAAAAATTTTAAAAATAATAATAGTAAAAGTATATCTAGGGCTCTCTATGGTGTTGTTGTGGACTGTGTGGCGTCAGTTCATTTTCAGATAGTTCCTTAATCTGGCTTACACTTCTCAAGATCTATAGGCCTCTTCCTATGTAGGCAGTGCTAACTGCAGAGTTTTAATCTGGCACCTGCCACTTCCAAAGTGGTTCCCTCTGTTTATTTTAGCTTCTTCTGCTTGGTAGCCTCTTCAGTGTATAATTTCTGCCCTGACCCAAGGGGGTGGTGGTTTTCACTTTTTTAGGCTTACTTGTTCAATTGTGCTGTGGGGGAGGGAGGAACACTGCAAACATATATTACTGGTGTATGTGGGGAGTGCTTGCAGTGTCTCAGCCACACGGGGTTTGTCCCGACTCACGGCATGTGTGTTTTCCCAGTCTACACTGTTCAGGCTCTAGATTGCTCTGCCAGTAACTGTTTGAGGTGGGCCCTGGGTTGCATGCACTTCCCAGGTCTAAACCACTCAGGTTCAAGTTCTCGGGTACTCCATAAAGGAGCAGACTTTGTTGGGCCTGTGTGTTGTGCCCTTCCCAGGTCTGAGCAGCTCAAGTGACCAGGTGCTTGGCGAACACAGTCGCCCCCAGGTGGGGGCTGCCACTTATTGCCCTCCCCAGCCCCCCGTACCTACTGCTCGGTTTTCTGGGTGTACAACCGTTGCACCTTCTCAGGTGTGCCGTTTGTGTCTTCTGAGGAGCTGATCTGTGGCTATGACCCTGCCGGCAGATGTTGACCATCCAGAATCCCAAGAAGTCTTGGTTAGCAATGAAGCCTGCTTGCAGTTTTGAAGGTGATGCCTCTCTCAGGCAGTGATTGCCCCCTTTCCAGCTCTGGCTGCCCTCGCCTGCCTGTCCCCAGTGGGGGATGGGCTGGTCCCCAACAGGCTAGCTCTGCTCAGTCCTTTGTTCTGTGAGTGTTTTGGTTAGGGCTTTTGGTGGGATAACTATCCCACAGTCTGGGTTGCTCTCTCTAGTTAGTTCCCTCAGATTGCCCTTGGGGCATTCAGGCCTGCCCTTACCCTAAGCAATGCAGCCCACACCTCCCTGTCTAGTCCCTGCTTGCTAGTGGTGGATGTAAGCGTCTGTGCTGCTTCTCCACTGGGAATTGCCATTAGGCATGTAATCTGTGGGTTTTAATTACTTATTTATTTTTCCTCTCAGTATGTTGCCCTCTGAGGTTCCAAGGCTCACCACAGACTCTCCAGTGAGAGTGTTTCCTAGTGTTTGGAAACTTCTGTCTTTTTTAAGACTCCCTTCTGGGACATAACTCTGTCCCTACATCTTTTGTCTCTCTTTTTATCTTTTATAGTTTTTCCTACCTCCTTTTGAAAATAATGGGCTGCATTTCTGGGTGTCTGATGTCCTCTGCCAGCATTCATAACTTGCCTTGTGAAATCTGCTTGGCGTTCAAATGTTCTTCTGATGAATTTGTTGGGGAGAAAGTGGTCTCCCAGTCCTATTCCTCCACCATCTTAGGACTGCCCCCTTGTTTCTTTCTTTACTTTACTTTCCTCTCAACATATTTGTAAGTTTCATTTTCATCACTTTATTTCCTAATTGGCACCTTGCTTTAGTTTTGTTTTCCTGTTTGTGCTTTAATTACTTCTGTTCTGGTAGATATAATTTTTTGGTTTATTTTGTTCACTAGGTCAATCTGTTGCATTTAATTTTTGTTGGTTTGTTTTTATTTTGCTTATATGTATATGTGTATATTCATTCACACTTTCTGTTATTATGAATCTCTGCCTCTATATTGAGCCTTTGCAGTTTTATGAAGTTTTCCTTTTTTTCCCCTTTTTTCCATTCCTCTTCTCCATTTTTTTCTATTGTTTTCTTTTTTATAATTTTAGTTTTTTTTAAACTTATTATATTTTTTTCTAAATGTATACTTTCATTTCCCTATCCTACTCATCTTTTCTCCTTGCAGTTAAGCTTTAATATTTTTAAATCTTCTTCATCTTCCTCTATTTCACTTCATATATCTAGTCTTTCTTTTCTTTCTTTCCTTTCCTCTCAACATATATTTTAGTTTTGTTTTCATTGGTTTATTCCCCACTTGGCACCTTACTTTAATTTTGTTTTCCAGGTTGTGCTTAAGTTATTTTTTTGTTGTTTGTTTGTATGTTTTTAACTGGTAAATATATTTTTTTTTATTTACTTTGTTTGCCAGATCAGTCTATTCTATTTTTGTTGGACTGTTTTCACTTTGCTCATGGGTGTATAAGTATATGTGTATATTCCATTATTTGAATTATTACTTGCCTGATTTTGTAACTGACATTTGTCTGGGGTTCATCTTTCATTAATCACTTTTGGATATTTGTTTTGCTCTCCCTTAATGCCATAATGGACCACTTGTGGAATTTTCATTCCCGAACAGAGCTCAAACCCTGAGCCTTGGAGTGGAAGCACTGACTCCAAGACCCTAGATTACCAGAGAACTAACCCTTGGGAGTATCAAATTGAACTGACACAAAGGAAACTACTTGAATAGAAGACTTGTCATTACGCAACCACCAGTAGCACCCTGTGCATGATGCCTCATCTAAACAACAAACAAAACAAAAATACAAACCCAGTCATTAGCAAGATGTACAACCTCACTCAGCCTTGCCCATCAGAGGAAAAACAAACAAACAAAAACTCAGCACAAATCTCACCCTATATGAAGCTCACAAAAACCACTGAACCAATATTAGGAGGGAAGAAGCCAAAAGGAAGAAAGAATTCAAACTTCTTCAAGGAAAAAAATTAAACTTCCTTTGAAGTCTGGTAAAAGAGTTCAAACACAATAACTTATTTGGTATGACAAAACCACTACAATATTGTAAAGTAACTAGCCTGCAACTAATAAAAAAAATAAAATAAAAATACAGTGAAAAAAATAATGAATTGGCAGAGAAATACTGCACAGATGAAGGAACAAACTAGAAACACAGAAGTCCAAATAAATGAAAAGGATTTTTTCAAAATACAGAAATCAATCAATGTTATATACCATATTAAAAATTGAAAGATAAAAACCATATTGTCATCTAAATAGATGCAGAAAAAACCTTTGACAAAATTCAGCATCTATTTATCATTAAAGCTCTTCAAAAATGTGCATAGAAGGAACCTACCTCAACATACTAAAGGCCATATATGATAAGCCTACAGCAAATATTATTTTCAATGGTGAAAAACTGTAAACATTCCCCCTAAGATAAGAAACAAGGATGTCAATTTTTCCAGTGTTATTTGGCAAAGTCCTGGAAGTCCTAGCTATAGCAATCAGATAATAAAAATAAATAAAACAAAACCAGATCTGAGAAGAAGAAGTAAAGCTCTCACTGTTTGCAGATGACATGATACTGTAGATAGAAAACCCTAAAGATAGTATTAGAAAATTACTAGAGCTAATTAGTGAATTTATCAAAGTTGCAGGATACAAAATCAATACAGGGAAATCACTTGCATTTCTGTACAATAACGATGGGAAATCAGAAAGAGCAATCAAGGAATCAATCCCATTCACCATTGGGGAAAAAAAAAAGAATAAATATCTAGGAATAAACTTTCCTAAGGAGATGAAAGAACTGTACACAGAAAATTATAAGATGTTAATGAAAGAAATCAAAGGTGACATAAACAGATGGAGAGATATCCCATGTTCCTGTGTAGGAAGAATAAATACTGTGAAAATGAATATACTACCAAATGCAAACAAAAGATTCAATGTGATGCATAACAAATGGCATTTTTCACAGAACTAGAACAAAAAAAAATTCACAATTCATATGTAAACACAAAAAACCCGCAATAGTCAAAGCAGTTTGAGAGTGAAGAATGGAGCTGGAGGAATCAAGCTTCCTGACTTCAGGTTATACTATAAAGTTACAGCCATCAAGGTAGTATGGTACTGGCACAAAAACAGAAATATAGACCAGTGGAACACAATAGAAAGCCCAGAAATAAACCCATGAACCTTTGGGTACCTTATTTTTTTTATAAAGGAGTCAAGAATATACAATGGGGTGAAGATGGCCTCTTCAATAATTGGTGCTGGGAAAACTGGACAGCTACATGTGAAAGAATGACACTAGAACGCTTCCTAACACTGTACAAAAGATAAATTCAAAATGGATTAAAGACCTAAATGTAAGACCAAAAACTATAAAACTCTTAGAGGAAAACAGGCAGAACACCCAATGACATAAATCTAAGCAAGATCCTCTATGACCCACCTCCTAGAGTAATGAAAATAAAAGCAAAAGTAAACAAGTGGGACCTGACTAAAGGTAAAAACTTTTGCACAGCAAAGGAAAGTATAAGCAAGGTGAAAAGACAGCTCTCAGAATGGGAGATAATAATAGCAACTGAAACAACTGAAAAAAAAGATTAATTTCCAAAATATACAAGCAACACATACAACTCAATACCAGAAAAATAAACAACCCAATCAAAAAGTGGGAAAAAGACTGAAACAGACCTTTCCCTAAAGAAGACATACAAATGGCTAACAAAGACTTGAAAAGATGCTCAACATCTCTCATTATTAGAGAAATGCAAATTAAAACTAAAATTAGATATCACCTCACAATGATGAATCTGTTCAGTTCAGTTCACTCACTCATGTCTGACTCTTTGTGACCCCATGAAAATGCAGCATGCTAGGCCTCCCTGTCCATCATCAACTCTCAGAATGTACTGAAACTCATGTCCATTGAGTCAGTGATGCTATCCAACCATCTCATCCTCCGTCTTCCTCTTCTCCTCCTGCCCTCAATCTTTCCCAGCATCAAGGTCTTTTCAAATTAGTCAACTGTTTACATCAGGTGGCCAAAATATTGGAGTTTCAGCTTCAACATCAGTCCTTCCAATGAACACCCAGGACGGATCTCCTCTAGGATGGACTAGTTGGATCTCCTTGCATTCCAAGGGACTCTCAGGAGTCTTCTCCAACACCGCAGTTGAAAAGTATCAATTCTTCAGTGCTCAGCTTTCTTTATAGTCCAACTCTCACATCCATACATGTGGCATCAAAATGTCTACAAACAGTAAATGCTGGAGAGGGTGTGGAGAAAATAGAACACTCTTGCAATGTTGGTGCAATGTTAATTGATACAGCCACTATGGAAGATGGTATGGAGATTGCTTAAGAAACTAGGAATAAAACCACCATGTGACCCAACCATCCCACTCCCAGGCATATACACTGAGGAAACCAAAATTGAAAGAGACACTTGTATCCCATTGATCATTGCAGCACTATTTACAATAGCTAGAACATGGAAGTAACCTAGATGTCCACTGACAGATGAATGGATAAAGAAGTGGTGGTGTATATATATACACAATGGAATATTACTCAGCCATAAAAGGGAACGTGTTTCAGTCAGTTCTAATTAGGTGGATGAACCTAGAACCTATTATACAGAATGAAGTGAGTCAGAAAGAGAAAGATGGATACCATATTCTAAGACATATATACGGAATCTAGAAAAATGGTACTGACAAACTTATTTACACAGAATAAATGGAGAAACAGACATAGAGAATAGACTTATGGACATGGGGTGAGGGGAGGAAAGTGTGAGATGTATGGAAAGAGTAACATGGAAACTTACATTACCACATGTAAAATAGCCAATGGAGATTTGCTGTATGACTCAGGAAATTCAAACAGGGGCTCTGTATCAACCTAAATGGGTAGAATGGGGAGGGAGATGGGATGGAGTGTCAAAAGGGAGGGGATATATGTATACCTATGGCTGATTCATGTTGAGGTTTGACAGAAAACAGAAAAATTCTGTGAAGCAATTATCCTTCAATAGAATATAATTTAATTAAAAAAAATGCTGATTGTCATAGATTTTAATGTTACCTAAGAGGTCCAATGAATCTCTTATTCTTTGTTTGTGAACTGTATCTAATTGAAGTTAAAACAATTGCCAGAATGATATTTCATTCACATAAAGAGGTGAGTAAAAGCTTGCCTTATCGTTTCTACAAGAGTTTTCAGAAATACAAACTGATTCTTACATTTGATCTACATTTCTGTACTTTCATAGAAACTCCAGATCTTTTATTTTATTTATTTTTTTTTTTAGCATTTATGAACGGTCACACAGACAAAAAGCATGCAAACTGGCGTTCAAGATTAGGGCTGTCTCCCTCTCAAGAAAGGGAAACTCCAGGTCTTCTAGAGAACCACATCATATTTTAATTGCAATGTTGATAAACATATCCAGAACATCAAGACAGCCTGTAGTCTGTGGAATAAATACATATTCTACACCACACTCTGTCACAAATTTGCTATTGTATTGGACGATTCACTTAACAGCGTCATTTTAAGATAATAAGATGTTTAAAAATTTTAATGTTTATATCAGAGAGATTGCTGTCTATTCAAAGACTATATGCTTTTAATATTACTAACAATAGTTTGCCCACTTCCCACCTAGTGCCTTTGACCCTTCATGTTTTTTTGAGTTCCCTCTTTATATTTTGTGTTTTTTATGTAGTCTGGAAATATTGAATACTTGCATATTTTAGGTCTGAAATGAAAAAAGCAATGCAAAGTGTTTTATACTGTTTTAACAAAACACACATTCTAAGAGAACTTTAGCAAATGATCTTAGTTTTATGTGAATGGAGGCAGTTAAACTAACAAAGTAATTCTAGTTTACATTAGTGCTTTCCACTCCTTCACATGCACAGTGATACCTGAAGAATGAATGCCTGCTTTTCAAAGTTCATTCAGAAACATTTATTGAGACAAATCTAGGTGTACTGCACTATGGATGATACAAAATTAGTAGAATTTAGCAATTTCTTTAGACATCTGGCTATTAGACAAATATTGTTTTTTTTTTCTGATACTGACAGCATAAGATATTGTCAAAGCATTTTGCATGCATAATATTTAATCCTTACCTGTAAGTAATGGCTATTTTTATCTTAAGTTTGAATGTGAGGAAGCTGAGGATGATAAGATTAAGTGGCTTTCTCAGGCTCACAAAGTAGTGAGTGCTGCATTGACATTTGAACCTCCATCTATCTAGCTCCAAGAACCTCACACTTAGCTATTGTGTCATACTTCTCCAAAGTGTTATGTGGTAAAGGAAAACACATCTTTGTAGGTGATGAAGGCTTCATATATGAGATAACGTTTTATTCAAGGCATGTTTATGTGGCAGACACACCATGCTAGGTGTTTTTGACAGACTTTTTTTGCATACTATAATTCATTATTTACAACAATCCAGCGAGCAGCTATTATTAACTCAATCTTTTAGAGATTACAGATTGAAAAATGTCAGACATGACTGAGCAACTAACACACTTTAGAGATTAAGAAACTGAGATTAAAGCAAGGGAGCTGACTCGTTCAATGTCCCATGGCTAGATAGAAGGCGAGTTAGCATTTAAATTCTGGCTTCCTGACATAAACCTTTATGCTCTTTCCACTTAACTCAACTATTCCCAGATTTCTACTTTGCATAAGGTGGGCACTTTATTATTGAATGAATGGAATAAGTATTTTAAAATATATTTGGAATACTGACAGGCAGAGATATCTTCAAAAATCTTCCTAGTGAAAGAGAAGTTGTTAGTTGCTCTGTCGTGTCTGACTCTTTGTGAAGCCATGGACTATAACCTTCCAGGCTACTCTGTCCATGGGATGGATATATCCAGGCAAGGACACAGGAGTTAGTAGTCATTTCCTTCTCCAGGGGATCTTCCCAACCCAGGGATTGAACCCAGGTCTCCTGCATCACAGGCAGATTCTTTACATCTGAGCCACCAGGGAAACCCCAAAAGATGATCAAAACACTGAAGTGGAGTTTTATGGGAATAGTTAATAGTTCAGTTTGGTTTAAGCATAGAATAAAATATAAAGTCACAAAAAGATAAGATTAGCAATAAATCTAGTTAAACTAAGTGTTTTTTTCTCAATTCAATTTACTGCTTAATAAATAAAATGCAAAGACATCGAAGGATTTTTAAAAGAGTGATGATGTGATGTGCTATTATAGCTGCTTTAGTGCAATTAATAGAGCAGTGAGCTGGATGAGCTGAGGAACAACAATAGTATTACATGAGTTTCAGAAAGAGGGACATTAAAACCTAAACAGAGTTGAAGGCATTGGAGTTGCAATAGGTGCAAGAGATATTTCAAAAGGTAAATCTTTAGAAGTTAGAACCCGATTACTGAAGGGCAGGGAATGTCAAAGAATGCTCTACAGTTTCACATCTGGGAAGGAGAGAAATGGTGGTGGCATCATCAATACTCAGAGATGTAGGAGGATTTTTTAGTTTAGGGAAAAACAAATGGTGATAAACTTAGTAAAATACTATCAGTTTACTGAACATGTACTGTGTGACAAGAGGTGTACTAAACCCATACCTTGAATCATTTTATTTCTAAAAATAGTTCTATATGGTTAAATATTTTAAAAGTCATTTTACATGTGGAAAAACTGAGGGCTAGATAGATTAAATAACTTTCCCTAGTTCATACAAATAATAAGTATAAAGCTGTGAACTTTACATAGGCTTGAGTGACATTGGGGCCAGTGCTTATAACCACTGACAATTTCAATTGGAGCTATGTTGAATATACAATACTAGCATGATGTCTGGATGGAAATGAACATTAGATGCATAAAAATAAATTTGGGAGCAAAGAATTTAAGATTGCTCTTTATAATTATTATCATTGAAATCATATAAGTGAATAAAATACCAGAGACAAAATGTAGAAGGTTTCATAGACATATCCATGCTTATATTTTGTGGTTATATTTTGAAGATTATTATTGCATCCCAATGTGTGCTACACTGTGTGCTAATATAATTCTACCTTTTAAAACAACAATAACAAAGTTTGATAATTCCAGTGTTAATACTGATTAATGTAGAAGTAAACTAGGGCCCTAAGAGAGAGATCACAGGTATGGAAGTTACAGGAGTGATGATTTGGTCTCATATTGTTTTTGTTTTGTGTTTTGTTTTGTTTTTCTGAAATCAAGGCAGCAAGCTAAATGATTTCTAGAGGCCTATCTTTGGCAACAAAAGTCCCTAGGAAGACTTCTCAATAACTAGAGATAAGAATTTTTAGAAAGGCTAGTTTTTTTTTTTCCCCTAAGGTTTCTTTATATAATGATGATGAATTAACTGATGGTAACATTTTAATCAAAGTCAATTAAAATTACACTTCCATTTAAGGATAGTCAGTGTACAAAACTAATTTAAATGTTCTAGAAAACTCAAAAAGGAATTGAAAAATATACCTGATAATTCAAGGGAAGTAAAAAGGTGTGCAATTACTCTGACACAAATGTTCTGAAATTTTTATCTTGCTTCTGGGAATACTCTTTCATTTATCACCAAGTTTCTTAGTAGGTTTACATAGTCATCTTAGTTCAACAACCATTGTCATCAAATATACCACTAGATGGTAGTATGATTCTGTTAATAAAAATGAAATAGTGACTAAACATATACTAATCATTTATTAAAAACAATGATAAATTAATAAATCCAAGAGAAACAAAACAAAAAAACATATATTTCTTTTGTTAGGCCAGTCAGAAGCACATTTTTGCACATTCAGACCTATTTCATTAGCTTTCTTGGCTCTATAGTTGGCTAGTCTTCAGTTCAGTTCAGTCAGTCAGTCAGTCATGTTTGAATCTTTGCCACCTCATTGACTGCAGCATGCCAGGTTTCCCTGTCCATCACCGACTCTCAGGGCCTACTCAAACTCATGTCCATCACATCAGTGGTGCCATCCAACCATCTCATCCTCTGTCCTCCCCTTCTTCTCCCACTTTCAATCTTTCCCAGCATCAGGGTATTTTCCAACGAGTCAGTTCTTTGCATCAGATGGCCAAAGTATTGGAGTTTCAGCTGCAACATCAGACCTTCCAATGAATATTCAGGACTGATTTCCTTGAGGATGGACTGGTTGGATCTCCTTGAAGTCCAGGTGACTCTCAAGAGTCTTGTCTAACACCACAGTTCAAAAGCATCAATTCTTCAGTGTTCAGCTTTTTTTATTGTTCAACTCTCACATCTATACATGACTAATGGAAAAACCATAGCTTTAACTAGACAGACCTTTGTTGTCAAATTAATGTCTCTACTTTTTAATATGCTAGCTGGGTTGGTCATAGCTTTTCTTCCAAGGAGCAAGCGTCTTTCAATTTCACAGCTGCAGTCACCATCTTAGAAGAGCATTTTTCTCATTATTTCAAAAAAAAACTTACATAATTTACATATCTTCTCTATACTTAGGCACTAGAAACTTTAAAAATTACTTGCTAAACAAGCAAGCAAAAATATTGTACTAGTTGAGTCCAGCAGAATCTGATATGTTTTCAAAAATATATATTGGCAGAAAGAAAAAATATGTAATCTGAGTATTCTTACTACTTAACCAGACCTTTGTTTCCTGTAAAGTGTAAATTATTTTATGAATATGATAATACTATCAACATTATTTGGAACTTTGGGGAACTTTAAACATCATCAAAAGAGTATTTTTTTAAAATTATTGGTAGAAATATATATATATATATATATATTTCAATGTATATTTCAGTATATATATAAATATAAATATATATATTTCAAATTAAATACTAAATAGGAAACTAATATGCAAAACACAATAATGGAGTTGCTGCAGTTACAGTGGAGGTGGGTGTCTTGGAGCCTGGCCATGTTTGCACTCCCCCTTTTTTCCCCTCTGCTTTCTCTAAGTGAATTTGAGGAAAACAGCTTAAAATTCTGGGACACAGTCTATTTTTCCACATTTTAAATCTTACTTCAGAGAATATTAAGGAGTGGGAGTGGGAGGTTACTACACAAGATCTCACTCAAAGTGATGATTGTGCTAGAAGCACAGTCCTTCCTGGTTTTCCTAACTAATGGTCTGTTGGGGTCCTTTAATGGACCAGAACCTTGTGGTACAGAGTCAACGATAAGAAAGTGAAAGAGAGAGAGGCTGATATCCCTTGGTTTATGCAGAGAACCAATAAAGTCCTTGACACAGGACTTGCATCACTCACGAAGGCACCAGGTGCCCTCTCGAGGGGGTCTTAGAAGCCCGGGCAGAAAAGTGAGCACGACAGGTCTCCACGCTCCAGAGAGTCAGCCAGAAAAAGAGAGAGAGAGAGAGAGAGACAAATAAGACCCGGGGACCTAAGCTCTGATGAAGCAAAGGTGCTTTAATGATTTTCCTATGAGTATATATAGGCTGTGTTACAAGAATCTTCTTTCGGGAATGATAGAGATCAGAAAACCAAACTTACAGCAACTGTTACCAAGGGAACAAGGGGTAATGTTAGTCATAAGGTCAGGACACAATCCATATCTCAAGAAAGGGGAACGAGACTAAGCAATTTTGTCCTAAAGAGAATGTTCACTAAAGGAGACCCAAGCCTGCCTCACACAATGACCTCAGTCCCTGGGAGCAGCGTGCTGTTCCGCTTGAAGAGGGACAAAGGACTCATGAAAGAGAGCACGTAGGAATCCTCCCGTCAAACATTCTGTAACAATGGTCCAATGTTATTTCAACTGGATTATTTCTTGATCTTAATTCAATGCATGTTGGAAAAAAATGTGGCCTGATGGCTGTGAGCATTATTATTCTATTATGAGGTTATTATACTTTCTCATCTTCTTGCAGTTATATATGCAACACACACAAGGCTGAGACTTCAAGTGAAGCAGTGGAGATGTCACATATAGGTTCAACAAAATGTAGGATAGAGCGTGATTTCAAATGTTTTTGTAATTCTGTTACTAATGGTGAAACAAACCAACCAATCAACAGCACAATACAGCCAAAGAACACACTGGACTAGAAGTCAGGGGAAAATATGAGAGCCAGAGCAGCAGTTATGGAAAGAGAAAGGACTTTGAACTTAGGCTGAATTGACCCTGGGTGAATCTCAGCTGCCTCTTCAGTATAATGGGCATAATACTAGCTCATTAAGTTATGATAAAAATTACAGGAGCCAATTTATATAAAGGCCTATTATCAGGTCTGAATCACAGTAGGGACTAAATGTTAATTCCTTTCTCTTCTTATACTAACTTCTATTTTAGTTCCATTTTAAGCCAGTTGGGCGGTCTTTTTAATGTTACTCATTTAGACTTAACCCTCTGTTCCTTCCTAGCTCTGGCATTACATGGTTATAAAACTGCTATTATTTGCATAGCATAAATACTTTAAATTTTATCCTGCTATTCTCTAATATGAGTTATTTTGAAGTGTAAGTAGTAGCTGCACACACATAGAAGCCTAACCTTTTGTTTCATTAGTCAATTATTCACTATAAAGCAAAGTGCTGTCATGTTTATTAATAATTCCTCTTCTATTTAAATGTCATGAACTTCACTAACTAAATTGCACTACTGAACTTTCAGTTTAGGATCATTTATTTAACCTCAGAACAAATCAACAGAAATGTCCATATTTGTTTTCAAGTGTGTCATATAATGATAAAATTAGTACATATTCATACATACTATCTCTCTTGCTGATTTTTTTAATTTTTAATATGTACCATTTATTATCAGAAAATATTACCATTAATTTATATTTGCTTTGCTATTTTGCTGATTCCCTTGCTTATTTTTAAATTTCATACTTATTTTAAAATTAAATAGTTTTCACAAAAAAAAATATCAAGTATGATTTACTGAAACCTGGGTATTTGTTTTATCTAATTTTATTTTTTTCTACCATTTATTTTTATTAGTTGGAAGCTAATTACTTTACAATATTGTAGTGATTTTTGTCATTCATTGACATCAATCAGCCATGGATTTACATGTATTCCCCATTTGTTTTAATGCCCTACTAAGATTTAATGATATCATTAACTGGAATAACATTACAAAACAAAAACTATGAAAAGACAGACTTTAGAAGGATTCACAGATATAGCAATTATGCTGCTTTCCCAAACAACAGCAGGTAGTCATATTGGTCATATTTATGAAACATGAAAGTACATGAATGTGAAATACAGGAAAAGCCAATGTTAAATAAGTTTCAATGACCCAGTCAAGGAGGGGAAGCAAGTAGAAAGCAAAATTGAACAAAATAAGACCAAGAGAATCAGGACATTAACAGAATTTTATTTGAATTTGAAGTATATTATAAAGTAATGTCTTCAGGGGAAAATAAGATGACTTTCTTTGAAAGCTTTCCTGTCTTTCCTATGATGGAATCAATGTCTACAAAGATTGTGACTCCATTATAAAGACAGTTACATATATGGAAAATGTGTATAAGATTTTTAGAGCCTTTGTTTCAATATGTTAGATGGATTTTTTTGGGGAAATATTTCCAAATATGCTTTGCTGAGATAAAAAGCAGACACATTGTGCAAATGTTTAAAATATGTATATGGCTATATCAGATTACCTTGAATTAGAAGTGGTTACACTTCACTTTCTTAGTATGGTCCACACAGTACAACTTTCTATAAATAGAGAAGAGGTAGTCCAAGGAAAGAGCAAAATAATTGATGGTTTTCATTCATACTCTGTATTTATGAAGATAATATAAGTGAGTATCAATAAACAGCAAGCTAGCATTCTATTTCATTAGAGGCTTAAATAAGTTTTGAGAGTAACGTGAGAAGTTACTAAGGTATTTAATTGATAAGCTAGATGCTATATGAATAGTCTCAATACAACCTTGAACTTCAAGGTTCATCATTATCTCATATAACTCACAATATGCTTCAGTAATTAATTTCCACAACAGGGAAATAACAATAATAGCAAGAACATAGAGCAACACTGAAAAGTACCCAAGAAATGTATTAACAATTTTTAAGGAATTTTATTTTCATGTGTTGAGAGAAAAATCTCATTACATGTTTTGTGATGTATATAGAGATTTTGTTCAGAAAATAAACGTATATAAAAACAAGTGATTTCTTTCTTTAATATTTATTTGCTTTTTAATCACAAGATTGGCAACACCTTTCAATAGAAATACTCAGTAATGACTTGATTCAAAATTGGAAATTAAAGACAATTGTGAAGGTTTCTTTCCATTTTAAAAGCAGATTAAAAAGAAAAGCTTAACTGCAGGTCTCTGCAAAGAACAGCTGGAGAGTAAGCTTTTTAAAAAAATCTACAAATACATGTGGCATAAGTAAAGTGTAATGAAAACTGTGACACTTAAAAGCATTTCTGGATTGGTTCCAAAGCTGAATCTACAATACTTTCTCGGAGTGCCATGACTGATTCTACGTGAATGGTTCTATGTCTCCTTAGAAAAACATACAGTTGTGATGAATGAGAAAAGTCACTTCCTTCACTTATATTCTTTTCAGAATGCTGCTCATTTAAGTATTGCTATATGATTTCCTCAGTAGAAGCAATACTGCAACAGAAGTTAAGAGAATCTGTTTTATTTTAACACAATGCCTCACTGCCTCATTTTGAGAGATGTTTCAAATAATAAAAGAAATAAAAAACAGATCAGAAGGGAAATTAACCTATCAGTTCAGTTGTCCGGTGAGTCAGTTCTTCACGTCAGGTGGCCAAAGTACTGGAGTTTCAGGTTCAGCAAGTAAACTATGGCAGTTGCTATTTAAAAACAGAAAACCAAAATTGTTATTTCAAAAATTTTTTTTCAAGATTTTAACTATCACAGCAGATTTTTAAGTTTTTTACTTTAATTCCACTAATCATTTTTTGATATCTAATGTTTCCCAAATATTATGCACTCTATTTCAGATACAAAAATGAACCAGACAAAATTCTAGGTCTGAGGGGCAACTAAGCAAAAAGCTATATACAAAAAATTGTTGTCATTAAAATAGCTTTCGAGAAAGAGCTGAATATTGATATACTGATGCTCTGTATTATTTTGGAAAATGTCATATTAAACTTTTCTAATGGAATATGTCTTGATTATTTGGAAAGAAGAAGAGTCTGATGGTTTATAGCCCTAGTAGTTAAATTACACAACATTTAATCTAAGGTAACAAAAATCCTGACTTAAATTTATCACTTTTGAAGTAACTGGATCAGACACACGATTTTGAAATAGATGTATTTTGTTTCTATTCCCTTTCTCTTTTGCTATTGTTGGGCCTCTCCTTTCCCAGCCATAAGTGCTTAGTGTTATTTTGTCCATAGCCTAATACCAAAGGGTACACTGTATCCTTACGGTGTTATGGACTGAAAGTGTGTCTCCCTTCCCCAGGTCCTATATTGAAGTCCTAATCTCCAAAGAGATAGTGTTTGGAGATGGGGCCTTTGAGAGGTAATTAGATGAAGTTAGGATCTTGGGCCCCTCGCGGTGGAACTAATAAACTTACAAGAAAAGACACCACAGAGCTTTCTCTCCCTCTCTCTCTCTCTACCCGTGTGAGAACACAGTGAGAAGGCATGCATAAGAAATCAGGAAGAGAGTTCTCACCAGAAAATGACCTTTCTGGAACTCTGATGTTGGTTTTCTAGCTTCCAGAACTGTGAAAAAAAAAAAAAATTCTGTTTTTTAAGTTGTCCAATTTATGATGTTCTGGTATGGCAATTTGAACATTTCCTTTCCTAGGAGTATTAGAAATTAAGAAATTACTAGAGTTAAGATTAGAGTTAAGATGAAGTTAATTAAGAATTAGAGTTAAGATTAAGTTAATTAAGAATGAACTCTGATTGTACAATGAGCTTTTTGACACCTTGGTACAGAGATTCTAATAGCGTCAAGGTCATAAATGTGAGCGTGATCTTTAAAACAATACAGGATTGGTAGATGCTCACTTGAATTGTGTGTGTCCACCTTTGTCTCTACTTCTTAATCCAAACATGTACTCTTTTATTTAGTTCTCCAGCTTCAAGTGCTATGATGTAAGTCAAAAATTTTATATTTATTTTACTTTTTAATTAAATTTATTTATTTTTAAGGGAAGGAAGCTTATTTTACAGTATTGTGTTGATTTCTGCCAAACATCAACATGAATCAGCCATAGGTATACCTATGTACCCTCCCTCTTGAACCACGCTCTGACCTCAGTTTTTCTATTTGTGAAATAAGAACAGTACTCATTTGTTTTACCAAAAAAAAAAAAAAATATATACTTATACAGAACATTTCTGATCTTCTTACTCAGGTTTAGGTACCAGTCACTTTTCTCAACTGTGCCTCGTATGACTCTACAATATCATCTACTTTAGACAAAGACAAAGAGTAATTGCTACTTAGCCCACTTATCTTTCAAATATAATCAATTTTAATTAAATTTAATCTAGTTCAATTGGACAAATGTCTATGAAACATGTCTTCTAATATTTTTGTCTGCTATATATCTTTATCTGCTACTGAAAATATGGAGATGCATATAACACTACATTATGGTTCTTGCAAGTTAAGAATTTGTGTCAAATCATCTCCAGTCAGTTTTCCTTTTCACTGGTTCTACAAATTTGCAAGAAAGCTACAAAATCAGATATAATCTGTGACTATTGTATAAAATGATGTTAACTGGCCCACTCAGAGATATAACCTACCAAGTTGGCTTCATTAATTACTGACAGCACTTTGAACAAACATTTAAGTCAGGGTTATCTGTCAGTAGTATTTGCTTTGCTTTGTTGTCATTTGATTGTTTGTTTATTTGTTTTTCCATTTTGTTCTCTTTGTTATAGGAAACTCCAAAGAATGAGAAGTATTTATATTCTCCCATCCTGGGAAAGTAAGCAAGCCTTTTTCTAAATCTTACCTTTGAGGTCCATCATAGTTTTTGTATTATTGGACCCAAAACTGATGTTTAGGGCACCAAGAAGATCCAACTTTCTATTAGCGAGTAAGCACTAATTCAAGGTGAAGGAAGACACTGAAAAAGGTAAAAAATGATCTTTCAAAATGGATCAAAAAGGCCTTGGGCAATGAGTATTTCAGTGGCTATTGAAAAATGGTATGAAGATAATAGGCACCTTTCTGAATTTTCTTGTTACTCTAAGACACAGTCTCAAGGAAGGAAGGGTCAAAAGCATCAATGATATGGGTCATCATCTCATTCTGACAAATTGGAGCATAGAAGAAGATGTAATTTGATTTAGGAAAATGTAGAGAAATAGGCTTACTGGGTATAACACTAATGGTAAGGAATTCACCTGCCATTGCAGGAAGTACAGGATACACAGGGTCAATACTTGGGTCGGGAAGATACCTTTAATAAGGAAATGGCAATCTGCTTCAATGTTCTTGTCTGGAAAATTCCGTGGACAGAGGAGGCTTGTGGGCTATAATCCATGTGGTTACAAAGAGCCAGACATGACTGAACACACACACACACACACACACACACACACACACACACAGAAATAGGACATTTCTTGCATATGACAATTGTGGAGGAAAATGTATGTTTGTTATAAATTGTAAACTGAAGATCTGTATTTTCTTCCTCCAACTATATATCCATGTGTGCTAAGTTGCTTCAGTAGTGTCCAACTCTTTGTTACCCTATGGACTCTAGCCCACAAGGCTCTTCTGCCCATGGGATTCTCCATGCAAGAATGATGGGAGTGTGTTGCCACACACTCTTTCAGGGGACCTTCCCAACCCAGAGATCGAAATTGCATCTCCTGACTCATGCATTTGGCAGACAGGTTCTTTAGCACTAGTGCCACCTACACACACATGAAGCAACTTTTAAAAATTGCACTAAGTGTGAGTAGGAAATATATATATTATTTGGGCAGGAAAACTTCCACTACAGGACTGAGAGTTGACCTGACCCACATCACATAGATTCCATTATATACTTGTGCAATAATCACTCAAGAGAGAAATGGTTTCTAAGTAAAGCAGACAGTCCTTCAAGACCTTCTAGAACTAACACCAAAAAAAAAGATGTCCTTTTCATTATAGGGGACTGGAATACAAAAGTAGAAAGGCAAGAAATACCTGGAGTAACAGGCAAATTTGTCCTTGGAGTACAGAATGAAGCAGGACAAAGGCTAATAGAGTTTTGCCAAGAGAATGCATTAGGAATAGCAAACACCCACTACCAACAGCACAAGAGGACTCTACACATGGACATCACTGGATGGTCAATATCAAAATCAGATTGATTATATTCTTTGTAGCCAAGGAAGGAGAAACTCTATACAGTCAGCAGAAATAAGACCGGGTGATGACTGTGGCTCAGAACATGTATTTCTTATTGGCAAATTCATACTTACATTGAAGAAAGTAGGGGAAACCACTAAACCATTCAGGTATAACCTAAATCAAATCCCTCATGATTATACAGTAGAAGTGACAAATGATTCAAGGGATTAGATCTGACAAAGTTCCTAAAGAACTAAGGATGGAGTTCATAACACTGTCTAGGAGGCAGGGATCAAGGCCATCCACAAGAAAAAGAAGTGCAAAAAGGCAAAATGGTTGTCTGAGGAGGCCTTCCAAATAGCTGTGAAAAGAAGAGAAGTGAAAGGCAAAGGAGAAAAGGAAAGATATACCCATCTGAATGCAGAGTTTCAAAGAACAGCAAGGAGAGATAAGAAAGTTTTCCTCAGTGATCAATGAAAAGAAAGAGAGGAAAACAATAGAATGAGAAAGACTAAAAATATCTTCAAGAAAATTAAAGATACCAAGGGAACATTTCATGCAAAGATGGGCTCAATAAAGGACAGAAATGGCATGGACCTAACAGTAGCAGAAGATATTAAGAATAGGTGGTAAGAATACACAGAACTGTACAAAAAAGATCATCATGACCCACATAATTGCAATGGTGTGATCACTCACCTAGAGCCAGACATCCTGGAATGTTAAGTCAAGTGGGCCTTAGGAAGCATCACTATGATCAAAGATAGTGGAGGTGATGGAGTTCCAGTTCAGCTATTTCAAATCCTAAACAATGAAGCTGTGAAAGTGCTGCAGTCAATATGTCAGAAAATTTGGAAAACTCAGCAGTGGCCACAGGACTGGAAAAGGCCCATTTTCATTCCAATCTCAAAGAAAGAAAATTTCAAATAATGTTCAAATTATTGCACTAGTGCACACAATTGCACTTATCTCACATGCTAGTAATGCTCAAAATTCTCCAAGCCAGGCTTCAGCAATATGTGAACCATGAACTTCCAGATGTTCAAGCTGGTTTTAGAAAAGGCAGAGGAACCAGAGATCAAATTGCTAACATCTGTTGAATCATCAACAAAACAAGAGAGTTCCAGAGAAACATCTACTTTATTTTCTATGGCAAACCCTTTCACTGTGTGGATCACAAAAAATTGGAAAATTCTTCAAGAGATGGCAATACCAGATCACCTTACCTGCCTCCTGAGAAATCTGTGTGCAGGTCAAGAAGTAACAGTTAGGACTGGCATGGACAACATAATGGTTCCAAATTGGGAAAGGGTATGCCAAGGCTTTATATTGTCACCCTTTTCATTTAACTTAAACACAGAGTACATCATGAGACACGTTGGGCTGGATGAAGTACAAGCTGGCATAAAGATTGCCGGGAGAAATATCAGTAACCTCAGATAGGCAGATGATGCCACCGTTATGGCAGAAAGCAAAGAAAAACTAAAGACCCTCTTGATGAAAATGAAAGAGGAGAGTGAAAAAGTTGGCTTAAAAGTCAACATTCAGAAAACTAAGATCATGGCATCTGGTCCCACCACTTCATGGCAAATAGTTGGGGAAACAATGGAAATAGTGACAGACTTTAATTTTTGGCCTCCAAAATCACTGCAGATGGTGACTGCAGCCATGAAATTAAAAGACGTTTTTCTCCTTGGAAGAAAAGTTATGACTAACCTAGACATCATATTAAAAAGCAGAGACATTACTTTGCCAACAAAGATCCGCCCAATGAAAGCTATGATTTTTCTAGTAGTCATGTATGGATGTGAGAGTTGGTTGTAAAGAAAGCTAAGCACTGAAAAATTGATGCTTTTGAACTGTGGTGTTGGAGGAGACCTTTGAGAGTCCCTTGGACTGCAAGGAGATCCAACCAGTTCATCCTACAGGAAATCTGTCCTGATTATTCATTGGAAGAACTGGTGCTGAAGCTGAAATTCCAATACTTCGACCACCTGATGCAAAGAACTGACTCATTTGAAAAGATAGATTCTGGGAAAGATTGAAGGCAGGAAGAGAGGAAGACAACAGTGGATGAGATTTTTGGATGACATCACCGACTCAATGGACATGAATTTGAGTAAACTCCGGGAGTTGGTGATGGACAGGGAGGCCTGGTGTACTGCAGTCCATGGGGTCGCCAAGAGTCAGACACGACTGAACAACTGAACTGAAGTGAATGCAGACAGTTTTGTGAGATGTACATCAAATCAGTTTAATGTGAAACCAATGCATTGTTTACAAATACTTCTTCATTTCAGTCTGGGTAACAGGAACATTGCAGAATACTTAAAAATAACTGTTACTATGACTACACATGTACATGTGTGTTTAGTTGTTCAGTCTTTTATGCCCTTTGCGACCCCATAGCCTGTAGCTTGCCAGGTTTCTCTGACTGTGGAACTTTCCATTGTAGAATACTGGAGCTGGTTGCCATTTCCTCCTCCAGGGGACCTTTCTTACCCAGAGATCAAACCTACTTCTGTGTCTCCTGCTTTGGCAGGTGGAGTCTTTACTCCTGAACCACCTAAGAATACCAACTAAGACTATATGGCAGTGTAATTTCAACTTTTGCCTCTAAACATAGAGGTTTGGACAGAGGACAACATCCAAACCTTCTTTTTCCTTTTCAGGGCATAAGTTGTATATGTCTTTCAGAAAAAAAATAACATGGCCCTTGTTGACAAGAGAGTGGGAGGAGGAGATGGTCACTGGGTTATTTAATATTGATAACATTTTAAGCAGCACTAAAGCAGCCTCTTCAGAAATAGGAATACAGGCCTATACTCCTTAAACTGTGGATCACTTGTTTAGCACTCTTCTCTCATCCAAGTGCTCTGCCTGAACATCAGGGACATTCTTTTGGGTAAGAAATATGAGGCAGTAAATCTGGATACATCAGGCTGCATATTATCTTCTTAGATAGAGGGACCCATTTGCGTCCTTGTCCTATCTTAAGGTTGCATTTAACAACATAAAGATCTTGGAAAACTTTCCACTAAATGAATAAGGAAAAGTTAAGCAGAGAAGTAGACAGCAACTAAGGATAAACTTCACAGTTTTTCAGAGGGCTTGTCCTTCTTTGCTTGAAGAAGTCCTGAATATCTTATTTCTTTGAGAAGGAAATGGTAACCCACTCCAGTATTCTTCCCTGGAGAATCTCATGGACAAAGAAGCCTGGTGGACTATAGTCCATGGGGTTGCAAAGAGTTGGACACAACTGGGTAACTGCTGCTGCTGCTAAGTCACTTCAGCCGTGTGAGACTCTGTGCACCCCCATAAATGGCAGCCCACCAGGCACCTTTGTATTTGGGATTCTCCAGGCAGGAACACTGGAGTTGGTTGTCATTTCTTTCTCCAATGCATGCATACATGCTAAGTCACTTCAGTTGTGTCCGACTCTGTGCAACCCTACAGATAGCAGCCCACCAAGCTCCTTTGTTCACAGGATTCTCTAGACAAGAATACCGGAGTGGGTTGCCATTTCCTTCTCCAAGCTGAGTGACTAACACACATCTTATTCAAAAAAAAAAAAAAATGCCTGAGGATGGAGACTTAAGATGGTCTCTTTCAAGGAAAGCTAAAAACTAATAGTTTGTTTCATTTCTCCTGCCTCTTAAATACTGGTATCAGTTTTCATAAATAATTTACAGTCAATATTCATTACCTGTAATGAGTGCAGAGAAGGGACATATGCAGTGATATAATCTTTTATACTAGTGATATGAGTTATTGAAAGTTGCCTGATAAAACAGATTTTGTTGTTCATACAATTCTATCAACAACAGTTTATAAAGGAGTGAAAGTCTGATCTCTAATTGTTTTCTTTGTGGGAAGGAATTCATTTTATACAAGGATGCTGGAAAATGTCTTTGTCAAAGGAGCCATTTTCCAAAAGTTCTGCTTTCATGTTGTGTTGTTCATTAAGGCGCCAGAAGCAAATTTTTCAAAACAGTGAGTGTGTGTGTTTCTTTCTCTCTTATTTTTCCCCTTTATTTCCTATTTTGAGAGTCCACTTTCATCTTTTATCTTTTAATACTATAGCTGTGTGAAGATTGCATAGGAGCAGTCCATGTGTTATTGCTGAGCATTTTTGAAAAGAGATTGAAAGTGCTGTTTTCTATTGCTTTTTTACTTGGTAAAACTGTGAATGCTTCATTAACACTTCTTAGGCTGAAAGTAAAATGTCTTTTTGAAAAGTGATGAACAATCTCTGTCCAGCAGCTCACTACCTAATCTGGCCTCAAAAGCCTCTCTGCATTCCCTGAGGGAACAAATACATTATATGATTTTTGGTTTCTTTACCACAAAGCACTGAAGACAAATTTTGATATGAAGGTCTCTTTTCAAGAATAGGGGCAAAAAAAAAAAAAAAAGAATAGGGGCAGAACATTTTTTACTTGTACTCTGCTTCAAATGTTGAAGCAACTCCAACAATGCCCGTTGCCAGAAAAACATTATTACTCGAGCTTTTATTCTTTATCTTTTTATCTAAACTCTTCCCTATGTAAGTATTTGCAAACTTTTAGAAAGTCCAAGGGAAGCATGCAAATGCTGAAGTTATAAGCAATGAAACAATCTGGTCATAATTCAGTGGATGGAGGAGGATTATTAATTCTAAATTATGTCTCTCTAAACCTAAGTAGGAAACAAAAGAAGTGTGAAGCACAATGGCAGTGGATTTTAGTAGTAATACATTACTCTGCTGAAAGCCCAAGGTAATGTTATGATTGAGACGAGATTTCCATTATAAAGTTGTATTTTCAGGAGCTTATTGATTCTATCTTCATAGCTATGTACAGGAAAAAAATTGACCTATAATGTCACAATATTATTGAATTTGCTTAGATTAATAAGGAAATTTACTTTATGAATTCTGAATGCAGGCTACCTGGGTTCAAATCCTGACTCTGTCTTTTACTTTGAGCCATGTATTCTTCATACATAACAGAAAAATAATCAAAGTAAACCTACTTCATAGAGATGTTATGAGAATTAAATGAGTTTGGATATACAAAATATTTAAAAGAGTTCCTTGTACATAGATATTATCTAAATGTTAGTTATTATTATCCATATCTTCCAAAGTTGCTGGGAGTGGAAAAGGGAGGAATCACTGAAATGCTTTATCAAACTATGTAGTTGCCAAAATAATGATATATTCTCTAAGAAGGAAAGTATGCCCAACCTAAATGTAAATAACAGCTGTTTTGAACCATTGTTACTGTGTTATGACCCTTCAGAATATAGGAGTTAGATAATAAACTGAAAGATACTGATATAAATGGAGGTGTATGTTTAACATTATACATATAACCACTGGATCAGATGCTTTACATACATCATACTAAAATTCATGGAAGCCATGTAACCTTGAGATGAAATATTCTCCTCATTGTACACAGAAGGAAATAGAGAACGAGGAAGAGTGAATTTTCCAAGTCACACAGATAGTAAACAGCAAAATTGAGACTTGAACCTAGGTCTCTGTGTCTCCAAAGGTTTTTAAAGGTTTCTTTCTTACATGTATATTATCTAGGGTGAAACAGATCACCAGCCCAGGTTGGATGCATGAGACAAGCGCTCGGACCTGATGCGCTGGGAAGACCTAGAGGGATCGGGTGGAGAGGGAGGTGGGAGGGGGGATTGGGATGGGGAACACATGTAAACCCATGGCTGTTTCATTTCAATGTATGACAAAATCCACTACAATAAAAAAAATAATAATAAAATAAAGGTTTCTTTCTTGTCTTATATATATATATACACATACATATATATATATATATATATATATATATATATATATTTAACTCCTCTAGTCAACTGTTTAAAAAAATCCCCAATCATTAAAATACAACGGTATATAGTTTAGAAATAAATAAACCACTGAATCATCATTCTGGAGTGTAACTTTAAAGAATTGAGTATATTTTATTAGTAAAGATTTCAGACAAAGAGGGAATTTCAAAGTTAGAGGCAAAAGCAAAAGTAGCTCTTTAAATAATTGCAGACATGATTCTTTGTATGTACAGAATGTGCAAAGGACTGTTGGTCTGACATTAATCTTTTCAATCACATCTATACTCACAGATGGCAGGACATCAAAAGGTAAATACAGACATATGCTATCTCTAAACATCAAAATGAAGCTGATATCTGTAGCAGAAAAATAATTTGCAAGAGCACAAATTAGGAGTTTTTATATCTTATATGAAAGATAGGATTTTTTGGGGTATGAAGATTCTTCTTCTTTTTTAAGCTTAAATGAGACCTGTGGTTTGTTTACAAGTGTTATAATTTATTGGCTAGCACTAATTACTGAGAACTTTAGGGGAACTCAATTTCTCAGAGCTAAAGAGAAAAACAATTATTTTATGCTATAGAAATCACAAATATGTTCTCTAGCCATAAGTATCTATTTTTAGTAATTTGGAAATTTTATCTTTATTTATAAAATTATTGCATGCTAGACATTTTTTTTTGTTTGTTTGTTTTCTTGTTTTTGCTCGTGTGATGGCAAGTAATAAAAATGGACTTTTCCTAGCCTAGCAAACATAAAAATGGATTTAATGAAAAGATTTGGGGAGATATTTCAGGGAATTCATGGTAACAATAACCAAACAAGACTTTTAAAGTGCAAGAATCAGGGTAGGTCTGTCGACTCAGCAGCAAGTATTCCCGAACTTACTGGGAAGACAGAGTGTTCTGTTAATAGTATAACTGAGTGTGGTGATCTCCATTTTATGTATCTCTAAGTTCAAAATTTTAAGCTTTGGTGGAATCCCACCAAGTATGTTTAAGGGTTTTTCCTAGAGAAGAATGGGGGGGGGTATTTTGAGGGAGTCAGCTCTCTAAAACGCCATTTGCAAAAAAATACTCCATTTAAATATACATCATAATTTATATTTCCAACTTTATATTCCAAAAAGTTTCAAACACACAGACAAATTTTATTAGTACAAAAAGCACATTTATCAATCACTTACATTCAGTAATTGGTAATATTCTGCAATATTTGCTTTATCTATGCATACAGCACACATATATACATAACATATGTTTTGCTGAATCATTTGAAAGTAAGCTAAAATTGTCATGATACTTCAATCCTATATAAGTTAACATTAACCTAAGAACAAGGACATTTTCCTAACTCCCCACACTATTATCATACACAAAGAAATTAGCAATTTTATGGCATTATTTACTATCTACAATATTGATTAATTAACTAATTCTAATACTTAGGCTTCACTCAAATTTATCCAAGTGTTCTTAAAATGTCTTTATAAATTGTGGTTTTTAAATCAGAATCTAATATAGTTTCATAAATGAATTTGGTTCTATGTAATTGTACTGTATTTTTAATTTAGAATAGTACTCTTGTCTTGCTGTTGCTTCCTCTTCTTCTTATCATTATTACTCATGACAGTGACATGTTGTAAAGATCAGGCCAGTTGTATTATAGACTGTCCCTCATTCTTCATTTGTCTGTATGCATGTTCAGTCTCTTCAGTGGCACCAGGATCTTTGTAACCCTATGGAGCCCGTCATGCTCCTCTATCCGTGGTAGTATTCCCCAAGCAAGAATACTGGAGTGGGGTGTCATGCCTTCCTCCAAGGGATCTTCCCAACCAAGGATCAAACCAGCGTCTCCTGCAGCTCCTGCATCACAAGCAGATTGTTTACCCCTGAGCCACTGGGACATGCTTGTTATTGATTTATTCACTCTCAGATGCAAAATCAAATTTAGTATCTGTTCTGAGATAAGGGACTGGACATATCGTTTCTGTTTTATAGTAAACAGAATGTTAAACTTTGTCCATAAACAGTGCTGGAAGACATTGCAGGAGGAAGGTGTCATCTCTCTTTTCAGTTGCTCTGCATTTTACTTTGTTGCTCTTGTTGCATGGTTGGTCAGAAGTATGTATGTGAACACATCGGGTAGTACTTTGTTCCAGCTGCACACCCAGAGTATTTCCATTTTGCCACTACCCTCCCTATAAAGGCATTGCATATTGTAGGTCTCACACTCTCACTCCTTCTGTGATTCAGCCCACTAAACTCCATTCCCCTACGTCCTGATGGCTGTTTAATTCTTGCACAGTGACTGTGGACTAACATTCCCCATGCAACCCAAAGAACTTCACCATCAGTGGATTGCAATTATACCTTCTCCAACAAGGTCTGAATGCCAGCCTTGGGGAGGGCAACCCCCCATCCAAGGTTGCCTTTTGTTGGATACTTTCCATCTGAATTAGGGTAACATCTATAGTTCTCTTTCCATCTTTAGAATTATTTTCTTATAGTAGATGAATACTTTATATTAAAGTTTCCCTCTTTAATTTACTGCATGGTTTCCATCAGCTGAATAAATCCAGAGTAATACAATATGCTTAATCATTAATACTTGTGGTATTATTTAATCTGTTCCTTTATCCCCAGTATTTCCTGGAAGTTAGATCTAAAGACTTAACTAGATTCAAGTTTAATATTTTTTGGGTAAAGAGACAATATGCTGAAGGAGTAGGTAGATGTGGAGTATATCTCTCAACAAGAATGTGTCAGGAATACATCTTTAGATGCAGAAGGTCTCACATGGCACCAGCTAAGAGCTGGAAGGAATCTCTGGCCACTGGAAAGTAATATATAGATCCATGAAAAACTTGATAGGATGAAGGAAGAAAGGTAAAAAGAGGAGGAGAGTGAGTGGGATTGGATCTGTACCCACGGGGTGGGAGAGCTGAATCACGAGTGAAATCTTCATATTAAGGAAATTGGTTGGGACAGAGGAGAGGCATCTGAGGCTGTCAGAGAGTGAAGCAGCTGATCTGTGACAGTGAGTGACACTAAATGGAGAACCACACAGATGATCCGTGTTATGGTTATTCCTCTGCCTGGTTCAGTTTTGTAAGGTTATACTTTTCTAAAAATTTGTGCAGTTTTTAAATGTTGCCCATTTTATTGGCATACAGTTGCTTGCAGTTGTTTTTTTTTTTTTTATGATCCTTTACATTTCAGCATTGTTGTTTGTAAGTTCTCCAATTTCATCTAATTTTATTCATTTGAGTCTTCTCCATTTTTGTATTGATAAGTCTGGCCAATGGTTTGTCTTTTTTTTTTTTTTTCTTGTCTTCTCAGATGGGGAGAAATTAGTTTTATTGATCCTGGCTATTGTCTTCTTAATTTCTTTTTAATTTATTTCTCTTCTGATCTCTATGATCTTCTTCTTCAACTAATTTTGTTTTTGTTTGTTTGTTTCTGTTCTTTGTTTTATAGTTACTTTATGTGGAGGGTTAGGTTATTTTTTTATGTTGCTCTTGTTCTGTGATGTAGGCATCTATCATTACAAACTTCATTCTTAGCATTGCTTTTCCTGCATCCCATAAGTTTTCAGTTGTGTTTTCATTGCCCTTTGCTTCTTGGAATTTTTTTATTTCCTCTTTAATTTCTTAAGTGACATCTCGGTTATTCAAAAATGTGTTGTTTAGCCTCCATGTGTTTGTATTTTTTAATAGTTTTTCCTACGTATATGTAAATTTACAGTGTTTTGGTCAGAAAAGACAGTTGAGATTATTTAAAATTTTTAAATTTACCAAAGCTTCAGTTATTACCCAAGATGTGATCTATCCTGGAGAATGTTCTGTGCATACTTGAGAAAAAAAAAGTGAAATCTACTGTTTCTGGATGAAATGTCCAACTGGTCCAATGTATTTTTTAAAGCTTGTGTTCCATTATTAATTTTCTGTCTAGAAGATATGTCCATTGGTATGAATGGGATATGAAATTCCCCCACATTTATTGTGTTCATGTCAATTTCCCCTTTAATAGTTGTTAGCATTTGTCTTATATATTGAGGTGCTCCTATTTTGAGTGCACAAATATTTATCATTGTTATAACATTTTCTTGGATTGATCCCTTGATCATTATGTAGTGTCCTTATTTGTCTCCTTTATTTTTATTGTGCTTACTTTAAAGTGCATTTTATCTGATATGAGTACTGCTGCTCTAAATTTATTTTGATTCCCATTTTCAAGGAATATTCTTTTTTCCAGCACTTTCAGTCTGTATGTTTCTCTAGGTGTGAGGTGGGTCTCTTGTAGACAGCATATATAGACATCTTGTTTTGTATTCATTCAGTCAATCTGTGTCTTTTGGATGAAGTATTTAATCCATTTACATTTAAGATAATTACTGATATGTATGATCTCATTACCACTTACTTTACTGTTTTGAGTTTGTTTTTGAAAGACTTTTCTTTTTGCTGTGTTTCCAGTTTGCAAAAGCTCCTTTAGCATTTGTTGTAAAGCTGATTTGCTGGTGCTGAACTCTCTAAAATTGTGTTTGCCTATAAAGCTTCTTATTTCTCCATCAAATCTGAATGAGATCTTTGCTTGATAGAGTAATCTTGGTTGTAGTTTTTTTTTTTTTTTCACTCATCACTTTAAGTATATTCTATCACTCTCTTCTGCCCTGCTAGAGTTTCTGTCAAAAGACAAATTATTTGCCTTATGGAGATCCCCTTTTATGCTCTCTGTTGCTTTTCCCTTGCTGTTTTTAATATTTGTCGCTTGTGTTTAATTTTCATTAGTTTGATTAATATGTGTTGTGACATTATTCTCCTTGGGTTTATCCTGTATGGGACTCTCTAGTCTTTTTGGGTTTGGGTGGTTATTGGCTATTTATTTTCCCTGTAAGGGAAGTGTTCAACTATAATCTCCTCAAATGTTTGCTCATATCCTTTCTTTTCTTCTTCTTCTTCTGGGACCCCTGAAATTCAAATGTTGATTTCTTTAATTTTGTCCCAGAAGCCTCTAAGAAGGTCTAAGAAGAATCTTATTTTTATTCTTTTTTCATTATTATTCTCTGCTTCCATTGTTTCCACCATTGTATCTTCCAGCTCACTTATACATTCTTCTGTCCTAGTTATATTGCTATTAGTTCCCTCTATCATATTTTTAATCTCAATTATTGCTTTTTTTTTCATGGTTGATTGTCTATTCTTCATTTCTTCTAGATCCTTGTTAAACATTCCTTGTACCTTCTTGATCTGTGCCTCCAGTCTATTTATCTGTACCTCCATTTTATTTCCAAGATTTTTAATTTTATTTTCATTTCTATGAATTATTTTTCAGGTAAACTGCTATTTATTCTTCATTTGTCTGGTCTTGTGTGTTTTTTTACGATGTCCCTTCAACTCTATTATGTTTCTTTGTCTCTTTATTTTTGCTTAATTTACTGCATGGGTCTCCTTTCTGCAGATTGGAAGCTCATGGTTCCTCTTAATTGTGAAATCTGCCCTATGTGGGTGGAATTAGACCAGCGCCGTGTGGAGGCTTCATGGTTGGGTGGGACTAATGCGTTTGTTCTGGTGGATGGAGCTGGATCTTGTCTCTCTGAAGAGAAGTGCCTGGTGTCCAGTAGCATATTTTGGGATGTCTATGGGCTTGGTATGGCTTTGGGAAACCTGTCAGCTAATGGGGCAAGATGAGTTCTTACTTCATTGAAGGTTTGGCATGAGGCATCCAGAACCACTACTTGCTTGTTTTTGCATGAGATTTGGTCTTACTGTTGAGATGGAAGCCTTTGGGAGAGCTCTCATTGATTAATAATCCATGGATTCAGGAGTTCTCTGGTGGTCCAAAGTCCTGGATTTGAGTGTCCCACCTCTGGGGTCCAGGCTCAACCCATCACTGTAGCATCAAGACTTCACAGGCCACACAGCACAAAAGAAAAACCTCCAGACTAATGGTGAAAGTAGCACTCAACAGCCCAGAACACTCAAAACAAAAATAAAAGCAAAAACAAACAAACAAAAACTCACAAATTTACAAAGTGAAAAGAAGAGAGAAAAAAAGAGAAAAGGAAAAGAAAAAGAAAATCAAGAGCCTGAAACAAGAGAGACATTGAGCCAACAGGCAAACCCATAAGTGAAAATGAATGTTTAAAACTAGACTAGCAAAAATACAAAAAAAAAAAATGTGGGGAAAAATGCAATATAACTAGTGAGTACTGTAAAAAATAGGAAAATAAGAGCTAGTAAGATGAATTCATTTATAAATAAGATGTTTTTAGATAAGGAAAAGGTCAGTTAAAAAATTAAAAAAAAATAAGAAATAGCAAAGAAAAATCTACGTTAGGACAATATCATAAAGAAAAAAATGAGAAAAATATATAGAGAGTGGTAGTAAGAATAATATCCTTGTGATTCCTCAATTGATCTCTACACACAGTATGCTCTAGTCAATATGCCCACTCAGAACCTAGGAAGGTCTCTGGACCTGTTTTGGACAGTGTGGGGTCAGCTCAGCCTCAGATCTTGTCTTGTTCCAACTTGTACTTGCTAACAATGTCCACAGTTGCCTCTAAAGTCCACAGTCTCAGGCTAATTGTGGTGATTTAATCAACCATACCTGCTGCTACAGGAGTGATTTCCCCATCTCTCCTTTGCTCTCACAGCTCTTGGTGTTCTGCACCCTACCTCTACTTGTAGCCCAACATTTGGACTCTGGAGTATGTTCCCTGCCCAGAAATGAAGCAGCTAAAAGTAGCAGTTTATTAAGGATCACTTGTACAGTTGGGCTGGGGAGAAGGAAGTGTATGGCAGGCACAGTTGGGGTGTGTGGGGAGCACCTGGTGCATCTGAGACCTGTGGGATGTCACCACACTCTGAGCGGAGTCAGGCACTTCCCCAGGAGAGTTTGCCCCAGGTTGTGGATCCCTTGGCAGAGCAAGGCTGCTCCCCAGGAAGATGTAGGCAGTGACCTGTGCCAGCTCACAGCTTGGTTGTTGCTGAAACCCCTGGGGTTAAGACCGTAGAGGTCTGCTGTCCTCCTCCTTTGACACTCATGCTGGTTTTCCTACTTCTGGATTTGCAGACTGTAGCCAGCTCATCTCACCTCAGGCATTTGTGAAGGCCGGGTCCTTTATTTTGTGAACCCCCGGAATTAGAGCATTCCCATGGCAACGATCTCTTGCCTCTCTGGTGGGCACAGACTTTCCCCTGGACTCCCTGTGCTATGTCATACAAGCCCATTCAAATTATTTTCACAGTAGCCAATCCGGGTCTATCCCTGGGGAGACCCCCAAAGCCTGTCTGATCACCTAGCCCCCATCACCACTGCAGGCATGTAAGCCACTTATTGGCTGGGAAGTGCTGTTCATCAGTGATCTCTAAGGTGAGTTCTCTCCATATTGCTTTCCAAGTACCTATTGCTGCATTCCCCTCTGAGTTTCCAAAGCTGCCCCCGACCCTGCTTGTGAAGGAGTTTCTGAATGTACAGAAACTTTTTGTCCTTCATGAGTTCCTCTCCAGTGTGTACGTCCCCGTCCCAAAATCCTTTGTCCATTGTTTTTATTTATTTATTTATTTTTTAAATATATCTTTATATTTTGCCCTACCTCATTCTGAAGAGATTAGCTTGCATTTTGGAGAGTTTGGAAACTTCTGCCAGTGTTCAGAAAGTGTTCTTTAGGAGTTTTTCCACATGCAAATGAATTTTGATGTATTAGTAGGGGGAAGGTGATCTCCCTGTCATTCCTATGCCAGCTTGAGTCTCCACTTAGATAATCTCCTTCATGTTCTACTTGTTTTTCTCACATGGCTTTGCAGAGTGGCATGAGGAAACAGAAAAATATGCCTCATATCAACTGATTCCATATCTTGAGTTCTGGATATTATTGCTGCATAAAAATTTATTGGAAAACGTAAACAACTTGCACTAACCATATTATATTGTTCATTATTTGTAAATTGGAAATTTGGTAAGGGCTTGACTAGGCATTTCTCAAGTGGAACTTATCCTGCAGTTGAGGTCAATATCAATGTGAGGCTATAGTCATCTGGAAGTCCCATTTAGTATCATGTCCAAGATAATTTATTTACATGGCTAGCAGTTAATATTATCACCTTGGACCTTGACTAGTGCTGTTGACTACAGCATCTGCACATAGCCTTTTCAAATAGTTTGTGATTCTTCAGAGCATGGAGGTAATAGAGTTGGCAGATTTTTATGATGGCTAAAAACTTCAAATATTAATGTTCTAGTAGGAAAGAAGCTGAATCACCTTGCATGTCCTAGCCTCAGAAGCCAATGATGAAAATTTAAATTGCATTCTAAAGGTTTAATGAGTTTATAAGGTGAGCTTAAATTGAAGAAAGTAGGGAAACCACTAGGCCATTCAGATATGACCTAAATCATATCCCTTAGAGTGGAAGAGACAAACAAATTCAAGGGATTAGATTTGATAGACAGAGTGCATGAAGAACTATGGATGGAGGTTTTTAACACTGTACAGGAGGCAGTGATCAAAACCATCTGCAAGAAAAATAAATGCAAAAAAGGCACAATGGTTATCTGAAGAGGCCTTACACATATTTGAGAAAAGAAGAGAAGTTTAGGGGAAAGGAGAAAAGGAAATATATACTCATCTGAATGCAGGATTCCAAAGAATAGCAAGGAGAAATGAGAAAGGCTTCCTAAGTGAACAATGAAAAGAAATAGAGGAAAACAATAGAATGGGAAAGACTAGAGATCTCTTCTATAAAACTAGATATAACAAGGGGACACTTCATGCAAAGATGGGTACAATAAAGGACAGAAACAGTATGGACCTAGCACAAGCTGAAGATAATAAGAAGACATGGCAAGAATACACAGAGGAACTACACAAAAAACAATCTTCATGACCCAGATAATCACTATGGTGTGATCACTCACCTAGAGTGAGTCATCCTGGAATGTAAAGTCAAGTGGGCTTTGGGAATCATGACTATGAGCAAAACCAGTAGAGGTGATGGAATTCCAGCTGAGCTCTTTCAAATGCTAAAAGATGATGCTGATGCTGTGAAAGTGCTTCCCTCAATATGCCAGCAAATTTGGAAAAGTCAACAGTGGCCACAAGACTGGGAAAGGTCAGTTTTCATTCCAGTCCCAGAGAAGACCAATTCCAAAGAATGTTCAAAGTACCACACAATTGCACTCATTTAACATGCTATTAAGTTCACTTCAGTTCAGTTCAGTCATTCAGTCATGTCCGAACCTTCGCAACCCCATGGACTTGCACCACAGCAGGTTTCCCTGTCCTGATGGACTGAAATTCATGTCCATTGAGTCAGTGATGACATCCAACCATCTCATTTTCTGTCTTCCATTTCTCCTCCTTCCTTCAATCTTTCCCAGCATCAGGGTGTTTGCCAGTGAGTCCCTTCTTCCCCTTAAGAGGCAAATGTATTGGAGCTTCAGCTTCAGCATCACTCTTTCTAATGAACAGTCAGGGTTGATTTCCTTTAGGATTGACTGGTTTAATCTCCTTGCAATCCAAAGGACTCTCAAGAGTCTTCTCCAATATCACAGTTCACAAGTATAATTTCTTCTGTGCTCAACCTTCTTTATGGTCCAACTCTCACATTCATACATGATTACTGGAAAAATTATAACTTTGACTAGATGGGCCTTTGTTGGCAAGGTAATGTATCTGCTTTTTAAAATGCTGTCTAGGTTGGTCAGAGCTTTTCTTCCAAGGAGCAAGTGTCTTTTGATTCCATGACTCCCATCACCACCTGTAGTGATTTTGGAACCAAAGGAAATAAAGTCTGTCACTGTTTCCATTGTTTCCCCATCTACTTGCCATGAAGTGATGGGACTGGATGCCATGATCTTTGTTTTCTGAATGCTGAGTTGTAAGGCAGCTTTTTCACTTTCCTCTCACTTTCATCAAGAGGCTCTTTTGTTACTCTTTGCTTTCTGCCATAAGGGTGTTATCATCTGCATATATGAGGTAATTGATATTTCTCCTTGCAATCTTGATTCAATAAATTGAATTGAATCAATTCAATTCCATATCTCCTGACAATCCAGCCTGACTTTTCACATGATGTACTCTGCATATAAGTTAAATAAACGAGATGTCAATATACAGCCTTGAGGTACTCCTTTCCCAATTTGGAACCAGTCCATGGTCCCATGTCAGTTCTAACTGTTGTTTTTTGAGCCACATTCAGGTTTCTCAGGAGGCAGGTAAGGCGGTCTGGCATTCTCATCTCTTGACAAATTTTCCACAGTTTGTTGTGGCCCACAGTGTCAAAAGCACAATAAAGGACAAAATTGGTATGAATCTAGAGCCAGACATCCTGGAATGAGAAGTAAAGTGGGTCTTAGGAAGCCTCACTATGAACAAACTAGTGGTGGTGATGGAATTCCAGTTGGGCTATTTCAAATACTATTAGATAAGATAACATGCTAGCAAGAAAATGCTCAAAATTCTTCAAGCTAGACTTCAACAGTATGTAAACTGAGAACTTCCAGATATGTATGCTGGACTTAGAAAAGGCAGAGGAACCAGACACTAAATTGCCAAAATCTGTCGGATCATAGCAAAAGCAAGGAAATTCCAGGAAAACATCTACATCTGCTTCATTGACTATGCCTAACATCTTTGACTTTGTGGATCACAACAAACTGTGGAAAATTCGTCAAGAGATGGGAATAACAGACCACCTTACCTGCCTTCTGAGAAATCTGTATGCAGGTCAAAAAGCAAGTTAGAACTGGGCATGGAACTCCAGACTGGTTCCAAATTGGGAAAGGTGTACTTTTAATTTATTTTATTTAATTTTTTAAATTTAATTTATGTGTAGACTACATCATGGGGAATGCCGGGCTGGACTAAGCACAAGCTGGAATCAACATCACAGGGAGAAATATCAATAACCTCAGATATGCAGATGACGCCTCCCTTATGGCAGAAAGCAAAGAGGAACTAAACAGCCTCTTGATGAAAGTGAAAGAGGAGAGCAAAAAAGCTGGATTACGTCTCAACATTCAGAAAACAAATATCATGGCATCCAGTCCCATCACTTCATGACAAATAAATGGGGGAACAGTGAAAACATTGGCATGCTTTATTATTTTGGGTTCCAAAATCACTATGGATGTTGACTACAGCCACAAAATTAAAATTTGCTTTCCTTGGAAGGAAAGTTATGACAAACTTAGCATATTAAGCAGAAACATTACTTTCCCAACAAAGGCCCATATAGTCAAAGCTATGATTTTTCCAGTAGTCATCTAAGGATGTGAGAGTTGAACCATAAAGAAGGCTGAACACTGAAGAATTGATTCTTTGAACTGCGGTGCTGGCGAAGACTCTTGAAAGTCCCTTGGACAGCAAGATCAAACCAGTGCATTCTAAAGGAAATATAACCTGAATATTCACAGGAAGGAGTGATGCTGAAGATCTAATATGTTTGCCACCTGATGGGAAGAGCTGACTCATTGGAAAATACCCTGATGCTGGGAATGATTGAAGGCAATAAGATAAGAGGATGACAAGATGAAATGATTGGATGGCATATCTAACTCAATGGACAAGAGTTTGAGCAAATTCCAAGAGATGGTGTATTATAAGGAAGCCTGATGTGTGGCAGTCCATGGGACTGCAAAAAGTTGGACATAGCTGAGGGACTGAACAACAACAAAATTTAAGAGTTTAAGAGGCATGAGCTTAAACTCCAGGTCTCAGGGGGGAAATGTCAATTAATTTTCAGGCATCTTTTAATACTGCTACTGTTTTTGTTAGTAACTTTACTTCATTTGAAGTGCCTTTCTATGCTGAAAGTATCTCCTGTAGAATCTCTTTGGAATAAGCTGATCTCTTCTTTGATGTTATTTGCTCACCTGGCTTCCCTGGGGGCTCAGAGGTTAAAGCGCCTGCCTCCAATATGGGAGACCCGGATTCAATCCCTGGGTCGGGAAGATCCCATGGAGAAGGAAATGACAATCCACTCCAGTATTCTTGCCTGGAGAATCCCATGGGCGGAGGAGCCTGGTAGGCTACAATCCACGGGGTCTCAAAGAGTCGGACATGACTGAGCCACTTCACTTCAAGCCCATAATAATGGCTAATTCTTGAACTAAGTAATCTAAAGCTACTTTGCTTAAGATTCATTAATTTTACTTCAGTTCACTACCAAACCAGCCAACAAGTAGTGAAAAATGGTATTTGAAATACAAATAAAAATAAAAATGAATGAAGCAGTTCTCTAGGGCCTCCTAAGTTCTCCCCAGAGGCATGCAGGGGTTTTGGGGATATCATAGCCTAGTGGACTACAGTCCACGGGGTTGCAAAGAGTTGAACACAATGGAATATGCACACAAAGAGCATGGAGATTATCTGAGTGGCGTAAGGAAACTTCCAATCTCTTTTGAGTTTTATTTTATTTCATAGTAGCCTTAAAGGGTTATGCCAAGAAGACAAAAGAAAATGCCTTGCTGTGTTCAGTTATAAGCTTTTCTATTATATAATTTTTTATTCCATCATCAGTCTGAAACAAGGTCTAGTCATGATCCACCATGATTCTGTCATACGAGACATAATGCAGCTTAATTTTACGGATAATTCTAGAGAAACTTTTATAATAATAATTAATAACTATTTTTCAGTCTTAGCTTTTAATCTACTTCCTCTCAAAATACTTAGTTTTTAGCAACAGTGAAAAACATGCCATTGCTGAAAACAAATGGAAATCTCTCATTTCTACAATTTGCTCAAACTATCTCCTATGTCTAGAAGGCCAGCTGATTCATAGCAACAATAAATCCTTCCCATGCTTTAAAGCCAACTTCAAATCTCATATCTTCTCCCTTCTGGAACATGATCCCTTTTACCAATGCCACTTGTATAGCACATAACTTTTCATTGTACTGATGTTATTTGTAGGTATACATAGCCATACAATTAGACTGTAAGATCCATGATAAGAGTCACTTTATGAGAGTGACTTCTTTGTTTCTTCCTTATTGTTCAACTTAGTCCACTGTATATTATGCATGTTTACCTTTATTGATTTATATTCATATGTTGGTCAAGTTAGGCAACTAATCAAGATCAAAATTTTGCTCTGTTAATACTTTCACAATTACAAAAAAAAAAAAACACCAAAACTTGTCATGTGGTTAGATATTTTGAAGAATAAAAAAAGTAATGAAATATTTTTATGGCACCAAGTCAACAGCCATTTTTACTTTGATATATATATGTGTGTGTGTGTGTGAGTGTGTGTGTATGTGTATATATATATTTATATATATATCAGAGAGACAGAGAAAGAGAGCTTCCCTGGTGGCTCAGATGGTAAAGAATCTGCCTGCAATGATGATTATTTAAAGCCACATAGAAAAAAAAAAAACCTAGTTAGAGTTTTGATCAGCATTTATTTTTAACTTTTTTAATGAGTTATATAAACAGTGTTCACATTCAGTCAGGTTTTAGGAGTGATGTAGCATTATGAAAATGTTTTTAATTGCTATACAAGATAATAATTCATTCACTTCAAATGACACATCTCTAATTATGAAAGGATCATATTTACTGAAATTTCCTAAATCCAAAATTTTCCTGTTTCCCCTTATACTTCTTAAACCCAGTTTCTTTGGCTGAAAATACAAAATTACTTTACAATTGCAGTCTTTCATCTCATCTTCCTCAGAACTTACTTATAGGCATCTCAGACCACATTTTTATCTTCCAAGAAGAGCCATGAACATCAGAATTGCAATAAAGCAGAGTCGTGACAGATGTGACAGTGACCAATTGTAGCTGACGCTGGCAATATGGCAGAGAAATTTTCTCATTAAAGGTTAGGGTTAGAGGAAAATCTAAGAATGAGAAAATAATGTAATGAGGTCAGGGAAAAATGACCACCTCAGGCTTGAGTAAACCCAAGTGGAAAATTGATTGAAAGGCAAGTTAACAATCTGAACCAGGAGTGAAATAAAATTAAACAAACAAACAAACAAAAACTTTTAACACTTGCATAAGCATGACCAAATAAATTCTCAAATGACATTAAAATCATGGCTCTTTCTTAACAGTGAAATATTTTTTGATGCTTGTATGTCTTTCAATACTATTTCTATACACATAATCATATTAATAGTTTTATTTTTTCTTTCTCATTTTTCAGACCCTCTGCATCAATTTTCTCCTCACCATTTCCATTTTCACTATCCTGGTTCAGACCCTACATTCATCTCCCATGAATCAGAAAATACTCTCCAACTGCTTTTTCTCCTTCTAGGTTCTCTTCTTTTAAGCCCAGGGTCTCTGTGTTCCAAAAGCTTAAAATAGTTCTGCAGAAACTACCAAATGAAATTTAAATTCTGTAGCCTGTTACTCAAGGCCCTCCACATTTGGTTCTCAATCTACCCTCTTCTAAATATAAACCTCATGACTACTCTGCACATTCTCTGCATTCTACTCAAACAGAAATATATGTTCTCTAGACTGTTTATTTGACATTTATTATTTTTTTGCAAAATTTTTTACACCATCTTCATATTCAGTTACCTACCCTTTTTAGCCTAAATCAAATGCTAACTCTTCCATGATGCCTATACTAATTCTTTGCAGATAGAAATACATTTATCTTATATGAACTCATAGCACTTATTCTCCTATTATATATATGAAACTGAGCATGGGGCTGAAATCATTTTTGTATTAATACTTACCTCATCTTGTCCTCTTCCATTGTTCTGTATGCTGTGCTGCCACTTTTAGTGACCCAGCCTCTCCTTACTTGATTCTGAGTATTATTCAATATTGTTAATCAAGCCCTACCTCCTAAAACACTCTTGTTCACTGAATTCCAGGAAAATTTGTTTTCCCTGTTTATCTAGTTTGAATGCTCTAAATATTCTTTTTCATCATCTTAGCTGAGTCATGATGGAAAGCCAGGGAACCCTCTCGTGCTGCAGTCCTTGGGGTCGCAAAGAGTCAGACATGACTTAGCAATTAAACAACAGCTGAATCATCCTTTTCTAAACAGTCATTGGATGCTAAACTTTTTCAAACTTCGGTTCCAGGTACTCTGTCATCTTATACACATTCCTTAGGTAATAGTTCTAATATTTATGGTCTTTATGCATATGACTGGCAAATTTATACCTTTAAAAGAGAATAGTCGTATGATTTCCAGAAATTTCTATTTGACTCACAATTTTGCAGCTCATCTTAAATATCAAAAATCAAAGTAAAAATGTTAGTCTCTCAGTTGTGTCTGACTCTGTGCAACCCCGTGGACAGTAGCCAACCAGGTTCCTCTTTCAATGGAATTCTCCAGGCAAGAATACTGAAATGGGTTGCCATTCCATTCTCCAGGGGATCTCCTAGACCCAGGGATCGAACCTGGGTCTCCTGAACTGCAGGCAGATTCTTTTCCGTCTGAGCCATCAAAACATCAAAAGTACAGCTCAAACTCATCAAAACATTGCTCATAATATTTTTGCCCTCAAATATGACTCTCATCCAGTTTTCTTTCTGTCAACAAATGACAATAGCATCGTTAAGTTGCATAAACCAGGCTATCTCTGCCACCTTCTTTCTTGCTTCTTATAGCAAATGTGTTACCAACATTTTTTTCTTTTTTTTTAATTTATTTTTAATTTAAGGGAAATTGCTTTATGATGTTGTGATGGTTTCTGATGTACAAGAATGCAAATCAGCCATAACTATACATCTATCCCTTCTCGCTTGAGCCTCTCTCCCTCCTCCCCATTCCACACCTCTAGAATATTGCAGAGTGTCTGGCTGGGCTCCCTGTATTATATAGCAACTTCTCATACACTGTCTGTTTTATACATAGTATATAAATACGTGTCTCTTGAAGCATTTACTTACAAACTACATTCAAACATCTTTCTATTGTCCACCTAAAACTCATTGGCTCAAGCGAGCATCATTTCTTCCTGAGACTACTTTTATAATCTTCACAAGGCAGTTAATCACGATGACGTGATCACTCACCTAGAGCCAGATATCCTGGAATGTGAAATCAAGTGGGCCTTAAGAAGCATCACTACAAAAAAAGCTAGTGGAGGTGATGGAATCCCAGTTGAGCTATTTCAAATCCTGAAAGATAATGCTGTAAAAGTGCTGCACTCGATATGTCATCAAATTTGGAAAACGCAGCAGTGGCCACAGGACCGGAAAAGGCCCATTTTCATTCCAATCCCAAAGAAAGGCAATGCCAAAGAATGCTCAAATTACCACACAGTTGTACTCATCTCACACACTAGTAAAGTAATGCTCAAAATTCTCCAAGCCAGACTTCAGCAATACATGAACCGTGAGCTTCCAGATGTTCAAGCTGGTTTTAGAAAAGGCGGAGGACCTGAGATGAAATTGCCAACATCTGCTGGATCATTGAAAAAGCAAGAGAGTTCCAGAAAAACATCTATTTCTGCTTTATTGACTATGCCAAAGCTTTGTTTGGATCACAATAAACTGGAAAATTCTGAAAGAGATGGGAATACCAGACCACCTGACCTATCTCTTGAGAAACCTATATGCAGGTCAGGAAGCAATAGTGAGAAGTGGACATGGAACAACAGACTGGTTCCAAATATGAAAAGGAGTATGTCAAGGCTGTGTATTGTCACCCTGCTTATTAAAAATTAAATGCAGAGTACATCATGAGAAACGCTGGGCTGGAAGAAACACAAGGTGGAATCAAGATTATTGGGAGAAATATCAATAACCTCAGATATGCAGATGACACCACCCTTATGGAAGATAGTGAAGAGGAACTACAGAGCCTCTTGATGAAAGTGAAAGAGGAAGGTGAAAAAGTTGGCTTAAAGATCAACATTCAGAAAACTAAGATCATAGCATCTGTTTCCATCCTGTCATGGCAAATAGATGGGGAAACAATGGAAACAGTGAGAGACTATTTTTGGGGGCTCCAAAATCACTGCAGATGGTGATTGCAGCCATGAAATTAAAAGACACTTACTCCTTGGAAGGAAAGTTATGACCAACCTAGACAGTATATTAAAAAGCAGAGACATTACTTTGGCAAGAAAGGTCCATCTAGTCAAGGTTATGGTTTTTCCAGTGGTCATGTATGGATGTGAGAGTTGGACTATGAAGAAAGCTGAGCACTGACAAATTTATTGTTTTGAACTGTGGTGTTGGAGAAGACGCTTGAGAGTCCCTTGGAGTGCAAGGAGATCCAATCAGTATACCCTAAAGAAGACCAGTCCTGGGTGTTCTTTGGAAGGTCTGGTGTTGAAGCTGAAATTCAATACTTTGGCCACCTGATGCAAAGAGCTGACTCATTTGTAAAGTCCCTGATGCTGGGAAAGATTGAGGGCAGGAGGAGAAGGGGACGAGAGGATGAGATGTTTGGATGGTGTCACCAACTCAATGGATGTGAATTTGGGTGGGCTTCGGGAGTTGGTGTTGAACAAGGAGGCCTGGCATTCTGCAGCTCATCCAGTTGCAAAGAGTCAGACACGACTGAGTGACTGAACTGAATTGAACTGAATAGTCTCTCCTCATATACCCAAGGACTCTGTAATCAATTCTTCAAAGTATATCTAGTTTATATTTTCAAAACATTGATTTAATAGCATTTTTTTCCTGCTTAAAACTCTTCAATGATTTGATATTGTTTTTAGTGTAAAGACCTTAACACTACTACAGTCTTGTTTCAGGGATAATGTTGTCATGTTTTGTTTGACCCCTTGGCCATTTCACATCCTGTTCCCATAGCCTGGAATGTATCTCCTTCTTTTTACCAAATCAATACAAATCTATCAAATCTCAGTTCAATTATTTCTTTGTTATAAAAGGCTTCATGAATCTCTCAGTTAGATTTTACCATTGTATTTTAGATTGTTATTGCACTATGTCCTTTCATCTCACATTTGTAAAAATTATAAATTTATATCTACTTAAATCATTATTTTAGTAATGTCTTATCATCACCTCTGTAAGCTCCATTGAGTAAAAGATCAGGCCTGCATTTGTCACCTTTGTATTACCAGCACCTGACACAATACTGTAACAAAATAAATGTTCAGTTATTATTTGTTGAATGAATGAATGATCTCTAATAGAAATTATGTTCATTTATCTGACAGATATCTTGGATTACTTACAATATGTCATGCACAGGCATGTGGAAATTTTGTCTACATTATTTATTTTTACCTCTTCCTTAGTTCAGTTTAGTTGCTCAGTAGTGTCCAACTCTTTGCAACCCCATGGACTGCAGCACTCCAGGGGTCTGTATCCATCAACAACTCCTGGAGCTTACTCAAACTCATGCCCATTGAGTCGGTGATGCCATCCAAGCATCCCTTCCTTAACACTTTGATAAATGAAGGATAAATGATAAATAAATTAAAGTAAGTGAATTTGTCTTATCAGAATCTTTGATTTAATATAGAAGACTCCATAATATTAAAAGTTAAGATTCCATAAGTAGGTTGGTTCTATCTCCAGAAACTTCTTTGAATTGTATTTTAGTACTACAATATATGCAAATGGGAACCCTTGGTGGCTCAGCAGTAAAGAATTTTCTTGCGCTGCAGGAGACACAAGAAACATGGGTTTGAGCCCTGGGTGAGGAATATCCCATGGAGGAGGGCATGGCAACCACTCCAGTATTCTTCTCTGAAGAATCCCATGGACAAAGGAGTGTGGTGGGATACTGTCCATAGGGTCACAAAGAGTTGGACATAACTAGAGAAACGTAGCATACACAGACACATATGAATATATTATTTTCTTCAGTTATTTTCATATACTATTTCATTTGAGTCTCAGAAATATTTTTTACCTTCTTTAGTAATAAAGGTATAGAGATTCAGAATGATTAAGAGACAGCTATTAACTGGCAGAGAGGAGATTAGATCTTAGTAGGCCTTTTACCTCCTAGTCTAGTATTCTATTTGATATGTTTGTCATATATAATTAAAGAAAAATGAAGCATATAAAAGGGAAAACTGTGTTAAATGTTATCCATAGTATGTTGGAGAAATAATTTAGAATTATTGATTTAAATAATGCTACCTTTACTGGGCATTTACATTGTCTTCCCCATCAAAGTGTACAAGACATGTTTTTTTGCAATCACATACTTTTCATCTTTCCATTTGCATTATAAGTTACAAACAACTTCCATTTGTAGGTTTAATATAGATCCCATGCTGAAAATGGGAAAAAAATTGAATAATCTTTAAAAGTAATGAAGGAAAGAAAGATTCTATTCAATCAAAAAACGACACAAATTGTTTAATAGTAGAAATTTTTAAACCACCAGACTCATATATATTATGTAACTTTTAGAGAAGGCCACACAAACTATCTTTATTGCTTATATATTTTTTCTCTGTGCTGTTTCAGGCGAATGCATAGAAAACTCAGTTCAGTTCAGTCACTCAGTTGTGCCCAACTCTTTGAGACTCCATGCACTGCAGCCCCCAGGCTTCCCTGTAATTCACCAACTCCCAGAGCTTACTCAAACTCATGTCCATTGATCCAGTAATGCCATACAACCATCTCAACTTTTTCCGTCCCCTTCTCCTCCTGCCTTTAATTCTTTTCAGCATCAGGATCTTTTCCAATGAATCCATTCTTTGCATCAGGTGGCCAAAGTATTGAAGTTTCAGCTTCAGCATCAGTACTTCCAGTGAATATGCAGGACTGACTTCCTTTAGAATGAACTGGTTGGATCTCCTTGCAGTCCAAGGGACTCTCAAGAGTCTTCTCTAACACCACAGTTCAAAATCATCAATTCTTTGACACTCAGCTTTCTTCATAGTCCAACTCTCACATCCATACATGCCTACTGGAAAAAACATAGCTTTGACTAGATAGAAAACTAAGCAATGATTAAAGTGATAGCTATAGAAAGCTTCACCAACCAATTTTACAAAAGTAAACAACTTCAGCTTGCTATTTCTTTTTTAAGTGGAATGATTCCCTACATTGTATCTGGCATATTTCTCTTTATTTATGCATACAAATTATATTGCTATTAAGAATAAAAGTACTGGTAAACAAACAAATTTTATTTATTTAATTTAGCTGTAATAAATTTAATCATTTGGAAAAATCTTTTGTTCTTAAGGCAATCACAACTTTAATATAACTAGGTTTGCTATGTTAGAAGGAGTTTGAAGAGAGATTACCACAATATGATGCCGTGGATATATTTTGGATATAAAGATAATATATTCTGAATTCTTATTTCCCCAAGGAGACACTGATACAATAGTAACATAGCGATCAATTCCTTTTGTGCAATGTGCAGAAACTGATTTAGAGGATCCTGTGCCCTTGATAAATGTGAAATTTTCCAAATGTGAAAGTTGAAACACATTTTGCCATAATCACTATGCCTAGTACAGAGACATAAAATAAGGAAGGAACCACAACACCACTCTCTACCTGAGGAGTAAAGGATTGGACTACATATCCAGCACCCCAACGTCTGGATGCTACCTGAAGCTCTGGCTTCTAACTCAACTTTCTCTGAGTTGACGTGACCAAATATGACCTAGCATTCTGGGGACTATATAGAAGAATGATCCCATAAAATTCGCAGCAGAAGTCTTGCATGCTAGTAAAGGGTAGGATGATATAGTCAAAGTACTAAAAGGATACACACACACACACACACACACACCACCACCACCACCACCACCCATCAAGAATACTATACCTGGCAAAACTGCCTTTAAAAATGAAGGAAACATAAACACTCTCAATAAAATGTAAACTGATGGAATTCATTACCACTAGTCCTGAATTACAAAGAATACTAAAGGAAGTTTTCAGCTTGAATTGAAAGGATGCTAAACAACAATATGATAACATATGAAATCATAAAATTCATTGTTTCAAGTAAATACATAAAAATATAAAATTCTGTATTACTGTAGTGGATTGAATAAATCACTTTTAATTATAGTGTAAAAGTTAAGAAAGAAAATTATTAAAATATGTTAATGGAAGTAAAAGCAGGTGTAATCTATGACACAGATGACATCTAACATCAGAGAGATAAAGGAAAGTGTAAAGTTTTCGTATATAACTAAAGTTAACTTGTTATCATCCTCAGAAAGATTGTTATAACTGTAAGATGTTTATGTGATGCCCATGGTAACCACAAAGAAAATGTTCACATCTTACAAAAATGAAAAGGAAAATGGGAAAAATAAAAACATATTAATACAATATTAAATAAAACATATTAATACAAACTGAAAATACAGAGAGAAAAATAAGGGCAAAAGAACTATAAAACAAATAGGAAACTGAGCAAAATGGCAATAGTGAATCCTTCCCTATTAATGACTACTTTCAATGTAAATGAATTAATCTCTCACTCGAAGTGAAATACACAGAACAGCTGAATGCATTAAAACAAACAAACACCATATGCTGTCTATAAGACACTCACTTGAGGCTGAAAGCAAAGGGATGGAAAGAGATATTCCATGCAAAATATAATCAAAAGAGAATAGGATTGACTATACTTTATCAAACAAAGTAGACTTTAGGTCAAAAACCATCACAAGAGTCAAATAAGACATTTCACTATGACATAAGGGTCAGTCCATTGGGAAGATATAACACTTATATATATAAAACAGTTATATATATATAAGTGTTATATCTTATATATATATATGTTATATATATATATAAGTTATATTATTTTATATATAATATATAATATAGTATAATATAATTTAATATTAATATATTTATATATTAATATTATATTATACATTATAATATATTATATATACTATATATTATATATATAGTATATATAAAACACATATATATAACAGTTATATATATATATATATAAACATTATATATATAATGTTTGCTGATATATATATATATATATATTTTTTATATATATATATATATATTGTTTATATATATATATAAAGTTTGCTGATATATATATCATATATACTAATATAATAGTATATATATCATATATACTATATATATATAATATATGATAAGCCTACAGCAAACAGTATTCTTAATGGTGAAAAACTGAAAGCATTCCCCCTAAGATCAGGAACAAGACAAGCGTGTCCACTTTCACCACTATTATTCAACATAGTTCTGGAATTCAAGGGTAGAAAAATCAGAGAAGAAAAGGAAATAAAAGGAATCCAGATCAGAAAAGAAGTAAAGCTCTCACTGTTTGCAGATGGCATGATACTGTACATATAAAAACCTAAAGATAGTATCAGAAAATTACTAGAGCTAATTAGTGATTTTAGCAAAGTTGCAGGATACAAAATCAATACACAGAAATCACTTGCATTTCTATATACTAGCAATGAAAAATTAGAAAGTGAACTTAAGGAATCAAACCCATTCCCCATTGCAAAAAAGGAATTAAATATTTATGAATAAATTTACCTAAGGAGACAAAAGAATGGTACACAGAAAATTATAAAACACTGATGAAAGTAATCGAAGATGATATAAACAGATGGAGCGATATTCTACATTCCTGGGTAGGAAGAATCAATATTTTGAAAATGACTATACTACCAAATGCAACCTACAGATTCAATGTGACTCCTATCAAATTACCAATGACATTTTTCACAGAACTAGAACAACAACAACAAATCACAGCTCATATGGAAACCCAAAAGACCCCAAATAGCCAAAGCAGTCTTGAGAGAGAAGAATGGAGCTGGAAGAATCAGCATTCCTGACTTCAGATTATACTACAAAGCTACAATAATCACAACAGTATGGTAGTGGCACAAAAACAGAAATATAGACAAATGGAGCAAGATGGAAAGCTCATAAATAAACCCATGCTCCTATGGGTGCCTTATTTTTGACAAAGGTAGCTAGAATATAAAATGGGGCAAAGACAGCCTCTTCAATAAGTTGTGCTGGGAAAACTGGACAGCTACGTGTAAAAGAATGAAATTAGAACACTTCCTAACACCAGACACAAAGATAAACTCAAAATGGAATAAAAACCTAAATGTAAGACAAGAAACTATAAAACAGTTCAAGGAAAACATAGGAAGAACACTCGATGACATAAATTGAAACAAGATACTCTATGACACACCTTCTAGAGTAACAAAAATAAAAACAAAGATAAACAAGTGGGACTTGATTAAATTTAAAAGCTTTTGAAGCAAAGGAAACTATAAGCAAGGTGAGAACACAACCCTCAGAATAGGAAAACATATCAACAAATAAAACAATTGATTTTCATTCCTTTACAAGTGGTTTACCAATTTTCCCAGCACCATTTGTTAAAAAGGTTGTCTTTTCTCCACTGTATATTCTTGTCTCCTTTGTCCAAGATAAGTTGTCCATAGGTACATGGATTTATTTCTGGGGTTTATATTTTGTTCCATTGATCTATATTTCTGTCTTTGTGCCAGTACCACACTGTCTTGATGACTGTGGCTTTATAGTAAAGCCTGAAGTCAGGCAGGTTGATTCCTCCAGTTCCATTCTTCTTTCACAAGATTGCTATGGCTATTGGAGGCTTTTTGTATTTCCATACAAATTGTGAAATTATTTGTTCTAGTTCTGTGAAAAATACCGTTGGCAGCTTGATAGGGGTTGCATTGAATCTATAGATTGCTTTGGGTAGTATACTCATTTTCACAATATTGAATCTTCCAATCCATGAATGCAGTACATTTCTCCATCAATCTGTGTCCTCTTTGATTTCTTTCATCAGTGTTTTACAGATTTCTATATCTAGGTCTTTCATTTCTTTAGGTAGATATATACCTAAGTATTTTATTCCTTTTGTTGCAATGGTGAATGTTACTGTTTCCTTAACTTCTCTTTTTGTTTTCTCATTGTTAGTGTATAGGAATGCAAGGGATTTCTGTGTGTTAATTTTATATCCTGAAACATTACTGTATTCTTTGATCAGCTCTACTGGTCAACCACTTGTAAAAGAATGAAACTAAAACACTTTCTAACACCATACACAAAAATAAACTCAAAATGGATTAAAGCTCTAAATATAAGACCAAAAACAATAAAACTCATAGAGGAGAACATAGGCAAAACACTATTTGACATAAATCACAGGATGATCCTCTATGACCCACCTCCCAGAATATTGGAAATAAAAGAAAAACTAAACAAATGGGACCTAACTAAACTTAAAAGCTTTTGCACAACAGAGGAAACTATACACAAGGTGAAAAGACAGCCTTCAGAATGGGAGAAAATAAAAGAAAACTAAGCAACTGACAAAGAATTAATCTCAAAATATACAAGCAACTCCTTCAGATTAATTCCAGAAAAATAAATGACGCAATCAAAAAACGGGCCAAAGAACTAAACAGACATTTCTCCAAAGAAGACATAGAAACATGCATATTATCAAGGGTGAAACAAATCACCAGCCCAGGTTGGATATATGAGACAAGTGCTCGGGCCTGGTGCCCTGGGAAGACCCAGACGGATGGGGTGAGGAAGGAGGTGGGAGGGGGGATGGGGATGGGGAATATATGTAAATCCATGGCTGATTCATGTCAATGCATGGCAAAAACCACTACAATATTGTAAACTAATTAGCCTTCAACTAATAAAAATAAATGAAAAGAAAAAGAAAAAAAAAGACATACACATGGCTAACAAACACATGAAAAGATGCTCAACATCACTCATTATCAGAGAAATGCAAATTGAAACCACAATGAGGTACCATTACATGCCAGTCAGGGAGGCTGCTATCCAAAAGTCTACAAGCAATAAATGTTGGAGAGGGTGTGGAGAAAAGGGAACACTCTTACACTGTTTGTGGGAATGCAAACTATTACATCCACTATGGAGAACAGTGTGGTGATTCCTTGAAAAACTGGAAATAGAACTGCCATATGACCCTGTAATCCCAATCTTGCGCATACACACTGAGGAAACCGGATCTGAAAGAGACACGTGCACCCCAACACTTATCACAGCTCTGTTTATAATTGCCAGGACATGTAAGCAGCCTAGATGCCCATCAGCAGACAAGTGGATAAGCAAGCTATGGTACATATACACTATGGAATATTACTCCGCAATTAAAAATAATTCATTTGAATCAGTTCTCATGAGATGGAAGAAACCGGAGCCCATTATACAGAGTGAAGTAAGCCAGAAAGATAAAGACCAACACAGTATACTAACACATATATATGGAATTAAAAAAGATGGTAATGATAATCCTATATGCAAAACAGAAAAAGAGGCACAGATGTACAGAACAGACCTTTGGACTCTGGGAGAAGGCGAGTGTGGGATGTTCTGAGAGGATAGCAGTGAAACAAGTATAGTATCAAGGGTGAAACAGATCACCAACCCAGGGTGGATGCATGAGACAAGTGCTCAGGGCTGGTGCACTGGGAAGACCCAGAGGGATGGGATGGAGAGGGAGGCGGGAGGGGGGATCAGCATGGGGAACACATGTAAATCCTTGGTTGATTCATGTCAATGTATGGCAAAAACCACTACAATATCGTAAAGTAATTAGCCTCCAACTAATAAAAATACATTTTACAAAAATGATGACACTTAACAAATTATAATAATAATTATATTAATAAAAAAGAAACAACTGACAAAGATTAATTTCCAAAATATACAAGCAGCTCATACAACTCAAAATCAGAAAAACAACCAACCCAATCAAAAAGTGGGGAAAAAAAACCTAAACAGACATTTCTCCATAGAAGACATACAGATGGCTAACAAACATATGAAAAGATACTCAACATCTCTCATTATTAGAAAAATGTACATCAAAACTACAATGAAATATCACCTCAGACCAGTCAGAATGGCCATCATCAAAAAGTTTACAAACAATATATACTGGAGAGGGTGTGGAGAAAAGACAATGCTTGTGCACTGTTGGTGGGAATGTGCACTGTTGGTGGGAATATACACTGTTGGTGGGAACATACAGCCACTATGGAAGACGGTATGGAGATTCCTTAAAAAACTAGGAATAAAACCACCATATGTCTTAGCAACCCCACTCCTAGGCATACATTCTTTGGAAACCAGAATTGAAAGAGACACATGTATCCCATTGTTCATTGCAGTAGTATTTACAACAGCTAGAACGTGGAAGCAATCTAGATGTCCATTGACAGATGAAAGGATAAAGAAAGCATGCTACATATACACAATGGAATATTACTCAGCCATAAAAAGGAGATGCATTTGAGTCAGTTCTGATGAGGTGGATGAACTTAGAACCTATTATACAGAATGAAGTAAGTCAGAAATGGAAAAGCAACTATTGTATTCTAACACATATATATGGAATCTAGAAGAATGGTAATATACTGAATAATTTATTTACAAGGTAGCAATGGAGAAACTGACATAGAAAGTAGACTTATGAACATGGGGAGAGGGGAGGAGAGGGTGAGATGTATGGAAAGAGTAACATGGAAACTTATATTACCATATGTGAAATAGACAGCCAGTGGGAATTTGCTGTATGGCTCAGGAAACTCAAACTGGGGCACTGTATCATCCTAGAGGGGTGGGATAGGGAGGGAGGTGGGAGGAAGGTCCTAAAGGGAGGCGATATATGTATACCTATGACTGATTCATGTTGAGGTTGGACAGAAAACAACAAAATTCTGTAAAGCAATTATCCTTCAATACAAAATAAATTAAAAAGAAAAAAGTATATGTATATTCCCAAAACAAAACAAACAAACAAACAAAAATAAAAAGAGTTGCAACTTAAGCATGCAGTATACGGTCTTTATGTATATTTTCCATTTCATTATGCAGAATAATTTTTAAGAGACATGTGTTCGAGGTTCAAGGTTTAATGAAATTAATATTTTTTCGTGTTTTATTCAGAATATCCTTGAGTATTGAAAGCATTCATTTCTATTATCTCAAGCGAATGTATAATGCTGAAGAATATAAGAACTACTAGAACAACTCTGGCCACTTGCTTTATTCATACTAAGGTACCAGCTGTTTAACACAACACTGTTTTGTATGATTAGTGCAAATATTAGTACATCAAAAAAGGCCCTAAAATTATTTCAAGAAACAATTAGACTTCCCAAATCCTGTGAAAATGTTTCAAAGTTCAATTAACTTTGAAAAATGCTGATTTATGTCAACTTTGCTGTCACTGACATATGCCATAGGCTTCTAAACTATAATTCTATCTTATAGCTCAAAAAACATTTTTCATACAATATGTTGAACTCTTTCTGTTTTGCTTGCTTTATGAAAAAGGGCTACACTATCATACTGTCACAGAACGAGAAGATACAAAGCACTGGAACTTCAACTCAAACACTTTTAGGATGATAGGGCTATCAATTTACTGTCAATGAACCTGATACTCTATATTTGAGAGCACCAAATTGAAATTAAAATTGTCTTTCCAACCATCAAAGAAATTTTAGTCACTAGCATATTTCATTTCTTCTAGGTCTAATATATGGAGGTTTTCTACACTGTGTAAGATAATACAATTAGCCAAAGTAATTAATAAGCCCCCTTCCAACTTTTAGATATATGGATAACATAGTGATTCAGATTTCGGGGAAAGAAATGCTGATATAGAGACAAGCATACAAACTATTTATTTTTGTGTAACATTTGATAAAGGAAAGAGGAAGAAGCAGAATTGGACAGATATCAGATTGTGATTCAGACCTAATACCATTGTCAGCCTAACAGAAACCTCTGCAGATTGTCCACTGGTTCTACATGGGGCAGAAATGGCCAGGCTGTTTTATCATCTGATCATTGACTGGAAACTTCCTTGAGAAGAATATAACTTCAGTCCACAGGGCATTAGCTCAGCTCAACTACAACCATTAATTACAATTGGAATCAATGTGATCCATCATTGATTTATTTAACTTTCACCTCTAAATTTTAAGTCTGAATCATTATACTTGCTAGTGTAATACTCTCCATCTGCAAATTCTCCAAATTTACCATTGATAAACATTTTAAAACTTAGTTTATCATATTCTATAAGCACTTATTCATACTCTACTGGCAACCAAACATAGAGCTATCATTGGTAATACAGTCTATAAGTGACATTGTCCCTGAGTGTCACCTTTCTCACCTATGCTTTTGGACCACTTGTGGTATCAATTTGTTCTCTGGGAAGCAGACATGGACATAGAGTTAGAGGAGTTCTATAATTTTAAAATATGGGGGAAAGATTGAAGGAGCTTATAAATATTTCATAAGAGTAGTAAAATAAGTGATTTCAATATATTATTCAGTGGATTATAAATTTAATTGTGTGGATGATTACTTTAAGAGAATAATTGGAATCAGAAAGACCACATCTAGTCTCTAATATTTCTGAGACTTAAAAGAATCATAATGAACCATGTGAGGATTTTCTCTATAACTGTCCTCCAAATTTACTAAAGATTAAAAAAAAATAATTTTGTGTTCCATATATTGTACTGATAAGCAGTGGATTCTGTTTCATGATTGGGAGATGCATTTTACAATGTCTTCTTAAAAGCAACAAAACAGTAGCTAAAAATAACTATTCTCATTGACCTTTTCATATAATACATTGTATAAATCTCTTGTGCAAAAAAAAAAACAAAACTGTGATCTCTCTTTCAAAAATTGGAGGCCACAACTTTCTGTTTGAGAAGAAGTAAATATAACTACACAAACTAATGGCAGAATGAGTTCAGAGAAACAAATAAAAATGTTTAGCAATTTAGTTTTTCCCTACTCTTTCTAAAATATTGCTGTCCAGTTTCCAAAAATGTTAGCTGTGTTGATGTTCTCGGTGTGTTATGCCAGCTATAGATATCTAGTCTCCCAGTGAGATAGAATTAAATCTGCAGTAAAGGGTTTATGATTATATAAGTTTACAGGTCTTCAACATTAAAATATAATTATAACACTTTATCAGCAAAAGAGCATACATCATATACAGAATTCACTCTTTGGAATCACCAGGTTGAAAATTACTTCCCCAAACTGAGTCAGGGCAGAAATGAGTTACTGGAACATGAAAGTAGTTTTTAATTCAATAATTAAATTCAAGAATTGTATCACTGCCCTCTAGGATACACAATACTGAACAGTGGAAAAGTGCCTAGGTATCCAGTCATCACTGTGTAATATTGGGAGAATATGATAGAATAAATATTCAAAGAGTTATAAGATTGAGATAAGATATATAATTGAAAAATGCAGGATGGAGGACCTAGTTTATAACTACCTTGTAGAGAGAAGGACCTTCAACACCACAATTTCTATTTTAGAAGAACGCTTAATCAAAAAAAGTCCCTAGGGTTTACTTTAAAATGCAAGAAAATTCTGTAGTAAGAAAAAGGAAGACGATATTCTTAAACCATTTTACTATTTTGAAGTTATATTAGTGTTGTCAAAAGTATCATATACAATCATTTTATAAACATTTGTAACCAGTTAATATTAATATATGAACTTTCAGTTCCTGAGAATAGCAAGGGGAGATGGGGAAAAAAGCCTTCTTAAGTGAAAAGTACAAATAAATAGGGAAAGCAATGGAGTGGGAAAGACTAGAATTTGTTTCAAGAAAATTAGAGATACCAAGGAAACACGTCATGCAAAAATGGGCACAATAAACGACAGAAACAGCAAGAACCTAACAGAAGCAAAGAGATTAAGAAGAGCTGACAAGAATACACAGAAGAATTGTATAAAAAAGATCTTAATGACCGGGACAAACACAGTGCTGTGGTCACTCACTTAGAGCCAGACATCCTTGACTGTGAAGTCTAGTGGTCCTTAGAAAACACTGCTTCAAACAAAGCTAGTGAAGGTGATTGAATCCCAGCTGAGATATTTCAAACCCTAATTGTACTCATTTCACATGATAGTAAAGTAATGCTCAAAACACTCCAAGCCAGGCTTCAACAGTATATGAACATTGAACTTCCAGATGTTCAAGCTGGATTTAGAAAAGGCAGAGGAACCAGAGATCAAATTACCATTATCTGTTAGATCATTGAAAAAGCAAGAAAGTTCGGGAAAAAAAAAAATAAGCTTCTGCTTTATTGACTATGCCAAAGCCTTTGACTGTGTGGATCACAACAAACTGTGTAAAACTCTTAAAAAGATGAGAATACCAGACCACCTGACCTGCCTCTTCAGAAATCTGTATTCAGGTCAGGAAGCAATAGTTAGAACTGGACATGGAAAAACAGACTGGTTCCAAATTGGGAAAGGAATATGTAAAGGCTGTATATTGTCACCCTGCTTATGTAACTTGTATGAGAAACACTGGGCTGGATGAAGCACAAGTTGGAATCAAGATTGCCAGGAGAAATATCAACAACCTCAGATATGCAGATAACTCCACCCTTATGGCAGAAAGTGAAGGAGAACTAAAGAGCCTCTTGCTGAAAGTGAAAGATGAAAGTGAAAAAGTTGGCTTAAAGCTCAACATTCAGAAAACTAAGATCATGGCATCTGGTCCCATCACTTCATGGCAAATAGATGGGGAAACAATGGAAACAGTGACAGACTTTATTTTGGTAGGCCCCAAAATCACTGCAGATGGTGACTGCAGTCACAGAATTAAAAGATGCTTGCTCCTTGGAAAAAAAGTTATGACCAACCTAGATAGCATATTAAAAACGGAGACATTACTTTGCCAACAAACGTCCATCTAGTCAAAGCTATGGTTTTTCTAGTAGTCATGTACGTATGAGAGTTGGACCATAAAGAAGGCTGAGTGCTTAAGAATGGATGTGTTTGAATTGTGGTATTGGAGGAGACTCTTGAGAGTTCCTTGGACTGCAGGCAAGGAGATCAAACCAGTCCATCCTAAAGGAAACTGACCCTGACTATTCATTGGAAGGAGTGATGCTAAAGCTGAAACTTCAGTACTCTGGCGACCTGATACTAAGAGCTGACTCATTGGAAAAGACCTTGACACTGGGAAAGACTGAGGAAAGAGGAGAATTGGCTACAGAGGATGAGATGATTGGATAACACCACTAACTAAATGGACATGAGTTTGGGCAAACTCAGTGAGATAGTGAAAGACAGGGAACCCTGCTGTGCTGCCATTCATGGTGTTGCAGAGAGTCGGACTACACTTGGTGATTGAACAGTGACAACAACAACAATGGGATTACTTCTACATATTAAAAGTCTATGCCCATACTAGATTATTTACTGCTGATAAATTGTTAGATTAATAATAAAAAAAAGTTAAACTACATTTTATATATACTGGTTTAAGGGCTGTAATGATGAGAGCAGGTTTGGACCCATCATATGGCAACCCACTCAAATATTCTTGCATGGAGAATTCCTTGGGCAGAGGAGCCCAGAAGGCTACAGTCCATAGGGCTGCAAAGAGTCGGACATGACTAAGTGACTAACACTCACATGCTTCATGAAAATAAAGAATATAATTTCCCCATATGAATCTTTAAATTAACCAAAACAAAACCTTTCTTCTGAGTTTCACAGAATGGATCAAAGTGAAAGTGTTTATCGAGCCTATTTTTCTCCCACCTAGACTCACCAAAGCAATGGTTTAATAAAAAGTCCTCAATGAATAGCATAGCTGAAACTAAGTATAGCAATGGCACTCATTATTTCAAGTATTGATGGTGGTGGTGATTTAGTCACTAGGTCATGTCCAACTCTTGTGACCCCGTGGATTGTAGCCTGCCAGGCTCCTCTGTCCATGGGATTCTCCAGACAAGAATACTGAAATGAATTGCCATTTCCTTCTCCAGGGGATCTTCCTGACCCAGGAATCCAACCCAGGTCTCCTGAATTACAGACAGACTCTTTACCAATTGAGCTACAAAGGAAGCCCATTTCAATGATAGAAAGTCATAAGGGAATAGATAGTAACATTCTAATTTTCTTTATAAATAAAATGATTAAGATTTAATTTTATTATATAAATACCAGTGAGATAATTATTTGTGTGCTATCAAACTCAAAACCAATTGATTGGAATTAAATACTTTGATGATATTTTATAAAGCTTTAATGATAATTCATTTAAAATAACTTATTTTTAATAACCACCATTTTGAATAAATAATAAAAATCAAAGGTGTATGAATAAGTTAATAAGATATTGGTATCTCAAAATAAATTTTTCAGTGGACAATAATTATAAATTATACTTTATGAAGATCTGAATTGTCAAGATAGTTTTGATAAACTTAAGCATCTGCATCAGAATGTGTGTGTATATATATAACATATATGTTCAACCACAACATGTATATGCATAGATATATATTAAACACGTGTGTACAAATGCACATATATGTGCTGTGTGTATATACATATGTTATATGTATATAACTATATATATATATATATATATATATATATATATATATATATACATTTGGTAGAATTGGCTTATGAACTTATGGATATTTTCTAAGTAGTGTCTGCATGGTAGTCTCTGTGTCCAGTCCTGGAACCCAATGTCTCTGGGTATTCAGGAAGGAAGGACCATGGCAAACCTGCAATCCCAGAAGCATGAGCTGAAATCTGAAAAGGATGGATAGGAAATCCTGTCAATTTTTACTGCCTCTGAATTTTGGGCTTCTCTGGGGTCTCCGAGGTTAAAGCATCTGTCTGCACTGTGTGAGGTCTGGGTTCGATCCCTGGTTTGGGAAGATCCCCTGGAGAAGGAAATGACAACCCACTCCAGTATTCTTGCCTGGATAATCCCATGGATGGAGGAGCCTGGTGGACTACAGTCAAAGGGGTTGCAGATTTGGACACGACTGAGCGACTTCACTTTCACTTTCTGAATTTTGTTACAATGATATGATACAGACCCCATAGCCTTTCATTAAAGAAATGAACACATAAACGTCTTGCCAATGCATCAAAGAAACTGAAGGAAAATCCTAGGAGAAGAGAGTAATTGCAGATACTGAATCACACCAATAAGTTGAGTCAAGAGATTACTACATGAGTATTCTGTAAAATAGATGCTGTCTGCCTTGTGCACCCCAGCTTTCACCAGAGAAACTCCTGGTAGCCACCTAACCCAGAAACATACTAGAAGAGAGAATTCTGGGAAATATAGTTCAACCAAGCCAAGCTATCTTTATAAAACATCATCCTATCTGATGTTAAAATATCTCTCAGGACCATAAAACACTCAAATATTTCTGTAATAGAAGAATATTATAATAAAGTTCTTTTCATCTCCAATCTAAAAGGGCAGCATTTTTAGCTAGTAAAGTACAACATTATAATATCAACTAGGACGATGGAGCAACACAAATGTTCAAGAAGAGAATAATGGATGAGCTGCAACATTTCTTATCAAGGTGTAAGCTGTCATTTTGGAAAGAACGAAAGTATAATAGTTATTGAATGTCTATCTGGTGGAATGTGCTAGTTATTAATTTATTGACTCTCAGCTCCAAATTTACTCTTAGTAATCTAGACTGCTGTAATGGGTAGAATTCCTTTAAACATTTATTTTTTACAGTGAAAGTCATGTTGAGCTTTCTTAGTAGAATCCACTGGAGAGACATTGTATAATGTAGGACTTCACTTGCTGATTGCAATAGTTGTATTGTCAGTTATTAGTATGCATGAGAGGACTTTAGCAATGCTCCCAGGAAACAGTCGTGAGGTGGTTTTTCAGTTCTAGTCTAACTTGCAATCTTTCTAAATCTGTTTTGAAACTGGCACTGCATGCTCCAGGCATTGTGTTCAAACTGGCACCACTTTGAATCCATCTTCTCTTTCCCCAAAGAAGTTTATCCTTTATGGTTCCTCTGAAGCCAGAGCCCTTCTAATATAGAAATAATCTCCTGTCTCCTTCCAATATATATGATATCCCTGCCAACCACATCAGCAATTTCAATCCCATACCATTACACCTAGTCTGTGCTGATGCATATACCCAATCACCAGTTGAAGTTTATTTCCTAGAGGGTTGTTTACTGGTATTGACAAACAAGGAAACTTCTCTAACATCCAGTGAGCTACAAATACACAGTCACAAATGAATTCTGAATCATAGCCTTTGAGAAAATATAAGAATGAGCTTCTTTGGGTGATCTCTGCAAGTCTTCATGACTTAGCAGCAGAGAAAAATTAACAGCTATCCTGAAATTGTCAGAAAAACTAGCAGAGAAAGGGAAACTTCTAAACTCATTTTATGAGGACACCATCACTCTGATACCAAAACCAGACAAAGACAACACCCAAAAGTAAAATTGCAGGCCAGTATCACTGATAGATATACATGCAAATGTCCTCAAGTAAATGTTAGCAATCCATATCTAACAATACATTAAAGAGATCATACACCATGATCAAGTGGGATTCTTATTCATGAATTCCAGAGATGTAAGGATTTTTCAACCTCTGCAAATCAATCAATGTGATACACCATATTAAAAAAATTGAAGAATAAAAAGCATATGATCATCTCAATAGAGGGAGAAAAGGCTTCTGGCAAAATGCTGCACAAACTTAGGATAAGACATCTCCAGCAAGTAGGCATAGATTGTATATCCTTCAACACAATAAAAGCCATATAGGACAAGCATACAGCTAACATCATACTAAACATTGAAAATCTGAAATCATTCTCTCTATGATCAGCAACAAGACAAAGATGTTCTGTCTCAGCATTTTATTGCAACATAGTTTTGGAAGTCTTAGCTATAATGATCAGAGAAGAAAAAGAAGTAAAGGAAATACAATAGGAAAATAAGAACTTAAAATTTTCACTGTTTGCAGAGGACATGACGTTATACATCAGTCAGTCAAGTCAGTTCAGTCTCTCAGTCATGTCCGACTCTTTGCGACCCCATGAATTGCAGCACACCAGGCCTCCCTGTCCATCACCAACTCCTGGAGTTTGCTCAAACCCATGTCGATCGAGTCAGTGATGCCACCCAGCCATCTCATCCTCTGTTGTCCCCTTCTCCTCCTGCTCCAGATACCTCCCAGCATCCGGGTCTTTTAAAATGAGTCAACTCCATGATCCTCTACATAGAAAACCCTAAAGACTCTACCAGAAAATTACTAGAGCTAATCAAGGAAAATAGTAAAGTTGTAGGATATAAAATTAACACACAGAAATCTCTTGCATTCTTATACAGTAACAATGAGAAAACAGAAAGAGAAATTAAGGAAACAATACCATTCACCATTGCAACAAAAAGAATAAAATACTTAGGAATATATCTACCTAAAGAAACAAAAGACCTATACATAGAAAACTATAAATCACTGATGAAAGAAATCAAAGAGGACACAAACAGATGGAGAAATATACCATGTTCATGGATTGGAAGAATCAACATTGTCAAAATGGCTATACTACCCAAAGCAATCTACAGATTCAGTGCAACCCCTATCAAGCTACCAACGGTATTTTTCACAGAACTAGAACAAATAATTTCACAATATGTATGGAAATACAAAAAACCTCAAATAGCCAAAGTAATCTTGAGAAAGAAGAATGGAACTGGAGGAATCAACCTGCCTGACTTTAGACTATACTACAAAGCCACAGTCATCAAGACAGTATGGTATTGGCACAAAGACAGAAATATAGATCAATGGATCAGAATAGAAAGCCCAGAGATAAATCCAAAAGCATATGGTCACCTTATCTTCGACAAAGGAGGCAAGTATATACAATGGAAAAAAAGATAGCCTCTTTAACAAGTGGTGCTGGGAAAATTGGTAAAAGAATGAAAATTGTAAAAGAATGAAACTAGAACACTTTCTAACACCATACACTAAAATAAATTCAAAACGGGTTAAAGATCTAAATGTAAGACCAGAAACTATAAAACCCCTAGAGGATGACATAGGCAAAACACTCTCTGATATAAATCACAGCAGGATCCTCTATGACCACATCCCAAAATATTAGAAACAAAAGCAAAAATAAACAAATGGGACCTAATGAAACTTAAAAGCTTTTGCACAGCAAAGGAAACTATAAGCAAGGTGAAAAGACAGCCCTCAGATTGGAAGAAAATAATAGCAAACGAAGCAACAAAGGATTAATCTCAAAAATATACAAGCAACACCTCCAGCTCAACTCCAGAAAAATAAATGACCCAATCAAAAAATGGGCCAAAGAACTAAACAGAAACTTCTCCAAGGAAGACATACAGATGGCTAAGAAACACATGAAAAGATGCTCAATATCACTCATTATCAGAGAAATGCAAATCAAAACCACAATGAGGTACCATTACACGCCAATCAGGATGGCTGCTATCCAAAAGTCTACAAGCAATAAATGCTGGAGAGGGTGTGGAGAAAAGGAAACCCTCTTACACTGTTGGTGGGAATGCAAACTAGTACAGGTGCTATGGAAAACAGTGTGGAGATTTCTTAAAAAACTGGAAATAGAACTGCCATATGACCCAGCGATACCACTTCTGGGCATACCCACCAAGGAAACCAAATCTGAAAGAGACACATGCACCACACTGTTCATCGCAGCACTGTTTATCATAGCCAGGACATGGAAGCAACCTAGATGCCCATCAGCAGACGAATTGATAAGGAAGCTGTGGTACATATACACCATGGAATATTACTCAGCCATTAAAAAGAATTCATTTGAATCAATTCTAGTGAGATGGATCAAACTGGAGCCCATTATACAGAGTGAAGTAAGCCAGAAAGATAAAGATCATCACAATATACTAACACATATATATGGAATTTAGAAAGATGTTAATGATAACCCTATATGCAGAACAGAAAAAAAAAGACACAGATATATAGAACAGTCTTTTAGACTCTGTGGGAGAAGGCGAGGGTGGGATGTTTCAAGAGAACAGCATCAAAACATGTATATTATCTAGGGTGAAACAGATCACCAGCCCAGGTTGGATGCATGAGACAAGTGCTCGGACCTGGTGCACTGGGAAAACCTAGAGGGAGCGGGTGGAAAGGGAGGTGGGAGGGGGGATTGGGATGGGGAACACATGGAAACCCATGGCTTTTTCATTTCAATGTATGACAAAATTCACTACAAATAAAAAACATAAATAAATAAAATGAGTCAACTCTTTGCATAAGGTGGTCAAAGTACTGGAGTTTCAGCTTCAGCATCAGTCCTTCTGATGAACACCCAGGACTGATCTTTAGGATGAACAGGTTGTATCTCCTTGCAGTCCAAGGGACTCTCAAGAGTCTTCTCCAACACCACAGTTCAAAAGCATAAATTCTTTAGCAGTCAGCTTTCTTCACAGTCCAACTCTCACATCCATACATGACCACTGGAAAAACCATAGCCTTGACCAGACAGACCTTTGTTGGCCAAGTAACGTCTCTGCTTTTTAATACGCTATCTAGGTGGATCATAACTTTCTTTCCATGGAGTAAGCGTCTTTTAATTTCATGGCTGCAATCCCCATCTGCAGTGATTTTGGAACCAAAAACAATAAAGTCTGACACTGTATCCACTGTTTCCCCATCTATTTCCCATGAAGTGATGGGACCAGGTGCCATGATCTTAGTTTTCTGAATGTCAAGTTTTAAGCCAACTTTTTCACTCTCCTCTTTCACTTTCATCAAGAGGCTTTTTAGTTTCTCTTCCTTTTCAACCTTAAGCGTGGTGTCATCTGCATATGGGAGGTTATTGATATTTCTTCCAGGAATCTTGTTTCCAGCTGGTGCTTCTTCCAGCCCAGCGTTTCTCATGATGTACTCTGCATAGAAGTTAAATAAGCAGGGTGACAATATACAGCCTTGACGTAATCCTTTTCCTATTTGGAACCAGTCTGTTGGCCCATACCCAGTTCTAACTGTTGTTTCCTGACCTGTATACATATTTCTCAGAGGGCAGGTAAGGTGGTCTGATATTCCCATCTCTTTAAGAATTTTTCAGTTTTTTTTTTTTGTGATCCACACAGTCAAAGGCTTTAACATATACAATGAAGCAAAAGTAGATGTTTCTCTAGAATTTTCTTGCTTTTTCTATGATCAAACAGATGTTGACAATGTGATCTCTTGTTCCTCTGTCTTTTCTAAATTCAGCCTGTACATATGAAAATTCTTGGTTCAAGTACTATTGAAGCCTAGCTTGAAGAATTTTGAGTACATCCTTGCTATCAGGTAAAATGAGCACAATTGCTACCTTGCTGTAATTAAACTTAAAATGTGAGTAGGTTTTTATATTAAAAGTAAAAGCTCAGTTCTGTCCAACTCTTTGCAACCCAATGGACTGTGGCGCAACAGGTTCCTTTGTTCATGGAATTCTCCAGGCAAGAATACTGGAGTGGATAGCCATTACCTTCTCCAAGGGATCTTCCTGACCAAGAAATTGACAGTGTATATCCTACATTGCAGGCATTCTTTACAGTCTGAACCACCAGGGAAGCCTCAAACTAAAAGTACAGTTTTATTAAAGCATCTCATTAACACGTATTCTTTAGAGAAAGGGCTAATACTTCACCAAATTGTTTCAATCATGTCCAACTTTTCTTAGATTTTTTAAAATTATTTTAAAATAGAGTAGATGTCTATTAATTCAAATCTGAAATAAATATTAAAATCCAGAATAATGATGCTGAGATTTTTATTATTGTTTTATTTTCTAAACTGTGTTACTATAATTTTTTATTATTACTGTTATTGTTATTTTTGTACACAGGGTGCAAAAGAAATATAGACCAAATGAAACAATATGATTCTACCCCTTATCAATCTATCATAACTGCATTTAACAAAGATTCAAATATTTGATAATTAAAATCTCAGTTTTGAGAGAAACATGAAACCACAATATTTTACAATGTTGGTGAGAGTATATGTATTTGGGGGAGGGCTGTTTGTCCATAGAAATAATCATTACTAATGCACATATCCTTAGGTCTAACAATGGCATTAGTTATTTACAATACCTATATTCTCATATAAAATACCCAAAGATACATAAACACACACATAAATGCTTAGTGTGTATGTATGTGTTTACTTTTGTGTGTGATTTGTATGTAGAAAATATTTGGATATATAAACAGAGGTAAGATATGAGATGTGGAGGGGGTTTTCTTATTCTTTCTACATAATTAAACATAATTTTAAAACCATAAACCTGCATTTCTTCTGCACTACTGTTAAATATATTTTTCCACCAAGTGATTTTAGAAAAAAAAAACTTTTAATGTGGGTAAATAAAGTATTTTAAATGCAGTAAATTCTCAGAAAAATGGTAGAAAAAAACAAAACATAAGCAGTATACCATTTTTCTGTTTAAGAAATTTTTTATTTACCTGCTTTATGTGTGCTTACTTTAGCAAATCTGAAAATATACAGTTAGCATCAAAATTTGTCCATAATGAATATGTATCTTTAGAAGTATGGTTAGATCATTTTTAATTTATAATATATTTAATGAAGTGAATGCCTGCTTTTTATGTTAATTCAATGTTAATGTAAGAGCTGTCTTTTTAAGATGCTATACTGCCTTTTTAAGATGGTATAAATTTCTGATCTTTTTTTTCATTGTGGCCACTGAATATTATTTGTTACTACATACCTGTTAATATTTTTAACATTTTGCCTAATGAAAACTTGATTTTTTATGAAATCTGTCAATCAATATTTATTGACGCTACATCCATGACTATCAAAAATATTCTGCTACAGTTGAAAATTCTCAAATCACATTCTCATCACCATAGCTATAGCAGTAAACTAAAAACTCATAAATGAGGAAACAGAGAAGAAATCATCAATGCTTTTTGAATGAGGGGTATATATTCTTCATAAAGGGATCAGGTTGCTACTTTCATTCACCAGTTTTGTAGTCTAAGATGTATTTATTTGGTTGGGGAAGGAGTCAGCTGTTAAATCTGCACATTGGTTTTGCAGAAAAAAAATTAGATAATGAGAGAAGAAATCCATGTATTTTGATATTTGTTGAAGAAATGATTTAGAACCTTTCCCTCTCTTAACTGACTGTATTTCTTTTTAATTTTACCATTATGGCATTGTATTTAGTTGATTGTAAGAGGCAATTCCCTTCCTGTTTTCCCTTAATTATAGATTGAGTGATGAGACTTTAACCCTGTGGGGACCTAAACCTTTATGTTCTCAATGTGAAATTGCACATAAATATTCAGAATTTATTTTACTGGCTTTGCAAATCTGTCCTACTGTTTATCCTCTGGATTTTTAAGTTATTTTGTTTTAGTTTTCATTATGATAGGATAATAGTGATTTTTTCAGGCTATACAATGATAATATGTATTTTTTCAGGCTATAAAATTTTTTCAGGCTATACAATGATACAATTTTTTCAGGCTATACAATGATAATATGACTGAAATAATCTCTAAATTCTGTAATGGTATTATGTATCTCTCAGAAGAAAAATTAAGAGTTAACATAATCCTGCCAAGTGATAATAGCAAACCGATAATAGCAAACACTTTTTTTTTTTCCCAAAAACACAAAAGACAGCTTTATGCATGGATATCACCAAGTGGTCCATATCGAAATCAGATTGATTATATTCTTTGTAGCCAAGGATGGAGAAGCTGTACAGTCAGCAAAAACAGGACCTGGAGCTAACTGTGGCTCAGATTATCAGCATCTCATAGCAAAATTCAGACTTAAACTAAATAAATTGTGGAAAACCACTAGGCCATTCAGGTATGATTTAAATAAAATCCCTTTTGAATTTGCTTCAGTCATGTCCAATTGTTTGCCTCCCCATGGGCTGTCACCCCCCGGTTTCTCCGACCATGTTATTCTTCAGGCAAGAACACTAACTAGAGTAGGTTGCATTTCCTTCTCCAGACGAATACACAGTGGAGGTGATGAATAGATTCAAGGGATTTGATCTAGCAAAAAGAGTGCCTGAAGAAGTATGGACAGAGGTTCATAATATTGTATAGGAGGCAGTGAACAAAATCACCCCAATGAAAAAGAAAAGCAAGAAAAGCAAGAAGGCAAAGTGGTTGTCTGAGGAAGCTTTACAAATAGCTGAAGAAAGAAGAAGAAGAAGAAGAAGAAGAAGAAGAAGAAGAAAGGAATAAAAGGAAAGGTACACCCAAGTATATGCAGAGTTCCAGAGAATATCAAGGAGAGACAAGAAGTCTTTCTTCAGTGAACAGTGCAAAGAAATAGAGAAAAACAATGGAAGGGGAAAATCTAGAGACCTCTTCAGGAAAATTGGAGATATCAAAGGAACATTTCATCCAAAGATGGACACAATAAAGGACAGAAACGGTAAAAACCTAATAAAAGCAGAAGAGATCAAGAAGAGATTGAAGAAAAAGATCTTAGTGACCCGAATAACCAAGATGGTGTAATAACTCACCCAGAGCAAGACATACTGGAATGTGAAGTCAAGTGGGTCTTAGGAAGCTCTGCTGTCAATAAAGCTAGTGGAGGTAATGAAATTCCAGCAGAGCTATTTCAAATCCTGAAAGATGATGCTGTGAAAGTGCTGCACTCAATATGCCAGCAAATTTGGGAAAATCAGCAGTGGCCACAGGACTGGAAAAAGTCAATCCTCATCCCAATTCCCAAGAAGGGCAGTACTAAAGAATATTCAGATCACCAGACAATTACATTCATCTCCCATGCTAGTAAGGTTATACTCAAAATTCTTCATGCTAAGCTTCAGCATTATGTGAACCGAGAACTTCCAGATGTTCAAACTGGGTTCAGAAAAGGCAGAGGAACCTGAAATCAAACTGTCAAGATTTGCTGGATCTTAGAGAAAGCAAGGGAAGTCCAGAAAAACATCCAACTGTTTCATTGACTAGGCTAAAGCCTTTGACTATGTGGATCCTACCAAACTGTGGAAAACTCTTAAAAAGATTGGAATACCAGACCATATCACCTGTCTCCTGAGAAACCTATGTTCAGGTCAAGAAGCAACAGTTAGAACCTTGCATGGTACAAATAATTGATTCAGTATTGAGAAAGGAATATGACAAGGCTGTTTATTTTACTTATATGCATAGTACATAATATGAAATGCTGGGCTGGATGAGTTACAAGATGAAATCAAGATTGCTGGGAAAAATATCAACAACCTCAGATATGTGAATGATACCATTCTAACATCAGAAAGTGAAGAGGAACTAATGAACCTCTTGATGAGGGTGAAAGAAGATAGGGAAAATGTCAGCTTAAAACTTAGTATTAAGAAAACTAAGATCATGGCATCAAGTTCCATCACCTCGTGGCAAAGAGAGGAGGAAAAGGTGGAAACAGTGACAGATTTCCTCTTTTGGGATTCTAAAATAACTGCAGATGGTGACTGCAGCCATGAAATTATAAGATGGTTGTTTCTTGGCAGAGACGCTATGACAAAAAAAAAAAAAAAATGCAAAGACAGCACTTTGCTGACAAAGATCCATATAGTCAAGGCTATGGTCTTTCCAGAACTCATGGATGGATGTTAGAGCTGGACCATAAAGAAGGAAGAGCATAGAAGAATTGATGTTTTCAAACTGTGGTGCTAGAGAGTCCCTTGGACAGCAAGAATTTCTAACCTGTCAATTTTAAAGGAAGTCAACCCTGAATACTAATTGGAAGGACTAGTGTTGGATTTTGGTCACCTGATGCAACAACCGACTCATTGGAAAATACCCTGATTCTGGGAAAGATTGAAAGAAGAAAGAGAAGAGGGTGATGACACAGTTGGATGGCATCACTGATTCAAAGGAAATCAAATTGGGCAAACCCCAGGAGATGGTGAGTGACAGAGAATCCTGGTGTGCTGCAGTCCATGGTGTCACAAAGAGTCGGACACAACTTGGCAAATGAACAATGACATTCAGCATCTCTCAGAAGAAAAAGGGAGTAAAGAATTAACAGAATTCAGATCTGCTTTTCTATGCTTATTTTCAGATTGAGCCTGGTTCTTCACCAAGGGAATATTTCATGCAAAGATGAGTTTGATAAAGGACAGAAATGGTATGGGTCTAACAGAAGCAGAAGATATTAAGAAGAGGTGGCAAGAATACACAGAAGAACTGTACAGAAAAAAAAAAAAATCTTCACGACCCAGATAATCATGATGGAGTAATCACGCACCTAGAGCCAGACATCCTGGAATGTGAAGTCAAGTGGGCCTGAGAAAGCATCACTAAGAACAAAGCTAGTGGAGGTGATGGAATTCCAGTTAAGCTATTTCAAATCCTAAAAGATGATGCTGTGAAAGTGCTGCACTCAAGGTGCCAACAAAGTTGGAAAGCTCAGCAGTGGCCACAGAACTGGAAAAGGTCAGTTTTCTTTCCAATCCCAAAGAATGCTCTAACTACCACACAATTGTACTCATCTCACATGCCAGTAAAGTAATGCTCAAAATTCTCCAAGCCAGGCTTCAGCAATACATGAACCATGAACTTCCAGGTGTTCAAGCTGGTTTTAGAAAAGGCAGAGAAACCAGAGATCAAATTGCCAATATCTGCTGGATTATTGAAAAAAGCAAGAGATTTCCAGAAAAACATCGATTTCTGCTTTACTGACTGTTCCAAAGCCTTTGACTGTGTAGATCACAATAAACTGTGGAAAATTCTGAAAGAGATGGGAATACCAGACCACTTGACCTGCCTCTTGAGAAACCTATATGCAGGTCAGGAAGCAACAGTTAGAACTGGACATGGAACAACAGACTGATTCCAAATAGGAGAAGGAGTATGTCAAGGCTATATACTGTCACCCTGCTTATTTAACTTATATGCAGACTACATCATGAGAAACGCTGGGCTGGAAGAAGCACCAGCTGGAAACAAGATTCCTGGAAGAAATATCAATAACCTCAGATATGCAGATGACACCACCCTTATGGCAGAAAGTGAAGAGGAACTAAAAAGCCTCTTGATGAAAGTGAAAGAGGAGAGTGAAAAAGTTGGCTTAAAGCTCAACATTCAGAAAACTAAGATCATGGCATCTGGTCCCATCACTTCATGGGAAATAGATGGGAAACAGTGGAAACAGTGTCAGACTTTTTTTATTTGGGGGGGGGGGCTCCAAAATCACTGCAGATGGTATTTGCAGCCATGAAATTAAAAGACACTTACTCCTTGGAAGGAAAGTTATGACCAACATAAATAGCATATTCAAAAGCAGAGACATTACTTTGACAACCAAAGTCTATCTAGTCAAGGCTATGGTTTTTCCAGTGGTCATGTATGGATGTGAGATTTGGACTGTGAAGAAAGCTGAGCACTGAAAAATTGATGCTTTTGAACTGTGGTGTTGGAGAGGACTCTTGAGTGTCCCTTGGACTGCAAGGAGAACCAACCAGTCCATCCTAAAGGAGATCAGTCCTGCGTGTTCGGGGGAAGGCCTGATGCTGAAGCTGAAACTCCAGTACTTTGGCCACCTGATATGAAGAGCTGACTCATTTTAAAAGACCCTGATGCTGGGAGGGATTGGGGGCAGGAGGAGAAGTGGACCACAGAGGATGAGATGGCTGGATGGCATCACTGACTCGATGGACATGAGTTTGAGTAAACTTCAGTAGTTCGTGATGGACAGGGAGGCCTGGCAGGCTGTGGTTCATGGGGTCACAAAGAGTCCAACATGACTGAGTGACTGAACTGAGTAGCTTATTTTTTTTTCCTCCTTTTAGGCTGACTGCTCTTAACCTGTTTTAACATTTTCTCCTGTGTCTCACTTTTCCCTTTGTAATTATAGCTGTTTTTCAAACTCCCCCTCCCCACCGCCTGCCCCCAAAGAAGGGCAGTCCAATGGATTTCTTGTTAGGTTAGGTGCTTGCTTGTTTTGTTTTTAGTGCTTTGAGGCTGACACTTTGAAACTAGAATCAGTGGTCCTAGGAATCCACCAACATTATAATTGTTGCATTCACCATCCACTTTTTTGAGATATTTTATTTTCTTCCTAGACAAAATGTTCCCTATCTCAAAAAGTGGATGCAAACATTCTGAATGCTTCCTCTCAAGTGAATTTTATGTATGTGTCAGATGTCAAACATTGCCTATATTTTACTTAAGGCTCAACCCTAGTGGTGAGTGTTTTGTTGTTGTTGTTGTTTGTTTTTTGTTTTCTCCAATAAAATTAAATCTATGCTACTCAGAAGGCAAGAAACTGCAGCTATGAAAAAATCATCATGCACCATTTACTTAAAATTACACATGAATCAGATGTTTCAGATTCTGATTTAATTTACCTTTATTTAAGACATTTTTAAAAGACAAATATAAAGTGTTTGATTCAAGATGAGTTCTGGGTGCTGAAAACTGTCAGTAGATGGAGCTATTCTGCAGTACATGCTTAATTTTTTTTTTTTTTTCAATGAAGAAAGCCAGCTAAAATTGTTAAATATTTTATCTACATACCTGTTTCATGAGAGGATGATTAAAATTCATCTTGAAAAAAATGCCTTTCCATAATTTAGCATACTGATTCTACCATTTTTCCTTCAAAAATATTTCTGTAAATCTGTTAAAATGAATAATTAACTTTTTATTTTATTTTTTTTTACTGGGATATAATTGCTTTACAGTGTTGTGTTAGTTTCTGCTGTGCAACATTGTGTATCAGCTATATATATACACATTGAGCATCACTCCCATCCTCTAATTCCACTCCTCTAGGTTATCACACAGCACAGAACTGAACTACGGTTAGGGTTAGGGTTAGGCTAGGTATCACACAGCCCTCAACCCTTTGCTAGGTGAACTCATTTGCTAGATGAACTCTTCTAGGTCATCACACAGCACTGAACCCTTTGACATACAGCAGCTCCCTACTAGCTATCTGCTTTACACATGATAATGTATATACATCACTGTTATTCTCTCAATTCATCCCACTCTCTCCTTCCCGTCCTGTGTCCACAAGTCCGTTCTCTATGTCTGTGGACCTAATCAGACTTAAAAGCTTTTGTAAAGCAAAAGAAACCATAAACAAGATGAAAAAACAACTCTCAGAATGGGAAAAAATGTTTGTCAATGAAGCAACTGACAAAAGATAAATGTCCAAAATATGCAAGCAGCACATAAGGCTCAATATAAAGAAAAATAAAAATTAAAAAAAATGGGCAGAAGACCTAAATAGACATTTCTTCAAGGAAGATATACAAATGGCCAACAAACACATAAAAGTATGCACAGCCACACTCATTGTTAGAGAAATGAAAATTAAAACTACAATGAGGTATCACCTCACATGGGTCTGAATGGCCATCATCAAAAAACCACAAACAATAAATGCTGAAGGGAGTGTGGAGAAAAGGGAATCCCCTTGTGCTGTAGTGTAAATTGATGTAACCACTATGGAAAACAGTATGAATGCTCCTTAAGAAACTAGGAATAAAACTACCATATGACTCAGCAACCCCATTCCTGGTCATATAACCTTGACTAAACAATAATCCATAAAGAAACATGTACCCTGATGCTCAGTGCAGCACTATTTGCAATAGCTAGGACATGGAAGCAACCTAGATGTCCATGTCTTTATATCTTTGTATTCCCAATGATGACTGAATTAAAGTGGTGAAATTTTGTTATAAGAAGGTCTTTATGATATATCCCAGTCTTCCCTAGTGGCTCAAATGGTCAATAATCTGCCTGCAATGCAGGAGACCTGGGTTCAATCCCTGGGTTGGGAAAATCCCCTGGAGAAGAGAATGTCTACCCACCCTAGACAAGCCTATGGACAGAGGATCCTGGTGGGCCATCGTCCATGGGGTTTCAAAGAGTCAGACATGAGTAAATGACTACCATTATGATATTTCTATAGATAAATCTATAAAAAATAACTCCATCAGTATCTCACTTTAAACATTCATTCATTTAATCAATAAAATATATATTATATGCCTACTAATTGTCAAACGTTATATAAACTCCTAAGGACTTGGGGGGGGGGTGGAAGTTCCTGCCATCAATAAGCTTACTGTATTTTGAAAGAGGTAAATAAATCAGTAATTTAAATACTGAATCATAAGACCTGTAATAAAAGTATACACAGAATAGGGATGCAGAGAAATAATAAGGACAATGAAGATTATATAGGTTAAAAATTTTGATCAGCATCACATAACAAGAGACAAAGCTGTAATATAAACTAAATTTGCCTAAAAGCAATATCTAAACTATCAATCATTGTGTTTTCCTTCCTAGAATATCGTGGAAAAATTCTATACCAGTGCCATCTAAAAAAAATGGGATTCTAGCATATATGAACATCAGTATCATCTTAAAGGAACAGGATTTCAGTCACATTCAGAAAAGTCAATGCATATGTTTAAGGAGGGCTTCTTGGTGGCTCACATGGTTAAGAATCCGTCTGTAATCCTACTGAGCCTTGTAGGCTACAGTCCATGTGGCCGCAGAGTCAGACCTGACTGAACAACTAAGCACAACACAGAGCATGTATAAGGAGGTATAAATACTTTGTTTCATTATTAATTAATGTCATTGTCACTGGATAGACAATGAAGTTACTATTTGATGATCCCATTAGTATTCACTTTTATGCTATTAATACTATTTCTGTAAAACTCAGGCTAATACTATACTTTTTTTTTTTGCCTTATCCAATTGTTTCAGTAATATGTGATTAGGTGTATTGATGCCAAAGTCTTACAACTGACAATAGTTTAAAAACTGTTCCATGGCTGATTCATGTCAAATTATGGAAAAAAAAAAACACTATGATATTGTAAAGTAATTAGCCTCCAACTAATAATAATAAAGAAAAAAAATAAAAAAAACTGCTCTGTAGGGGAAAAAAAACCTTCTATGCATAGTTTCTGTCTCGTGCATACTCATTCATGTGTGAATCTTTGAGATTCCATGGACTATAGGCAGCCAGGCTCCACTGTCTATGGGGTTTTCCAGGCAAGAATACTGGAGTTCATTGCCATTTCCTTCTCAAGGAGATCTTCCCAACTGAGGGTTCAAACCCAGGTCTCCTGCACTACAGATAGATTCTTTGCCATCTGATCCACCAGGGAAGCCTTAATGCATAATTTATATGTGATCAAACATATAAAAAACCTTGCCTATTTCTGCTACTCTGTAAAAACCTTAATATAAAAATACATGCATGATAAAGTATGTACACAATTGCTATATTCATAACAATGATCTTCATATATTCTAGGAAATATTAAATTCTAGTTATTCTATTATAATAATCTGCCTGTCAATGCAGGAGGTGCATGATACTTGGCTTCTATTCCTAGATCAGGAAGATCCACTGAAATAGAAAATAGCAACCCACTCCAGTAATCTTGCCTGGAAAATTCCATGGACAGAGGAACCTGGTGGGCTATAGTCTACGGCATCACAAAGAGTTGAAAACAACTGACAGACTGATTTTGCACACATTGTATTACAAATACCTAAATAAGGGCACAGAAAAGGGTGATATACAGTAACAGAAATAAAAAGCAATTCTGTAAATTTTCTAATTGAAAGAAACAGCACCGTCATATTTTAAATGTTCCAAAATAGATGGAGGTGGTGGTGGTTTAGTCACTAAGTAGTGTCCGACACTTGCGACTCCATGGAATGTAGCCCACCAGGTTCCTCTGTCCATGAGATTCTCCAGGCAAGAATACTGAAGTAGGTTTCCATTTCCTTCTCCCAGGAAAGAGACATGCTTTTTTGATAAATAATGAAAATGATGTTTTTCAAGGCACCTAACTCTTACATATTTTAATATCTCATGAATTAATAAGGGCTAAGCACCTCCTAGGAGTTAAAAACATATGTTTAAGGATGAAGAGGCTTTGAAACCAACAGCCGGCAGAGGCAAAAGATTCCCCTATGACCTAAGTTTAGAAATCAGTTTTCTTATCTTGCAGCACATGTGCCACTAGTATATCTCCAGGTGGTGCTTGGGATAATCCAAAAAGTAGGTCTCACAAAAATATGTGCTGTTTTATGAATGTGTATTTTCTACTACCAATTCAATTCTGCATTAAAAAGCAAAATCTAAACTTCATTATATCCAAAGTAGTGATTATCTTGTCTAAAAATAAAAAAAAAATAATGTTTTTGTTTTGTGTTGTTTCATTTTGTTTTTGTTTTATTATTGTTTTAGTTTGAAGAAAACCATCAGGAAAAGAAATGACTTTACAGTAGTGTGTTGTTTTGTCTTATACTCTTGTGAGTGTTTATTGTCCAAAGTATAGAAAAAACATTTTGTATATTCTCACATCAATCATGCCAGATTTAGATCCTTTTCTTAGTTTTCTTTATATTTTTAATATTTTTTGAAGTCAAAATTTGCTATAAATGTGCTTTGGTGCTTCAGTGTACAAAAGTGCCAATAGTTTCTACCAAAATAACCAGTTTCAATGCCATCTTCCTACAAGACTTTAGGTTACCTATGGAAGAAAACAAACGATTACACCACAAGCGAAAGTGTTGATAATATGAAGACTTGCTAATTAGGTCCATAACTTGTTCAAATTTCCTATAGCTCAAAGTTTAAGGACATAATTGGATTTGAAAACCACTGATAGCTCCATTGATTACAGCTAGATTTCTTACCCCTAATGGTAAGAACCTGGAAACCATCAGTTCAGTTAAGTAGCTCAGTTGTGTCAACTCTTTGAGACCGCATGGACTGCAGCACGACAGGCTTCCCTATCCATCACCAACTCCTGGAGCTTACACAAACTCATGTCCATTGAGTCAGTGATGCCATCCAGCCATTTCATCCTCTGTCGTCCTCTTCTCCTCCCGCCTCCAAATCTTTCCCAGCATCAGCGTCTTTTCAAATGAGTCAGCTTTTTGCATCAAGTGACCAAAGTATTGGAGTTTCAGCTTCAGCACCAGTCCTTCTAATGAATATTCAGTACTGATTTCTTTTCGGATGGACTGGTTGGATCTCCTTGCAGTCCAAGGGACTCTCAAGAGGCCTCTCCAACACCAAAGTTCAAAATAATCAATTCTTCAGCACTCAGCTATCTTTAGAGCCCAACTTTCACATCCATACATGACTAATGGAAAAACCATAGTTTTGACTAGATAGACCTCTGTTGACAAAGTAATATCTCTGTTTTTAATATGCTGTCTAGATTGGCCATAACTTTTCTTCCAAGGAGCAAGGATCTTTTAAATTCATGGCTGCAGTCACTATCTGCAGTAATTTTGGAGCTCCCTAAAAAAGTCTTTCATTGTTTCCAGTGTTTCCCCATATATTTGTCATGAACTGAAGGGACCAGATACCATGATCATAGCTTTCTGAAAGTTGAGTTTTAAACCAACATTTTCACTCTCCTCTTTCACTTTCATCAAAAGGTTCTTTAGTTCTTCTTCACTTTCTGACATAATGGTGAGGTTATTAATATTTCTCCCAGCAATCTTGATTCCAACTTGTGCTTTATCCAGTCCAGCATTTCTCATATTGTATTCTGCATATAAGTTAAATAAGCAGGGTGACGATATACAGCCTTGACGTACTCCTTTCCCAATTTGGAACCACTCGGTTGTTTCATGTCCGGTTCTAACTGTTGCTTGTTGACCTCCATACAGATTTCTTAGGAGGCAGGTCAGATGGTCTGGTATTCCCATCTCTTGAAGAATTTTCCACAGTTTGTTGTGATCTACACAGTGAAAGGCTTTGGCATAGTTAATAAAGCAGAAGGTGAAATCATCACAGAACTATAATTTAGAATATCTAGGAGAGCAGCCTCAAAATCCATATGCTTTATAAGCTTACTAACTGGCAAATTTGGAAAACAAGCAAGTTAATTCATAATACAAACAATGTAAAAATTGTGATTTGTATCATTTCATTGCTTACCTTTCTTTTACTCTATAACCACAGATATTATTGGTAAAACCAACCACTTGTACAACACATATGTGATATACTTCTGATGGACATGCTCAAGACTTGAAACACTACACTACATGCTCAGGGGACAAATAGTCTGTTTCCTAGGTGAAAAGTGAGAGTGTTTGTTATTCAGTCATGTCTAACTCTTTGCAACCCCACCTCTCTCCATGGAAATTTCCAGGCAAGAACACTGGAGTGGGTAGCCATTCCCTTTTTCAGTGGATCTTCATGACTCAGGGATCGAACCCTGGTCTCCTATATTGAAGCAAATTCTTTACTCTCTGAACCACCAGGGAAGCCCAGGTTCCTAGGTATGACCATAATACTAATCTTTTGACAGTAAGATATTTTATGTAATTACTTGTTTCATTATTGTCTTCTGTACAGATAGTCAAATTTGGAAAATACAGTCACATTTTGTGTCAGTTTGTTGCAGACATTCAAACATATCTGCAACAAGCAATTTATCTGTTTGGCAGGCTAAGTATCTCAGAGCCTTGCCCTCTCAAACTCAAGCTGTCAAGCCACAAAGCATGCTCAAAGAACTGTGGGATTCTGAACATCATAGATTTTAAAAAATAAATGTCATATTTTATTCAAATTCTGCTGAATCATTGAAAAAGCATTTTTCCAGCCTTCTAGATTCCCCATCACAGTTATGAAAAAGTATATTAAATGAGTCATTTAAGCTAGAGAACTAGCAATTATTATGTTTTTCTGATGAAATTTATATATGTTAATAATAATTGAATACAATTGTGTGTAACACAGATCTATTAATGAGAAGAATATATTGCAATTATTTGTGGGGGAAGATAGGATTTTCATTATTTAGAGTTCAAAGTTAGTGCTTTCTATAATAAAACTTAATTACAAATATTTAACCATTATTGCAGATCTATAATAAAAAAATTGTATATTTCATCTTTAACAATCTTTTCCTATAGGCAGATACTGTCAAATATTGATGATGCTGATATCAATCCACAAGATTTTTTCCATTTATTTTTATTAGTTGGAGGCTAATTACTTTACAATATTATAGTTGTTTTTGCCATACACTGCCATGAGTCAACCATGGATTTACATGTGTTCCCCATCCTGATCCCCCCTCCCACCTCCCTCCCCATCCCATCCCTCTGGGTCTTCCCAGTACACCAGCCCTGAGCACTTGTCTCATGCATCCAACCTGGGCTGGGGATCTGTTTCACACTTGATAGTACACTTGTTTCAATGCTGTTCTCTCTGAACATCCGAACCTCGACTTCTCCCACAGAGTCTAAAATTATGTTCTGTACATCTGTGTCTCTTTTTCTGTTCTGCATATAGGGTTATCATTACTATCTTTCTAAATTCCATATATATGTGTTAGTATGCTGTAATGTTCTTTATCTTTCTGGCTTACTTCACTCTGTATAATGGGCTCCAGTTTCATCCATCTCATTAGAACTGATTCAAATGAATTATTTTTAATGGCTGAGTAATATTCCATGGTGTATATGTACCACAACTTCCTTATCCATTCATATGCTGATGGACATCTAGGTTGATTCCATGTCCTGGCTATTATAAACAGTGCTGTGATGAACATTGGGGTACACATGTTTCTTTCAGATCTGACTTCCTCAGTGTGTATGCCCAGAAGTGGGATTGCTAGGTCATATGGCAGTTCTATTTCCAGTTTTTTAAGAAATCTCCACACTGTTCTCCATAGAGGCTGTACTAGTGTGAAAATGACTATACTACCCAAAGCGATCTATAGATTCAATACAATCCCTATCAAACTACTAATGGTATTTTTCACAGAAATAGAACAAATAATTTCACAACTTGTATGGAAATACAAAAAACCTTGAATAGCCAAAGTAATCTTGAGAAAGAAGAATGGAACTAGAGGAATCAACCTGTCTGACTCCAGACTATACTACAAAGCCACAGTCATAAAGACAGTATGGTACTGGCACAAGGACAGAAATATAGATAAATGGCACAGAATAGAAAGCCCAGAGATAAATCCACAAACCTATGGACACCTTATCTTCAACAAAGGAGGCAAAGATATACAATGGAAAAAAAAAGACAACCTCTTTAACAAGTGGTTCTGGGAAAACTGGTCAACCACTTGTAAAAGAATGAAACTAAAACACTTTCTAACACCATACACAAAAATAAACTCAAAATGGATTAAAGATCTAAATGTAAGACCAGAAACTACAAAACTCCTAGAAGAGAACATAGGCAAAACATTCTCTGACATAAATCACAGCAGGATCCTCTATGACCCACCTCCCAGAATATTGGAAATAAAAGCAAAAATAAACAAATGAGTCCTAATGAAACTTGAAAGCTTTTGCAAAACAAATGAAACTAAAAGCAAGGTGAAAAGACAGCCCTCATATTGGGCGAAAATAATAGCAAATGAAGTAACAGACAAAGGATTAATCTTAAAAATATACAAGCAACTCCTGCAGCTCAATTCCAGAAAAATAAATGACCCAATCAAAAAAATGGACCAAAGAGCTAAACAGACATTTCTCCAAAGAAGACATACAGATGGCTAACAAACACATGTAAAGATGCCCATCATCATTCATTATCAGATAAATGCAAATCAAAACTACAATGAGGTACCATTACATGCCAGCCAGGATGACTGCTATCCAAATTCTACAAGCAATAATATCTGGGGTGGGTCTGGAGAAAAGGGAACCCTCTTCCACTGTTGGTGGGAATGGAAACTAGTACAGCCACAATTATTATATTATGAACACATATTAATTTGAATCTCAACTTTCTTCAGGAAAATAAACCTGGTGTGGTCCTAAGATAGTGGAGGAATAGGATGGGGCGACCACTTTCTTCCCCACAAATTCATCAAAAGAATATTTGAATGCTGAGCAAATTCCACCAAACAAATTTTGAATGCTGGCAGAGGACATCAGCCACCCAGAAAGGCAGCCCGTTGTCTTTGGAAGGAGGTAGGACAAAATACAAAAGATAAAAAGTGAGGCAAAAGAGGTAGGGATGGAGATCTGTCCTGGGAAGGGATTCTTAAAAAAGAGAGAAGTTTCCAAACACCAGGAAACACTCTCACCAGCGGGTATATGGGGAGTCTTGGAATTTCATAGGGCAACATAACTGGGAGGAAAACTAAATAAATAAATAATTAATAAAAACACACATATAATGTACCTAATGGCAACTCCCAGCAGAGAAGAAGCCCAGATGCTCACATTCATTACTAGCAAGCAGGGACTGGACAGAGAGGCATAGGCTACATTGCTTAGGGTGAAGATTGGGCCTGAATACCATGAGGGCAATCCAAGGGAACAAAATTGAGATATCAACCCAGACTGCTGGATAGCTATCCCGTGAAAAGCCCTAACCTAAGACACTGCCAGGCCTGCTCACAGAACAAAGGACTGAGCAGAGCTAGCTGTCTGCAGACCAGTGCATCCCCGACTAGAGACAGGAAAATGAGGGCAACCAGAGCCAGAATGGGGCAATGCTGGCCCCAGAGAGGCATCCTCTACGAAACTGCAAACAGGCTTCACTGCTAACCAAGACTTCTTGGGATTCTGGACGGTTGGCGTCCACCAGGAGGGTCACAACCAAAGATCTTCCTGGGCCATAAATCTAGCCTTGGTAAATTAAAAAAAACAAAACAAAACAAAACAAAAATGAAATCATTCCAGTCATCTTTTCTGACCACAATGCAGTATGATTAGAAATCAATTACAGGGAAAAAAAAACAAACAAACAAAAAACAATTAAAAATTCCAACATATGGAGGCTAAGTAACATGCTTCTCAATAACCAAGAAATCATAGAAGAAATCAAAATATGCATAGAAATGAATGAAAATAAAAACACAACAACCCAAAACCTATGGGACACTGTAAAAGCAGTGCTAAGGGGAAGGTTCATAGCAATACAGGCTTACCTCAAGAAACAAGAAAAAACTTAATAAATAACCTAATTCTACACCTAAAGCAACTAGAGAAAGAAGAAATGAAGAACCGCAGGGTTAGTAGAAGGAAAGAAATCTTAAAAATTAGGGCATAAACAAATGCAAAAGAAACAAAACAGACCATAGCAAAAATCAACAAAGCTAAAAGCTTGTTTTTTTTAAAGATAAATAAAATTGACAAACCGTTAGCCAGACTCATCAAGAAACAAAGGGAGAAGAACCAGATTAACAAAAATTAGAAATGAAAATGGAGAGATCATGTCAGACAACACAGAAATATAAAGGATCATACGAGACTACTACCAGCAGCTATCTTTCAAAAAAATTAACAACTTGTAAGAAATGGACAAATTCTCTGAAAAGTACAACTTTCCAAAATGTAACCAGGAAGAAATAGAAGATATTAACAGACCCACCACAAGCATGGAAATTGAAACTGTAATCAGAACTCTTCCAGCAAACAAAAGCCCAGGGTCAGACAGCTTCACAGCTGAATTCTTAAAAAAAAAAAAATTGAGAAGAGCTAACACCTGTCCTACTCAAATTCTTCCAGAAAGTTGCAGAGGAAGGTAAGCTTCCAAACTCACTCTATGAGACCATCATCGACATAATAACAAAACCAGACAAAGATGCCACAAAAAAAGAAAACTACAGGCCAATATCACTGATGAACATAGATGCAAAAATCCTTAACAAAATTCTAGCAAATAGAATCCAATAACCTATTAAAAAGATCATACAGCATGACCAAGTGGGCTTTATCCCAGGGATGCAAGGATTCTACAATATCCACAAATCAATCAATGTAATACACCACATTAACAAATTGAAAGATAAAAACCATATGATTAACTCAGTAGATTCAGAGAAAGCCTTAGACAAATTTCAACAACCATTTATGATAAAAATCCTCCAGAAAGCAGGAATAGAAGGAAGATACCTCAACAAAATAAAAGCTATATATGACAAACCCACAGCAAACATTATCCTCAATGGTGAAATATTGAAAGCATCTCCCCTAAAGTCAGGAAAAAGACAAAAGTGCCCACTCTCACCACTACTATTCAACATAGTTTTGGAAGTTTTGACCACAGCAATCAGAGCAGAGAAAGAAATAAAAGGAATCCAGATTGGAAAAGAAGTGAAACGCTCACTGTTTGCAGATGACATGATCCTCTACATAGAAAACCCTACAGACTTCATTCAAAAATTACCAGAGCTAATCAATGAATATAGTAAAGTTGCAGGATATAAAATTAACACACAAACATGCCTTGCATTCCTATGCACTAACAACCAGCAAGCAGAGAAAGAAATTAAGGAAACAAGCCCATTCACCATTGCAATGAGAAGAATAAAATACTTAGGAATATACACAAAGAACAAAATACCTCTATATAGTAATCTTTAAAACACGGATGAAAGAAATCAAAGAGGAAACAAAGAGATGGAGAAATATACCATGTTTGTGGATTGGAGGAAACAATAGACTGAAAATGAGTATACTACACAAATCAAATATAGATTCAATGCAATTCCTATCAAGCTACCAATGGTATTTTTCACAGAACAAGAAAAAATGATTTCACAATTTGTATGCAAATACAAAAAACCTAGAATAGCCAAAGCGATCTTGAGAAAGAAGAATGGAACTGGAGGAATCAACCTGCCTGATGTCAGGCTCTACTACAAAGCTACAGTCATCAAAACAGTATGATACTGGCACAAAGACAGAAACATAGATCAATGGAACAAAATAGAAAACCCAGAGATATATCTACACACCTATGGACACCTTATCTTCGACAAAGGAGGCAAAAATTTACAGTGGAGAAAAGACAATCTCTTTCACAAGTGGTGCTTGGAAAACTGGTCAACCACTTGTAAAAGAATGAAACTAGAACACTTTCTAACACCATACACAAAAATAAACTCAAAATGGCTTAAAAATCTAAACCTAAGACCAGGAACTCTAAACCTCCTAGAAGAAAACAGGAAAAACACTCTTGACGTAAATCACAGCAGGATCCTCTATGACCCACCTCCCAGAATATTGGAAATAAAAGCAAAAATAAACAAAAGGGACCTAATTAAACTTTAAAGCTTTTGCACAGCAAAGGAAACCATAAGCAAGGTGAATGGGCAGCCTTCAAAATGGGAGAACGTAATAGCAAACAAAGCAACTGACAAAAAATTAATCTCAAAAATATACAATAAATTCCTGCAGCTCAATTCCAGAAAAATAAACGACCCAATCAAAAAATGGACTAAAGAACTAAACAGACATTTCTCCAAAGAAGACATACAGGTGGCTAGAAAACATATGAAAAGACACTCAACATCACTCATTATCAGAGAAATGCAAATCAAAACCACAATGAAGTACCATTTCATGCCAGTCAGAATGACTGCTATCCAAAAGTCTACAAGCAATAAATGCTGGAAATGGTGTGGAGAAATGGAACCCTCTTACACTGTTGGTGGGAATGAAAACTAGTACAGCCACTATGGAGAATAGTGTGGAGATTCCTTAAAAACCTGGAGATAGAACTGCCATATGACCCAGCAATCCCACTCCTGGGCATACACACTGAGGAAACCTGAATTGAAAGAAATATATGTACCTCAATGTTCATCGCAGCACTGTTTATAATAGCCAGGACATGGAAGGAACCTAGATGTCCATCAGCAGACGAATGGTTAAGAAAGCTGTGGTACATATATGCAATGGAATATTACTCAGCCTTTAAAAAGAATACATTTGAATCAGTTCTAATGAGGTGGATGAGAGTGGAGCCTGTTATACAGAGTGAAGTAAGCCAGAAAGAAAAACACCAATACAGTACACTAATGCATATATGTGGAATTTAGAAAGATGGTAATGATAACCCTATACGTGAGACAGCAAAAGAGACACAGATGTATAGAACAGTCTTTTGGACTCTGTGAGGGAGGGCGAGAGTGGGATGATTTGTGAGAATGTCATTGAAACATGTGTAATATAATATGTGAAATGGATTGCCAGTCCATGTTTGATGCATGAGACAGGGTGCTTGGGGCTGGTGCACTAGGATGACACAGAGGGATGGGGTGGGGAGGTAGGTGGGTGAGGAGTTCAGGATGGAGAATGCATGTACACCTGTGGCAGATTCATGTGAGTGTATGGCAAAACCACTACAATATTGTAGAGTAATTAGCCTCCAATTAAAGTAAATAAATTTATATAAAAATATAGCCAATATATATGCTTTTTTATGTCCCACATATTGAAATGTTATAATATATACATTGTTAATTTACTATTTGTAATGTATAATATCGTTTCATTTTTGTTTCATTTTTAGCAGAGTTGATTTTAAAGTTGGTAGAAGAACTTCCATTTAAAATTGCATGTATAATGAAACCTTAGTATTGGTACTTCTGTTTACAACCAAATATATTTCCATGCCCAACCAAAAAAAAAAAAAAAAAAAAAAAGAAAACCCCATCACATATTGTGGGATTAAACCATAGTTAAAAGAACTTTAGTTTGGAGATACTCATGTAGTACTGTATAGGCAGAGATTGACAAAGAAGTCTGCTAAAAATCTTTCCTTGAAAACTTAAATACATTCTTGAAAAGAAAAAGAGAGAAACTTCCATGTCTCCAGATATTATTCTGTACTTACTGAGATCCTGTACAACTTCATTACTTTTCACAACTCATCCCCTCCTCACCTGAAGAAGCATCCCTATTACTTGTCTAGATTTGAGGGATCATGTGGATTGTAAGTTGTTGTTTGTATGGAAGTGAAAGTGAAAGCCACTGAGTCATGTCTGACTCTTTGTAGCCCCATGAACTATAGGCTTCCAGGCTCCTCTGTCCATGGAATTCTCCAGGCCAGAATGCTAGAGTGTGTAGCCAGTCCCTTCTCAAGGGTATCTTCCCATCCCAGGGATGGAACCCAGATCTCCCACATTGCAGGTGTATTCTTTACAATCTGAATCACCAGGGAACCCCAAACATAGTCATGGCACCCCTTGGCCTTTATAAGGATCAAAACTGCAACCTTGGCATTATAAGCACCACACTCCAACCAAGTGAGCTAACTGGCCAGGTTGTTGTTTGTATAGTGACCACTATTTTCCACTTGATAACTATTAGTCCCTTCTTCCTTTGAGACCAAAAACAAGTAACATACAGGGAGGTAATGTGCCCAATTAGAAGAATATATTTCTGGTCTGCTTTACACTCACTGTGGTCATGCAATCAATCCATTTTGTTGGACTACCGGGCAGGCTAATTGACACTTACTCAACCCGGATGAGGATCCTTTTGTCCTTTCCAGGTTCAGTTATTGTCTGTAAGATTGAAACTTGAGAAGCCACCTTGGACCATACATGGATTCACAGATGGAAACCATACCCTGAGAATTGCGGTGAAGAATGATTAAAGGATTCTGTCTCCATGAAGACATTGTGAAACACAATTGTCCTTATCTAGACTTATGTGGACTATCTGCATTCATGCTTCTTTTATATGGGTGAATAAGCACTTGAATTTTTATTCTAGATTTTCTGTTATATGCACCTGGATTTAATTATGGATACATACATTTACTCTAATTCCACTGTGTATTACACCAATAATTTGTGTGTGTGTGTGTGCTAAAAAGCTTTTTTATTACAAAGCAAATGGCCTGGACAAAGGCTAAGCTTTACCTACAACTGAGTATGAAATAATACAAATTTCAGCTTCCCTATAATTTGTTCTAGGTTTTCTCCAGACTTGCCATTCTTTGTATTTCCTGTTGGGGAGAAAAAAAAAAAATCCTAACATTGACATTTGTGCTCCTATTCTAGCTTCTAGTTAATCTTTCTCTCCTTCTTTCTGCTTTCATTTGCTCAATCATCATGGCTTCTTTCCCTTGTCCTAAAAACACATCCACTTTTTTTTCCCTCAAAACTTACTTCCCCCCATCTCATCTCCTTCTCAATTTGCTTCACCTATATTCTTCTCCTAATGCAAAACTTTGTGAAAGAGCATTCTGTTCTCATGGCTTCTGCTTTCTTACTATTAAACCACTCCACAATTTCCTGCATTCCGTCTTTATTCCATATTTTTTAAAACTGTCCTCACAAGATAGCAATTGCCTTTTTCATTATTATTGCAATAGTATTTTCTCATGCCTTATCTTACTCTATTTCCCTAAGGAATTTTCTATGTTAACTATTATCTCTTCTATTGGAACACTACACTTGGATTGTTATTGTTGTTCAGTCACTCAGTCATATCTGACTATTTGTGACCCCGTGAACTGCAGCACACCAGACTTCCCTGCCCTTCACCATCTCCCAGAGCTTGCTCAAACTCCTGTCTATTGAGTCAGTGATGCCATCCAAACATCTCATCTTCTGTCATCCCCTTCTCTTCCTATCTTAAATCTTTCCCAGTCTCAGGGTCTTTTCTAATGAGTCAGCTCTTCACATCAGGTGGCCAAAGTATTGGAGTTTCAGCTTAAGCATCAGTCCTTCCAAGGAACGTTCAGAACTGATTTCCTTTAGGATTAACTGGTTTGATCTCCCTGCAGTCCAAGGGACTCTCAAGAGTCTTCTCCAACACCACATTTCAAAGCATAAAATCTTCGGACTTCAACTGTCTTTATGGCTCAACTCTCACATCCATACCTGACTACTGGAAAAGCCATAGCTTTAACTATAGAGACCTTTGATGGCAAAGCAACATCTTTGCTTTTTAATATGCTGTCTATGTTGGTCATAACTGTTCTTCCAAAGAGCAAACGTTTTTTAATTCCATAGCTGCAGTCACCATCCACAGTGATTTTGGAGCCCAAGAAAGTAAAATCTGTCACTGTTTCCATTGTTCCCCCATCTATTTGTCATGAAGTGATGGGACCACAGGCCATGATCTTAGCAGTATCTTGGTTTACTTCTTAGATTGTAACTTCTAAGGCTCCTTCTATGTCTCTTATCTAACCTCTTCACTGGCTGTTTCTTGTGCCCCCTCCCATCTTCTCAACTTACCTTTTGCTACTGCTATTACTTTGGCTTAATGCAGATGTAATCTGACAGCACATTACTTTTGTTAAACAAAGTATTAATATATCTTACTTTCTGTCCACACTTTACTAATGCCTCTAAAAAGCAGAACTATAAAAATCTAACCATCAGCACATATGAACATGAAAGAAACTTAGAGGTGCAAGGAATATACTATGACCACCAGAAATTGGTAGATAAATATCCCCATTCCCTGTCCTTCTAGATGACAATTGTGCATGACAAGTCCTTTGAGAGAAAAATTATGCATGACTCCACAGATGATTCTGATGGACATGAGCGTCAATCCAGAATAGAAAGGACCACTTTGAAATGATCCTTGGATTTACTTCCTCCTCTTAACTGTTATTGTCTAATTATTCTGAATCTCCTCACTCTTGTGATTCACTACTCAAGTAAATGACTTTGTGAGAGACTTTTTCATAGTCTATGCTTTGTGGGGAAACTCGGGGAAAATTATATTTTCATCCCTGCTTTTAAAAATCGTAATTGTTTATTTCAGCTTCATTGAGATATAATTGATGTATAAGAATGTAAGCTTAACAGGTTCAATGTATGACAAAACCCACTACAATATTGTAAAGTAATTAGCCTCCAACTAATAAAAAAAAAGCTTTAAAAAAAAAAAACAGGTACAACATAGTAATCTGTAACACTTTTATATGGCAAAATGTTTACCACAATAAGCCTAGTTAACATCCCTATCAACTCACATATTAGCATTTAATTTTTGTGGTGAAAACATTTAATACCTAATATTTTAGCAATGTTCAAGTATATAATAAACTATTGTTAAATGTAATCACGAAGTTTTTTGATAGATCCCCATGCTCATTCAACTTATGACTGTGATTTTGTACATTTTCACTGATATGTCCCCTTTTCCCCCACCAGCACCTGCCTGATCATTATGTAGTGACCTTCTTTGTCTCTTGTAACAGTCCTTATTTTAGTCTGCTTTATCTAATATGAGTATTGCTACTTCAGCTTCCATTTGATTTTCATTTGAGTGGAATAGATTTTTCTATCACCTCATTTTCAGCCTGAGTCTGTCCCTAGGACTGAAGTGGGTCTGTTTTACACAGCATAAAAATGGGTCTTATTTTGTTTCCATTCAGCAAGTCTGTATCTTTGGTTGAAGTATATGATCCATTTATGTATAAAGCAATTGTCAATATGTATATTCCTATTGCCAGTTTCTTCTTGTAGGTAATTTCCTTGTCTTGTGTTTCCTGCCTAGAGAAATTCCTTTCTCCTTTGTTGTAAATTAGTTTGGTGGTGCTGCTTGTGTGTAAAGCCTTAGATTTCTCTTTGAATATGAATGATATCCTTGCTTGATTGGGTAGTATTGGTTGTAGATTTTTGGTTCCATCACTCCCTTCTCTCCTACAGAGTTACTGCTGAAAAATCTGATGATAATCTTGTAAGGATTCCTTAGTATATTACTATTTGTTTTTCCCTGGTGACCTTTAGTATTTTTCCTTTGCATTTAATTATTGTTAGTATGATCGATATATGTCTCAGTGTTCTTTTGCTTGGGATTATCCTGAATGGGACTCTCTGTGCTTCCTGGACTTGGGTGACTATAACCTTTCCTATGATAGAGAAGTTTTCAACTACAATCTTTTCAAACATTTTCTCAGACACCTTTGTTTTCTTTTCTTCTTCTGGAGCACCTATAATTTGAGTGTTGATGTATTTAATGTTGTCTTAGAAGCCTCTGAGACTATCCTCATTTTATTTCATTTTTTTTTCTTTATTCTGCTCCATGGCAGTGATTTCCAGCATTATGTCTCCCAGCTCAATTATCCATTGTTCTGTCCCAGTTATACTGCAATTGATTATTTATAGTGTATTTTTAATATCAATTATAGAGTTATTTATCACTGCTTGTTTGTTCATTAGTTCTTCTAAGTTCTCATTAAACATTTCTTGTATTTTCTCAATCCATGCCTCCATTCTTTTTCTGAGATCTTGGTTCATCTCTAATAACATTACTTAGAATTATTTTTCAGGTAGTTTGTCTATTTCCTCTTCATTTATTTGGTTTTATGGTTTTTTACTGTTCTTTTTTTGTCTCTGACATATTTATCTGTTTAATCATTTGGTCTAACTTACTGTGTTCATGGTCTCCTTTTCACAGTCTGCTAGGTTGTAGTTCCTCTTGCTTCTGCTGTCTGCCCCTTAGTAGTAGAGAGTGGTCCCTTGGTGGAAGCTTGGGTAGGCTTCCTGGTGGGAGGGACTGATGCCTGTGCTGTGGTGGATGGAACTGAGTCTTGTCCCTCTGATGGGCAGGGCTGCATCAGGTGGTGTGTTTTGGGCTGTCTATGAGCTTATTAGAAATTTATGTAGCCTGTCTCCTGATGGATGGGACTATGTTCCTATCTTGCTGTTTGTGTTTTTTTTTTTTTTTTTTTTTTTTTTTTTTTCCATGAGACATCCAGCAGTGGAGCCTGAAGGAAGTTGGAAAAGCAAGTTCTTGGAGTTGATATGGAGACCTCTAGGAAAGACCATGCTGATTAATGTTCCCCTTTACTGGGAATTATCAGGGGTCTAGCATCTTTGACTAGATGTTCCCATCTTTGTTCCTAAGGCTTAACCACTGGCTGGGGAACAAACACGCTGGAAGCAGCATGGCATAGCCAAAAAAAAAAAAAGAATAAGAATAAAAGGAAAAGTAAGCAAACAGGAAACCAAAATAAAAGGCAAAAGGTAAAAGCAAATCAAAACAAAAATAAAGAAAAAGACAAAAAGTAAAACAAAGAAAATGAAAATAAAAAGAACACCCAAGCATAAAAAAAAATAATTCAATGATGAAAAAAAAAAGCACTAGAAACAAGTCTAGGTAAAACAAAAAAGTAGAAAGCAAACTAATAAAGAGGCAAAGAAAACATAAAATAAATTGACAAAAAGGATCAGAAAAGAAAGAAAAAATTAAAACAAAACAAAGAACAAAAAGTAAAAGAAGTAAAAAAACTACAACAAAAAATAATGTAAAAATAGAAAAACTAAAAATGTAATAAAGCTTTAAAAGAAAAAAAAAATAAAATTAATAAAACAACAGAAAAAAAAAGAAAAATAAAATAACAGTAATGGGGTGCTCATAAGATGATAGGGCAATAGTACAGGGAGCCCACTTTCTACCCCACAAATTCATCAAAAGTTCATTTGAACTCTGAGAAAATACCACAAAACAACATCTAAACACTGGCGGAGGACACCAGGCACCCAGAAAGACAGCCCATTTTCTCCAAAAGGAGGTAGGACAAAATATAAAAGATGAAGAGAGAGACAAAAGAGTTAGGGACAGAGACCCATCCTGGGCAGGGAGTCTTAAAAAAGGAGAAGTTTCCAAACACCAGGAAACAATCCCACCAGTGGGTCTGTGATGAGTTTTGGAATCTCAGAGGGCAACATAACCGGGAGGAAAAAAAATAAATAAATAAAACCCACAGATTACAGGCCTAACTGCAACTCCCAGTGGAGAGTAGCCCAGACACTCGTGTCTGCCACCAGTAAATTGGGGCTGAACAGGGAGGCACACGCTGCATTGATTAGGGTAATGGCCAGGCCTGAATGGGCCGAGGGCAATCTGAGGGAGCTAACATGAGAGAGCAACCCCAAACCATGGGATAGCCAGAGAGAGGGAAAAAAAGAGAGGAGAGAGAGAGAGCTTTCCCATGAAAAACTAAACTAAGGCTCTGCCAGGCTTGCTCACAGAACAAAAGACCAAGCGAATACTAGAGGAGAGCCAGCAGGCTGTGGACTGGCCAATCCCCCACCAGAGGCAGGGAGGCAGGCAGCTGACAGCCAGAATGGAAGGCAAAGGGTAAACTCAGCCTCAGAGATCGCAGCCTCTACCAAACTGTGAGGAGGCTCCCAGTTGTTAACCAAGTATTCCTGGGATCCTGGAAGGTTGACATCCATCAGGAGGGTCATGGCCAGAGATCAACTCCCCAGAGGAGACACTTGGCATACCTGAGACAGAGCTCCCACTGCTCACCCAGGAAACTGAGTGCTTTAACCAGTAAGGTGGTAAGATGCACCACCCCACCTGGGGAGTGTGCACTCACAAAGCACCTGGTCGCCTGAGCTGCTCGGACCTGGGAAGGGCACAAAACACAGGCCCAAACAAGTCTGTGCCTTTGTGGAGTACCCGAGAACCTGAACCTGAGTGGCTTAGACCTGGGAAGTGCACGTAACCCAAGGCCTGTCGTAGAGAGTTCCCCTGCAGAGCAACCTCGAGCCTCAGCAGTGTAGACCTGGAAAGCACACATGCCGTGAGTGGGGTCAAACCCACTGTGGCCCAGACACTGTGAGCACTCCCCACACACACCAGTGGTATTTGTTTGCAGTGTTCCTCCCTCCCTGCAGCACAATTGAACAAGTGAGCCTAAATAAATGACTACCTTGGCCCGTTGTGTCAGCGTGGAAGTTAGATACTGAAGAGACTTGCAAAGAGAGGAAGCGAAAATAAACAAAGAGGGAACCACTTTGGAAGTAATAGGTGCAACAGATTAAAAGCCTGTAGTTAGCATTGGCTACATTGGAAGGGACCTATAGATGATAAGAAGAAGTATAAGCTGGAACAAGGAACTATCTGAAACTGAACTGACTCCACACTGCCCACAACAGCTCCAGAGAAACTCCTAGAAATATTTTACTATTATAATTTTTTTTTATTTTTAAGTTCTTTATAACTCCTTTAATTTTCATTTTTAAAATCTATTTCCTTGCAAAAAAGACCTTATTTTTAAAGCAAATTTCATATATATATATATGAAATTTCAAATATATATGAAATTCAATATATGAATTTCAAATTTCATATATATATATATATATATATATATATATAAAATTTGTGATTTTTTTTAATATTGTATTTTTGAGAGCCTAACTTCTCTAGATTTTTAATCTTTGCTTTTTGGTAGTTGTTATCAATTCTCTACCTTTAAGAGCCCAATCATTAATATCCAATTTTACTTAGGAGTGTGATTACTGGCTTGCTTACTCTCTCCCCATTTGACTTTACTTTTTCTCCCCCAGGTCACCTCTATCTCGTCCTCCCCTTTTCTCTTCTCTGCTTAACTCTGTGAATCTCTTTTGATGTTCTGGCCTGTGGAGAACACATAGGGATCGGACCACAGACTAGACTGTTCTCTCTCCTTTTGACTCCCCCTCTTCTCCTCGTGATCACCTCTATCTCCTTCCTCCTTCTTCTCTTCTCTATGGAATTCCGTGAACCTCTCAGAGTGTTCCAGACTGTAGAGTGCATATACGGAATTGATTACTGGCTAGATTGCTCTCTCCCCTTTTGATCTTAAAGTAAAGATTGTTACAAGAGGCAAGGAAAGATACTACACAATTAACAAGGGATCAATCCAAGAAGATGTAAAAACTGTAAACATATATGTATCTAGTAGGAGCACCTCAATATATCAGGCAAATGATAAAATCATAGAACAAGAAATTGACAATAATACAATAATATTGAGGTACTTTAACACCTAACAAACCAATGGACAGACTCCAGAAAGAAAATTAATAAGGAAGCAGAAGCCTTACATGATACATTAGGCCACATAAACTATTGACATTTATAGGGCATTCCATCTGAAAGCAGCAGAATATGGTTTCTTCTCAAGTGTATATGGAATATTATCCAGGATAGATTATATCTTCACTTGCAAATTAAGACTTGGTAAATGTTAGAAAATTGAAATAATATCAAGCATTTTTTCTGACAACTCTATGTGATTACAAATCAGTTACAAGGGGGAAAATGTAAAAATACCAACATATGGAGGCTAAACAGTATGTGACTAAATAATCAATGGAGAACTGAAGAAATCAAGAGGAAATTAAAAAGAAAATACCTAGAGACAATGAAAACAAACGTACAAGTATCCTCCCCTTCCTTCTGTCTCCCCTAACCCCAGACCACATGAGAGTCATTGTTGGAATCCTAGGGCTGGGTGGTAATCTACGGGATGCTGTAGAATGCCTTCTGATGAGAGAATTTGGTGAGAATTTTTCATCTCTCTCAGCCTCAGTGTAGAAGGGGAACTTTATAAATTCTACAGTTCATAAGTGGTACACAGCTTTCTCCAGCAGCTTCCTAAAGGTATGTGGTGACAGAGTGCTAGAATTCTTCTGGCCTTCAGAACTGAGGGCCATGATGGTGGGGAACAACAGCTACGACTGGGAGGAACTGTAAGAGACTGCCATCTATAAGGGTAATTACTCAGGCACACATCCCACCGTGAAACTATTCTGGGAAACATTTCATTGTGTTCCCACTAGAGAAGTTTCTGTTGTTCCTGATGGGCAGCAATTGTATTCCCATCTATAGCATGGCCAGCCTGCAGATCATAATCCAGTCCACAGCCAATGGACAGAAGTATTTGCCCGTGGCCCACACTTGCTACAACCTTCTTGACGTCCCCCAAGTACAAAAGCAAAGAGGTCCTGCAAGCATGGCTGACTCAGGCCCTCAACAACTAAAAGGGGCTCAGTTTGGCCTGAGCACCCCAGCTTGCCTCAGATTTCCCTTCCTTCCTCAACATCCACAGCAAGGGCCATACAGAAAATCATAGGGAGTGAGTTCTATTTTTTTTTTTTTTTTTTTTTTTTACTGTATAGTGAGTTGCAACTTTTGAATCCCGAACCTGGACCAAACTTCCCAGTGTCCCTTGCACTTGTGACTATGTTTTACTCTGCTGGATAAAATGGCAGTAGATTTTTAAACTTTCATTTCCCAAACCTTTCTCTCAGCCCTGATCTTTCCTTCTAACACTTCTTTGTCCTTCTTCTGACTTCTTAGTCCTCTGCAATAATGATTTAACTGACCTGTTCTTTCTCTCCTACACATGTAGAACATCTCTTTTCTCTGCAGCCTTGGAAATGCTCCTGGCTTGTTGCAGCCCAACCTTTAGGGTTAAGGAGGAAAGGACTACTTCAGAAATTCTGAAGCCCAACAAGCTGAGTCTGGATCCATGAGTTTGGCAGAACTCTTGAGAATTTATGGGAGCCTCTAACAAACATACCTCATTTTTCTTTTTTGTTTGTTTATTTTTTTTTAAAGTTCTTGAAGGCCTAGTTGTCTCCCTGTAGCTCTGCCTATTCTTAGCCTTCCTCAAAGCTGTGTGGAGCCACTTGACTTTACAGCTGAGCTAAATTTTGTCAGGTTGCTCCGTTAAGCCCTTCTGACAAGATGAGGTCCCCCATCCTCTTCCATTGTTTTGTTTTTGGAGCAAGTCACATTAATTTATTAAGGAGGATTTGTCCTTAAAAGGTAGAAAAAAATAAATTTCTTGTCCCTTTCTGTAAATATCACTTTCTGTCTCTACCACTTTGTCTTTCCTCCTCACCTGCAACTTTTCACCACATTCTGTTACCTGACAATGTGCCCTTCCTCTCCTAGTGGATGCATGCAGTCTATTTTAGTTTTTATTTCTATTTAAATTGCAACTATTTCTACTCAGAATTTTCCCCCTCTTCCCTAATTGCTAAGACTTAAGGACATACTTTATTATTGAACTTTTGTTTATTGCATTTGAAATGTTTGTTTACAATGGGATGTTAGGGATTGTGTTTGAAGCAAATATACATATTTATTTAGTTGCTTTTTTTTTAAACACAATGATCTATGGGATGCATCAAGAGCAATTCTAAGAGGGAAGTCTATAGCAATTCAATCCTACTTCAGAAAACAAGGGGCATCTCAAATAAACAGCCTAATCTTACACCTAAAGCAACTAAAGAAAAAAGAATATGGGAAAACTGGTCAACCACTTGTAAACTAATGAAACTAGAACACTTTCTAACACCATACACAAAAAATAAACTCAAAATGGATTAAAGATCTAAATGTAAGACCAGAAACTATGAAACTCCTAGAGGAGAACATAGGCAAAACACTCTCTGACATAAATCACAGCAAGATACTCTATGACCCATCTTCCAGATTATTGGAAATAAAAGCAAAAATAAACAAATGGGACCTAATGAAACTTAAAGCTTTAGCACAACAAAGGAAACTATAAGCAAGATGAAAAGACTGCCTTCAGAATGGGCGAAAATAATAGCAAATGAAGAAACAGACAAAGGATTAAACTCAAAAATATACAAGCAACTCCTGCAGCTCAATTCCAGAAAAATAAATGAACCAATCAAAAGATGGGCCAAAGGTCTAAACAGACATTTCTCCAAAGAAGACATACAGATGGCTAGCAAACATATGAAAAGATGCTCAACCTCACTCATTATCAAAGAAATCCAAATGAATACCTCAATGAGGTACCATTACATACCAGTCAGAATGACTGTTATCCAAAAGTCTACAAGCAATAAATGCTGGAGAGGGTGTGGAGAAAAGGGAATCCTCTTACACTGTTGGTGGGAATGCAAACTAGTACAGCCACTATGGAGAATAGTGTGGAGATTCCTTAAAAAACTGGAAATAGAACTGCCATATGACCCAGCAATCCCACTCCTATGCATACACACCAAGGAAACCAGATCTGAAGGAGATACGTGCACCCCAGTGTTCATCGCAGCACTGTTTAAAATAGCCAGGACATGGAAGCAACCTAGATGCCCATCAGCAGACGAATGGATAAGGAATCTGTGGTACATATACACTATGGATTATTACTCAGCAATTAAAAAGAATTCTTTGAATCAGTTCTAATGAGATGGATGAAACTGGAGCCCATTATACAGAGTGAAGTAAGCCAGAAAGATAAAAACCGTTACAGTATACTAACACATATATATGAAACTTAGAAAGATGGTGATGGTAACCCTATATGCAAAACAGAAAAAAGAGACACAGATGTACAGAACAGACTTTTGGTCTCTGTAGGAGAAGGCAAGGGTGGGATGTTTCCAGAGAACAGCATCGAAAATGTGTATATTATCTAGGGTGAAACAGATCCCCAGCCCAGGTTGGATGTATGAGACAAGTGCTTGTGCCTGGTACACTGGGAAGACCCAGAGGGATCAGGTAGAGAGGGAAGTGGGAGGGGGGATCGGGATGGGGAATACATGTAAATCCATGGCTGATTCATGTCAATGTATGAGAAAACCCACTACAATATTGTAAAGTAATTAGCCTCCAACTAATAAAAAGAAATGAAAAAAATTAAAAAAAATAAAGTTTTCAGTCATATCTGAATGCTCTACTGATTTTCCCTATTTTCTTCAGTTTAAGTTTGAATTTGGCAATAAAGAGTTCATGATCTGAGCCACAGTCAGCTCCTGGTCTTGTGTTTGCTGACTGTATAGAACTGAACCTTCTTTGGCTGCAATGAACATGATCAATCTGATTTCAGTATTGACCATATGGTGATGTCCATGGATAGAATCATCTCTTGTGTTGTTGGTGAGGGTGTTTCCTATGATCAGTATGTTCTCTTCACAAAACTGTGTTAGCCTTTGTTCTGTTTAGTTTTGTACTCCAAGCCTGAATTTGCCTGTTATTCCAGGTATCTCTTGACTTCCTACTTTTGCATTTTATTTCCAATGATAAAAGGGACATCTTTTGGGGGGCATTAGCTCTAAAATGTCTTGTATATCTTAATAGAAATATTCAACTTCAGCTTCTTCAGTCTCACTGTTTGGGGCATAGACTTGGATCACTGTAATATTGAATGGTTTACCTCAGAAGCAAACAGAAATCATTCTGTCATTTTTGAGATTGCACCCAAATACTGCATTTCAGACTATTGTGTTGACTATGAGAGCTACTCCATTTCTTCTAAGGGATTCTTGCCCACAGTAGTAGATATATAATGTCCATCTGAATTAAATTCACCTGTTCCAATCCATTTTAATTCACTGATTCCTAAAATGCCACTGTTTACTCTTGCCATGTCTTGTTTGACCACTTCTAATTTACCTTGGTTCATAGAGCTACCATTCCAGGTTCCTATGCAATATCATTCTTTACAACATTGGACTTTATCTCCATCACCAGTCACAGAAACAACTGGGCATTGTTTTCTCTGACTCCATCTCCTCATTCTATATGGAGTTCTTCCTCCACTCTTCTCCAAGAGCATATTTGACACCTACCCACTTGAGGAGAACGGGGTGACAGAGGATGAGATGGTTGGATGGCATCACCGACTCAATGGACATGAATTTGAGTAAAATCCAGGAATTGGTGATGGACAGTGAAGCATAACGTGCTATAGTCCATTGGATCACAAAGAGTTGGACTCGACTGAGTGACATAACTAAACTGATCTGATCTTGGCGTTCATCTTTCAGTGTCATATATTCTTGCCATTTCATCCTGTTAATGGGGTTCCCAGGACAAGAATGCTGATGTGGTTTACCATTCCCTCATCCAGTGGACCACGTTTTGTCAGAACTAACCACCATGACCCATCTGTCTTGTGCTGGGTTACACAGCATGGCTCATAGCTTCATTGAGTTAGACAAGGCTGTGGTCCACGTGATCAGTTTGTTTAGTTTTCTGTGAGTGTGGGTATCATTCTGTTTGCCCTCTGATGGATACGTCTAGGTATTTAATTATTTTGATTAAATGGTAAATGGCATCATTTGCTTAATTTCTCTTTCTGATCTTTCATTATTAGTGTATAGAAATGCAACAGATTTTTTCCTATTAAGATTGATGAGTTCTAGTAGTCTTCTAGACTACTAGATTGCACTCATTTCACACTATATTAAAGTAATGCTTAAAATTCTCCAAGCCAGGCTTTAGCAATGGATGAACTGCGAACTTCCAGATGTTCAAGCTTGTTTGAGAAAAGGCAGAGGAACCAGAGATCAAATTGCCAACATCTGCTAGATCATCAAAAAAGCAAGAGGGTTCCAGAAAAACATATATTTCTGCCTTATTGACTATGACAAAGCCTTTGACTCTGTGGATCACTATAAACTATGGAAAATTCTGAAAGAGATGGAAATACCAGACCACCTGACCTGCCTCTTGAGAAACCTGTATCCAGGTCAGGAAGCAACAGTTAGAACTGGACATGGACCAACAGACTGGTTCCAAATAGGAAAAGGAGTATGTCAAGGCTGTATATTGTCACCCTGCTTATTTAATTTATATGCCGAGTACATCATGAGAAACGCTGGGCTTGAGGAAGTCCAAGCTGGAATCAAGATTACCAGGAGAAATATCAGTAGCCTCAGATATGCGGATGACACCACACTTATGGCAGAAAGTGAAGAAGAACTAAAGAGCCTCTTGATGAAAGTGAAAGAGGAGAGTGAAAAAGGTAGCTTAAATCTCAACATTCAGAAAACTAAGATCATGGCATCTTGTCCCATCAATTCATGGCAAGTAGATGGGGAAACAGTGGAAACACTGGCTGACTTTACTTCTCTGGGCTCCAAAATCACTGCAGTTGGTGATTGCAACCATGAAATGAAAAAAACACTTACTCACTGGAAGGAAAGTTATGACTAACCTAGGCAGCATATTGAAAAGCAGAGACATTACTTTGCCAAAAAATTTCCATCTAGTCAATCTATTGTTTTTAATAGTGGTCATGTATGGATGTGAGAGTTGGAAGAAAGAGCTGTGAAGAAAGCTAAGTGCTGAAGAATTGATGCTTTTGAATTGTGGTGTTGGAGAAGACTCATGGGAGTCCCCTGGACTGAAAGGAATCCAACCAGTCCATCCTAAAGGAGATCAGTCTTGGGTGTTCATTGGAAGGACTGATGATGAAGCTGAAACTTCAATACTTTGGCCACCTAATGCAAAGAGCTGACTCATTTGAAAAGAACCTGATGCTGGGAAAGATAGACAGCATGAGGAGAAGGGGAAGACAGAGGATGAGATGGCTGGATGGTATCACTGACTCGATGGACATGGGCTTGGCTGGACTCCAGGAGTTGGTGATGGACAGGGAGGCCTGGCGTGCTGCAGTTCATGGGGCTGCAAAGAGTCAGACACGACTGAGAGACTGATCTGAACTGAGTAGTCTTCTGGTGGTGTCTATAGAATTTTATTTTTATGTATAAATATCATATAATTTTCAACAGGTGACAGTTTTACTTCTTCCTGTTCTGTATGGATCCTCTTTGTTTCATTTTATTGTCTGACTGCTGTGGCTAGGATTTTCAATACTATGTTGCATAAGCTTGACATGAATGAGCATCTTTGTCTAAGTCCTGATCTTAAAGTAAATGCTATCAGTTTTTCACCCCTGAGTATGGTATAAGCTTCACCTTTGTTATATATGGCCTTTATTATGCACTCCATGGAATCACAAAGAGTTGGAGTCAGGGACTGAACAACAATAAGTGTTCTGAAGGAGGCTTCTGGGAGGTAAGAATAATTCACAGCTGTCAGCCAGCCAGAAAACGCAACCTCATTTCTTTCACTCAAAAAAAAAAGTTCTTTCACATGTAAAAATCCTTGCATCTGTGGCAAAATACCCCTTGATCATCATGTGTAATCATTTTAACATATTGCTAGATTCAATTTGCTAATATGTTTTGAGGATTTTTGCTTCTATGTTCATCAATGTTACTGGCCTGAAATTTTCTCTTTGTCTTTTCTTTCTTTCTTTCTTTTCTTTTTTTTTCCCCATAGAGGAGCTCCCAAGAGTGGCTCTTTCCAGTTCAATGTCTCCACAGTGAACCATCGCCACCCCCTACCCCTCTGGGAGCCGCCTCAAGACCAACAGGTAGGCCTAGCCCAGGCTCCTATAAAATTACTGCTTTTGCCCTGGACCCTAGTGCATGTGAGATTTTATGTGTGCCTTTAATAGTGAAGTCTCCATTTCTTCCAATCCTTTAGGGCTCATAAGAATAAAACTCATTGTCCTTCAAAGCCAAATGCTTCATAGTACATGACCACCTTGCTGAATAGCCCAACATGGGGCTCAGCACTCTCACTCTTGTGGGAGAACCTGTGAAATTAATTATTCTCCAGTTTCTCATTTGCCCACCCAGGGATATGAAACTTGATTATACAGCAAGTCTGCACCTCCTATCTCTCTTGTTGCTATTTCTTCTTTATGTCTTTCATTATATATATTTTCTGGCATGTTTTGGTCTTTTTCATTGATGATCGTTCTACAAATAGTTTTTCTTTTGTTCTTCTTCTGAGAGGAAGTGAGCTCATGGTCTTTCTACTCTACTATTGTGGTTGATCCCTCTAGACTTTCTTTAGATGAAGAGTCTGGGTGAGTTTGACTGGTTTCTCTCCTGCAGCTTTTAGGATAGAATCAAGGCATCAGCTGGCTTGAGCTATAATTGGGAAGCTCTTGGAAGAATTTGCTTCCTAGTTCATTTTATTCAGATTGTTAGCTGAATAAATTTCTTTTGAGTGAAAGAACTGAGGTTGGGTTTTCTGGCTGGCTGACAGGTGTGTATTACCCTTACCTCCCAGAGGCCTCCGTTAGAATGCTTATGTCTCATAGCCAGCAACAGAACATCAAACCTTCATCATGCTTGCAATCTCTCTTTCTTCCTAACACATTTCTCCTCTCCTTCTTTTCTCTATTCTTCTATCTTGATGAAGTCACCTTCTATAAGTTTATTTTTTAATGTATTTTAATAGCTTGGCAGTCAATATGTGACTTTTTCTGCTTACTTGGTATCACGTTTATACCATCTGTAATCTCTCTATTTATACTTATGAACTTCTAGTTCAGTTCAGTTCAGTCACTCAGTCGTGTCCGACTCTTTGAGACGACATGAATGCCAGGCCTCCCTGTCTATCACCAACTCCTGGAGTTTACTCAAATCCATTTCCATTGAGTCGGTGATGCCATCCAACCATCTCATTCTCTGTCATCCCCTTTTACTCTGGCCCCCAATCCCTCCCTGCATCAGGGTCTTTTCCAGTAAGTCAACTATTTGCATGAGATGGCCAAAGTATTGGAGTTTTAGCTTCAGCATCAGTCCTTCCAATGAACACCCAGGACTGATATCCTTTAGGATGGACTGGTTGGATCTCCTTGCAGTCCAAGGGACTCTCAAAAGTCTTCTCCAACACCACAATTCAAAAGTGTTCAGCTTTCTTCACAGTCCAACTCTCACATCCATACATTGTGGGGCCGCCGAATTGTTTGATGTACTTTGACTAGTTGATATCTAGTTTCCCTTTTATCAGTGTCTATAATTCATGTGTCTGATATTTTTCTTGTTGGTTTTTGCAGCTAAGAAATAAGTTTTATTATGTGGGGCTGCTGGGGCTGGGGCTGGCAGGCGGCCGGGACTTGGGTTTCGGTTTCCCGTGAAATGGTGGGATTCCTCACCCCCATCGGGTGACCTGGAGCCAGCCAATCAATATGCACCCAGTAAAAAGCCTGAGGGGGAGCTGAAAAGCCCATGGGCGCCTAAGTTTGAACAAAAGCTCGTACCGTTTGTACCAATAGAATTGCTTTAAGTTTGAACAAAAGCCCGCGAAGTTTGTACCAATAGGATTGCTTTGCAAACATGTAACCAATCACGTTGTAACCCATATGTAATATGCTGATAATGTGGTTTTTTTGCCTATAAAAGCTTGCCCAATTTGCTGTTCGGGGTGCTCTGCCTCCCAGAGATCAGAGTCACCCGGTTTGCGCAACCGACAATAAACCCTCTTGCGTGTTGCATCTGCTGTACTGGTTCATTGGGTCGCGCGGTTTTTCCTCCTTGGAACGAAGGCCCGAATTTTGGGTCTTACAACATGACCACTGGAAAAACCATAGACTTGAATAGATGGACCTCTGTTGGCAAAGTAATGTCTCTGCTTTTTAATATGCTATCTAGGTTGGTCATAAGTTTCCTTCCAAGGAGTAAGCGTCTTTTAATTTCATGGTTGCAATCACCATCTGCAGTGGTTTTGGAGCCCCCCAAAATAAAGTCTGACACTGCTTCCACTATCTCCCCATCTATTTTCCATGATGTGAAGGGACCAGATGTCATGATCTTAGTTTTCTGAATGTTGAGCTTTAAGCCAACTTTTTCATGCTCCTCTTTCACTATCATGAAGAGGCTCTTTAGTTGTTCTTCACTTTCTGTGTATCTGAGATTATTGATATTTCTCCCGGAAATCTTGATTCCAGCTTGGGCTTCTTCCAGCCCAGTGTTTCTCATGATGTACTCTGCATTTAAGTTAAATAAGCATGGTGACAATATACAGCCTTGACATACTCCTTTTCCTATTTGGAATTAGTCTGTTGTTCCATGTCCAGTTCTAACTGTTGCTTCCTGACCTGCATACAGGTTTCTCAAGAGGCAGATCAGGTGGTCTGGTATTCCCATATCTTTCAGAATTTTCCATAGTTTATTGTGATCCACACAGTCAAAGGCTTTGGCATAGTCAGTAAAGCAGAAATATATGTTTTTCTGGAAATCTCTTGCTTTTTGGATGATCCAGCTGATGTTGACAGTTTGATATCTGGTTCCTCTGCCTTTTCTAAAACCAGGTTGAACATCTGGAAGTTCATGGCTCACGTATTGCTGAAGCCTGGCTTGGATAATTTTGAGCATGACTTTACTAGCGTGTGAGATGAGTGCAATTGTGCGGTAATTTGAACTTCTTGTTAGCAGAAGCTAAGTCTTAAATATCTCAATGTCTTGAGCATCTAGATTGCCACCTGACAGATGACATCTTATTGCAAATCTTTGATTAGAAAAATAAATTTAACTCATATTACCCCTTAAGTTACATATAAAATAATTTTCAACAGATGATCTCTGGACCCTCTCATAGTAAGTTCCTCTCTACTTTAATTCTGCTCTGCTACAGGTCGTAGACAACTTCTAATTATCTGCTAATCTCATCAAAATAATCTTTGACCAAAACTAGCAATATATTAACTATCCCATCCCTATTATTGAGTGTGATAATTTACTTATTGAACTATACTGTCTAGTGTGATCTTTGTTCATGCATGTCCAGTAAATTCTGTTCTCCCCCTACAAACATTTCCTAGATGTGTCCATTCCTGTTGTGTTTTTCTATAAGGTTTTCAATATTCTCTGCTGTAACTAAAGCTGGACTCTAAATCTGTCAACCTTTATTTACCAGTTATTTACCATTACCTTCTCTCTAAATGTTGCATCCTCAAGTCACTCCCCTACAGCTACTGGGGAGAGACATGTTTTAAGCTAGACTCTGTTCCTTAAACTCTAAGGATACCATCAACTTCACAAGTACATTCTCAGATTACCATATTTTCTACGTTCTGCAATGTGACTTACTATCAATCCTAGTGAAGGCTAACCTCCCCATAACCAGATCCATTCCATGTTCTCTATTTGTTCTTTGTTCATTTTTCTTTACTTCTGCTTCTCTGTGGCTTCAGCATTCCTTAAAGAAACTTGTCAGGATAATCTTCTAGAGTCTAATGTTATAATTCAAATAAACTGAGATTGAATTAAGAGTGTGGGGGAAATATTTTTGTCAGCTAAAATTATGACATTTTTTATTGTTACCTTATTGTGCTATCTGTATCGTTTAGATTATCTTTATTATTTGAAGGTAAAATGATTTTTAACTAGTCACCAGTTATCTCTACTTTCAACATTGCAAAATTTGGAAATGAGCAATTATAAAACTAACAAAATTTTATCACTAAGAATTTATTTTTAAGATTTTATTAAAATCACTTTTTCAACAGTTAAGTAAAAACAAAGTACTCTCTATAACTCATTTTTACTTCTTACCCTATTATTCTTAAACACTTGGAATAAAATTTAAAATTAGAACATATCTGATACTTTCAAACCACCCACATTTCTAATATATCTGTTTTACTTAGTACATGGTAATGAAGTGTGAGATAAAATGTGCTATAATAATCATGAGGACTGATATCTGTCTGGCACTCAATGGTAGGTTGTACTACCAATTGTCCCCTTATTTATCTAGGTGTTTTAGGATTGGTCAGTGTATGCACTTTATTGGTTAAATATTTAAACATTTTTGAAAATAATCAAATATCTCCATAGTTATTACACATATTAATAAGTAAAACCAGTGATCAAATATTAGAATATTTGAATTTTTGTTTATGTAAGATACATATTTATACATTTTTTATCTATCATATTTCTAGAGAAGGAGAGAAATAAACAGTGAGTACATACTATTTGGTAAGATTTTAGTTATTGATAATAAACTTCCACTTGGCTAGGGACTTATAATAATCCTATTTATTTGATAGTAAATAGCACCAATGATATAAAAGTGTGTGTCTCAAAATACTACAGTTGCGCCTAATCTTCCTCATATAAGCTATCTGTAATTTTGAAGGTACAAAATAGGGAAATTTCTTTTTTTTCCAAATTGAAAGTTTAAACTAGAAACTCCAATCTCTTCCAGATCTTTGGAAATCAATAACTACACCTATACATACTGAACAATATGCATAGTGATAATTGTTGATTAACTTTCTAACAATAAACTTTAAACATCAGTTATTTTGTGTTGATCACAATTATTTCTTATTATAGCATTAAATTTACTGAGGGTTTTCTGTAAAATATCTGATATTATCTAGCAATTTTAGACTTGGTAGTTATAAAAATAAACGTAAATAAATAATTACATAATTCCAAAGCCCAAAGTATTTTTTATAAGTTGTGTAATTGTTCAGAATATGTTCACTCTCCCTTCTTCTCTCTTGCTGTGGGAAGAATAAATGTACCTGCCCGATTGATGTTTATCTTAGGAGTGTGACTTATTTATCAGTGGCATGTGAACAGATGTGATATACAAATGTCCAATAAATGCTAATTACTGTCACTTCTCATGAACTTCTGACAGCTGCCTAGAGAGTAAAATGTCCTATATAATAGATATCAATTTATTCTGGTTCCCCAAATGGGAAGTCACATCTTTTAAGCCTTAGATTTACCTTCAGCCTGAATCCAGGCCAAGTGGAGATGAGGAGAGTTAAATGGAATCTTAGCTAAACTGAAGACTCAGAAATGAGAAATAAATATTTTTGTAGTCTTTGGATTCACAGGTTCCTCATTTCTTTGACAAAATCTGTCCAATCTGTAGTGTTTAGAAAATATACACTTAAGGTATGCATTTGGAATACCTTAATGTTGTAAATATTAAATACCATAATATAAACATTTACTATCGTTTCAACAGTGTGATTTTACTAACCTCACAGACAAGGAAAGTCAAGACAGTAAAAATTTTCTGCTTATACTGACTACATTTGTCCATTACTATTGTGACATAGCAGTATATCTTGATGTCTCTGTGGCTTTTGTCATTGGTCTCAAGATGGCTGTTATAATTCCAGATAGGTATCAGCATTCAATACAAAATAATATGCAAAAGGAAATGGATAATATCTTCCTTTTACTTTTTTAATTGGGACATTTAAAGTTTTTCCAATAGTGATCCTGGAAGACCTCCTCTTATGCCTTATTATCAAGAACTGGGTCATATGACCACTAATACCTATAATGTAGGATGTACAGATGGGTAACACATTATCCTGATTGAGTTAGATAAATTATGATCCATTGATGAAGTCTACTGGAATATTTTCCCATATAAAATCTGGTTTCTGATAGTAAAGAAGTAGTTGTGGTGGATACTAGGAAGACAAGTAACAGTGATTTCTACTAAATTGTTTATTATGTCCTCCAATACTTCTCCCCATCTACTTGTAATGTCAAAGTATGATAATATACATACTTTGCACTATATATTTTAAAAACATTTTTTATACCTTAGAAAATTGTCCTACACTAACATTATAATAGGACTTAACTAACAGATGTTACACAGTTAATTGAAACAAGATAAGCACTAAAGTTAATTGAAGCAAATAAAATTCAGTAACAAGGTGGTCATCTTCACTTAAAGTTCATACTTAGTGGGCAGTCATCTCCATAACACAGTTAAAGAGAGTAAAATTTGATGTGTCAGAGTTAATGATACAGAAAGTGAAAAGAGATCATATTAAAATGCAGTACAGGTGCATAGTCTGAGAGAGTTTATGAGCCCTAGGTTTTATTATTCAAATTTTCTGATATATTGGATGTTGTATGTTATAATGCAATGTTCAGATGTTCAAGACAAGGTTGTAACTCTGTTATAAAAGCTTTGTAATGAAAAAGGATTTAGTCTCGGCAAGATAAGTCTCTCTATATGTCAGTCTCATGCTTTTAAAGATTATGTGAAACATAGCCATTTAATACTGAGTAACATTTAAAATGCCATCACACACCTAGCTTTTGCATACTGATTTAGCATTTTCATTTTCCATCTTATGTTATTATTTTACTCTAAGAATACAAACACAGCACCTTCTCTCAGCAATGCATTCTTTCTTGGTTTAGTTAACATCAATTTTAATAAAATTATTGTGTTACACTTTTTCTTCCTTTCTAGAAAAGCTAGTTCCTACCTGGGGTATAATTCAAGAAATATTCACAAGCATCTCCTTACTTGAAATGTCAATCCTTCTATTAGTTTTAAGAAAAACTCATCACTTCTACTAAAATAGAGATGATAGCAGCAATTAGCTTAGGCCATTCCCTACCTGTGGCCTTAATCGGACATATTAAAAAGTGTTTATCTAGTTTGCCTTTAATTCCTTCTGTTTTATTAAAAGATATAGAGTTATACCTCTTCCTATGTAAACAACTGGGAGAATGAGGATAATGTAAGCAGAAAAAGCCAAATTTCATGGGCAATATTATTGGGTCCAATAATGCTCTTAGTAATATCAATTTAGTATATTTCCTCTTAGGAATTTAGAAATGTGAACCTCAGTAAACATCAGAAAGGACAGAATCAACCTCTCAGGGTACCAAATGACCAAAAAAAAAAAAAATGAATTGCAGCAAGTAAAGATGCATTCTATGCTAAGTTCAATATGTAACATATCACTATGGAATCATGGATCATAGCTGACAACTGGATAAAATAAACTTCTGTGCTTATTACAATCTTTGGTAAAATTAACCATTGTGAACTATAGAGAAGTAAAGATTAATTTACTATTTTAACAAACTGTTTAAAGCATATATAGATAGATACAGAAGATATAATATGATTGATCTATATTGCCGATATTCTCAATTTTTAATGTATCACTCTGAAGCAAAAAAAAAAAAAACTTTTTCTAGTTGAAGGTGCTTTAAAAAACTTAATAAAAATGGGAGAATCAGGAATTCAGAAAGTAAAAGATTAAGTAGTTTTTTATTATTAAATGATGGGATGCAAAATATCAAAGATAATACTTATAAATTTATTATGCTACTCCTTTTATTTCCCCTTCAGTAAGAAAAGTTCAACACATGAAACCACATTCATATGTTTCAACAAACAATACAAGGAAAATGTATTTTTTCTTACTTTTTATCTTTCTTGATATTTTATGCCTTTGTAAGAAAAAATTTTAAGAAGGGACTAATAAAGTGTCATAGCATTTAAGAAATGTAGATGAAAAAAGAGAGAATAACCTTTGTAAATAAAGATATATAGATTTTTCCAATATGATTATGTAGTCATTCATGAAAGAGGGAAGAGTATATGTTGATATGTATACATAAACTCCATCTTTATTGGATTTCCTTCTCATTGAGGTCACCACAGATCACTGAGTATAGTTCCTTGTGCTATACAGTTGGTGCTCATTAGTGATCTGTTTCATACATAGTAGTGTGTGTATATCAGTCCCAGTCTCCCAATTCATCCCACCACCACCCCTTTCCCTGTTTGTATCCGTTTGCTTGTTCTCTACATCTATCTCTCTATTTCTGCCTTGGAAATAAGATCATCTATATGATTTTTCTAGATTCCACATATACACATGAAACCTATATGCAGGCCAGGAAGCAACAGTTAAAACTGGTCATGGAACAACAGACTGGTTCCAAATAGGAAAACGAGTATGTCAAGGCTGTATATTATCACCCTGCTTATTTAACTTATATGCAGAGTACATCATGCGAAACACTGAGATGGAAGAAGCCCAAGCTGGAATCAAGATTGCCAGGAGAAATATCAACAACCTCAAATATGCAGATGACACCACACTTATGGCAGAAAGTGAAGAGGAAGTAAAAATCCACTTGATGAAAGTGAAAAAGGAGAATGAAAAAGTTGGTTTAAAGTTCAATATTCAGAAAACTAAGATCATTGTATCTGGTCCCATCACCCCATGGGAAATAGATGGGGAAAGACTGGAAACAGTGTCAGACTTTATTTTTTGGGGGGGTTCCAAAATCACTGCAGATGGTGATTTCAGCCTTGAAACTAAAAGATGATTAATCCTTAGAAGGAAACTTATGACCAACCTAGATAGCATATTAAAAAGCAGGTACCTTACTTTGCCAACAAAGGTCTGTCTAGTCAAGGCTACGTACGGTTTTTCCAGTGGTCATGTATGGATGTGAGAGTTGAAGGAAAGAGCTGTGAAGAAAGCTGAGCACCGAAGAATTGATGCTTTTGAACTGTGGTGTGGGAGAAGACTTTTTTTTCTTTTTTTAAAAATTAATTTATTTATTTACTTTTTTTCTCATTTATTTTTATTAGTTGGAGGCTAATTACTTCACAACATTTCAGTGGGTTTTTTCATACATTGACATGAATTAGCCATGGAGTTACATGTATTGCCCATCCCGATCCCCCCTCCCACCTCCCTCTCCACCTGATTCCTCTGGGTCTTCCCAATGCACCAGGCCCGAGCACTTGTCTCTTGCATTCTACCTGGGCTGGTGATCTGTTTCACTATAGATAATATACATGCTGTTCTCTGGAAACATCCCACCCTCGCCTTCTCCCACAGAGTCCAAAAGTCTGTTCTGTACATCTGTGTCTCTTTTTCTGTTTTGCATATAGGGTTATCATTACCATCTTTCTAAATTCCATATATATATGTGTTAGTATGCTGTAATGTTCTTTGTCTTTCTGGCTTACTTCACTCTGTATAATGGGCTCCAGTTTCATCCATCTCATTAGAACTGATTCAAATGAATTTTTTTAACTGCTGAGTGATATTCCATGGTGTATATGTACCACAGCTTCCTTATCCATTCGTCTGCTGATGGGCATCTAGGTTGCTTCCATGTCTTGGCTATTATAAACAGTGCTGCGATGAACATTGGGGTGCACGTGTCTCTTTCAGATCTGGTTTCCTCAGTGTGTATGCCCAGAAGCAGTATTGCTGGGTCATATGGCAGTTCTATTTCCAGTTTTTTTTTAAGAAATATCCACACTGTTTTCCATAGTGGCTGTATTGGAGAAGACTTTTTAGAGTCCCTTGGACTGCAAGGAGATTCAACCAGTACATCCTAAAGGAGATCAGTCTTGGGTTTTCATTGGAAGGACTGATGCTGGAGCTGAAACTCCAATACTTTGGCCACCTCATGAGAAGAGTTGACTCATTAGAAAAGACCCTGATGCTGGGGGCAGGAGGAGAAGGGGAAGACAGAGGATTAGATGGCTGGATGGTATCACAGACTCAATGGACATGAGTTTGAGTAAACTCCGGGAGTTGGTGATGGACAGGGATGCCTGGCGTGCTGCGATTCTTTGGGTCACAAAGAGTCGGACATGACTGAATGAACTGAACTGAACTGAAGTTTAATTCTTGTAACTTAGAAAAGCATGATGATTAGTTTTTCAAACCATTAGAAAATCATAAGCTTTCTAGCAAAGTTTCATATATTCAAAAGTTATGTTTGAGTAAATTAAACACTCTCTAAACTATAATAAGTATGAGAGATTAAGGAGAAGTTATAGAAACCTGTCTTTCTGGGAAGATTAATTCAGGGACAAGCACATAAAACACACAAAATGACAGTAGTATGTTAAGGTATAAACTTGAAATGTTTTCATAAGGTCATAATTAACAGTTAGTTTTGAAGTGCATAAATAAAAACAAAATATAAAACCATACAGATGCATATGCACAATTTATACATACACACACACTTTTCAAATAGATTACAAATGAAGCCAAGCTGTAAGATCTCTATGGAGAGTAAAATAAATTAAACATAATTTAGATAAGTATGCCCAAATCTTTAAGATTCCATGACAATCAGTTAACCTTTCTATAGATTTCTTATACGTAAAACACAACGTTAGATGACATACTTTCTAAGATTCTTTATACCTATAAGGTTAAGTTATTGAGAGGGTAACAGGCAGGAAGGCCAGGGGTCTCCAAATGGAGGAAATAGGCTATTTCTTATCTTCGTCTTAAGCGGTAGGAGGAAACAAAATATCAACGTCAGATTTTTTTTTTCCCTTTATCTATACAAAATCAAAAGGAAGTTTCTCTTAAAATTCTGTGTTGCCAACAAGACACCTGGCTCCACCTGAACTTAATTTTCTCAAAAGTGAGCTCACCATTGCATTTTTCTTATGTAAATGTTTGTCTTAAGCTGTGTTAATGAATTATGTATTTACCCTAGACTCTGTCTTCAAGTTGGTTCTGCTTAAGACTCAGAAATGACTTGACAAACCAGTATGTTTTACTCATGCAAACGTTCTCTCAAGCTATGTTAATGAGACTGTATTTGCTTGAAAAGCTGCCTTTCTTCAAGATTCATGTTAATCATTTTATGGCCCAGGACAACTCACCTTTTGCCAATGTTATCGCAAAATGCATGTTTTGGGTGAGGGGCCTCGTGCCAGTCTCTGAGTTTTGAGACATTTCCTTTCTCTAATTAGCAGGCTGTTAGTAGCTATATAACATCCAGCTAAACACTAGCAGGAGGGGCACTCTTTCTACCTGCTTCTGATGTCTATGTCAGAAGGTTTCTCTATCTCTCTTATACTTTAATAAAACTTTATTACACAAAAGTTCTGAGAGATCAAGACTCATCACTGGCCCAGGATTTAATTATGCTCCTCCATAGGCTGAGAATCCCTCCATCTTTGTGGTTCAGCAACAACATTTCATTTTAAGTCTGTTAGAGAAAAGCAGCAGTTTAGAAGACAAACATAGAGCACAGCTGCTGCTGCTGCTAAGTTGCTTCAGTCATGTCCAACTCTGTGCGACCCCATAGATGGCAGCCCACCAGGCTCCGCCGTTCCTGGGATTCTCCAGGCAAGAACAGTGGAGTGGGTTGCCATTTCCTTCTCTAAAGCGTGAAAGTGAAGTCACTCAGTCATTTCCGACTCTTCATGATCCCATGGACTGCAGCCTTCCAGGCTCCTCTATCCATGGGATTTTCCAGGCAAGAGTACTGGAGTGGGTTGCCATTTCCTTCTCCAGAGCACAGCAGGGAAGTGTTTAAAATAGGAAAATCGAATAAAAATTATTTAATACAAAATCATTCCCCCTCTCATTTAACAACTTATCCCCCACAGATATCATCTAAAATAAAAATTGACAGAAAAAAATGTACCATGATGGACACCATTGTAGATATGTAAACATTAGGTTTGAACTATAGTTGTAGCAATAGAACTGCAATGGGAGAAATTAAAAAAGAAACTCCTTAAAGGATGAATCACTAGATTTTTGTGATTGATTATATACATGGGGAAAGAAGAAGAAAAGTCAAATACACTTAATTTATGAGGCTTGAACTTGGGGAAATTATATTATCATTAAGTTGGATGAGACAGGAGGGGAACTAGTTTTTGAATGGAAGATAACTACTTCACATCATGTCAAACTGAATTTAAGAATATAGATTCAAACACATTAAATGAGCAATTTAATGTACCTGATACAAGCCTGGTAGAGGTGTTAAAGGTGGAGTCCAGAGTATCAACTTCCTGAATGTAAAGACCCTGTATAAATGTTTTTCATCTTACTTTGTCAAAGAAAAATCAGTATAAAATTCTGGCACATAGTCTGGTAGATAATAGATTTTCAATAAATATCTATTGGAAGAGTGAATGATATATAAGCTCTTAAATAGATAAAGTAATAAGAAAAATACATAGAAAGAAAAACTGATTTCTTTTTTTTTTTTACTGAACACCTAGATTTAAGGACAAGAAGGATTTTTGAAAAATTAAGACAGAAATTTGCTAAACAAAAGAAAGAGGAAAAAGAGGGTAAAAAGAAAGGAGGAGAGTCAGGATTATAGTGTCATGATTGACAATGGTTGAGTATTTCAAGAATATAATTCACAGAACGATATTTCACGTTTCATATTTTCAGAAGAAATTATATACCAACATTCCAATTGGAAGAGTATAATAAACTTCTCATTCTAATCATGATTTTATCCTTTTGTCAACTCTGACTCATAATCTCAATTATGCTAGTAAATAACTTTTCCCCACAATCTTCAACATTCTGACTACTATTCTTCTTAGTCTTATAGCTTCTTGTCCTTTTGCTTGTTCATTTTATGTTAAAACTCTTTATACCTTATGGAAACTTTATCACTTATAAACTCCATTATATACTTACTTTTCCAATAAGCTTTTTAGTATACTTACCTAAACTAAATCCCTGACAAGAAAACAACACTTATCCCAAGAAGGACTGGAACTGTACCCCGGTGTGGGGAACTAAAGTAGGGGAAAGATTCCCACATTCAGAGAATCTTTCTCACTGATGGGGAAATCAGCTGGGACAGAAGGGATACATTTGAGTTTATCAGAGAAGGGTAAAGCAGTCAATCTGTGACAGACTGGATGGAATGAGAGCCACACCGACAACCTTTGTCTTGGCCCTACATGCGCCAGACTGGGATGCATGTCCTCTTGTGGACATTTAGGCCAGGAGCTGGAGCATGGGTACTAGAGGGCAATCCTGGGGTGAGGACTGCTTTTGGCTGCAAGGAGACAGCAAGAGGGAACAGGAGGGAGGAAGTCTGGAACAGGGAATGCCTTTGTACGAAAATTGAACTGCCATGGAAAGAGGGTGCTACTACTAAGTTACACACAGGGGATGGAGTAACAAATGTAGCCTCTCTTTTTCCACATGGCAGTGCCTGCTGCCAAGCAACAGAGAAGACCTGGACAGAGCTGCCTCTCACATGTCTGCAGAAGGGTGCCAGAGAAGGCCTGGCCAGAGCTTCACTTTGTGCATTGGCTGGTGGAAGCTAGAAAAACTTATTAATAGGGTCATATCTCTTGTTCCTCTGGCCATCAGCTTCCCTGAGCATCTGGCTCTACCAAGGCTCCCATAGTCCTAGCAGCCATGCCACCTCCAAGCCCTATTTGCACTGAGGCAGACTCAAGTCCGCCAGGTCAGCCTGGGGAGCAGACTTATGTGGATGCCCCCCCCCACAAACACCCAGATGGTGATAAAACCGCAAATGAGCCCCAGGGAAGGGGTAACTAAAGAAAAGGATTAAAAATATTTCCATCAGGTGTAGAAACTTCAAATTAAAGTCCAATGATCAATGGCAAATCAATGGGGAAACAATGGAAACAGTGGCAGATTTCATGTGTGTGTGTGTTGGCAGCGGGGAGGGGAGGGGGCTCCAAAATCACTGCAGATGGTGGCTGCAGCCATGAAATTAAAAGATGCTTCTCCTTGGAAGAAAAGCTATGACCAAACTAGACAGCATATTAAAAAGCAGAGACATTACTTTGCCAACAAAGTTTATCTAGTCAAAGCTATGGTTTTTCCAGTAGTCATGTATGGATGAGAGAGTTGGACTATAAAGAAAGCTGAGTGCCAAATAATTGATGCTTTTGAACTGTGGTATTGGAGAAGATGTGAGAGTCCCTTGTACTGCAAAATCAAACCAGTCCATCCTAAAATAAATCAGTCATGAATACACATTGGAAGGACTGATGCTGAAGCTGAAGCTCCAGTACTTTGGCCACCTGATGCAAAGAACTGACTCCTTAGAAAAGACCCTGATGCTGAGAAAGATTGAAGGCAGGAGGAGAAGGGAACGACAGAGGATGAGATGACATCACTGACTCAATGGACATGAGTTTGAACAAGCTCTAGGAGTTGGTAATGGACAGGGAAGTATGTTGTGCTGCAGTCCATAGGGTCACAACAAGTTGGACATGACTCCACAACTAAACTGAAATAGGTAGACCTTGTGTCTATGGTATATATGAAAGGGCAATATGTCTTCCCACAAATGAAAACAATCTAGCTTGGGCAGCTGTGGACTTTTGGGGCAAATGCATGTGGGAATAGGGCCAGATTAGAGTCAGAATTGCCCACACAGGTCTCATAGAAGGTCCAGAGACTGGTCTGGAGGCATTGGAGGGCTTCCTGGGGAAGAAGAGGTAGGCTATGGCTCATGGCAGGGGTAAGGACACTGACAGCTGAGACCCCAGGAAGACATTTGCTATTATTTTTGTTTTGATTCATTCTGTTGTTGGTTCTGTGTTTTTGTTTTTGTTTTTTAATCTCTGTTATTGTGGTTGCTTATTGTTATTATTATTTAAACTTTTATGTAGACCTTTGGAACTTTTTATCATATTTTTAAGTTTTAAAAGAAAATCTATTTTACTTTGCTTTTTTGTTGTTCTGTGCTTTTTTAAATCATTTTTCTTTGTTGTGCTTACTTTGCTTTATTCTTCAGTTGGCCCCCTGCTTTAGTTTCATTTTTTTTGTTTTGGCTTTTTTATATTAGTTTTTTTTTCAATTGTTTGATCTCAGTTTTGGATTTTTGCTTGTTTTCTGGTTGCTCTCTTTTTTCCCCCCTTTCATTCTGTTTCTGTTTCTTGTTTGTGCGTGTGTCTTCCTTTGTTCTTATTTCTGTTTGCTTGATTTTGTTTTTATAATTTGCCTTAGTTTTTGTTTTTAAAGGATTATTTAATCCTTTTTATTACCATCATGAGTGGCTTTTGGGGTCTTGGTTCCTTGATTGATAATCAGGCCTGAGCCTTTGAGATGGGAGCACCAAGTTCAGGATACTGGATAGCCCAATAATTCTTGGCACCATAGAATATTATTACTCAGAAAGGGCTCTCATGAAGGCCCTGGTCTGAATACAAACTCAGCTCCATCCAGCACAGGATGCCTCATGCCAAACAAGGAAGATAGGAATGCCAACCCAACCATCAGCAGACAAGCTGCCTAAAGTAATACTAAGCCCACAGGCACTCCAAAACACACCACCTGACATGGGCCTGTCCATCAGAGGGGGAAAACTCAGCTTCACTAACCAGACCAAAGGAACCAGTCCCACCCTCCCCCCAACCATGAAGCCTGCACAAGCCACTAGACCAAACTCATGCACTGGGAGCAGATACTAGAAGAATGTGAACTATGATAGTCCAGCCTGGAGAAAAGCAACTTCAAACACAGACAAAATGAAAAAAAAAAAAAAACAGAAATATCATGCAAATGAAGCAGCAAGTTAAACCGTACAAAACCAAATAAAAAAGAGGAAATAGGCAGTCTTCTTGAATAAAAATTCATAGTACTGATAGTAAATTTGATCCAAAATCTCAGAAATAGAATGGAGTAAATACAAGAAACATTTAACAAAGACGGAAAAGAACTAAATAACAGTGATGAACAACACACAAATTGAAATTAAAAATGCACTAAAAAGAATCAACAGGAGATATTTGAAGCAGAAGAACCAATAAATGAGCTGGAAGATATAATGGTGGAAACAACTGCAGAGAAGCAGAATAAAGAAAAAAATAATGAAAAAGATTGAAGATAGTCTCAGAGACATTGAGACAACTTTAAAAGCAACATTTGGCTTATACTGGTCCCAGAAGAAGGGAAAGAGAAAATATTTAAAGAGATTATAGTAAAGAAAGCAAAATTCCTAACATGCAAAAGGAAATAATCAAGTCCAGTAAATGTAGACAGTTCAGTACAGGAAAAACCCAAGGAGAAACATAAAGAAACACACAATATTCAAAATAGCAAAATACAAACACAAAGAAAAAATATTAAAATCAGCAATGGAAAAACAAACATAGAAGGGAATCCCCATAAGCTTAATACCTGATCTTTCAGCACATATTCTACAGCCAGAAGGGAGTGGTATGATATAGTTAAAGTAATGAGAGTGAAAAACCAATAATCAAGATTACTCTACCCAGCAAGGATATCATTGAGATTTGACAGAGAAATAGAAACCTATTAGAAAAAGAATAAGAGCAATAGCAACAAAAAACAAAACTTATTTTTTCTTTATTCTGCTTTAGTAAAATAGAATAAATTGTGAAGATCAAAGTGGAAATCAATAAGTGAAAAAACATGAAATTAATAGTAAACATAAATGAAACCAAAGCTGGTTCTTTGAGAGGATAAATAGATAAACTATTAGCCAGATTCATTAAGGAAAGATAAAAAAAAAAAAGGAGAAGACTCACATCAATAAAATTAGAAACAAAAAGGGAGAAGTTACAACTGATTCCACGAAATACTAAAGATCATGCAAGGCTACTACCAGCAGCTGAAGAAAGTGAAAGTGTTAGTTGCGTAGTAGTGTCCAACTCTGTGACCCCATGGACAGTAGCCCAAAAGACTATAATGGAATTCTCCAGGCAAGAATAGTAGACTGGGTTGCCATTCCCTTCTCCAGGGGATCTTCCAGACCCCAGGATTGAATCCAGGTCTCCTTCATTGCTGGAAGATTCTTTACCTTCTGAGCCATCAAGCAACCTAACTACAAGTAGCTACATGCCAAAAAAATGAACAACTTGTAAGAAATGGACAAATTATTAGAGAGTACAAGATTTCAAGACTGAACTAAGAATAAATCTAAAATATGAACAGAATAATCACATGCACTGTAATTGAAACTGTGATTAAACATCTTCCAACAAAAACAATTCCAGATGACTTCACAAGTGATTTTAAAATGTTTGCAGAGGAGCTAAAACCAATTCTTCTCAAACTCTTTCAAAAATGACAGAGGAATGAACACACCCAAATTTATTCTATGATACAAAAATCAGACAAAAATATCAGCAAAAGAAAGTGTTGGCCAATATCACTGATGAAAAAAGTGCAGAAATCCTTAACGAAATATTAGCAAACAGAATTCATCAGCTCATTAAAAAGAGTATACACCACGAGCAAGTGGGTTTTATCACATGGATGCAAGTTTTCTTCAATATATGCAAATCAGTCAATGTGATACACCATATTAACAAGACCACATGATAATCTAAATAGATACAGAAATAGTTTTGGGCAAACTTCAACACCCATTTGTGATAAAACAAAAACAACAACAACAACAAAAAACCTCCAGAAAGTGGGCATGGGGGAAACCATCTCAACATAATAAAAGTTCGTATATGACAAACCCACAGCAAACATAATTCTCAATGGTAAAAAATTGAAAGCATTTCTTCTAAGATCAGGAACAAGATCCACTCTTGCCAATACCATTTAACATAGTTTTGAAAGTCCTAGTCACATCAATTAGAGAGAAAAAGAAACAAAAGCAATCCAGATTGGAAAAGAAGAAGGAAAACTGTGACTGACTGGAGATGATGTGATATTGTACATAGAAAACCCTAAAGATGCCACCAGAAAAACATTAAAGCTAATTAATGAATTTAGGAAGTCTCAAGACAGAAAATTTATGTACGGGAATCTCTTGCATTACTATAGACTAACAACAAAAAATCAGAAGGATAAATTAAGGAAACATTCCCAATCACCATTGTAATAAAATAATAAAATACCTAGGAATAAACCTGCATTAGAATACAAAAGCTATGTATTCAGAGCCGTATTTATATGGCACTGTTAAATAAATCAAAGACAACTGACACAGATGGAGATATATATATGATGTTCTTGGAATGAAAGACTCACTATTATGAAAATTACTATAATATCCAAGGCAATCTGCTGATTCAATGCATTCTCTATCAAATCACCAATGGCATTTTTAAACAAAACTAGAACAAAAACATAACAATTTGTTTGGAAATACAAAAGATTCTGAATTGCCAAAGAAATAATGAAAAACAATAAAAAATGGAGCTAGAGGAATCAACTTTCCTGACTTCAGACTATACTACAGCAATACAGTTATCAAACCAGTATGATACTGGCACAAAAACAGAAATAATGACCAACTGAGCAAGATAGAAAGCCCACAAATAAACTAATGCACCTATGGGCATCTTTGACAAAGGAGGCATTTTTGTTCACAGTTTCAATTTCAGTGCTTCTGATAAGTCTGTTCATAATTTCTATTTCTTCCTGGTTCAGTCTTTTGTAAGAATTTTTGCATTGCCTACAAGTTTTTCATTTTATTAACATATAAGTGCTCATATCAGTCTTTTATGATCCTTTGTATTTCTACATTGTCTGTCATAACCTCTCCTTTTTCATTTCTAATTTTTTGATTTGATCTTCTCCCTTTTGTTCTTGATAAGTCTGGCTAATGGTTTGTCAATTTTATCTTCTCAATCAACTTTTAGTTTTATGATCTTTCTTATTGTTCCCTTCCTTTCATTTTCATTTATTTCTGCTCTGATATTTATGATTGTTTTCCTCCTACTAGCTTGGCTTTTTTCCCTCTAGGAGTAAACCTACTGAAAAAGTCCAAAGACCATACACAGAAAACTTTGAGACACTAATGAAAGGAATCAAAGACAACACAAACAGAGAGATATATCATGCTATCAGATTGGAATAATTAATATTGTGAAAATGACTACACTACCCGAATCAATCTATAGATTCAGTGCACTCCCTATCAAATTATCAGTGGCATTTTCCACAGAACCAGAACAAAATATTTCAATATTTGTATGTAAACACAAAAGAATCTGACTAGCCAAATTTATCTTGAGAAAGAAAAATGGAGTTAGAGGAATCAGCCTTCCTTAATTCAGAATATACTACAAAGTTACAGTCAACAAGACAGTATTGTGTTGGCACAAAAATAGAAATATAGACAAATGGAACAATATAGAAAGCCTAGAGATAAACAAAAACATCTATGGCCACCTGATCTTTGAAACAGAAGGCAATGATATACAATGGAGGAAAGACAGTCTGGAGAGACTGGGCACTGGGAAAGTGGTGCTGGAAAAACAGGACAACTACATATAAAAGAATAAAATTAGGATACTCCCTAACAGCTAAACAAAAATAAACTCAAAGTGGATTAAATACCTAAACATAAGTCCATAAGCTATTAATATAAAACTCTTAGAGGAAAACATAGACAGAACAAAATGGGCAGATGACTTAAACAGAGATTTCTCCATAGAAGACATACTGATGGCCAACAAACAGATGAAAAAACTGCTCACTGTCACACAGTATTAGAGAAATGCAAATCAAAACTACAATGAGTCATGACCTCACTCTGGTCAGAATTGCCATCATCAAAAATATACATAAATGAAAAATGCTGGAGAGGATTTGGAGAAAACGCAATCCTCTAGCACTATTGATGGGAGTGTAAGTTGATACAGACATTATGTAGAAGAGTATGGAGATTCCTTAAAAAAAAAAAAAAGACTATGAGTAAAACTACTATATGACCCAACAATCCCAATACTGGGTGTATAACCCGAGAAAGCCATAAAATTCAAAAAGATGCATAAACCCCAGTGTTCATTGTAGCAGTATTTACAATAGGTAAGACATAGAAGCAATGCATTTACAATAGGTAAGACATAGAAGCAATGTATATGTATTATTTACAATGTATATGTATTATTTACAATAATTTACAATAGGTAAGACATAGAAGCAATGTATATGTCCATCAACAGATGATTGGATAAAGAAACAGTGCTATGTGTGTGTGTGTGTGTGTGTGTGTGTGTGTGTGTATACATATATATATATACATATACATATATATATACATACATACATATATATATATATACACACACACACACACATATATATATATAATGGAATATTCCTTGGCCATAAAAATGAATGAATTTGAGTCAATTCTAGTGAGGTGAATGAACATAGAGCCTGTTATCCAGAATGATGAAGTAAGTCTGAAAGAGAAAAAAATCTTAATGCATATATATGCAATCTAGAAAAATGTCATTGATGAACCTATTTCCAGGGTAGGAAAAGAGCCATAGACATAGAGAACAGACCTGTGAACACAGTGGAGGAAGGAGAGGGTGGGCTGAGTTGAGAGAGTAGCATTATAATGTATACATTAAGACATGTAAAACTGATAGATAGTGGGAAGTTGTTGTATAACACTGGGAGCTCAACTTGGTGATTTGTATCAAGGTGTGGGAAGGGAGGGAGATTCAATAGGGGAGGGCATATATATATATGTGTGTGAGTGTATGTATATATATATATATATATATATATATATATATATATATATATACTTATGGCTTATTCACATTGTTGTATGGTAGAAATCAAGACAACTTTGTGTGTGTGTGTGTGTGTTGAAATAGAATTTATTTAAATATTTCTTTGTTTACACAAGATTAAAAGTTTGGCTTTCAGCACATATCCAGAGCACTGTAACAGCCTTCAGAAATAATAAAATTGTAAACATCAATGAACACTCCAAATCTTCCTTAAACATAATATGAGAAGCTCCAGTCTAATATTCTTTAAGGCAAAGTTGTATTAATTTTCACAAATTTTACATTTTGTAGTGTTTATAATTTAAGAGATCAATGTAACATTCCCCCAAAAAGCTGTTGGAAGCATCATCATTGCTTCAAAACTGTATGTAATACTATGTGCCAGGAAGAGAGAGAATAGAGGTTTGTCAATTCTGCATTGCATAGAAATAAAACTCTATTAAAATGAAACTCTAGAAAACTCTACTGAAAGCCTTTCATTAAAAAATATAACAACTATAAAAGAATTATCCTTCAGTTAAAAAAATACATTTTAAAAAGAAAAAAAAAATGTAACAACTTTCTGCTTTAATTTTCAATAAGCCAGGAAATTGATCTCAAAATTTGAGGCCTTACCACACAATGCCTCAAATTCTAAGGTATTATTTTGATCTACACCAATTTTATAAAAGGCTAATTGTCCCATTTTAACAACAGTCTGAGTATTGTGACACACACATTTTTGTAAAGCAATTATTCTCCAATTTAAAAAAAAATGAATGAATGAATTTATAAACATTAAAGGAACCTTTTCATCTTGATCCTTTTCTAGTTGCAATTATTTGCCTTCAGCTTCTCTCAACCATTCACATTTACAGGAATTACTATTTGCCTTCACAGTTACTTCTGTCCCCTTACTCTCTATATACTTAAAATCTATGTATCTCATTCTGCTTTTTCTTGATTTACAAACAGTTTTATTCTATCTTCACTGCCAAATGAGTTGTCCACAAATGAGTGGATCAGAACGACAAATGTTTATTACTTTTTCACATTACCTATTGTTTTCTGAGTTCACTAAAGTTCTTCTCAAAACATCTCCTTCATTTTAGGGTCCAAGATAAAGGAGAAACCTATATTTGTAAAACAAATTTCTCAGGGTATAGAAAAAATAATGCTGTGGTAGAACCACACAATAGTTATTAAAAAGATTATACTGAGAATTTGTAAACCATAATTTCTTTGGTCAAAGTAAGTCACATGCAATATCATCCATGTAGCCATGGTTTACATACCCTCCCCTCCCTGCAGAGGGGCTTCAAAGAGCTTTCAAAGTGGCAAGAGAGTAAAATAATATATATTTTGCAAATCTTTAAAGCAGTCAAAGCCATCTGCTAATAGTGAAAGAACAAGAATTGTGAGTGAAAATTGAAAGATATGGGAAATATTTGGCACAGCAAGAATAGAAAGAGGGTAATATGTGGGCTTCCCTGGTGGCTCAGTGATAAAGAATCTGCTGGTCAATGCCTGCAATACAGGAGGCATGCATTCAGTCCCTGGGTCAGGAAAACACCCTGGAGAAGGGTTTGGTGACCCACTCCAGTATTCTTGCCTGGGAAATCCCATGAACAGAGGAGCCTGGTGGGCTAGAGTCCATGGGGTCGCAAAGAGTTGGACATTACTAGTGGCTAAACCACTACCCCTTAGTGCATGTCAAAGCAGTGATGTATATCCCTCACATGAAGAATAACATCAAGCAATAGGGAGCAGTTAGAAACATTTTAATTGACTATCCAACATGAATTTCTGTTGTCAATTAAGATTATGATGGTTTTGCTGAAACCAAATACAACTCTTGCCACATCCAACAAGCCAAGCTCCAAAACTGAAAACTTACCACCATTGGTTAAACTCGTTTTAAATTCTTTGATGTTGGATATCATGAGAGTAATTCCCAAAGACATGCTGAGTGGATCCACTTAAAAGTTAAGGTTATTTACTCCAGCATTCTTTCTTGCTTGGCATATTTCTATATATTTTTTGTGTCTCTTACCTTCTCCCTATTCTTGTTGTGCCAAATATTTCCCATACCTCTCAGATTTTCACTCACAGTTCTTGTTCCTTCACTACTAGCTTTAACTGTTTTAAAGATTTGTAAAATATATATTATTTTACTCTCTTGCCCATTTGAAAATTCTTTGAAATTTATTTTATCATCTCTGTCTTCTTTCAGCACACAGATTATGAGTTTCTTCGGTGACTGATCCCTCTCCATTAGTGTGCTTAAAACTATGAAATTTGGAATCCAGCAGACTTGTATTTGAACTAAGACTGTTATCATATGAGGGTGGTAAAATATAAAAGCATTAATGCTTACTTCATGAGAGTAATATGAGTATTAACTGAGACAGTATAATTTACCAGCTTAAAGTATAATAAGTAATAATAAAAATTAATTTTCTGCTCAATTTATGTTAATTTCCACTTATTTTCTATTGCTAAAGCAATTTGTATCATCCATCATATAATTTTCACTAGACTGTGAGGTACTCAAGCAGAATGCATCTTCTTTGTAGCTATAGATCTGAGTTATATAAGATTTAAGATATAGAAAACACTCAATGACTAGATGACAAATGAATGTCAAAATGAATGCTTTAATTTCTAGAATTAAGTTATCTTTCCATCTTACTCTGAGAATGTCATCCATAAATATCCTTTTATGTGTTTTATCTCCTTGTCAACAGATACTTTCTTTTTTTTTAAGCAGATAGCTTACATTTGTTTTTATTAAAACAGATACTTTCTTTAACTTATATTTGATTGTTTAAAAAATGGCTACAATTTTCTACATCTTTGTGTTTTAACACCCTATAAAATGGAACTCTTCAACTTGTCCACTCACAAGGTGGAATCTAATCCTTATTCCTAGGATTAGAGTTGGTCTTATGATTTTGTTGGGGGAGTATGTAATTTCCTTGGTTCTGTCTCGCTGCAGCAAAAAATTTAAATGATAGACCAGTGTGACAGCTCAGTTTTATTTGGTAAACCAGTGTTACTGCTTGGTTACAGCTCAGGTTTATTTGCAAGCAAATTAAAATACATCCTTGAGGTGTGAGGGCAGGCCAACCCCAAAGAAGAGAGGGGCTCAATTTTGGCTCCTTTTTATATCTTTCATTTTTCTCCTTCCCCTGAGCCTACTCTATGCAAATTGGGCTAGCCAGGAGAGCTGTCTTTGTCACCTGAGATTCTCACTCCCATCCTTGGATTTTCTTTTGTTTCATTTTTGCAGACTTTTTCTTTGTCTTTTAGCAACCACTGTTTTGGACTCCTATTCTAACTACCTAACATTCCCCCCTCAAGAGATGGAAGGCCAGGTTCTTTGCAAGTAGGGGCATCAAGGCCTCTCTGGCTACTTCCTGCTGAGCTGGGATGGCGAGGGGCATCAGGCCTCCCCCTCTTGCTAGTCTCAATCCTCAGAGTCCTTATAACAGTGTCCATCTAAGGGTGAGTGATATTTTCCATGGTCAGGTGTAGTTTTATATATCCTTGTTCAACTGGCACTGCATATTGTAGCTTGTTGACCTTGGCAGAGACAAAATGGATTATACAATTGATAAAATATGGAACAATCATAGCAGCATCAACACTGTGATAATGAGGATTAGTAGGGTCATTAGCCAACTCCAAATTCCATATCACCAGGAGAAGGATCCCCCAAAAGTAATTGTAACCACTCCGAGGACTCCAGATTGTTCTTTGAGATCCAACTGGATCTGAATATTTTTCCTGAGGAATGTGTGACTTTCCTTAACTTAGCTGGAGGTATTTACCAAGAAGCAACACATCTCATCAAGATGGCTCAAGTCCCTCCTTGTTCAGGGGTCAGGCGATCTATCTCCTGTCTATTTTGGGAAATGATGCCTGCCAAGCTGTGTTGCCTCTTTAGAACCATCCTGAGAAATCTTATCCCCAGAAACTTAATTTTTGGAGTGTTCATTAGAATGTCACTTATTTATAGTCCTGAATAGGTATCTGAAATCTCCCAAGGGCTCACAGGTGTGTTGAGTGCCCTCTTCTGTTTTCTTCAATGACTTGACTCATGAGCAGTGAATCCAGGAGTCATGTCCTGGTACCTTGACTGCTGTGGGAATAGAAAATATTACAGGGTAAGGATCCTTCCATATGGCCTTCAGTTGAGGCTTTGGGAATCTTACTTTCAAGATATTAATTAGGACTTGAGTCCCTGGAGCATATACTGGTGGCTCTTTAGAATTTTTTGGGTCCTGGTTGACACCCCACAAATGTACATCCTGTTGGAATTGTCAAATGGCCATGGTATAAGACCAGAGTGTCTGAGCCTCTGGATCTAGGGAGAGATCATTGACATTAAAAAAAAAAAAAATCTCCCATATAGCATCTCATAAGGACTAAGACCAACCTGTTTTTAGGGACAATACAGGTGCAGAGGAGAGCTATTGGTAAAGTCTCTTTCCATCCCAGGGAAGTCTGCTGAGTTATCTTTTATATCACTGATTTTAAGAACTGGTTGGCTCATCCTACTTTTGCTGAAAACTGAGGTCCCCAGGCACAATGAAGATAAGTAATGCCCAATGCTTTAGATAACCCTTGGGTGACCTTAGAAGTGAATGATGTCCATTGTTACTTTGTAATGACCTGGGCAGACCAAAGCTGAGAATGATTTCATGGAGCAATTTTTATACCACCTCCTCAGCCTTCTCAGTCTGGGTGGGAAAGTCATTGGATGGCCTGGGCCAGCTGGAATCCTCGAGCTCCTTGGGGGTTGTTTAATTGGCAAGTGGGACAAGAGGAGACCACTTACCTTATAGTTGTCTGGAGGTTTGTTCCTCTAAAGGACCTTTCTAGTAAATTTTGGAGGGTCTTCTCCCCAAATGAGAAGCATGTAAGGAGTTAACCAACTCCCATTGGAGTTACCCAGGCAAAAAAAGGAGTCCCTCCTTTTGGAACAATACCATATGATCTTCTTGAAAGCCCTTACTCTTAGCTTTAAGAGTCTGACCTTCAGTATATGAAGGAATTTTGAGCAAATTAGTCTGTGGAACAAGATGGCAAGTACTATGAGGTCATTATTCTGTAATGCTGCTTTTTTAGCTCCCTGATTGGCTGCTTAGTTCCCTCGCACCACGTCCATGCTCCCTTTTTGGTGTCCTTTACAATGGGAGACTGAAACCTCAGTAGGAAGATGGACCTCCTCCAAGAGCCTAAGGATTTGATTGCCATATTTGATTGGGGACCCTCGGGTGGTCATGTGACCTCTTTCTTTCCGAATATAAGCATGTGCATGTAGCAACAGAAAGGCATACTTGCAGTCAGTATAAATGGCTACTCTTTTTCCTTTTCTCAGCTCTAAAGCTCAAGTCAGGGCTTTGAGCTCAGCTAATTGAGCTGAAGTATCCAGTGGCAAAGGTTTAGACTCTGTGGTCCCAAAATTGGAGATTACTGCATATCTGCCTCTTTTTTTTTTTTTTCCATCCAATACAAAGCTTCTTCCATCAGTGTACCAGATTTCCTCAAGATTGGTCAGAGGATCTTCTGACAGTCTGTCTGGAGGTTTTGTCCATTGGTCCAAGGTTTATAGGCAAGAGTGGAAGGGGGAAGAGCCCTCAGGGGTAGGCAGGAGGATAGCTGGGTTAAGAACATCACAAGGGGATATAGTCAGGCCTGGATTTTCCATCAGCACTGCTTGATATCTGAGGATCCTTTGATCAGACATCCATAAATGGCCTCTCCCATTTAGAAATTGTTCCCCTTGGTGTCTGGTAAAAATAGTTAGCTTGCCCCAAAAAGAGTTTTAAAGCTACTTCTATCAAGACTTCAATAGCTTCAAGATTTTGAAGGTAGGGAAGCCAGCCTCAGGCAGTTGTGTCGAGCCTCTTGGATAAGTAAGCTACAGGTTAGGGCTCAGGTACAAACCTTTGAGTTAACACTCTTAAGGCTATTCCTTCCTTTCATGGACATAAACTTGGAATGCTTTTTATGGGTCTGGCAACCTCAAGATGGCTGCTTCAGTTAAGGCTTTTTTTAGTTTAGCCTCTGTCTTCTTTTGAGGAGTTCCCCACATCAATAGGATTGAATCATCCCGTCTCTTCAAACTTTCATGTAAGGGCTGGGCAATTAGACCATAAATGGGTATCCAGAATCTACAATACCCAGTTAGCTCTAGGAAAGCTTGCAATTGTTTTCAAGTTGTGGGCGAGGGCAACTGGAGCATTCCTTGTACTCAATCAGAGGACAGCCTCTTGGACCCATGTGTAATCTGAACTCCTAGATAAGAGACATTTCTTGACCATCTGTGCTTTAGCATGGGAGACTTTATATCCCTTCTACACCAAAAAGTTTATAACCTGAATTGCATGTTGTTGGGCATTTTTCACATCTGGAGAGCAGACTAGTAGGTCATCTGCATACTGTAATATTTTCCCATTAGGCCCCAGGTCCATATCTAGGAGATCATGGCTAAAAGCCTGCCAAAACAGGTTGGAGCTATCTCTGAACCCTTGAGGTAATACTGTCCAAGTCATCTGTTGGTGTTTTTCTCCTGGAACCTCCCACTCAAAGGCAAAAAGATATTGGGTTTCTTTAGCCAGTGATATGCAAAAGAATGCATCCTTGTGATCCAGGACTATAAACCACTTGGCAGTGAGTGGGATTTCTCCTACGCTTATATAGGGAATGGGTACTGTGGGATAGAGGAGGACTACAGCTTCATTTATGATCCAGAGATCTTGAATCATTCACCAGGTCTCGTCCTTTTGCTTTACAGGGAGGATAAGGGTTTTACACAGAAAATTTATGGGGACCAATAGCCCACAGGCAAGGAATTTACTTACTAGAGGCTGTAGTCCTTCCCAAGCTTCTCTTCTGAGGTGGTATTGTTTCCGGTTTGGAAACCTAGTGGGCTCTTGGAGGACAATGATGATTGTTCAGCTTGGTGGGCTCATCCAGAAGTCCCCAGTCCGACACCTGGGTGTTAATTCTGTCCTCCCATAGTTTTTGCTCCCTCCTTATTGGAGAGGGTGTAATAGATTCCTCAGTAGTAACCAGAAGAGGCAGGGTTCTAGGGGTTGAAAAGCTTCCCATCACAAGGGTGGTCTCCAGTTTGGTGAGCATATCCCTTCCCAATAAGGGTGGTAGGACACTCAGGGACCAACAGAAACTGGTGGGAAAATGTTTGTCTGTCCCAGCAACAAAGAAGTGCTCAGGTGAATATTTTTTGCAATTGTTTTTTTTCCTGAAGCACTCAAAATGGTACAGATTTGGGAGGAGAAGGCTCTGGAGTAGGAGATCAGGACAGAGAAGGTAGCCCCTGTGTCAACCAAAAAATTTTCAGATCTACCTGCCACATCCTGTTGCACCCTTGGCTCCAGCCCCATGATGGTTATCTGTGACAGTCAAGCCTATTGAACCATTATGAGGGAAGACTTGGAGGTTTACCTTGAGGCTCTTGGGTCCCAAGGGCAGAGTGCCACTCAATGTCTCAATTGATGGCATTTGTAGCAAGCCATTTTAGGAGGCTTGTCACAGTTTGGACACTCTTTGCCCCAATGTCCCGCCTATCTACAGATTAGGCATTTGCCTCTTGCCTTGTCTTTTAAGGAGTTGGGGGTTGCTATAGGACTTCCCTGGAGGGCGGCCAGCATGTGGGCATGCCTTGTCTCTTTCCTTTTCTCCCTTTCTTGTGCCTTGGCCTCCCTTTCCTGTTCTCTGTTATAAAAGGTATTGATGGCTGTCTGGAACATCTCATCTAATGAAGCAGCAGGGTCCTGCTGCTGTAGCTGTTATAACTTTATCCTGATGTCTGATGTACATTGGAAGAGGAATTTATCCTTTAAGATCACCTGTCCCTCGTAAGAATCTAAGTCCAGATTGGTGTAACTCTTGGAGGGTCTCATTTAGCCTTTCCAGAAAGGCAATGGGGTTCTCATTGCACTCCTGAGTTATTGCTGAGACCCAGACATAGCTGATTACTTTATTCTGGGCTTTTAGTCCTCCCTTTACATAGATCAGACAATGACCCCAGGTGTGCTCAGGATCATTATAATTCCAGTTAAGATCTGAGGAGGGAATTGCAGTTTCCCCCACTGGGTATTTATTGTTTGGCATGTGAAGTCCCATAGCATACCTTTGGGCTTCGTTTAAGACCCTAACATACTCAGGTTCAGATAAAGTTTGACTAAATATGACCATTATGTCCTTCCACATCAAGTCAAAAGCCAAGGTAATGATTGGAATGTATCTATATATTTGCCTGGGTCATCTGTATAGCTTCCCAGGTCTTGTTTGATCTGTCTTAGTTATAGGAGGAAACAGGGCTTATAGACCTGGCTTGGTCTGAATTATCCTGCAGTTTCAACTAAGGGACATACTCTAGTTGGCTTATGTGGAGGGAGTACTCCAGATGTTGGGCATGTTTGCATATGAGAAAGGACCACCAGGCAGCTTGGGAACCATGGAAGGTGAGCTTTCACGGGGGGTGGGGGCTTCATTCTCTTGGCTGTCTGTGCCTAATATCATTTGCCTAATAAACTCAACTTTAGGGTATACAGAAAGCCCATACTTAAGACAGAGTTCCTTCTTATCCCTTATTCAGAAGAAAACTCGAACATAGGGAATCTCTGTCCATTTGCTTTGTCTTTTGCAGAATAAATATAGCTACAGGATGGTATCCTAACATAAACTCCCAACCTCGGGCCAGTGTCCCTCATCTCCCAGAGGATACTGTGGCCATGCAGTGGCACTAAAGAATTTTAAGTGACTTCTCCTAAGAGTTAGAGGATTAAACAGTCTCCAGTTATTAAGGATATATCTCAAGGGCATCTCTTGGGAAGTGGATTGGTTATTTCCCATCTGAAAGACAGTGATGACAGGGAGGAAAAGAAAAAAAGAAAAAAACCAATAAACCTCCTTCCATTTTTATGGGAGGACTTCCTTAGGGGTGAGTCTTCCTGAAGTTTATCCTACCCAGGCTGGATTTCGGTGTCCCCTAGGTCTCCAGCATGACCAGTGCTGGGTAGGTTTAAGGGGTTGTAATCTTAATTCATTGCTGATTTGCTACCATGAATGGTAATAGATACCATGATGTAAAGCAATCCAAGTCTGTACCCTGAGACTGGAAACTTGGTGAAACAGTAATAAGGCTTATCCTCTTATTGCTCTAAGGGAATGTAAGCCACTGATTTCTTTCCCTAGTCCTCCATAAGAGCAGTTTAGGATATTTCCAAAGGTAAATATTTCAATGCCATAGACCCACTTTAGGTAATAACAGAAGCAATGACAAAAGTGTTGATTATCTGGTCCTGTCACAGGCATTCAGTTCAGTTCAGTTCAGTCGCTCAGTCGTGTCCGACTCTGAGACCCCATGAATCGCAGCACGCCAGGCCTCCCTGTCCAACACAAATCCCTGGAGTTTACTCAAATTCATGCCCATTGAGTTAGTGATGCCATTCAGCCATCTTATCCTCTGTCGTCCCCTTCTCCTCTTGCCCCCAATCCCTCCCAGCATCAGGGTCTTTTCCAACAAGTCAACTCTTTGAATGAGGTGGCCAAAGTATTGGAGTTTCAGCTTCAGCATCAGTCCTTCCAATGAATAGCCAGGACTGATCTACTTTAGGATGGACTGGTTGGATCTCCTCGAAGTCCAAGGGACTCACAAGAGTCTTCTCCAACATCACAGCTCAAAAGCATGAATTATTTGGTGCTCAGCTTTCTTCATAGTCCAAATCTCACATCCATACATGACCACTGGAAAAACCATAGCCTTGACCAGACAGACGTTTGTTGGCAAAGTAATGTCTCTGCATTTTTTTTTTTCATTTATTTTTATTAGTTGGGGGCTAATTAGTTTAGAATATTATAGTGGTTTTTTGTCATACATTGACATGAATCAGCCATTAAAAAGAATTCATTTGAATCAGTTCTAATGAGATGGATGAAACTGTCTCTGCTTTTTAATATGATATCTAGGTTGGTCATAGCTTTCCTTCCAAGGAGTAAACGTTTTTTAATTTCATGGCTGCAGTCACCATGTGCAGTGATTTTGGAGCCCCCCAAAATATAAAAAATAAAGTCTGACACTGTTTCCACTGTCTCCCCATCTATTTCCCATGAGGTGATGAGACAAGATGCCATGATCTTAGTTTTCTGAATGTTAAGCTTTAAGGCGACTTTTTCAGTCTCCTCTCACATTCATCAAGAGGCTTTTTCGTTCATCTTCACTTTCTGCCATAAGGGTGGTGTCATCTTCATGTGTGAGGTTATTAATATTTCTCCCGGCAATCTTGATTCCAGCTTGTGCTTCTTCGAGCCCAGCATTTCTCATAATGTACTCTGCATATAAGTTAAATAAGCATGGTAACAATGTACAGCCTTGATGTACTACTTTTCCTATTTGGAACCAGTCTGCTGTTCCATGTCCAGTTCAAACTGTGTCTTCCTAACCTGCATACAGGTTTCTCAAGAGGCAGGTCAGGTGGTCTGATATTCCCATCTCCTTCAGAATTTTCCACAGTTTATTGTGATCCACACAGTTGAAGGCTTTGGCATAATCAACAAAGAAGAAATAGATGTTTTTTCTGGAACTCTCTTGCTTTTTCAATGATCCAGCAGATATTGGCAATTTGATCTCTGGTTTCTCTGCCTTTTCTAAAACCAGCTTGAAAATCTGGAAGTTCATGGTTCACATGTTGCTGAAGCCTGGCTTGGAGAATTTTGAACATTACCTTACTGAACGTTCTAGTGGTTATCCCTACTTTCTTCTGTTTAATTTTGAGCATGTGAGATGAGTGCAATTGTGCGGTAGTTACAGCATTCTTTGCAATTGCCTTTCTTAGGGATTGGAATGAAAACTGACATTTTCCAGTCTTGTGGCCACTGCTGAGTTTTCCAAATTTGCTGGCATATTGAGTGCAGCACTTTCACAGCATCATCATTCAGAATTTGAAATAGCTCAACTGGAATTCAGTCACATCCACTAACTTTTTTAATAGTGATGCTTTCTAAGGCCCACTTGACTTCACATTCCAGGATGTCTGGCTCTAGGTGAGTGATTACACCATTGTGATTATCTGGGTCATGAATATCTTTTTTTGTACAGTTCTTCTTTGTATTCTTGCTACATCTTCATAATAGCTTCTGCTTCTGTTAGGTCCATATCATTTATGTCCTTCATTGAATCAATTTTTGCATGAAATGTTAGCTTGGTATCTCTAATTTTCTTGAAGAAGTCTCTAGTCTTTCCCATTCTGTTGTTCTACTCTATTTCTTTGCATTGATCACTGAGGAAGGCTTTCTTATCTCTCCTGGCTATTCTTTGGAACTCTGCATTCAAATGGATTATCTTTACTTTTTTACCTTTGCTTTTCACTTCTTTTCATTTCACAACTATTTGTAAGGCTTCCTCAAACAACCATTTTGCTTTTTTTCCTTTTCTTTTCCATGGGGATGGTCTTGATCCCTGTCTCCTGTACAATGTCATGAAACTCCATCCATAGTTCATCAGGCTCTCTATCAGATATATTCCCTTATTTCTCACTTACAGTGTATTATCATAAGGGATTTGATTTAGGTCATACCTGAATGTTCTAGTAGCTATCCCTACTTTCTTCAGTTTAAGTCTGAATTTGGCAATAAGGAGCTCATGATATGAGCCACAGTCAGCTCCCAGTCTTGTTTTTTCTGACTGTGTAGATCTTCTCCATCTTTGGGTGCAAAGAATTTAATCAATCTGATTTCGGTATTGACCATCTGATGATGTTCATATGTAGAGTCTTCTTTTGTGTTGTTGGAAGAGGGTGTTTGCTATGACCATTGCATTCTCTTTGCAAAACTCTATTAGCCTTTGCTCTGCTTCATTCTGTACTCCAAGGCCAAATTTGCCTGTTACTTCCTACTTTTGCATTCCAGTCCCCTATAATGAAAAGGATATCTTTTTTGGTTGTCAGTTCTAAAAGGTCTTGTAGGTCTTCATAGAACCATTCAACTTCAGCTTCTTCTGTGTTACTGGTTAGGGCATAGGCTTGGATTGCCATGATATTGAGTAGCTTGCCTTGGAAACAAACAGAGATCATTCTGTCATTTTTGAGATTACATTCAAGTACTGCATTTCAGACTGTTTTGTTGACTATGATGGCTATTAGGAGCATTTTAATAATAAGCAGGGTGGAGCAATGTTGCCTACAAGAGGTCAGGGTCCTAGTTGTAGGAGTTAGTAAATGGCTTAAGAACAAATTGAAAAGAGGCAACAGACCAGATGTTCCATACAAGTGGAGTGGAGATTTGATCTGGAGGTATATTTGTAACTTTAGGGGAAGGGTGGTAAGGGTTTGGGCCCCAATGGCCTGTAGGGCTAACTCACAAAGTAGCAAACATTATTCATGGAAGCCCAATTGTCCTTGAAGGGATGCCATCAACAGATGGACTTGTAGCAGGCATTCTGTGCCTGCCACCCACCCTTGCAGGTTCACTGAGAGGTGCTTTTTTGCACATGTTGTAGGAAACATGGAAGATGAAGGCCTTAATATCTAGAGGGACAGGATATTATATAGCATTTCGCTCCAAAAGGCCATCTGTTTTCTGGTTGTCCCTCCAGAATATTGTAGAGGCAACACTGTGGCCTGGATAGGGTTCAGGAAAAGAGCATGAAACAGGAGGGAAGGGGTCACAGCAAAACTTTTGAAAGAATGACATGGCCCAGGGGCATAACATAAGTGGATTAAAATAAAATGGGACCAGGGAAGTTCTAAGATCGTGGCGATATAGGACAGGGAGACCACTTTCTCCCCCACAAATTCATTGAAAGATAATTTGAAAGCTGAGCAAATACCACAAAACAACTTCTGAACACCGGTGGAGGACACCAGGCACCCAGAAAGGCAGCCCATTGTCTTCAAAAGGAGGTAGGACAAAGTATAAAAGATAAAAAGAGAGAGACAAAAGAGTTAGGGATGGCTATCGGTCCTGGAGAGGGAGTCTTAAAAGAGAAGTTTCCAAACACCAGTAAACCCTCTCACTGGCGGGTCTGCGGGCAGTTTGGGAATCTCAGAGGGCAACATAACTGGGAGGAAAGAATAAATAAATAAAACCCACAGATTATGCACCTAACAGCAACTCCCAGCAAAGAAGTAGCCCAGAAGCTTGTGTCCACCACCAGCAAGTGGGGCTGAACAAGGAGGCATGTGCTGCATTGCTTAGGGTAACGACTGGGCCTGAATGCCCTGAGGGAGATCTAAGGGAGCTAACATGAGATAGCAACTCAAACAATGGAATAGCCAGAGAGGGAAAAAAAAATAATAATAAAAGGAAAGAGAGAGAACTTTCTTGTGAAAAGCTTTTACATAAGGCACTGCTGGGCCCTCTCAAATAACAAAAGACTTGAGCAAATACCAGAGGAGAGTTAGCTGGATGCAGACTGGCCCATCCCCCACCAGAGGCAGGGAGGCAGGCGGGCAGAGCCAGAGCTGGAAAGGGGCAAACTTGGCTCCAAACACAGCATCCGCTACCAAACTGTGAGCAGGCTTCCAGTTGCTAATCAAGTCTTCCTGGGATCCTGGACGGTTTACATCTGCTGGGAGGGTCGCAGCCGTAGATCAGCTCTCCAGAGGAGACACATGTCACACCTGCAACGGCACTCCCAATGCACACCCAGGAAATCTAGCAGCTGAGACCACCAGGGAGTTGATAAAATGCACTGTACCTGGGTAGAGTGCTCTCACCAAGTGCCTGGTCACCTGAACTGCTCAGACCTGGGGAACGCACAAAACACAGGCCCAACCGAGTCTGTGCCTTTGTGGAGTACCCAGAAACCTGAACCTGAGTGGCTTAGATCTGGGAACTGCATGCAACACCGGGCCTGCCTTAAACAGTTCCCCAATAGGGAAACCTGGAGCCTGAGCAGTGTAGACCTGGAAAGCACACATGCCACGAGTGGGGGAAAATCCAGTGTGGTCTAGAGACTGCAAGTACTCACCACACATGCCAGTGATAATTGTTTGAAGTGTTCATCCCTCCCTGCAGCACAACTGAACAAGTGAGCCTAAATAAATGACCACCTTTTCCCCCTTGTGTCAGTGCAGAATTTAGATACTGAAGAGACTTGCAAACAGAGGAAGCCAAAAAAACAAAGAAGAGGGAATGACATTGGAATTGAGAGGTGCAACAGATTAAAACCCTGTAGTTAGCACTGGCTACATTGGAAGGGACCTATAGCCCTAGAGAAGAAGTATAAGGTGGAACAAGAAATTATCTGAAACTGAACTGACCAAGCAGTGCCCTCAACAGCTCCAGAGAAATTTGTAGATATATTTTATTATTATCACTTTATAATTTTCTTTTTTTTTATTTTTGAGTTCTTTATTACTCCTTTAATTTTCATTTTTATTTTTTACTTTATTTTTTCATTTATTTTTATTAGTTGGTGGCTAATTACTTTACAGTATTTTAGTGGTTTTTGCCATACATTGACATGAATCAGCCATGGATTTACATATGTTCCCCATCCCAATCACCCCTCCCACCTCCCTCCCCATCTGATCGCTCTGGGTCTTCCCAGTGCACCAGCCCTAAGCACTGATCTCATGCATGCAACGTGGGCTGGTGATCTGTTTCACCCTTGATAGTGTACTTGTCTCAATGCTATTCTCTCAGAACATCCCACCCTTGCCTTCTCCCACAGAGTTCAAAAGTCTGTTCTGTACATCTGTGTCTCTTTTTCTGTTTTGCATATAAGGTTATCATTACCATCATTTTAAATTCCATATATATTCGTTAGTATACTGTATTGGTCTTTATCTTTCTGGCTTACTTCACTCTGTATCATGGGCTCCAGTTTCACCCATCTCATTAGAACTGATTCAAATGAATTCTTTTTAATGGCTGAGTAATATTCTTCTGTGTATATATACCATAGCTTCCTTATCCTTTCGTCTGCTGATGGGCATCTGCATTGCTTCCATGTCCTGGCTATTATCAACAGTGCTGCAATGAACATTGGGGTTAAACTTAAAAGCCTTTGCACAACAAAGGAAACTATAAGCAAGGTGAAAAGATATCCCTCAGAATTGGAGAAATTAATAGCAAATGAAGCAACAGATAAAATATTAATCTCAATAATATACAAGCAACTCCTGTAGCTCAACTCCAGAAAAATAAAAGGCCCAATCAAAAAATGGGCCAAAGAACTAAACAGACATTTCTCCAAAGAAGACATACAGATAGCTAACAAACACATGAAAAGATGATCAACATCACTCATTATCAGAGAAATGCAAATCAAAACCACAACGAAGTACCACTACATGACAGTCAGGATGGCTGCTATCCAAGAGTCTACAAACAATAAATGCTGGAGAGGGTGTGGAGAAAAGGGAACCCTCTTACACTATTGGTGGGAATGCAAACTAGTACAGCCACTATGGAGATCAGTGTGGTGATTCCTTGAAAAACTGGAACTAGAACTGCCATATGCCCCAGCAATCAAACTCCTGGGCATAGACACCTAGGAAACTAGATCTGAAAGAGACATGTGCACCCCAATGTTCATTGCAGCACTGTTTACAGTTTTCATTTTTAAAAACTACCATTACCTTGAAAAAAATACCTTATTTTTATAGCAACGTTCATATTTATTTTATAACTATTGCAATTTTGTTTTGTTTTTTAATGTTGTATTTTTGAGAGTCTAACTGCTACTCTAGATTTTTATCGTTGCCTTTTGGCATTTTTTATCAATTCTGTACCTTTAAGAATCCAATCATCAGTACACATTTTTACTTAGGAGTGTGATTACTGAATTGATTGCTGTCTCCCCTTTTGGCACTCCTTTGTCTCCCCCAGGTCACCTCTATTTCCTCTCTCCTCCTTCTCTTCTCTGCTTAACTCTGTGAATCTTTTTGGGTGTTCCAGGCTGTGGAGAACACTTAAGGAACTGATCAAAGGCTAGATTGTTTTGTCTTCTTTTTTTTTATTTTAATTTTTTTAATAGTTGGAGGCTAATTACTTTACAGTATTGTAGTGGTTTTTGTCATACATTGACATTTTGACTCCACCTCTTCTCCTCCTGGTCACCTCTATCCCCTTCCTCCCTCTTCTCTTCTCTATTGAACTCCATGAACCTCTCTTAGTGTTCCAGACTGTGGAGATAAAATAGGGAATTGATTACTGGCTAGACTGCTCTCTCCACTTTTGATTCCCTCACTTCTATCCCAGGTCACCTCTATCTCCCTCCTCCCTCTTCTGTTCTTCATGTAACCCTGTGAACCTCTGGATGTCCCTCACTGTGGAGAATATTTTCACCATTAGCCTAGACATTTTATCATCAGTGCTATATGGATGGAGAAGTCTTGAGACTACTATAAGAATAAGACTGAAAGTCAGAGGCAGGAGGTCTAAATACAAAATTTGAGAACACAATAAAACTGACTCCAGCAACCATTAACCAATAAAAGCTCATCCAAAAGCCTCCATACCTACACTGAAACCAAGCTCTATCCAAGAGCCAACAAGTTTCAGAGCAAAACACACCATGCTAATTCTCCAACAAAGCAGGAACATAACCCTGAGCACAAAAATAAAGGTGGCCAAAAGTTGCACCAAAGCCACAGACACTTCAAAACTCACTACTGGACACTTCATTGCACTCCAGAGAGAAAAGATCCAGCTCCAATCACCAGAACAACAATGCAAGTTTCCCTAACCTGGAAACCTTGACAAGGCACTCATCCAACCCCACCCACAAGGACGCACCTCCAAAATAAGGAGGAACTACAAACTTCCAGCATACAGAAAGGCCACTCCAAACACAGAAACCTAAAAAGGATGAAAAGGCAGAGAAATATTCATTAGGTAAATGAACAAGATAAAAGCCCAAAAAACCAAACAAAGAGGAGGAGATAGGGGGTCTAACTGAAAAAAAAAATAATAAGAATAATGATAGTAAAAATGATCCAAAATTTTGAAAACAAAATTGAGTTACAGATAAATAATCGGAAGACAAGGATTGAGAAGATGCAAGAAAATTTTAGCAAGGACCTAGGAGAAATAAAAAAGAGTCAGTGAACAATGCAATAAATGAAATCAAAAGCACTCTGGAGGGAACCAGCAGTAGAGTAACTGAGGCAGAAGATAGGATAAGTGACGTGGAAAATAGAAGGGTGGAAATAAATGAAGCAGAGAGGAAAAAAGAAAAAAAAAGAGGACAACTTTAAAAGAAATTAAAATTAAATGAGGACAACAAAATTAAAAGAAATGAGGACAACTTTAGAGACCTCTGGGACAATGTTAAATACACCAACATTCAAATCATAGGAGTCCCAGAAGAATAATACAAAAAGAAAGGCTATGACAAAATACCTGAGGAGATACTAGTTGAAGATTTCTCTAAAATGGGGAAGGAAATAGCCACCCAGGTCCAAGAAACTCGAGTCCCAAACAGGATAAACCCAAGGCAAAACACCCCAAGACACATATTAATCAAATTAATGAAGATCAAATACAAAGAATAAATATTAAAAACAGCAAGGGAAAAACAACAAATAACACACAAGGGGATTCCCATAAGGATAACAGCTGATCTTTCAACAGAAACTCTTCAGGCCAGAAGGGAATGGCAGGGCATACTTAAAGTGATGAAAGAGAAAAACCTATAATCCAGATTACTGTACCCATCAAGGATCTCATTCAAATATGAAGGAGAAATCAAAAGCTCTATGTACAAACAAAAGCTGAGAGAATTCAGCACCACCAAACCAGCTCTTCAACAAATGCTAAAGGATCTCCTCTAGATAGGAAATACAGAAAAGGTTTATAAACCCAAACCCAAAACAACAAAGTAAATGGCAAAGGGCTCATACTTATCAATAATTATCTTACATGTAAATGGGGTGAATGCCCCAATTGAAAGACAAAGACTATCTGAATGGATAAAAAAAGCAATAAAAATATCCTTATATATATTGTCTACAAGAGACAAACCTCAAACCTAGGGACACATACAGACTGAAAGTGAAGGGCTGGGAAAAGATATTTCATGCAAATGGGACCAAAAGAAAGCAGGAGTAGCAATATTCATATCAGATAAAATAGACTTTGAAATAAAGGCTGTGAAAAGAGACAAAGAAGGACTCTACATTATGATCAAAAGATCAATCTAAGAAGAAGACAAAAATTATAAATACATATTCACAAAACGTAGGATCACCACTATATGTAAGGCAAATATAACAAATATGAAAGGGGAAATTAACAGTAACACAATAATAATGGGAGACTTTAATACCCCACTCACACCTATGGACAGATCAACTAACAAAAAATTAGCAAGGAAACACAAACTTTAAATGATACAATGAACCAGTAAGACCTAATTGATATCCATAGGACATTTCACCCTAAAACAATGAATTTCACCTTTTTGTTAAGTGAAAATGGAAACTTCTCCAGGATAGATCACATCCTGGGCCATGAATCTAGCCTTAGTAAATTAATAAAAAACAATAAAATCATCTCAAGCATCTTTTCTGATAAAAATGCAGTAAGATTAGATGTCAACTACAGGGGAAAAAAATCTATTACAAATTCCAGCATATGGGGGCAAAACAACACACTTCTGAATAACCAACAAATCACAGAAGACATAAAAAAGAAATATAAATATGCCTAAAGACGAATGAAAATGAAAACACAACAACCCAAAACATATGCAATTCAGTAAAAGCATTAATAAAAGGGATATTCATGGCAATACAAGTGTACCTCAAGAAACAGGAGATAAATAAATAAACGAACAATATACCTAAATCAAGTAGAAAAAGAAGACATGAAGAAACCTAGCATTAATAGAAGGAAAGAGATCACAAAAATTAGGGCAGAAGTAAATGCAAAAGAAACAGAAGAGACCATAGCAAAAATAAACAAGGCTAAAAGCTGGTTCTTTGAGAAGATAAATAAAATAGAGAAACCATTAGCCAGACTCATAAAGAAACAAAGGGAGAATAATCAAATCAATAATATTAGAAATGAAAATGGAGAAATCACAACAGGCAGCACAGAAATACAAAGGATCATAAGAGACTACTATCAGCAACTATACGCCAATAAAATGGACAACTTGGAAGAAATGGACAAATTCTTAGAAAAGTACAACTTTCCAAAATTGAACCAGGAAGAACTAGAAAATCTTAATAGACCCATCACAAGCACAGAAATCAGAACTGTAATCAGAAGTCTTCCAACAAACAAAAACCCAGGGCCAGACGCTTTACAGCTGAATTCTACCTAAAATTTAGAGAAGATCTAACACCTATCCTACTCAAACTCTTCCAAAAAATTGCAGAGGAAGGTAAATTTCCAAAGTCATTTTATGATGCCACCCTTGCCCTAATACCAAAACCAGACAAAGTTGCCACAGAGAAAGAAAACTACAGGCCAATATCACTGATGAACATAGATGCAAAAAGCCTTAACAATATTCTAGGAAACAGAATCCAACAACCTATTAAAAAGATCATACATCATTACCAAGTGGATTTTATCCCAGGGTTGCAAGGATTATATCCACAAATCAAAGTGATAAACCACATTAACAAATTGAAAGATAAAAACCACATGATTATCTCAACAGATGCAGAGAAAGCCTTTGACACAATTCAACATCCATTTATGACAATAACCCACCAGAAAGCAGGCATAGAAGGAACATACCTCTACATAATAACAGCCATATATGATAAAAACACAGCAAACATTATCCTCAATGGTGAAACACTGAAAGCATTTCCCCTAAAGTCAGGAACAAGACAAGTGCCCACTCTGACCACTGCTATTCAACATAGTTTTGGAAGTTTTGGCTATAGCAATCAGAGCAGAAAGAGAAATAAATGGAATCCAGATTGGAACAGGAGAAGAAAAACATTCACTGTTTGCAGATGACATGATCTTCTACATAGAAAACCCTAAAGACTCCACCAGAAAATTACTAGAGCTAATCATTGAATACAGTAAAGTTGCAGGATATAAAATAAACACACAGAAATTCCTTTGCACCCCTATACACTAACAATGAAAAAACAGAAAGAGAAATTAAAGAAACAATTCCACTCACCATTGCAACAAAAAAAAATAAATACTTAGGAATAAATCTACCCAAAGGAACAAAAGACCTGTATATACAAAACTATAAAACACTAAAGAAAGAAATCAAAGATGACAGAAAAGATGGAGAAATATACCTTGTTCATGGATCAGAAGAATCAATACAGTGAAAGTGAGCATAATACCCAAAGCTATATATAGATTCAATGCAAACCCCATCAAGCTACCAATGGTATTTTTTACAGAACTAGAACAAATAATTTCACAATTTGTATGGAAATACAAAAACCTCGAATAACCAAAGCAATCTTGAGAAAGAAGAATGGAACTGGAGGAATCAACCTACCTGAATTCTGGCTATACTACAAAGCAGCAGTCATCAAACTGGTATGGTACTGGCACAAAGACAGAAATATGTATCAGTGGAACAAAATAGAAATCCCTGAGATAAATCCACACATTTACCAACACTTTATCTTTGACAAAGGAGGCAAGAATATACAGTGGAGAAAAGACCATCTCTTTAAGAAATGGTGCTGGGAAAACTGGTCAACCACTTGTAAAAGAATGAAACTAGAACACTTTCTAAAACCATGCACAAAAATAAACTTAAAATGGATTAAAGATCTAAATGTAAGACCAAAAACTATAAAACGCCTAGAGGAAAACATAGATAAAACAGACTCTGACATAAATAATAACAGGATTCTCTATCACCCATCTCCCAAAGTAACATATTAAAGCAAAAATAAACAAATGGGACTTAATTAAACTTAAAAGCTTTTGCATAATGAAGGAAACCATAAGCAGGGTGAAAAAATAGCCTTCAGAATGAAAGAAAATAATAGCAACTGAAACAACTGACAAAGAATTAATATAAAAAATATACAAACAACTACTGCAGCTCAATTCCAGAAAAATAAATGACCCAATCAAAAAAATGGGCCAAAGAACTAAGCAGACATTTCTCCAAAGAAGACATACAGATGGCTAACAAACACATGAAAAAGTACTCGACACCACTCATTATCAGAGAAATGCAAATCAAAACCAAAGTGAGGTACCATCTCATGCCAGTCAGAATGGCTGCTATCAAAAAGTCTATAAACAATAAGTGCTGGAGAAAGTGCAGAGAAAAAGGAACCCTCTTACAGTTTTGGTCGGAATGCAAACTAGTTACAGCCACTGTGGAGAGCAGTGTGGAGATTCCTTAAAGCCTGGAAACAGAACTGCCATATGACCCAGCAAACCCACTGCTGGGCATACACACCATGGAAACCAGAACTGAAAGGGACCTGTGTCCCCCAATATTCATTGCAGCACTGTTTACAATAGCCAGGACTTGGAATCAACCTAGATGTCCATCGGTAGATGAATGGATAAGAAAATATACACAATGGAATATTACTCAGCTATTAAAAATGCACTTGAATCAATTGTAATGAGGTGGATGAAGCTGGGCCCTAATATAGAGAGCAAAGTAAATCAGAAAAAAATACCAATACAGTGTATTAACGCATGTATATGGAATTTAGAATGATGGTAATGATGACCCTATATGTGAGACAGCGAAAGAGACACTGATGCAAAAAAACAGACTGTTGGACCCTGTAGGAGAAGGCCTGGATGGGATGATTTGAGATAATAGCTTTGAAACGTGTTTATTATCATTTGTGAAATAGATTGCCAGTCCAGGTTAGATGCATGAGGCAGGGTGCTTAGGGCTGGTGCACTGGGATGACCCAGGGAGATAGGTTGGGGAGGGAGGTGGAAGGGAGGGTCAGCATGGGGAACACATGTACACCCATGGCTGATTCAAGTGAAGGTATGGCAACAACCACCATCATATTTTAAAGTAATTAGCCTCCAATTAAAATAAAATAGGGCCAAGATTGCAGACAAGTCAAATTTATCTAAGCCTTGATCCTCAGTCTGCAAGCTAAATGACACACCCAGAGGCTCCATGGCTGTTCCAAGTCACTATTAAAAGACCTAGGAGTGTGTTTTCCCCACTCATTAGCATATGAAATCACCCAGCTCACAAAAGCTAACCATACCACATGTCATGGCTGCTGCATACACTCTCTGCAATGTCACATGCTCTGTGGATTGTGCTTCTCTCTGAATCCCAACAAATCTACCTCTTACCTATCACTGTATCTCTCACTGAATGTTTTTGCAATAAGACATCAAGAACTTGAGCTTCATTAGGTCCTGACACCAGACACCATGGGTTTTGGCCTGGCTCAAGTCCCTGTCAGATACTACTGACTAACTAAGCATAGAAGAGAGTCCCTGCCACTTGGGTTTGAGTCCCAATCTTAGGTAAATGGTTTCAAACACAACTTTCAGAAATGGAAAGATGATGACCTGCCCAATACTTTATAAGCAGTATCATAGATGGAGAGTAGAGCTGAAGGAGTGGAGGAAAAAGCAGTGGGAAAAATGTGACAAGGAATCCCCTTCACTACCTGCTAGAAAATTTCCTAAATACCTGGCCTGTACTCACAGTTTTCATTGGCCTGATCCTTGGCTCAAAGAAGATTAAGGACAGAAGAACCCTCACCTGCTTGGGCAACAACTACTAAGGCACAGCAGATAGTAGAGCTTTCAGGACACACTGTGGAGTAGACCCTGCCAGAGTCCCTCAATTGCACCCACTGCTGATTACCTGTTTGCAGGGGGGTCAAGGAAACAAGAAATGAGAGATTTTGAAGGAATTAAGATTTTGCTAGCCATGTGTCCTTCCAGTCATAGGAGTAAGGACCTCCTACCTTAACTGGAAGTATTCTGGAATCTGAGACTGAGCCGTGTGAGATTTCTGCTGAGTTGGACTTCTGCTGTGCTTGGTCTCTGCCTTGCAGGGGCTAAGCTGGGGTTGTTTCAGCCAGGTTAAATCCGAGTCATGGCATATGTCTGGGGAGTGTGTAATTTCCTTGGTTCTGTCTTGCTGCAGCAAAGTTTGAAATGGTGGACCAGAGTTACAGCTCTGATACAGCTCAGTTTTATTTGGCAAACAAAGGACAATACATCCTTGAGGTGTGAGGGCAGGCTGACCCAAAAGAAGAGAGGGGCTCAATTTTGTCTCCTCTTTATATATATATATATATATATATATATATATATTTATCCTCCCGCCGAGCCTGCCGTAGGTAAACTGGACTAGCGAGGAGGGCTGTTTGTTTCACTTGAGTTTCTCACTTTGGTCCTCGGATTTTTTTCTGTTCCATTTTTGCAGGCTTTTTCCTTTCTTTGTCTTTTAGCCAACACTGTTTTTGACTCCTTTTTTTTTCCTATTCTAACTACCTAACAATTTGATCTGGGAAAAATAATGCCACAGGAGTAAATGAGTTCCCATTTTGGTTATATGCCTCCACAGACTTTCTTTCACTTTCTTTCTTGCTATATTATTCAACAATCATGAAAACAAACCCAGTTAAATGATGAGAAAGACAAGGTCCAGTCACCCCTGCTGCCCCATCCAATAGCCAGTCACTGAAAGTAATAAGAATAAGGCCATTGTTAGCCCTGCCAGCTCCCTGTTGACGTTGCAACTGATTCCCTTTTGCCTTCTCAGAAATTTGATACTGATTAGTAAGTATAAATCAAGGAATACGAAACGGAGAACACATTTCTTTTGTATTTCTATCTGTCAGGTATTAGCCTAGATATTTTACGTTATTTAACACTTATCATATTATGATTTGGGTTTCCTCAGTAGCTCAGTGGTCAAGAATCTGTCTACCAATGCAGGAACCACAGGAAACACAGGTTCAATCCCCAGGTCAGGAAGATCGCCTGGAGGTGGAAATGGCAACCGATCCCAGAATTCTTGCTGGAAAATCCCATGCAAAAAGAAGCCTGGTGGGCTATAGTCCATGGGGTTACAAAGAATAAGAAACAACTGGGTGACTGAGCGTGCATGCATGCATATTCTAATTTAGGCAATATATGCTTCATTCATTATATGAGAAAACTTACTTTGAAAAGACTGAGGAATTTTTCCAAGGTCACATTATAATATATTAGAATCCCTCAAACACAAAATTAAAGGTAAAATGTTACTGCTAAATGAATTCTCTTTATATATAAAAAATAATTAATGAACAATTAATAAAATAGATTGACCTTAGAAAGTCCTAAGGGGAAGTATAATATTATTTTAAGAAGAGGTAGCTAAAATTAGGTTTAAAAAATAATTTAAAAATTGCCCTTTAATTTATCGTCCAGAAAAATTTTATATACTTTCTTCTGGTATTTATGCATCTAGAAAGTTTCTGTCTTTATTTTTATCCTTAGAGAATTCATTAACATAGTATAACCATGTTTACAACTTCCACCTTTTTCATAATCAAAAAATTAGACTTCTTTTTATTCTTCAGTGTGATTTCAGTAATTCATGAAAATACAGTGGGAACGTTAACTATTATCTTTTTTGAAACTACTCAGCTACCCACAACTGTCATATATATTAATGGACTTATGGGGAGCCTATTATCTATGGAATCATTTCCAAATAAATTGAATGATAGCTACAATAATTAGAAATCATTATTCATGCTAACATGTTACTTAGTTATGGCTTAATTATAAGAAATAAAGTATATCCTAATTTTTGTAAAGAAATAATAAAATATCACTATATCAAAATTGACATTTCTAAATTGTCAAAAAAGGGTCCCTATAAATGGCCAATGTAAAGATGAAGCTTCAATTTATCATGGTGAAAGAGGACTGGTCATGTAATTACTGTATTATCAAATACCATGGATTAAATTTAGCAAAATTTTACCTTTTATCTACAGATGAGGTACTTAAAGTAAATGGAAGTAAATTAGTAAAAATGCCTGACCTAGATATCAGTCTTAGATTTCTAGGCTAATATCTTACTAATAAGTCATGCTGGAAAAATGGTAGCAACAACACCAGACTTAAAAAAAAGTACACAGTGTGGTCAGTTACAGCATTAGTATAGAAAGTAGAACAGTGCATAAACCCTAGCTTTATAAATTACTTTTTTTTGTCCTTGAGCAATTCATGTTTCTTTTTAATTTTACTTCCTCTTGTGTGCCATAGATAGTTTGTAGTAGACAATGTTTCAGATTCCTTCCTACGCTGAGATTCTGAGTATCAACTTACTCCAATCCCCTCTTAAACATCTTAACTGAATATTGTAAAAGCTGTTTTATTCTTAAATCCTAAAGAACTTTTTCTTTCAGTATTAAACAAGTGTTATTTACATCTTTTCACTGTTTTCTATCTTTCAAGTACATTTTCCTCAAAAGCAGGGCACCTGGATTCTGCAGCAGGTTGAAAATCTCTGGAAGGCAAGGACTGTAACTATTTTTATTCCAAGTACTTGGTACATACAGTTCATGGGGTTCTCAAGGCAACAATATTGAAGTGGTTTGCCATTCCCTTCTCCAGTGGACCATATTCTGTCAGGCAACAGAGGTATGTCTAGTCAAGGCTATGGTTTTTCCAGTGGTCATGTATGGATGTGAGAACTGGACTATGAAGTAAGCTGAGTGCTGAAGAATTGATGCTTTTGAACTGTGGTGTTGGAGAAGACTCTTGAGAGTCACTTGGACTGAAAGGATATCCAACCAGTCCATCCTAAAGGATATCAGTGCTGTGTGTTCATTGGTGGGACTGATGTTGAAGCTGAAACTCCAATACTTTGGCCACATGATGTAAAGAGCTGACATTTGAGAAAGCCTTGATGCTGGGAAAGATTGAGGGCAGGAGGAGAAGGGGACGACAGAAGATGAGATGGTAGGATGGCATCACCGACTCAATGGACATGGGTTTGGGTGAACTCCGGGAGTTAGTGATGGACAGGGAGGCCTGGCGTGCTGCAGTTCATGGGATTGCAAAGAGTCGGACATGACTGAGTGACTGAACTGAACTGAACTTGGTACATAGTAAGTGCTCAGTAAACATTGATAACTCAAGGAGTATCCCGTGAGCCTAACATAATTGTTTGCCATCACTATCAAATAGATTAAAGGCTGATGATCATAACAATAGCAATATTCTTCCAAATGTGAGGCACTGTGTTAAATGCTTTACACATGATTCACAGAAACTTATTATTATACCTCTTTTGCACATGAGGAAAAAAAAAATTTAAGAGAGCTTAGGACCACACAGTAAGTGGCAGAGACAGAATTTGAACTTTCTGAATCCAGAAAAAACTGATGATAAAAAAGATGAGTTAAATCTATAACCACTTTATAAGTAAACTGAATTATCAAAAAGTACTACTATTTATCCAAAATATCATTAATCATATGAGCAAATAGTTTACTTTTAGTAGTGCAAAATGATATTTTATGGTGATATTTACCATTTACTATTTACCACATTTATTCACTCAATTGTGAGTTCATTCAACAAACATTCATTTTTACTTACTTCATGCTCAGAATGGAAATGGGCATTGTCTCATTCTGTATTAACAAGATTTTGTTATTCAAAATAACTATTATTTATCTTTTTTTTTCTCTCTGATTATAATGTCTACAGCTGAGTATGTAGCATAATATTTAGATCTTGAGAAACACTAAAAAATACCTTCTAAGTTTTTATTGCATAAGCCAAAGAGCACAGCAGTGTATTCTTCTGTGCTTCGATGCACATAGAAAAATCAACAAAGAATTTCAGTTGTAGAACTAAAATGTCTTTTTGCAATGCTAGAAAATAATCAACCTTACTCAAAAGAAAACCTCCAAAGTAACACACCTTGGAGTAAGTATAAGCCATTGTGCTTTATTGCAGGAAATTTTTGCCCCAGATAGCATTAAGAGAAAGCTAAGATACTGTCTTGAGTACACTTCAAATCTGTTTTCTGGGCCATCATTTTCTTTCTTTAATTATTAAGTCTTTTTTTCTTTTTTAATTCTTGCCAGCTCTGGTGACATGGATTTTCTTGTGTAGGATTTCCTCAGCATTTCACAGACTCAAGGTTTTCACATTCTTTCCCAGAGTTCCCTGACAACAGAACAAAAGTTCTTGTTTTATCCTGTTTAATATTATAGTGTAGACTATTCCCAACTGTATGCAACAAATAAAATCTTTACAATTACTTCTTGGTAGAGCTAAGTGTATTGTATTTTCCGATAACAATCTTGTTTTGCAACAAATACACATGTATTAATTGGACCAACAGGGAAATAGTTTGAAAGCATACCTCAGGTATGAATTTCATAAAAGTAAAGGACAAACATACATGCAAATAAGAAGTATATTCACAATTTTATGCCAAAGGAATTATTCAGACTATATTTTGTAGGTATTAAAGTATAAGATATTATCTATTTTGAAGTTTGATAGAGTTTTCATGGTGTTTAATATCTTAATCACCTTATTAAGCATTTTTGTTAAAACTTTGTTCATATTGCAGTTACATCAATGCTTCAAAACTTTACTAATATTTTTTAGGCAAAATGTTAAAATATTTATGTTCACAGGCTTGAAGATGTTAAGATCAAATTCATGTGTTTTCTATATAGAAGGTACAACAACAATTTTCCAAAAGGTTCTTTGAGATGCTTTTTATTTAAAAGATACAATAATTCTTTGGTAAATAATCTTCAGAAATGTGGTTCTTATTCACAATATACATTGGTATATAATGAGCTGTGAGAAGTCCTACAACAAAGAAACTTACTTAACTTGGTAACATGGAATTCCCAAATATATTCCCAAATATATTTTATCATGGGGCCATTTTAATCAAGTGATATCCCACATAGCTTGTGATCTAGTTTGGGAAACACTGTAAGTACTAATATGAATGAACTATTTTTATGAAGATTAGAAAAAAATGTTGTAATGGCACAATGAAACTAATGATCCTAGGTAAACATCTTGAGAAACCTCAGTTTAGAGCAATGACAAGTATGTAAGTTGGATATGTTAACTTTTCTTTATTGGACAATTTGTTGTCTGTTAATAAAGACATATTAAAAGTATAAATAACTGACACCTACAAACATGATTGGCTCAGATTAATGGGTTGTAGAAGTTAGGAAAATTTTCAGTTTCCTATCTGATCCCAATCAATATTTATAAGTATCAAAATGCTTCAGTTTACCACTTATGTCAGAAGAATATGCATGGCTAAACCTGTTAACTTCAGAATTCCACATGCTCCAAGAGCTTAAGGTGAGAGTAGATGAGAAACAAAAGATATTTCAAAACAGAGATTAAAATAAAAATAGTAAGGACATGTGGACAAAATGAAAAGGTAAAAAATAGCAAAAGCATCACCAGCATAAATTAGAGCTATGATATGCACTTTAGACCTTGATAATTCAGTTCTGCACAAAGATTTTAGAAAACTTCCATTTTTCCTATCTCATTCATCTTTTAGTTATGTCAGTTTACAACCTTAATTTTTATCCTTCAAACAACATGCACACATGTGCAAACAGAGACAAACACAAAAACTTTGCACACCCTTACCTCTTTGATAATCTAGAGCATTGAAACTACCAAATATAAACATTGTCATAGTAAGTTTTAGCTAATAATCTGATTCTAAATCCAAAGCAAAATTATTACTCCAATTTAAGAGTGTTTTCCAACTTGATACACACACACACACACACACATACACACACACACATATATATATATATATATATATATATATATATGTATACATTTTTCACTAATTATAATTTGGGGTGAAATTGATTGAGCAAAGACTTATTACATGACATACTAGCATGCATATTTCTGGTATACATACAATACAATGATTCTGTGTAACCCTGCAGATAAGGTGATGCCTCATGGGAAAAAAAGGTTTCTCTTTAAAATATGTTAAATAGTAGAAGGAAATTATAAGTAAGTTAAGAGATTAAGCAAAGATGCCAGTTTACTAAACTTTGGGATAAATTTTAAAGGACCTTACCAGGTAACTTGATAAGAGTGTTTAAAACAAGAAAAGACACATACAGAAGATTTCATATCTGAATGGGATAGGAGTGAAAACTGAGTAAAAGGGCAAAAATAGATAAATGGATAAATGCCTCCCATATGGCTATGAAAGATATAATGTTATTAACAAGTTTCCATGTTATAGTTAAATAAATAGTATAGTGAAGACAGGAGAGGCTTTTGTTATTACACTGAATATGAGAAAGCTATGAATAAAACACTGCAGAGTGATGCTGAACATACTATGTATCTTCATGGCAATCATAAATGGGGATGAAAATGTCAATGTATTAATATTTAATTCAATCTAAATATTGTATTAACAGAAAGAACTGATGTGCCTATAATTATAGTGTAGGATTTTTTTTAAAGAACAACTTAGCATAGAATTTTAGTTTTTAATTATGATCCTATCCCCCAAAATGTCATTGAAAATATTAAACATATTAAAGATTATGATTAAAATATAGGAAAGAATGTGCTATGCTTAGTTACTCAGTCATGTCTGACTCAGTGACTCCATGGACTGTAGCCTGCCAGGCTCCTATGTCCATGGGGATTCTCCAGGCAACAATACTAGAGTGGGTTGCCATGCCCTTCTCCAGGGAATCTTCCCAACCAAGGGATCAAATTCAGGTCTCCCACATTGCAGGCAGATTCTTTACCATCTGAGCCACCAGGACAGCCCATAAGAAGCAAATATTTGCATACATATATATATACATATTCCATTGTGTATATGTGTCTTGTTGTTTTATCCAATGCTTCCATGAAATAGGTGTTACAATTTCTATTTTATATGTAACTGAGACTTTGAATGGGTAAGTGATTTGCCCAATGTCATACAGATGAAATTTGAAATAAAATGTCTTATTTTGCCTTTTCATACAGTCCATAGGGTTTGCCAGACACGGATACTACACTGGGTTGCCATTTCCTTCTCCAGAGTTTCTTGAAGAGAGTGAAAAAGCTGGCTTGAAACTAAACTTTCAACAACTAAGATCATGACATCTGGTCCCAACACTTCATGGAAAATAGAAAGGGGAAAAGTGGAATCTATGACAGATTTTATTTTCTTGGGCTCCAGAATCACTGTGGACAGTGACTATAGCCATCAAATTAAAGCACTTGTTCTTTGGAAGGAAGCTATACAAACCTAGACAGTGTACTAAAAAGCAGAGGCATCATTTTGGTGACAAAGATGCATACAGTCAAAGCTATGATTTTTTCCAGTAGTCACGTACAGATGTGAGAGTTGGACTGTAAAGGAGGCTGAGTGCTGAAGAATTGATGCTTTTGAATTGTGGTCCTGGAGAAAACTCTTGAGAGTCCCTTGGACTGTGAGGATATCAAATCAGTCAATCCTAAAGGAAAGTAGTCCTGAATATTCATCGGAAAGACTGATGCTAAAATTTTAATACATTGGCCACTTGATGCCAAAGAACTGACTCATAGGAAAGGACCCTGATGCTAGGAAGATTGAAGGCTGGAGGAGAAGGGGTTGATAGAGGATGAGATAGTTGGATGGCACCACCAACTAGATGGACACGAGTTTGAGCAAGCTCCAGGAGTTGGTGATGGTCAGGGAAGCCTGGCGTTCACGTTTTCACAAACAGTTGGATACAACTGAGCGACTGAACTGACTAAACTGATACTGATCTTTGTTGGTGAAGTAATGTCTCTGCTTTTTAATACACTGGATTGGAACTGAAGAGATCATGGCAGCCAGTCCCATCACTTCATGGCAAATAGATGGGAAAATAATGGAAACAGTGAGAGACTTTATCTCCCTGGGCTCCAAAATCACTGCAGTATAGGATTGCCATATTTTTTCTATGAGTGATTACTGTTGTGGCTGCAGTGATATATCTGGCAAGCTTGATTCCAGCTTGTGCTTCATCCAGCCTGGCGTTTTGCATGCTGTGCTCTGCATATAACTTAAATAAGTAGAGTGACAATATACAGTGTGGATGTACTCCGTTCCCAATTTAGAACCATTGTTCTATGTCTGGTTACAACTATTGTTTCTTGACCTGTATACAGCTTTCTCAGGAGGCAGGTAAAGTGGTCTGGTATTCCCATTTCTTTAAGAATTTTACAGTTTGTTGTGATCTCACCAGCAAAGGCTTTAGCAGAGTCAATGAAGCAGAAGTAGATGTTTTTATGGCATTCTCTTGCATTTTCTATGATCCAATAGATGTTGGAAATATTTTCTCTGGTCCATCTGCCTTTTCTAAATCCAGCTTGACATTTGGAAGTCCTCTGATCACATCCTGTTGAAGCCTAACTTGAAGAATTTTAAGCACTATTTAGCTAGCATGTGAAATGAATGTGATTGTGTGGCAATTTCTACATTCTTTGGTACTGCACTTCTTTGGTATTGGAATGAAAACCAGTTTTGTTTCGTTTTTTTTTTTTTTTTCCCCAGTTCTGTGGCCACTGCTGAGGTTTCCTAATATGCTGGAATTTTGATGGCAGCACTTTCACAGCATCACATTTTAAGATCTGAAATAGCTCTGCTGGAATTCTATCACTTTCACTAGCTTTGAAGTGATGCTTCCTAAGGCCCATTTGACTTTGAGTCCATTATGTCTGGCTCTAGGTAAGTGATCACACCCTCATGGTTATCTGCATCATTGTCATCTTTTTTACATAGTTTTTCTGTGTATTTTTGCTACCTCTTAATATCTTCTGCTTCTGTTAGGTCCATGCACTTTCTATCCTTTACTGTGCCCATCTTGGCATGAAATGTTCCCTTGGTATCTTTAGATTTCTTGGAGAGATCTCTAGTCTTTCCCTTTCTGTTGTTTTCCTCTATTTCTTTGCATTATTCACTTAAGAAGGCTTTCTAATTTTTCCTTGTTATTCTTTGGAACTCTGAATTCAGATGGGTAAATCATTCCTTTTCTCCTTTGCCTTTTTCTTCTATTCATTTCTCAGCTATTTGTAAGGTTTCCTCAGAGAACCATTTTGCCTTTTTGTATTTATTTTTCTTGGGGGTGGTTTTGATCACCACCTCCTGTAAAAATTACAAAGCTCTGTGAATAGTTTTACTTTCACTCTGTCAGATTCAATCCCTTGAATCTCTTTGTTGCTTCCACTGTACAATCATAGTGGATTTGATGTAGGTCATAACTGAGAGGCCTAGTGGTTTTCCCTACTCTCTTTAATAAGTCTGAATTTTCCAATAAAAAGTTAATGATCTGAACCACAGTCAGCTCCCAGTATTGTTTTTGCTGACTGTATAGAGCTTTTCCATCTTTGGCTGCAAAGAATATAATCAATCTTATTTTGGTATTGATGATCTGGTGATATCCATTTGTAGAGTAGTGAAATGTGTTGTTGGAAGAGGGTGTTTGCAATAACTAGTGCATTCTCTTGGCAAAACACTTTTTCCTTTTCCTTGTTTCATTTTGTACTCCAAGGCCAAATTTGCCTTTTACTCCAGGTATCTCTTGACTTCCTACCTTTGCATTCCAGTCCCCTATGATGAAAAGGGCATCAGTTTTTGGTGTTAGCTCTAGAAGGTCTTCCCTCATAGCTAAGTTCATAAATAATCTGCCTACAATGCATAGGAACCCATTTAGATTCCTGTGTCAGGAAGATCCACTGGAGAAGGGATAGGCTAGCCAGTCCAGTATTCTTGGGCTTCCCTTTGTGGCTCAGCTGGTAAATAATCCACCTACAATGCAGGAGACCTGGGTTCAATCCCTGGGTTGAGAAGATCCTGTGGAGAAGGGAAAAGCTATCCACTCCAGTATTCTGGCCAAGAAAATTCCATAGTCCATGGGGTAGCAAAGAGTTGGGCATGACTGAATGGCATTCACTTCACTAGAAGATCTTGTAGGTCTTCATAGAAACATGCAACTTCAAAACAAGACCAAGTTACCCTCACAATCAGTCTCTTTCATCAGGAAGCTTCCATAAACCTCTTACCTTATCCATCAGAGGACAGACAGAATAAAAACTGCAATCACAGAAAACTAACCAAACTGATCACATGGACCACAGCCTCCTCTAACCCAGTGAAACTATGAGCCATGCCATGTAGGGCCACCCAAGATGGACAGATGGGTCATAGTGGATGATTCTGATGAAATGTGATCCACTGCAGAAAGGAATGGCAAATAGCTTCAGTATTCTTCCCATGAAAATACCTTGAACAATATGAAAAGGCAAAAAATATGACACTGAAATATGAAGTCCCCAGGTAGGTACGTACCCAACATGCTACTGGAGAAGAGTGAGGAAACAACTCCAGAAAGAATGAAGAGATGGAGCCAAAGAAAAAACAACACTCAACTGTAGATGTGATTGTTGATGGACATAAAGTCTTATGCTATAAAGAACAATATTGCATAGGAGGGTAGAATGTTAGATCCATGAATCATGATAAATTGGAAGTGATCAAACAAGAGATAGTAAGAGAGAACATTGACATGTAAGGAATCACTAAAGGGAAAAGGACTGGAATGGGAAATTTTAATTCAGATGACCATTATATCTACTCACATAGCCAAGAATCCCTAAGAAGAAATGTGGTAGAACTCATAGTCAACAAAAGAGTTTGAAATGCAATATTTGGGTGGATTTCAAGGGAAAAAAATAAAACACCTCACTGGGGAGTGTTCTGTGAGTGTTGAACACTGTGAGTGTTCTGTAACAGCCATACCTGCTGTTAAACTAATTCGGTAAAACTGGACTGGGTGATGACTTCCCAGTAAGAAGTGACCAGAAGCATATTCCTTTTGGAAAAACAGTGGCCAAAGCTGTCATCATAATGCACAGAATAATGACCCAGTGTGTTTTCCTGGATGGTTTGAGGATGCAACTATTCTGCTTTCACAGGAGAAATATAATGTTTTGGTCATATTGCCTGTAATTTCAGCTTCAAGATAACACATTTCCCAGTACATTCAGAGCTGTGTAAAGACAGTCCTAGTGTACCAACACTGCACAGTTTGTGAAGCAAATATATAAGCAGAGAGTACACTGTAAATGTGGATGGCCAAGCCTGCTTTTACCCTGTTTAGGTGAAACAGAGTCAGACAACCTAACAGTAAATAACAGCAAGCAGCCTCATTCATGAGAAGCGAAGTTGCTCAGTCATCTATGACTCTTTTTGATCCAATTGACTGTAGACGACCAGGTTCCTCTGTGCATGGCATTTTCCAGGCAAGAGTAGTGGAGCCAGTTGGCATTTCTTTCTACAGGGGATTTTCCTGACCTGGGGATGGACCCCAGGTTGCCTGAATTGCAGGCAGACACTTTACCAGCTGAGCCATCAGGGAAGCCCACCTGATTTCTAGAAAAGTCAATTAATTAAAGAACCGTTCTAGGATTGAAGAGTAGAATGAGCCTGTGTATCTTTCCTGCAGGTAGCATGCTGCAATTATCAAGGTTTCACATGGCAAATGACTGCTTTTGGATGTCATACTCCAGTTCCAGGTTCACAACAACACATGTCCCTGCAGTTTCAAAGCTGTGTAAGTTTATTCTGAGGACACAAGTTACTATCCCTGTGTGTCAATTTCTCTATATGCTTTTACCCTGATTGGCTAAAACTGTACCATCATAGGACTTGACAGCAAGAAATGGCAATCAGTGTGTTTCTCTCAGAAAACACAACTACTTTATGAAACTTGCTGTCATAAAGAAGGCAAAAATGTACCTGTATGTTTTCCATCAGTTTGAAAACTGCAAGTATTCCGGAATTGTTAGGTGAATATGCTGCTTTATCTTCGCGCCCTGAGTTCCAGGTTCAGAGAAATATTACCCTACAGGTTTTGGGTTGTGCAACATCATTCCTAGATCACACTGCACCATTCACCTGAGAAAATAATTTAGGTAAGAATGTTCTATGAGGGCCTCTGCCATAACTGTTGTTACCCGACTAGGCGAAATTACATTGTCAGATGACTTTTTAGCATTAATAAGAAAGTGACTATGCTTTCAGAAAAGGCAGACACTTAAAAGTTGTAGGCATAAGGAACACAGAAATGAACCAGTGTGCTTTTCTTTCAAGCATCAGACTGCAACCACCAGACAGTCACACTAGGAAATGCTGCTTCTACCTTTAGGCTCCAAATCCCTTGCTAATAAAAAAAAAAAATAGACCATGTAGTTAGAGAGTTGGCCAAGACAGCCCAAGAGCAGATTGCACCATTCCATTCCATAAGGAAAAAGTTCAGTGGGGATGGTTCTGTGAGTGTTGGCTGCCATACCTATTGCTGGCCTAATTCAGTGAAACTGCACTGGGTGATACTTCCCTGTAAGAAGTAGCCAGCATCATGTTCCTTTCAGAAAACTCAAATAATGCACCACAGCTGTAGTCATAGTACACAGAAGAATAACCCAGTGTGCTCTCCTGGCTGGTTTGAGGCGGCAACTCTCCTTACACAGGAGTCTTTTACGTGTTTGGTCGTATTGCCTGGGATTCCTACTTCAAGATGGCATACTTCTGTGCACATTACAAGTTGAGTAAAGTACACTCCTAGTGCACAGACATTCTACCATGGGTGAAGCCAAGATATCAGTGGCAGATGCTCTTTGTATGTGCATAGACACACCTGCGTTTCCTCTGGTTAGGTGAAACGTCCTGTCAGAAGACCTCACAGAAAGAAGTGCCAAGCAGCCTGCCTGATGCAGGAGAAATGAAGTGGCTTGGTTTTGTTCGACTCTTTGCTATTCCTTTGGCAATAGCTAACCAGGCTCATTCAACCATGGCATTTTCCTGGCAAGGGTACTCGAGTGGGCTGTCATCTTCTTCCCTAGGGATACTTTCCAGCCAGGGGATGGAACACAGTTCTCCCACCTTGCAAGGAGATGCTTTATCCTCTGAGCCACCAGGGAAGCACACCTGCTTTCTTGAAAAGTCAGATACTTAAAGATGCAGTTCTAGGATTGAATCGTAGAATGAGCCTGTGGCTCTTTCCTGTGGGTTTGTGCTGCAAGTATCTTGGTTTCCAAGCACAAATGATTGCTTTTGAACATCATGCCCTGATTTCAGGGTCACAAACACACGTCTCCCTTCTGTTTCTAAGCTGTGCAATTGCAATCTTACGTCACGAGGTACAATCTGTGTATGTTAACTTATGCAACCCTTTTTACCCTGATCTGCGAAATGTGTACTGTCAGAGGACTTCCCACCAAGAAAAGGCAAGCAACATGTCGCTCTCGGGAAACACAAGTACTTGATAATACTTGCTGTCAAAAGGCAGGAGAAAATGCACCATTTTAACCTTCAGGTTGGGGATGGCATGTATTCTGCATTACTTTGGCGAAAAGCTGCTTTGACTTCAGGCCAAGAATGTTGGGTTAAGAGAAAGGTTTTCCTACAGGTTCAGAGCTCTGCAAAGGCACTCGTAGATCACACTGCACCATTCCCTTAGCAAAGCATTCAGGGCAAAATTTTGGCTGAGCGCCACTGCCATACCTGTGGTTAGCAGACCGCAAAATTACGCTGTCAGATGACTTTGTAGCATTTAGAAACATGTGGATGTGTTTCAGAAGATGCAAACACTTTAACAATGCTGCGGGTGTAAGGAAGAGATAAAAGAACCCAACCTGCATGCTTTGTTTAAGGTGTCAAACTGCAACAACCAGGTAGTCCCTCGAGGAAATATTGCTTTTGCCTTTAGGGCCCAAATCACAAGATAAGTATATCAAATGCCAGAATTTTTAAGCAGGTCCTAAGCCTAACTGCATTAGGGCTCCCTGGGAGAAAAATACAAATTTTGGCCCCTAGGCTTGGTATCCAGATGGACACACAGGGTGTTTCCCTGTAGAATCCAAGAACCTTCCAGACAGATCTAGGTTCACTAACTCTCTCCTGCAGAGGACACGCAGCAGAACAGATGTTTTGAGGTTGTTTTGACTTTCCCTGGGAGTGTGGGAGCCCTCCCTGGGCACAGGGCCTCAGGGGCCATTGCCATTGAAAATTCACCTCTAAGCAAGCGCTTTCCAGCTGTGTGTTACTCTCAGCATGCAGCAAAACAGGAAAGCTATCTTCCTTCTAGGAATGAAAGGCATCCACAGAGGCTTGTTTTTAGGCCTCTATCTTGCAGCAAGTGTTTTGCTTCTTGGACGTCAGACCTCCAGGCCTACTCTGAGGGCCTAAATTCCAGAATCAGGGCCGTGTGTCTCCATACATTTTCTGAGCCTTGCAAATACATCCCTAGGTCAAGCGGTGCTGCCAATGAAGAAGTAGGTTGAGGGAGTGTGTCTGAGGGATCCAGGTGCCATACTGTCATCACTGGTCCAAGGCACCATGCACCTCAAATGGGCCCCAGAGAGGAGCTGCAGGCCATCTCCTTGTTTCAGACATTCAAAAATGGGGAGCAAAACTAATTCTGTCAGAAGGAAGCAAACAGCAACTGGATGGATTTACAAGCAGTTACTAGGCTGCACCACTATAATACTCTCCAGGAGAAAATTGTGAATTTTGGCTCCTAGGCCCAGTATCCAGGTGGATGCACAGGGTGTTCTCAAAGCAGGATCCAAGAATATTCCAGACAGACCTAGACTCACTAATGTCTCCCTCAGAGGAAACATAATGAAACAGACATTTGGAGGTTACTTTGATTTTCCATGGGAGTGTGGGAGCCTTCCCTGGGTGCAGGGCCTCAGGGGCCATTGCCACTGGAAAATGACCTCCAGGCAAGTGCTTTCTAGGCATGTGTGACTCTCAGTATGAAGGAGACTGGGAAATCTATCTTCCTTCAAGGAAGGAAAGCCAGCCACAGAGAGAGTTTTCAGGCCTCTATCTCGCAGCGAGTGTTTCGCTTCTCAGACGTCAGACATCCAGGTCTGCTCTGAGGGTCTAATTTCCAAGTCTGGGCTGCATGTCTTGCTGTACTTTCTGAGCCTTGCAAACAGATTCATGTGTCAGACTGGACCTGTCCATTAAGAAGCAGGCTGCGGGAGTGTGTCTGAGGGCCTGGGTGCCATACTGCAGCCACCTGGTCTAGGGCCTCAAATGGGTCCCAGGTGAGGAGTTGCAGGCTGTACCCTTGCTTCAGAAATCCCAAAGTGGAGAGCAAAGCTAGCTCTGTTGGAAGGAAGAAAATAGCAACTGGATGGATTTTCAATCAGTCCCTAGGCCACACTGCACTAGGGCTCCCCAGGAGAAATGTGTGAATATTGGCCCGTAGGCCCAGTACCAGGTGGACACACAGGGTGATTTCCCTGCAGAATCCAAGAATGTTCCAGACAGACCTAGGCTTACTATCTCTCTCCTGCAGAGGAAATGTGATAGAACACACGTTTGGAGGTTGCTTTCTCTTTCCCTTGGAGTGTGGGAGCCCTCCTTGGGTGCATGGCCTCAGGGACAATTGCTACTGGAAAATGACCTCCAAGCAAGCACTTTCTAGGCATGTATGACTCTCAGCATGCAGGAGGCTGGGAAAGCTCTCTTCCTTCTAGGAAGGAAAGGCAGCCACAGAGAATGAGTTTTCAGGTCTCTGTCATGCAGCAAGTGTTATCTTCTCAGATGTGAGACCTCCAGGCCTGCTCCGAGGGCCTAAATTCCAGAGTCAAAGTCGTCAGTCTTCTTGAACTTTCCGAGCCTTGCAAACCCATTCATAGGTCAGAGTGGTCTGGCTCTTGAGGAAGCAGGCTGTGGGAGTGTGTCTGAGGGGCTGGGTACCATACTGTGGTGACCTGGTCGAGGGCACCTTGCAGCTCAAATGGGCCCCAGGTGAGGAGTTGATGGCAACTCCCTTGCTTCAGAAATGACAAAGTGGGGAGCCAAGCTTGCTCTGTCAGAAAGAAGCAATCAGCAACTGGATTGATTTTCAAGCAGTTGTTAGGCCACACCGCTATAGGAGACACACGGGAGAAAACTGAATTTTGGCCCCTAGGCCAGGTGGAGGCACAGGGAGTTTGCCACTCAGGAACCAAGAATGTTCCAGACAGACCTAGGCTCACTAATGTCTCCTGCAGAGGAAACGTGTCGAAACAGATATTTGGAGGTTACTTTGACTTTCTCTAGGAGTGTGGGAGCCCTCCCTGGGTGCAGGGCTTTAGGGGCCATTGCCACTGGAAAATGACCTCCAACCAAGTGCTTTCAAGGTGTGTGTGACTCTCAGTATGCAGGAACCTGGGAAAGCTATTTTCCTTCAAGGAAAGGAAGGCAGCCCCAGAGAGTTTTCAGGTCTCTATCTCGCAGAAAGTATTTGGCTTCTCAGATGTCAGATCTCCAGGCCTGTTCTGCCTGAGTCAGGGTCATGTGTCACCCTGCACTTTCTGAGCCTTGCAAATACTTTCCTAGGTCAGAGTGGTATTGCCCATGAGGAAGCAGGCTGTGGGAGTGTGTCTAAGGGGGCCGGGTGCCATACTATGTTCGCCTGGTCGAGGACCCAATGCACCTCAAAAGGGCCACTGGTGAAGAGTGGCAGGCTGCCCCCTTGCTTTGGAAATCCCAAAGTGGGGAGCAAAGCCAGCTCTGTCAGAAGGAAGAAAACAACAACTGGATATATTTTCAGGCAGTTGCTAGGCCGCACTGTGATAAGGATCCCAGGGAATAAATGTGAATTTTGGTCCCTAGGCTTGGTATACAGATGGTAGCACAGGCCGTTTCCCTACTAGGATCCAAGAAAGTTCCAGACAGACCTAGGCTCAATAGCTGTCTCCTGCTGAGGAAACAGGATGGAACAGACATTTTGAGGTTGCTTTGAGTTTCCATGGGAGTGTGGGAGCCCTCCTTGGACACAGGGCCTCAGGGGCCATTGCTACTGAAAACGACCTCCAAGAAAGCACTTTCCAGGCGTGTGTGAATCTCATTATGCAGGAGGCTGGGAAAGTTATCTTCCTTTGAGCAAGGAAAGGCAGCCCAAGAGAGTGAGTTTTCAGGTCTCTATCTTGCAGCAAGTGTTTGACTCCTTGACGCCAGACCTCTAGACCTGCTCTGCAGGTGTAAATTCCATAGTCAGGTCCATGTATCTCCCTGCACTTTCTGAGTTGGGCAAACACATTCCTGGCTCAGAGCGGTCCTGCCCATGAGGAAGCAGGCTGAAGCAGTGCGTCTGAGGGGGCAGGGTTCCATACTATGTTCACCTGGTCAAGGGCACCATGAGCCTCAAAAGGGCCCCAGGAGAGGAGTGGCAGGCTGCCTCCTTGCTTCAGAAATCCCAAAGCGGGGAGCAAAACTAGCTGTCAGAAGGAAGCAAACACTAAATGGCTGGATTTTCTGGCAGTTGCTAGGCCGCACCGTGATAGGGCTTCCCGAAAGAAAAATGTGAATTTTGGCCCTAGGCCTAGTATCCAGGTAGACATACAGGGTATTTTCCCCTAAGGATACAAGAGCATTCCAGACAGACAGATTCACTAGCTGTCTCCTGATGAGGAAATGTAACAGAACAGACATTTGGAAGTTGATTTCACTTACTCTGGGAGTGTGGGAGCCCTCCATGGATGCAGAGTCTCAGGGGCCATTGCCACTACAAAATGAGCTCCCAGCAAGCACTTTCCAGGCATGTGTGACTCTCATTATGCAAGAGCCTGGGAAAGCTAAAAGAAAGGCAGCCACAGAGAGTTTTTTCAGGCCTCTATCTTGCAGCAACTGTTTCACTTCTCAGATGTCAGACCTCCAGACCTGCTCCACAGGCTAAATTTCAGTCAGGGCCATGTGTCTTCCTGCACTTTCCGAGGCTTCCAAACACATTCCTAGGTCAAAGCAGTCCTGCCCATGAGGAAGCTGGCTGTAGGAGGGTGTCTGAGGGGCTGAGTGCCATAAACTGTTTTCCTGGTCGAGGGCACATTGAACCTGAAATGGGGCCCAGGCGAGGAATTGCAAGCTGCCCCCTTATTTCATAAATCCCAAAGCAAGGAGCAAAGCTAGCTGTGCCAGAAAGAAGAAAGAAACTGGAATGACTTTCAAGCAGTTCTTAGGCCACACTGCATTCATTCAGGCTCCCTGGGAGAAAATTGCGAATTTTGGCACCTAGGCCTTTTATCTAGGTGGATGCACATGGTGTTTTCCCCATAGGATCCAAGAACATTCCAGAGAGACCTAGGCTTCCTAATTCTCCTGCAGAGGAAACATGACATAACAAATGTTTGGAGGTTGCTTTGACTTTCCCTGGGAATGTTGGAGCCCTCACTGGGCACAGGGCGTCAGTGGCCTTTACCACTGAAAAAAGACCCCAAAGCAAGCATTTTCCAGGCATGTGTGACTGTCAGCATGCAGGAGGCTGGGAATGCTATTTTCCTTTGAGGAGGTAAGGGAAGCCAAAGAGAGTGAATTTTCAGGCTTCTATCTTGCAGCAGGTGTTTCACTTCTCAGATGTCAGAACTCTAGGCCTGCTCCAAAGACCTAAATTCCAGAGTAAGGGCCGGGTGTCTCCCTGCGCTTTTTGAGCCTTGCAAACATACTCCTAGGAGAGAGTGGTCCTACCCATGAGGAAGCAGGCTGCAGGAGTGTGTCTGAGGACGGGTGCCTTACTGGCGTCACCTGGTGGAGGGCAACTTGCACATCAAATGGGCCCCAGATGAGGAGTTGCAGGCCACCCCCTTCCTTAAGAAATCCCATAGTGGAGAGCCAAGATAACTCAGTCAGAAGGAAGCAAACAGAAACTGCATGGATTTTCAAGCAGTTGCTAGGCCACACCATGTTAGGGCTCCCCAGGATAAAAATATGAATTTTGACCCCTAGCTGCGGTATCCAGGTGTAAGCACAAGGTATTTTCCTGCTGGATCCAAGTACGTTCTAGACACATCTAGGTTGACTAGCTATATCCTGCAGAGGGCACGTGACAGAACATATGTTTGGAGGTTGCTTTGATATTCCCTGGGAGTAGGGGAGCCCTCCCTAGGCGCAAGGCCTCAGAGATCACTATCACTGAAAAATGACTTCCAAGCAGGTGATTTCTAGCCATGTGTGACACTCAGCACGCAGGAGGCTGGGAGAGCTATCTTTCTTGGTGAAATGAAAGGCAACCACAGAGAGGGAGTTTTCAGGTCTCTTTCTTACAGCATTCATTTTGCTTCTCAGACGTCAGAGCTCCAGGCCTGCTCCCAGGGGCTCAATACCAGAGTCAGGACCTTGTGTCTCCCTGCACTTTCCAAACCTTGAAAACACATTCCTAGTTCAGAGAAGGATTGCCCATGAGGAATCAGGCTGCGGGAGTGTGTCTGAGGAGGATGGGTGCCATACTGGGGTCACCTGATCGAGGGCACCTTGCACCTCCAATGTGACCTAAATGAGAAGTTGCAGGCCTGGAGATCTGACGTCTGAGAAGCAAAATACTAGCTGCAAGATAGAGGCCTGAAAACACACTCTCTGTGGATGCATTTCCTTCCTCCAAGGAAGAAAGTTTTCCCAGCCTCCTGCGAACTGAGAGTCACATATGGCTGGAAAGGGCCTACTTGGAAATTCATTTGACAGTGGCAATGGCCCCTGAGGCCCTGCACCCAGGGAGGGCCCCCACACTCCAAGGGAAAGTCAAGGCAACCTCCACATGGCTGTTCTGTTTCGTTTCCTCTGCAGGAGAGAGCTAGTGAGCCTGGGTCTGTCTGCAGTGTTTTCGGATCCTGCGGGGAAAACACCCTGTGTACCAACCTGGATACCGGGCATAGGGGGTAAAATTCACATTTTCTCCAGGGAGCCCTATCACTGGGCTGCCCAGCACCTGCTTGAGAATGCATCCCATTGCTGTTTTCTGCCTTCTGACAGAGCTAGCTTTGCTCCCCACTGTGGCATTTCAAAAGCCAAGAGGTGGTCTGCCACTCCTCAGCTGGGGCCTATGGGAAGTGCCAGATGCCCTAGACCAGGTGACCCCAGCATGGCACCTGGCCCCCACCGACACACTCCCACAGACTCCTTCCCCTTGGACAGGCCTGCAGTAACCTAGGAATGTGTTTCCAAGGCTTGGAAAGTGCAGGGAGACACACAGCACTGACTCAGGAATTGAGGCACTCGGAGCAGGTCTGGAAGTCTGAAAGTCTGGAAGTCTGAGAATCCAAACACATACTGTGAGATAGAGGCATGAAAACAAGCACTCTGAGGCTGCCTTTCCTTCCCCCAAGGAAGACAGCTTTCCCAGTTGCCTGCGGGCTGAGAGTCACATGTGGCTGGAAAGCACTGGCTTGGAGGTCATTTTTCAATGGCAATGCCCCCTGAGGCCCTGCACCCAGGAAGGACATCCACACTCCCAAGGAAAGTCAAAAAAACATCCAGAGGGCTCTTCCATCATGTTTCCTCTGCAAGAGAGAGCTAGTGAGCCTAGGTCTGTCTGCCATGTGTTCTGATCCTTAAAGGAGAGCACCCTGGGCATCCACCTGGAATCTAGGCCTAGGGTCCAAAATTCTCATGTTTCTCCCTGGGAGCCCTAATGCATAGAAGCCCAGCAAGTGCTTGCAAACGCATCCTGTTGCTGTTTTCTGCCTACTGCCAAAGCTAGCTTTGCTCTCCGCTTTAGCATTTTGGAAGTTAGGGGGATGCCCACCACTCCTCGGCTGAGGCCCCAGAAGGTGCCGGGTGCCCTCAACCAGCTGACCCCAGAATGGCACCCGCCCCCTCCAAAACACTCCCACAGCCTCATTCCCCATGAGCAGGGCTGCGCTGACCTAGGAATGTGTTTGCAAGGCTCAGAAAGTACAGGAAGACCCACAGCCCTGACTTGGGAATTGAGGCCCTCAGAGCAGGCCTGGAGGTCTGACGTCCAAGGAGGCAAACATTTGCTGCAACATAGAGGCCTGAAAACAGACTCTGTGGGGCTTCATTTCCTGCCTCCAAGGAACATACTGTCCCCAGCTGCTTGCGGACTGAGCTTTGCCTACAACTGGGAAGTGCTGGCTGGGAGGTCATTTTTCAGTGGCAAAGTCCCCTGAGGCTCTGTCCCAGGCAGGGCTCTCACACTCCCAGGGAAAGTCAAAGCAAGCTTCACACAGCTGTTCCGTCACATTAGCTCTGCAGGAGAGAGCTAGTGCATTTAGGTCTGTCTGCCATGAGCTCAGATACTGTGGGGAAAACACCTGGTGCATCCACCTGGATCCTGGGCCTAGGGGCCAAAAATCACATTTTTCTCCTGGGGAACTCTAACGGGGTGTGGCCTAGCAACTGCTTGAAAATCCATCCAGTTACTGTTTGCTTTCTTCTAACACAGCTAGCTTAGCTCCCCACTTTGGGATTTCTGAAGCAAGTGGGAGGCCTGCAACTCTTCAGCTGGGGCCCATTGGAGCTGCAATGTGCCCTCGACCAGGTAACCCCCAAATGTCACTCGGCATCCTCAGACACACTCCTGCAGCCTGATTATTCATGGGCAGTATGGCTTTGACCTAGGAATGTGTTTGCAAGGCTTGGAAACTACAGAGAGACACACGGCCCTGACTCTGAAACTGTGGCCCTCAGAGCAGGCCTGGAGGTCTGATGTCTGAGAAACAAAGCATTTGTTTCAAGTTAGAAGCCTGAAAACCCAATCTCTGTGGATGCCTTTCCTTCCTCCAAGGAAGATAGCTTTACCAGCCACCTGCATAGTGAGAGTCACAGATGGCTGGAAAGTGCCTGCTTGGAGGTTATTTTTCAGGGGTAAAGGCCTCTGAGGCCCTGCGCCTAGGAAGGGCACCCACATTCACAGGGAAGGTCAAAGCAACCTCTTAATGTCTGTTCCTTCTTGTATCCTGTGCAGGAGAGAGTTAGTGAGCCTAGGTGATTCTGAAACATTCTTGGATCCTGCAGGGAAAACACCCTGTGCGTCCACCTAGATACCGGGCCTTGGGGCCAAAATTCGCCTTTTTCTCCCGGGGAGTCCTAACGGTGTGCAGCCTAGTAACAACTAGAAAACCCATCCAGTTGCTGATTCCTTTTTTCTGACAGAACTAGTTTGGCTTACCGCTTTGGGATTTCTAAAGCAAGGGGGAGACATGCATCCCCTCAGCTGGGCCCCATTGGTGGTACAAGATGCCCTCAACCAGTTGGTCCCAGAATGGCACCCTGCCTCCTCAGACACACTCCCGTAGCCATATTCCTCTTGGGCATTAACACTCTGACCTAGGAATGTGTTTGCAAGGCTCGGAAAGTGCAGGGAGACACATGGCCCTGACTCTGGACTTGAGGCCCTCGGAGCAGGACTGGTGGTCTGACATCTGAGAAGCCAAACACTTGCCACAAGCTAGAATTCTGAAAAGACAGTCTTTATGGATGCCTTTCCTTTTTCCAAGGAAGATAGCTTTGCCAGCCTCCTGCGTAGTGAGAGTCACATGGCTGGAAAGCACTTGCTTGAAGGTAATTTTTCAGGGGCAAAGGCCTCTGAGGCCCTGAACATAGGGAGGGCTCCCACACACCCAAGGAACATCAAACCAACCTCCAAATATCTGTTCCTTTATGTTTCCTATACAGGAGAGAGCTAGTAAACCTAGGTGAGTCTTGAACATTCTTGGATCCTGTGCATTCACCCGGATACCGGGGCTAGGGGCCAAAATTCACCTTTTTCTCCCAGGAAGCCCTAAGGGGTGCAGCCTAGCAACTGCTTAAAAATCCATCCAGTTGCTGTTTGCTTCCTTCTGACAGAGCTAGCTTGGTTTGCCACTTTGGGATTTCTGAAGCAAGGGAGAGACATGCATCTCTTCAGCTGGGGCCCATTGGAGGTATAAGGTGACCTTGACCAGGTGACCCCAGCTTGGCACCTGGGCCCCTCTGACACACTCCAACAGCCTCATTCCCTGTGGGCAGGACTACACTGACCTAGGACTGTGTTTGAAAGGCTCAGAAACTGCATGGAGATTCATATCCCTGACTCTGTTGAGGTCCTCGGAACAGGCCTGGGCGTCTGACGTCTGAGAAGCCAAACATTTGCTGTGAGATAGAGGCCTGAAAACATGCTCTCTGGGGCTGCCTTTCCTTCCTGCAAGCCCCAGCATCCTGCGGGCTGAGAGTCACACGCTGCTGGAAAGCACTGACTTGGAGGTCATTTTTCAGTGGCGCCTTGTGCCCAGAGAATTCTCCCACACTCCCAGGGAAAGTCAAGGCAACCTCCATATGGCTGTTCCATCACATTTCCTCTGCAGGAGAGAGCTAGTGAGCCTAGGTCTGTCTGCAATGTTTTCAGGTCCTCCTGGGAAAACACACTTTGCATCCACCTGGATGTTTGGAGGTTGCTCTCTGGGAGAAAAAATTGAATTTTGGCCACTAGACCTGGTAACCTGGTGGACGCACAGTCTGTTTTCCCTGCAGGATTCAAGAACATTCCAGACACACCTAGGTTCATTAGCTCTATCTTGCAAATGAAAATGTGTCAGAACATGCTTGTGGAGGTGGCTTTGACTTTCCCTGGAAGTGTGGGAGACATCCCCAGGCTCAGGGCCTCAGGAACCATTGCCCCTGAAAAACGACCTCCAAGCAAGCATTTTCCAGCTGTGTGTAAATCTGAGCACAAAGGAAACTGGGAATGCTATCTTGCTTTGAGGAAGGAAAGACAGCCACAGAGAGAGAGTTTTCAGGCTTCTATCTTGCCGTAAGTGTTTCACTTCTCAGATGTCAGACCTCCAGGCCTGCTCTGAGGTTTTAAATTCCAGAGTCAGGGCCTTGGGACACTCTGCTCTTTCCAAGCCTGGAAAACACATTCTTAGGTCAGAGAAGTCCTGCCCACGATGAAGCTGGCTGAGGGAGTGTGTCTGAGGGTCTGGATGCCATACTGTGGTCACCTAGTTGAGGGCAACCTTGCACCTCAGAAGGACCCCAGGTGAGGAGTTGTAGAATGCCCCCTTGCTTCAGTAAGCCCAAAGCAAGGAGCAAAACTAGCTCTGTCAGAAGAAAATAACAAATGGATCGGATTTCAAGAAGTTGTTAAGCTGCACCAAGTTAATGATTGTTGGGAGAAAAATGCAAATTTTAGCCCCTAGGCCTGGTATCTAGGTGGACACACAAGGTGTTTTCCCCCTCAGGATCCAAGAACATTCCAGGCAGACCTAGGCTCACTATCTCTCTCCTGCAGAGGAAACGTGAATGAACCAGACGTTTGGAGGTTGCTTTGAATTTCCCTGGGAGTGTGGGAGCACTCACTGGGAGCTGGGCTGCAAGGGGCCATGGCCACTGAAAAATGACCTCCAAGCAAGTGCTTTCCAGGTGTGTGTGACTTTCAGCATGCAGGAAGTTGGGAATGCTATCTTCCTTCAAGGGATGAAAGGCGGCTAAAAAGAGTGAGTTTTCCGGCCTCTATTTTGCAGCAATTGTTTGGATTCTCAGAAGTCAGACCTGCAGGCCTGCTCTGAAGGCCTGTATTTTAGAGTCAAGGTCATGTGTCTCACTGAACTTTCTGAGCCTTGCAAACTCACTCCTAGCTCAGAACAGTCCTGCCCATGAGGAAGCAGGCTGCAGGAGTGTGTCTGAGGGGGCTGGGTGACATACTGTGGTCACCCGGTCAAGGGCACCTTTAATTTTAATAGGGCCATAGGTGAGGAACTGCAAGCCTCTCCCTTGCTTCAGACATCCAAAAGTGGTAAGAAAAGCTATCTTTGTCAGCAGGAAGAAAACAACAACTGGAGGGATTTTCAAGCAGTTGTGATGCTGCACCGTGTTAGGGCTCCCAGGTCTAAAAAGGCAAACTCTGGCCCCTAGGCCTGGTATCCATGTGTACACTCAGGGTGTTTTCCCCACAGGATCCAAGAATGTTCCAGACAGACCTAGGCTCATTAGCTCTCTCCTGCAGTGGAAACGTGATGGAACAGACGTTTGGAGGTTGCTTTTATTTTCCTTGTGTATGTGGGAGCCCTCCCTGGGCGCAGGGCCTCAGGGCCCATTGCCACTAAAAAATGAACTACAAGCAAGTGTTTTCTAGCTGTGTGTGACACTCAGCACGCAGGAGGCTGGTAAAGCTATCTTCCCTTCGAGGAAGGAAAGGCATACACAGAGTGTGTGTTTTCAGGCTTCTATCTTGCAGCAAGTGTTTTGCTTCTCAGACGTCAGACCCCGAGGCCTTTGCCCACCACCTAAATTCCAAGGTCAGGGCAGTGTGTCTCTTCACACTTTCCAAGCCTTTCAAAAACATTGCTAGGTCAAAGCTGTCCTGCCAAAGAGGAAGCAGGCTGTGGGAGTGTCTGAAGGGACTGCGTGCCATACTGTGGTCACCTGGTTGAGGCCACATTGCACTTCATATGGGCCCCAGGTGAGGAGTTGCAGCCCTCGCCCCCCGCTTTCTTCAGAAATCCCAATACGGGGAGCAAAGCTAGCTGTGTCATAAGGAAGAAGTGAAACTGGATGGATTTTCAATAAGTTCCTGGGGCACCCCGCATTAGTGAGTGCCCCCTGGGAGAAAATGCGAGTTTTGGCCCCTAGGCCCAGTACCCAAGTAAATGCACAGGGTGGTTTCCCTGCAGGATACAAGAATGTTCCAGAGAGACCTAGGTTCATTTGTTCTCTCCTGTAGATGAAAACATGATGGAACAGACATTTGGAGGTTGTTTTGACTTTCCCTGGAAGTGTGAGAGTCCTCCCTGAGTACACAGCCTCAGGGGCCATTGCCACTAAAAAATGAACTCCAGACAAACACTTTCCAGCCGTGTGTGACTCTCAGCACTCAGGAAGCTGGGAAAGCTCTCTTCCTTTGAGGAAGGTAAGGCAGCCACAGTGAGTGAATTTTCAGGCTTCTGTCTTACAGCAAGTGTTTCGCTCCTCACACGTCAGTCCCCAGGCCTGCTTCAAGGACTGGCCTGCTTCCAGAGTCAGGGCCGAGTATCTCTCTGCACTTTCCGAGCCTTGCAAATACCTTTCTAGGTCAGAGAAGTCCTGCCCATGAGGAAGCAGGCTGTGGAAGTGTGTCTGAGAGGATTGGATGTCATCCTGTGTTCACCAGGTCGACAGCACCTTGAAACTCAAATGGGCCCAAGGTGAGAAGTTAGGTGTGGGCTGCCCCCTTGCTTCAGAAATCCCAAAGTGTGGAGCAAAGCTAGGTCTGTCAGAAGGAAGAAAACAGCAACTGGATGGATTTTCAAGCAGTTGTTAAGCCTCACCAAGTAAGGGTTACCCAGGAAAAAAATGTGAATGTTGGGTCCTAGGCCCAGTATACAGGTGGACAAATACCCTGTTTTCCCCTCAACATCCAAGAACATTCCAGACAGACCTAGACTCACTAGCTCTCTCCTGCAGGTGTTAATCTCTTCAATTCACAGGTGGGCAGAGACAAACTATCTCTACATGATCTATACAAAATGACTTTAATTTACAGTCAAGCTGCAGCAGCAGTGTCCTCCAGGCAAGCCCTTAAGTATGATTATAATTACAAAAGCAAGAAAAAGCAAGTCAAAAAACAGTTTGCAAAGTAGAGTTGAAACTGGCTTCCTCCCTGCCACAAAATGACCAAATTTCAAAAATTAATTTCTTATATGAACTAGCAGGAAAGTGAAGATACAGATTATTATTTGTTGTTGTTGGTACAATGAGTACACATTTTTCAATTAATAAGATTAATCACTTGACAGAGCACCACAGTATAATATGGAACTGTTAGGTACTTAGACTTGGAAGAAGTAATCCAAAATGGCAGTGGGTAAAAGACAAAGAAAGGAAAACCCCATGCAAATGGAACAAAAGAAAATCCAAGGACAAGAGCGAGAACCTCAGGTAAAACAATCAGCCCTCCAGGCTAGCCCAATTTACACAGGGCAGGCTCAGCGGCAGGAGACAAAACATATAAAAAGAGGAGCAAAGATTGTGCCTGGCTTCTTTCCTTTTTGGTTGGTCTGCCCTCATGCCTAGAGTGTGAGGGTATACTATCCTTTGCTTGCCAATAAAACTGAGTTGTAACCGAGCTGTAACACTGCTCCATGGTTTCAATCGTTGCTACTGTGAGACAGAATTGAGGAAATTACACACTCCCCCGACATATCTGGTGTCGTGACTTGGATTTAATCTGGCTGAAACAACCTTAGCTCCCACCCCCCCACCCCCTGCCCCACTCCAACAAGGCAGAAACCAAGCACCACAGAAGCCCAACTCAGCAAAAGCTCATGCTGTGGAAACTGAAAGTGAAGGAAACCCAGTGCAGTGAAAGTGAAAGGAGCCTAGTCTGCTGTAAACTGGGACAACAAAAACAAACTCAGCAGAAAGCTCACACAGCCCAGTCTCCTCCAGTTAAGGTAGGTGGTCCTCGCCCATATGGCTGGAAGGATATATGGCTGAGAAAATCTTAATTCCTTTACAATCGCTTGTTTCTTGTTTTACAGAGCACCAATGTGTTTCTAGGGGAAATTAGTTAGGGATCTCTATTTAGAAATACCATTGACAGTGGTAAGGGTATAAAGTTTAATTTTTATGGACAAAATATAACATGGTACATATTTATGCAATGAAGTTTACTTATGTATAATTAGCCAAAATATTCATTTTTTTCCCCCTAAGATGACTCCAGGAGTCTTTAGTCACCTTTAACTTCATTAGAAACAAGTATGTTAGCTTGTATTGTGAGAACTCTTATATCAGCAGAATATAAAGAAAGAAACATCAAAATTGGTGAATTGTCACGTAGACAATGATGGAAGAAAAAAAAGGAGTGTTTTCAGCATATTATGCTTTTTTTATTTCAAGAAAGCTGAAAACACTACTGAAACACAGAAAAAAGATGTGTGCAGTGTCTAAAGAAGATGCTGTGGCTGATCAAATGTGTCAAAAGTGGTTTGGAAAATTCCCTAATGGAGATTTATCACTGTACAATGCTCCAAGTTTGAGTAGACTAATTGAAACTGACAGCAGTCACATCAAGACATTATTTGAGAACAATCAATGGTATACCACTTGGGAGATGGCCTACATACTCTAAATATCCAAATCAAGGGTTGAAGATCATGTTCACCAGATTGGTTATGTTACTGGTTTGAAGATTGGGTTCCACATAAGTGAAAATAAACCTTCTTGACCATGTTTCCACATAAAATTATCTACTGAGTTGTAATGAAAAAGTTTTATTTTTGAAACAAATTATGATGGGTGATAAATAGGGGATACTGTACAATAATACAAAACAGAAGAGATTGTAGGGCAAATGAAGTGAACCAGCACAAACCATACCAAAGGCAGGTTTTCATCAAAAGAAGCTGCTGTGTATATGGTGGGTGTGCAAAGGAATCCTCTATAATGAGCTCCTTCCAGAAAATAAAATGATTAATTCCAATAAATACTGATCCCAACTAAACTAACTATCAGCAACACTTTATGAAAAGCATCCAGGACTAGTCAGGAGAAAACATAAAACCTTCCCTCAGGATAGCTCAAGACCTCACGTTTCTTTGATGATGAGGCAAAATCTGTTACAACTTGTTTGGGAAATTCTGATTTATCTGTCATATTCACCAGGCACTGCACCTTCAGATGCCCATTTATTTTCATCTTTACAAAATTCTTCTAGTGGAAAATATTTCAATTGCCTCAGTCAGTTCAGTTCAGTCGCTCAGTCGTGTCCGACTCTTTGCGACCCCATGAATTGCAGCATGCCAGGCCTCCCTGTCCATCATCAACTCCTGGAGTTCACTCTAACTCATGCCCATTGAGTCGGTGATGCCATCCAATCATCTCATCCTCTGTCGTCCCCTTCTCCTCCTGCCCCCAATACCTCCCAGCATCAGGGTCTTTTCCAATGAGTCTGCTTTTCACATCAGGTGGCCAAAGTATTGGAGTTTCAGCTTCAACATCAGTCGTTCCAATGAACACCCAGGACTGATCTCCTTCAGGATGGACTGGTTGGATCTCCTTGCAGTCCAAGGGACTCTCAAGAGTCTTCTCCAACACCATAGTTCAAAAGCATCAATTCTTCAGCACTCAGCTTTCTTCACAGTCCAACTATCACATCCATACATGACCACTGGAAAAACCATAGCCTTGGCCAGATGGACCTTTGTTGGCAAAGTAATGTCTCTGGTTTTTAATATGCCATCTAGGTTGGTCATAATTTTCCTTCGAAGGAGTAAGCATCTTTTAATTTCATGGCTGCAGTGACCATCTACAGTGATTTTGGAGCCCAAAAAATAAAGTCTGACACTGTTTCCACTGTCTCCCCATCTATTTCCATGAGGTGATGGGACCAGATGCCATGATCTTAGTTTTCTTAATGTTAAGCTTTAAGCCAGCTTTTTCACTCTCCTCTTTCACTTTCATCAAGAGGCTTTTTAGTTCATCCTCACTTTCTGCCATAAGGGTGGTGTCATCTGCATATCTGAGGTTATTGATATTTCTCTCGGCATTCTTGATGCCAGCTTGTGCTTCTTCCAGCCCAGCATTTCTTATGATGTACTCTGCATATATTTTAAATAATCAGGGTGACAATATGCAGCCTTGACATACTCCTTTTCCTATTTCCAACTCCTAGTCTGTTGTTCCATGTCCAGTTTTAACTGTTGCTTCCTGACCTGCATACAGGTATCTCAAGAGGCAGGTTTGGTAGTCTGGATTCCCATCTCTTTCAGAATTTTCCACAGTTTATCATAGAAGACTGTAAAAGGCACTTGTAACAGTTCTTTGCTCAAAAAGATAAAAAGTTTTGGAAAGATGGAATTATGAATTTGCCTCAAAAATGGCAGAATGCAGAGGAACAAAATAATGAATAAAGCTCTTGGATAAATATGTCTTTTATTTTTACTTAAAAGCTAAAGTTTGAACTTGAGCAAACTCTGGGAGATGGTAAAGGACAGGGAAGTCTGGCATGCTGCAGTCTATGGGGTCACAAAGAGTAGAACACAGCTGAGTGACTGAACAACAACAAAAGCTAAGAGAAATTTTTGGCCAACTCAATACAAAGAAATCAAATAGCAAATCATTTCTCTAATTTTTTCTATGCAATGAAAAATCCTAGGTAATGATGCAGCAATATTGAGTTTTGATGGAAAAGATACAATGCCAAACTTTAAAATCAGTCAATTGATTTTCATATACTAATAGGGCATTCTCAGAGATGTAAGACTTCAGACAATAATGGTGCACATTAAACTTCTAGAAAGATGTTACTTGAAAACATGTTGTAACCAAGAAAGGGATGAAGCACAACTGAGTGACCAATAATGACCTAGAATTTTCTAGATGGCTAGCTTTGTGGACTAAAACTAGTAATAATTAGAATGCTTTGAATAGCCATTTTAAATTATGGATCTATATAAAGCATGTTCAAATACTAACAATTTTCCTTAAAAGTCAATACACTGGGTAAAAAACAATAATTAAACTTGCATAAGATTGAAATCAATTCATATGACTATGAACAAAAAGTAGGAAACCAAGTACTTGCTATATTATTAGATCCTCTGCATCTACTCCTACCTTTATATCCACCTTCTGGACTCTCAGTTAGTAATGCATGATCCATTTGATTCCCATGTGTGTTTTCAGTAATTTAAATTGGATATCTATCTATTCTGTGCAACAAAAAGTAATTTAAATGTGATCTACACATAAAAAACTTTAAATATTAGCATACCATATTTTTCAGCTCAGAGTGTAAAATGCTAAAAAAGATAATTAGATTTGATAATAATGAATACCTTGAGAACAAGCCTATTCATACAATGCTAGTTGGACTATAAATCCCTAGCTTTTTTGGAAACTAATGTGGAAATATTTAATAATATATTTATTTGACCCAGCAATATCACTACAGTTCACTGTAAAATAAACCAAACTAGATGAACATATATATATATATGTGTGTGTGTGTGTGTGTGTGTGTGTGTGTTCAATATGACTACATGTACTAACACATTTATTTCAATATTGTTTATACTTAATAAAAAGGATACAACTAAACTTCCAAAAACAAATTGTGGTGATACCAAATAATGGACTATTATATAGCTATGAAACACTTTGATTTAGAACAGGAACTACTAACTTAGAAGTATGTCCATGGTACTCTATTAAAATAATTTTAAAAGTTGTAAATAGAGTAAGAGATGCAGGCTGGATCCCTGGGTTGGAAAGAGCCCTTGGAGAGGGAAATGACAACCTACTCTAGTATTCTTGCCTGGAGAATCCCATGGCCAGAGGAGCCTGGTGGGCTACAGTCCATGGAGTTGCAAAGAGTCAGACAAAACAGAAACAACTTAGCATGAATTCGCACAGGCAATTATTCACATATACTAAGATCATATTTTGTATTTAAAAAAACAAACATGGTTTAAATGGATACTATATTGTATTTAGCCAAAAAACAGCTGTAATTTCCTGCAGCATGACTCCATGGCCTATTTTAAATTAATTTTTACTGGAATATAGTTGATTTACAATGTTGTGTTAGTTCCTGCTGTACAGCAAAGTAAATCAGCCATACATATACAAGCATATACTCTCTTAAAGAATCCATTCCCGTATAACTCATTGCATAGCACTAAATAGCTTCCTGTGCTGTAGAGTGGGTTCTTATGAGCTATCTTTTACATGTAGTTTCAAGACATACTTTTGCCAGTAGTTGGGGAAAAGATCTGAAAAGTAAATTTCTAACATGCACTTTATCTCAGTATTTCTCCTATACATTGAAACTCCATATGTTGTATTGGTAGAATTGATATATTCAATGTAAAGAGGTCAGAATTCACAAGCTAATCTCTAAAGAGATAAATAGAACATCTGGACAACATATACAAACCATATTTTAAGAAAATTGAAAGTTACATGTGATGTTGTAATGCAAAATAGAATATATGGCATCTCTCTGTTTTTCACCTAAAACAGAATTGTCAATTATAACTGTTAACATTTCAATGGTCACTAGGGAAAACCTTAAAAGTTACCTTTAATTATTACATTTTGTTGAATAAGTTTACATGTTTAACTTGGGGAAGAAAAAGTTAGTGTTTTGAGATAAGTTTTACTCTGTCTTAAGATACTAAAATTAGATTAGGAAATCAAAGGAACTGAGTGTCATGAAGTTTTCATGTATACAAGAGACTAAATTGAAATGAACTATAATAAGTGATAACAATTCGGCCTACTTAATTATCAGATTACTTAATAGTAAACAATGTTAAAAATGAAATAGTTTTGGATGGCATCACTGACTCAATGGGCATGAAATTGAGACAGCTCCTGGAGATGAGGAAGGACAGGGAAGCCTAGTGTGCTGCAGTCCATGGGGTTGCAAAGAGTCGAACATGACTGAGTGACTGAACAACAACAGCATCTCTTTCTTTATGACCAACTTTTCTGTCTACAATGAATTCTTTGTTGTGTGACAAAGTCACTTCTGTCACTCAGTTGTGTCCAACTCTGCATCTCCATGTATTGCAGCATGCCAGGCTTCCCTGCCCATCACCAACTCCCAGAGCTTGGTTAAACTCATGCCCATCAAGTTGATGATGCCACCCAGCCATCTCATCTTTTTTTGCCCCCTTCCCATCCCTTCTTCAATCTTTCCCAGCATCAGGATATTTTTCAATGAGTAAGTTCTTTGCATTAGGTGGCCAAAGTATTGGAGTTTCACCTTCAACATCAGTCCTTCCAAAGAGCATGCAGGGCTGATTTCCTTTAGGATTTACTGGTTGGATCTCCTTGCAGTCCAAGGGACTCTCAAGAGTCTTCTCCAACACCACAATTCAAAAGCATAGAATCTTTGGTGCCCAGCTTTCTTTATGGTCCAACACACATCCACACATGACTACTGAAAAACCATAGCTTTGACTAGAAAGAATTTGTTGGCAAAGTAATATCTCTGTTTTTTAATATGCTGTCTAGGCTGGTCATAACTTTTCTTCCAAGGAACAGGTGTCTTTTAATTTCATGGCTGAAGTCACCATCTGCAGTGATTTTGGAGATCAAGAAAATAAAGTTGTCACTGTTTCCATTGTTTCCCCATCTATTTACCACGAAGCGATAGGACTCGATGCCATGATCTTAGTTTTTTAAATGCTGAGTTTTAAGCCAGCAATTGTACTCTCTTCTTTTACTTTCATCAAGAGGCACTTTAGTTCTGCTTCAAATTCTGACATAAGTGTGGAGTCATCTGCATACCTGGGTTTTTTTATATTTCTCCTGGCAATCTTGATTCCAGCCTGTAACTCATTCAAAACAGCATTTCACATGATGTACTCTGTATATAAGTTAAATAAACAGGGTAACAATATACAGCCTTGATGTATTCCTTTTCAGTATGGAAACAGTCTGTTTTGTTCCATGTCCAATTCTAACTGTTGCTTCTTGATCTGCATACAGTTTTCTCTGGAAGCAGGTCAGGTGGTCTGGGGTTCATATCTCTTTCAGAATTTTCCACAGTTTATTGTGATCCACATGGTCAAAGACTTTGGCATAGTCAATAAGGCAGAAGTAGATTTTATTTTCTGGATTTCTCTTGCTTTTTTCGATGATCCAATGGATGTTGGCAATTTGAGCTCTGGTTCCACTGTCTTTTCTAAATCCAGACTGAACATCTGTAAGTTCTTGGTTCACATACTGTTGAAACCTCACTTGGAAAATTTTCCATACTGCTTTGCTAGCATGTGAGATGAAGCCAATTGTGTGGTAGTTTGGTCATCCTTTGCAATTGCCTTTCTTTGGGATTGGAATGAAAACTGACCTTTGCCATTCCTGTTGGCACTGCTGAGTTTTCAAAATCTGCTGGCATATTGGGTGCAGCACTTAAAAAGCATCGTCTTTTGGGATTTGAAATTGTTCAACTGGAATTCTTTCACCTCCACTAGCTTTGTTTGTAGTGATGCTTCCCAAGGCTCACTTGACTTCACCAAAGGTCTTTCTGAAATTGTTATACAGACTGGAAAACCAAAGCCTGAGAAGCTGTATAATGGTCACAAAGCAGCATAGCACAAGACTGTGGACAAAAGTTCCCTGGAGTAAAATTATTACTGAGTACACTTTCACTCTGCTCTTTGCACAACAGGCCAGTGAATCCGTGATACAAGACATTGAGGCAAGGAAGAGACTTTAATTGGGGAGACAGCCTTCCAAGAAGATGGCAGTCTGGGGCCTCAACATAATCATCTTGTTGGGATCTGGATGCCACATTCTTTTCTAGAGCCAGAGGAAAAGAAGCAATGAGGAACAAAAATCAAAATGCCGAACACAGAGGGAGAGACAGTGGTTAAGTAAAGTGAAAGGGTCTTCAGTCTTACAAAACATCTCCAATGGAATGACCAGCCTTTGGAATGGGTGTTAATCACTTCTCTTCACAGGTGGTCAAGGACAAACTATCTTTTCAATATCTAAAAAAAATGACTTTATAGTTTACAGTCAAGCAGAGGGCCAGGGTCTTCCAGGCAAGCCCTTAAGTATGATTATAACAAGAAAAGCAACTAAAAGCAAGTCGAAGAAACAGTTTCCAAACTGGAGTTGGAATTGGCTTCCTCCCTGCCACAAAATGACCGGAGTTCAAGAATTAGTTTCTTATATGAACTAGCAGGCAGGTGAAGATACAGATTAATTTTATTTGTTGCTACACTGAGTACACATTTTTCAATTAATAAGATTAATCACTTGAAATAGTACCACCATACAATATGGAAATGTTAGATAGTTAGAATAGGAAAAAGGAGTCCAAAATGGCAGTGGCTAAAGAGACAAAGAAAGGAAAACCCCATGAAAATGGAAAGAAGAAAATCCAAGGACCAGAGTAAGAACCTCAGGGGAAGACAACAGCCCTCCTGGCTAGCGCAATTTACATAGGGCAGGCTCGGGGGGGGGGGGGGGGAGACAAAACACATAAAAAGAGGAACCAAGATTGAGCCTGGCCTCTTTCCTTTTGGGTTGAACTGCCCTCACACCTCGAGGGTGTACTATTCTTTGCTTGCCAATAAAACTGAGTTGTAACCGAGCTGTAACACTACTCCACCATTTCAACTCTTTGCTGTGGTGATACAGAACTGAGGAAATTACACATTACCCTGACATATCTGGCGCCATTACTAAGATTTAACCTGGCTGAAACAACTTCATCTTGCCCCCCACCCCCACAAGGCAGCAACCAAGCACACCAGAAGCCCAACTAAGCAAAAGCTCATGCTGTGGAAGCTGAATATGAAGGAAACCCAGTGAGGTAAAAGTGACAAGAAGACTAGTGTGCTGGGAACTGGGACAACAAAAACAAACTCAGCAGAAAGCCCATGCAGCTCAGTCTCAGATTCCAGAAGACATCCAGTTAAGGTAGGAGGTCTTCACCCCTATGCTGGAAGGACATATGGCTAACAAAACCTTAATTCCTTTACAATCTCTCATTTCTTGTTTCCTCCAACCCATTGTGCATAGGAGAGTGGCAGTGGGTGCAATTGAGGGACTTTGGCAAGGGCTACTTCCCAGTGTGTCCCAAAGGATCCACTATCTGCTGCACTTTAATAGCTGTTGCCCAAGTGGGTAAGGGTTCTCCTGTCCTTAGTCTTCTTTGTGCCAAGGATAAGGCCAATGAAAACTGTGAGCACAGGTCAGGTATTTAGCAGATTTTCTGGCAGGTTATGAATGGGATTCATCAGCAGGTTTTCCCCACCACTTTTTCCTCTCGTCCTTCAGCTCCTCTCTCCATATATGCCACTGCTTACAAAGTATTGGGTAGGTAATCAACTTTTCATTTCTGAAAGTTGTATTTGAAACAATTTACCTAATATTGGAACTCAAATCCATGTGGCAGGGACTCTGTGCTATGCTTACTCAGTTGTGTCTGATGGGGATTTAAGCCTGGCTTAAATCTTTGGTTCCTGGTTTCAGGACCTAATGAAGCTCAAGGTCTTCATGTCTCATTGCAAGAAAAACAAAAAATTCAGTGAGAGATACAATAGGTAACAGGTAGATTTGTTGGGATTCAGAGATAAGCACAGTCCACAGCGTGTGTGCCATCACAGAGGGTAAATGTGGTGACCTTGAAATGTGTGGTTAGTTCTTATGGGCTGGATAATTTCATATGCTGATTAGTGGGGGTATCATTACAACAATTGGGGAACCACCCACTCCTTGGTTTTTTTATAGTGCCTAGAAAAGGTCACGGTGCCTCTGGGTGTGTCTTTTAGCTTGCAGACTGAGGATCAAGGTTTAGTTGAATTTGACTTGTCTGCCATCTAGGACCCATTTTATTATAATCCGTTTATGTTATGCACTTGCGCTATGTCATTCTGTCATAAGTTGTGCCCTACCCCCTTCCCTCCTATTTCGTGCTCTTCCTGAGCCCCAGGCCCACAGTGTTGCTTCTACAATATTCTGGAGGGACAACAAGGAAATAGCTGGCCCTTGGGAGGGAAATACTATATAATATCCAATCCCTCTAGATATGTAGGCCTTCATTTTCCATGTTTCCTGCAACATGTGCAAAAACAGCAGCATCTCTCAGTGAACCCACTAGGGCAGGTGAAAGGCACACAATGCCTGTTAGAAGTAAATCTGTTGGTGGCATCCATTCAAGGACAATTGGGCTTCCAGGGATAATCTTTGCCACTTTGGGAGTTAGCCCTATAGGCCGTTTGGGCCAAACCCTTACCACCCTTCTTCTAAAATTACAAGCATACACCAGATCAAATCTCCACTCCACTTTTGTGGAACATCTAGTCTGTTGCCTCTTATCATTTTTTTCCTTCCTTTCCACTTACTAGCTCCTACAAACATGACCCTGTCCCCTCTGTAGGCAACATCACTCCAGCCAGGCTATTATTGAAATACTCTTAAAGTTCCTAAGAGGACTAGAGAATCCACTCCTTTGTAATTACTCCTGTTATTACCTAAAGTGGGTCTATGACAATGAAATGTTCACCATTGCAAACACCCTAAACTGCTCTTATGGAGGACTAGGGGAAGAAGTCACTGACTTACATTCCCTCAGAGCAGTAAGAGGATAAGGCTTATGGCTATTTCACCAGGTTCCCAGTCTCACAGAACAGACTTGGATTGCTTTACATCTTGGTACGTATTCCCGTCAGTGGTGGGCCAACTGGTAATGAGTTAAGATTACAACCCTTTAATGCTACCCAGCACTAGTCATGCTGGAGACCTTGGGGATGACCAGCTCAGCCTGGGGTCCCAGGAGGTCGACCTGCCACAACCTGCCTAGGAATCTGATCCCTGGGAGTTTGTCACACCTCAGCTTGTTCAGGGATCCACCAACCCAGGGTGACAGGAGGTCGACCTACCTTGACCTGCCTAGGAATCTGGTCTCCAGGAGATTGTAGCATCTCTACCTGCTCAGGGATCCACCAGTCCAGGGATTACAGGAGGTCGACATGCCTCGACCTGCTCAAGGACCCAATTTCCTCGACCTGCCTGGGAATTCGATCTCCAAGAGGTCGTCACACCTCGAACTGCCAGGTGATCTGCACCCTGATCCAGGGACATCCGCCTCTCAGGTTGCAACAGTACTGGTTAGGATAAGCTTCAGAAAGACACACCTTTAAGGTAGCCCACCCATGGCAATATAAGGATGCCTATTAGTTGTGGGACAGTGCCCGGTCTCAGCAAAAACTCACGAGTCCAGCGAGAACCCCATTGCCTTTTTGAAAAGTCTAAAAGAGGCCTTCCAAAAGTTTACCAATCTGGACTTGGACGCATGAGGGAAAAGTGATTTTAAAGGACAAATTTCTGTCCCAAAGTGCATCAGACATAAGGATTAAGTTACAACAGATACAGCAGGAGGACCCTGCTGCCTTTCAAAATGAGATGGTCCAGAGAGCCACCAATACTTTTTTTATAACAGAGAATATGAGAGGGTGGCCAAGGCCCAGGAAATGGAGAAAAGGAAAGAGACAAGGCATGACCAGATGCTGGCCACCCTCTAGGGAAACCCTATGGCAAACCCCAAGTCCTTGAAGGACAACGATGAGGCAAATGCCTAATCTGTAGACAGGCTGGACTTTGGACCAAAGAGTGCCCAAACCATGACAAGTTTCCCAAAAGAGCTTGCTACATATGCCATCATTTGAGACGCTGGGCAGCACTCTGTTCTTGGGACACAAGAGCCTCAAGGTCAAGCACCAAGCCTTCCCTCACGATGGTTCAACGGGATTGAAGTTGCCCACTCCAGCCAGCCCACCTGTCACAGATAACCATTATGGGGCTGGAGACAAGGGTGCAACTGGATGTGGCAGGTAGGTCGAGAATTTCTTGCTTGACACAGGGGCTACATACTCTGTCCTGATCTCCTCCTCTGGAGCCTTCTCTGAAACGTGTACCACTGGGGTGCTACAGGAAAAGCAATTACAAATAGATTCACCCAAGCACTTCTTTGTAGCTGAGATGGGCAAATATTTTACCACCAGCTTCTGGTGGTCCCTGAGTGGCCTACTCCCTTGCTGCAAAGAGATTTTTCCATGTCTTCAGAATCTTGCAGCTATTGTAGTCCTGATAGAAGATAATTTAAAAGTTTTCTCTTGAGGGCAAACTAACTATTTTTACTAGCCACCAAGTGAAACAACTCCTGAATGGGGGAGGCCATTTATGGATGTCTGATCAAAGGATCCTTAGGTATCAAGTAGTGCTGATGGAAAATTGAGGCCTGATTATAGCTTATGAAATTCTTAACCCAGATACCCTCCTGCATACCGCCGCAAGCCCTCTCCTTGCACTCTTGTCTAGAAACTTTGGCCCACTGGCCAAAACACTAAGAGGGATTGTCAGAAAAATCCTCTGACCAATCCTGAAGAAATCTGGTACACTGATGGAAGCAGCTTTGTCTCAGATTGGGGAAAAAAAAAAAAAGAGCTGGATGGTGAGTAGTCTCCAATTTCGAGACCATAGATAGAGCCTAAACCTTGGCCACCAGGTATTTCAGCCCAATTAGATGAGCTCATAGCCCTGACTCAAGCTCTAGAGCTGGGAAAAGGAAAAAGAGTAGCCATTTACACTGACTCCAAGTCTGCCTTTCTGGTGCTACATGCACATGCTGCTATTTGGAATGAAAGAGGCCATTTGACCACCCGAGGGTCCCAAATCAAGTATGGTGATCAAATCCTTAGGCTCTTGGAGGCAGTCCATCTGCCCACTGAGATTTCCGTCTCGCTTTCAGTCTCCCAAAAAGGGAGCACGAAAGTGACATCAGGGAACTAAGCAGCCAATCAGGCAGCTAAGAGAGCAACATTACAGAACAATGAGCTAATAGGAGTTGCCACCTTAGCTCCAAAGACTAATTTGCCCCAAACCCCTCCATATCCTGAAGGTCAGACTCTTAAAGCTAAGAGTGAGGGCTTTCAAAAGGATCATATGGGGGTGGTTTCAAAAGGAGGGACTCCTTTTTCTGCCTGGGAACCTCCAGTGGAAGGTGATTAACTCCTTACATGCTGCCACTCATTTAGGGGAGAAGGCCCTCCAAAGATTACTAGAAAGCTGCTTCAGAGGAACAGGCCTCCAAATGACTATAGGGCAAATGGTCTCCTCTTGCCCCACTTGCCAGATAAACAACCCCCAAGGAGCTCGAAGACCCCAGCCGGCCCAGCCCGTCCAATGGTGTGGGACCTACCCATGAGAGGACAGGCAGGTGGACTTCACCCAGATGCCAGTTTCTCAAGGGTATAAATACCTACTAGTCATGATAGATACAGTCCCAGGGTGGATTGAAGGCTTTCCCACCCTGACTGAGAGGGCTGAGGAGGTAGTAAAAACTGCTCCATGAAATCATTCTGAGATTTTGTCTGCCTAGGTCATTACAAAGAGACAATGGGACATCATTTACTTCTAAGGTCACCCAAGGGGTCTTTAAAGTATTGGACATTACTTATTACCTCCATTTTGCCTGGAGGCCACAGCCTTCAGGAAAAGTAAAAGGACCCAATCAATTCTTAAAATCAGTGATAGAAAAGATAACCCAGGAGACATCCCTTGGATGGAAGGATTCTTTACCAATAACTCTCCTCTGCTCCTGTATTGCCCCTTAGGAACAGGTTGGTCTTAGCCCTCATGCCCTCTTCTTAGGTAGAGAGGCTCAGTCCCTTCAGCCTTATACCATGGCCATTGGGCAATTCCAACATATACTTGTGGGGTGTCAACCAGGACCCAAAAGATTCTAAAGAGTCACCACTATATGCTCCAGGGACTCAAGTCATAGTTAAAGTCTGGAAAGTTGGATCCCCACAGGCTCAACTCCAGCCCATATGAAAGGGCCCATACCCTGTAATACTTTCTACCCCGACAGCTGTCAAGGTACGAGGGCACAACTCCTGGATTCACTACTCACGAGTCAAGCTGTGGAAGAAAACAGAAGAGGGCACTCAATACACCTGTGAGTCCCTGGGAGATCTGAGATACCTATTCAGGACTACAAATGAGTGCCGTTTTAATGAACACTACAAAATTAAGTTTCTGGGGATAAGATTTCTCAGAATAGTTCTAAAGAGCTAACAGCACAGCTTGGCAGGGGTTGTACTCCAAAATAGACAGGAGATAGACCTCCTGATCCCTGAACCAGGAGGGACTTCAGTGATCTTAAGTGAGACGAGTTGTTTCTGGGTAAATACCCCCAGCTAAGTTAAAGAAAGTCTCACAGTCCTCAAGAAAATCATTCAGCTCCTACAGGCTCTCAAAGAATGAGCTGGAGAGGTCTCAGGGTGGCTACAATCTCTCTTTGGGGGATCCTTCTCCTGGTGATGGGGAATTTGGAGTTTCCTAATGCCCCTACTAATCCCTGTTTTCACCGTGTTGATGCTGCTTATGATTGCCCCATGTATTATCAATTGTTTAACCCGTTTTGTCTCTGCCCAGGTCAACAAGCTACAGCATGCATTGCCAGTTCAACAAGGATATATAAAACTATATCCGACCACAGAAAATTTCAGTCACCCTTACATGGACACTGCTAAAAGGACTCTGAGGCTTCAGACTAGCAAGAGGAGGAGGCCCAATGCCCCTCGCCCTCCCAGCTCAGCAGGAAATAGCCAGAGAGACCTCGATGGCCCTACGCTTAAAGAATCAGGCCTCCCATCTCTTGAGGGGGGAATGTTATGTAGTTAGACTAGGAAAAAGGGAGCTCAAAATGGCAGTGGCTAAAAGGCAAAGAAAAGAAAAGCCTGTGAAAATGGAACAAAAGAAAACCCGGGGGCCAGAGTGAGAACCTCAGGTGAAACAATCAGCCCTACTGGCTAGCCAAATTTACATAGGGTAGGCTCAGGGGGAGGAGACAAATCAAATAGAAAGAGGAGCCAAGATAGAACCTGGCCTATTTCCTTTTGGATTGGCCCAACGTCATGCCTCAAGGGTGTACTATACTTTGCTTGCCAATAAAACTGAGTTGTAACCGAGCTGCAACACCGCTCCACCATTTCAAATCTTTGCTGTGGCGAGAGAGAACCAAGGGAATAATACACTCCCTTGAAAGAACAGGCAAAGACAAACTCATAAAAATCAAGAGAATATAAGTAATGGGAATAAATTAGAGGAATAGAAAGCACAAAGTAAGATGACAGAAATAAATCCCAATCTATCAGTTATAATAATCAGTACATATAGGGTTATTATACAATGTATGACAAAATTCACTACAAATAAAAAAAAAAAGAAAGGAAAAAAATTAAAAAAAAAAATAATCAGTACAAATGAGCTAATGCTCCAGATACATAAAATATTGCCAGAAAGTGTTTACTAAAAAAGATGTCCAGGCAGCACACTGCTCTCCAGGCGGCAGTCCTCATTTTCCCCCCAAAATAAAACTTAACTTGCCACTCTCAAGTTGTACATTTTTTTAGTCGACAGTTCCTCCTGGCCAGTTTTGTTTCTCTCAGGTGCCTGAGAAATTTATGGTAGTGTTGGAGGCCTAGTCCTCATACCATGCATTGGTCCCATAGGGGGACCCACTCGTTAATTAAAATACTTGCTCGTCCAGGGGTCACACATAAGCACTGGCCATCAGAGACCTGAGCAGCCACAGGGGCCTTAGATTGCCAGAGACAGAATCTGAGATTTTTTAACATGAGCTGAAATGACTCTGGGGTGACTCCTGTAGGAGTAAAGCTCACAAGGAGCACATGGGCCCACTACACTAGTGATTTTTATCCCTGAGAAATTTAGCTTAAAATGGGAAACAGAATCTCTCAAAAGCATAGATAAGGGAGTGTCAGAAAGCCAGCCACTGACTAACACTCCAGCCAGATTCATGCACAATGCATATGGAACTCATACTTGCAAGTTCCTAGTTAAATGGAGAAATTATGCTAAAAGAGATCTCAACCTAAAATGTCCAAATGTCCAAATTGGGGTTCTTTTGGAATTCCAAAGTTGGTATATTTGCATGCAGAATTACAAAAGGCTGGTCGTGCTTACTGTGACTGGTCTAGAAGCTTCTAAAACCGAAAATGGTAGAGTATCTTCACAGGAAATCAACAAGAGATTGTTTTAAACTATATCAGAACTATAAAAGACTGCTAGCACTGACTCTGCCAGGTTGCAGGTATAGTAGAACTGGGAAGTCACGTTTGGCATTTATGCCACTTGGCTTTTGATATCTGGGCATCACCTTGTCTTTTGTTTCATTTAGAGTGTGACTCCTAGCTGGTGAGGTTTTGGTTTGGTTTTGTTGGTTTGGTTTGAGCTCATGAACATCTGGTCCAAACTGGTTGAGCTAATATGGGAATTGCTCAGTCTAAGGTTCCACACTCCAGCTGGGACCACCTGGGGGAAAAAAATTTTTGACTGGTAGGTCTATAGCTGTGATCCAATGAGAAAAAAAATGACCTAAAAATATTAGATCTTTATTGACATAAGATAGGAAAATGGCCTGAAGATCCCTTATGTCCAGGACTTCCTCCTGTAATCAACAGCCTAGGTCTGACCAAACTAAGACCCCTACTTCTCCAGAGGGACGATCCCTGCTGGGACCAATCTGCCCTTGTTATCAAGGCCAAGTTGAGCACTAACTGGTTTAAATTTTGGCTATAAAACTGTGATCAGAGAAAGATATGATTTTTGACAATGTAGTCACAATATTCTTTACACTCTAGAGAAACCAAGAATACAAAACAAACAACAACAACAACAACAACAAATCTCTTTAAGAATTCTTGCCCTAAGGCAATAACTCCTCCTATACCTTTAGACCAGAGCTCTCTTGTTCACTTATCTAGACCATCACTAATTCCTGAAATCAAAAGAAAGAAAAATGGGAACAAAGCATTTTGAAATATTTCTCGAGCCATTGTTTACAACTAGTTAGTTTTTTATTGTTATATCTGAGTCATAACTAAGTTTGGAAAACAAAGCTATAGAATCTCTCGTTGTGTCTATTTGGATACATATATGTCCCAGTGTGTGCCTTTGCTTTTTGGATAATACTCCTGACTACTGAGATCAGTTTGTAAATGAGTTCTAATCTAATTGGCCTTAGAAAAAAAGCAATCACTTACAAATCAAGTAATTCTAAATACAAGAAAATTTAACCTAAATAAACTTCAGATACACATGAACTGGGAAATATTCACTATTAAATACCTGATATTAATGTTTGTTTGTTGATCCAACTAATGTAGACATGTCTGAGAGTAATTAACATTAAGCAGAATATTTTCATTCCCCCGAGTTTAACATAAGTTAAATATTATTATATCCGTTGCAAGTTTGTCAGCAAGGACATTACATTGAGCAAAAAAATAAATAAAACAAACAAACAAACAAAACTTCTAAAATGCTTAAATGATATATAAGCCTTTAAATAAGCTCTATTAAAAATAAGCATACTTTAGGAATGTCTGTCTAAAATAGTCTCTACAGATTGAAGTAACTTCAACTTCTAAGGGTGGTACTAAACTAAGTGTTGGAAGTCTATTGAATAGCTATGTCATTTCCAAATAAAATAAGATTTTGAAACATTTACTACTGAATATTAATTTCCTCTTACAGAGAAAGTAAAGAGATTTGGGAGTAAAAACAAATGATATTTGGCACCATCTTAAAATGTTTGCTCTAAGAAAGCAAAGGTTTTGAAATTATCACTGGTATTTATGCTCACCAATCTATAAAATGCTAATATAAAAGCCAGTTCTTGGTTGCTTAAGGGAAGTAGGAAGTGTGATTTTGGTAAAGAACGTTCAAGAAATGGAATTACATTTTGTGAAGTGAAAAGGAAGTAAGCCTGGCTTACAGGTGACTTTTTAGGATGGAATAACACAGCAACAGGTACAGAAAGTGATAAGGTTTGGGGAAAGTGAACCATGAGGTAAGAATATTGTTCATGGTTAGGACAAAGTTTAAAACACATTTAATTAAGTTTACCTTTTAAATAAAGTAAGCTGGTGCAAAAACTTGAATTCGCCTTTTCTCTTTGTTAAGAGGACATCTTTTCTTCAGATATTGAACTGCCTTTGATAATAGATTTAGGTTTCTTTATCTCTTAAATGATCTGTTCTGGAATCCTTTATTGTTACTTTGGCTATTGTTTGACAATGACCTATAATCATATCTGACTGAGTGTTCTAAACCGTTTTTGATGTTTGTTGACAAAGCTTCCTAAATCTTCTAATAAAGAACTTGGTTTCTAGGTAACTTTGGGATGCTTCAGAGGGCCCCTGAAACATCTCAAAGAGAGATATTACACTAATTAGGTTCATTTTGTATACAGAGTTACATGAGAAGTATTGTCAAGTGAGTAATAAGTCTCAGGTTATATTGTATGGTAAATGTTACTAATAGAGATATCTTAGAAATTGTAGGGAGTTCCTAAAATTCTGATATGTTTGAGTAAAATGTTATCAGGCATCATTCTGGTTACTATCTCAAAATTTTTTCATAGCATCAACTTTTTGCAAAGATGCTTCCTCTTCAAGAAGATTTATAGAAAGAACTTTTGGATAAATACCAGCTTCTGAAATCCGTAAGGATTCTAATGGAAAACCTGATGACTTCACAAAGGTTAACAAAAGGGCTGAATGAACTGGTGGATATTCTTATAACTTTTATGGCTTCTATCTGAAAAACTAGTGATTTGAATCAGAGTTTTCCAGGTGTTTTAAAAAAAAATTCCCCTCAAACTAGCTATGACAGCTATTTGGTAAACTTATATTTTATAAACTAATTGAAACATTTATCTTTTCTCTCTATCTGAACCCTCCAAAGATTGGAAGCTCTTAGTTTCCTGTACTTTATCACATACATTAGGAAGGTTATCTCACTAACAAGTACAGAAATCTCAAGGAACTTTGGAGACCTTGAGAAGGGAGGACTTCGCTGAGATCTGTTAGGAAAATATCTGTGATAAGCCTTTGACATGACTTTCCTAGCCCTGAAAGTTTTTCTTTTAAAAGTTCAGTCTGAGATTCTATAGAAGTCTTAGAAAACAAAAAAGTCTAGGATGAGTTATGATTATATAAATCATCAGGCCAAGTTTATTGAGACCAGACCTATATCACAAACAAGTTATATTTGGTAAAAATGACAGTGATTTTAGAGAAAAATATGTTTCAATGAATGTCAGATCCTAGTTTGTTAATCCCAGTTTGTTTGTATCTACTAAGATTCCTTTCCTGGATAGTTCTTTGCTCTTAGGGTATATTAATGTAAAATCTAATTTAATTAATAAAGGGCACTCTAGGGTTGTTCTGAAGCTTATCTCAGTAATCTCTCTTTGGATGATGATCAGATGCCTCACGCAAACAAGACTGGAAGAAGACATAATTTAAGTAACTGTCTCCAACCTGAATGGAAGGATCTTTTTATCAGGTACTCTTAACTAGCTCATGCCAAGTGAAATTGAGGGAAATTGACTCTTGGCTTAACTCCCCTTTCCAAAGGCCCCTGAGCTGGACTGGTCTATAGAGAGGTCTGCTGACCTCAAACTCACCTTGAAACAATGCTCCGACAGAGGAAACTGCACTACCCTAGGACGAGAAGAGGATGACATCAGAAGTAGACAGCTTGCCCAAGATGTTGATATGACTCATATGATCATTTATAATATTTCGTTGATTCCTCAGACCTGTGCCTATCAGGCAAATGTATTCTATCATGGACACGATTCTATGCTAGTTTAAAACTCAATCTAATTGTTGGTCTGTGACCAGTTACCTGTGTGTAGTACTTCTGGGTTGCCTTGGTGAATTTCTCTTCTCTAGGGCTCTGATTGGATATCCCCTAGGAAAATTGTTTTACATGAGTGTTCAATCATGTTCTATATATTTATGATATTACTAGATGGGATCCTCTCACCTGGCCAATGCCTAATATCTGCTCTGATGCTGGGCATAGATTTACGTTTTCTCTTAGAGTCATTCAAACTCAATCGGAGTGACAAGCTAAGTCTCAATAAAAAATTTTAGCCTCCCATCTATTAAAAGGAAAACTCCCACCATCATGGGGTGGATCTATATGGTTAACAGCATGCTATGGCCATTTAAGTTAAAAAGCTCCTCTATGTTGGGAATGGTTAAATCATACTAAAATTGATCAACCTGGTAATATTATGTGACAGGGCTGTTTGCTTTATGAACTATGCCTATTATTACCCTTAGAGAGACTGATTGGTGTGGAACATAGTGAATTTGTGGCACTAATTTATGGCCTTGACATCTACAGGAATGCATATGAACGTGTAGCCTGGGATTCCCATGAATTTAAGGTCATACATGTCAGCATATTAGAGGTAACCCTAGCCAATCTACCCTTGGTATGACCCTAATGCATCAAAGATCTGTATTCTACTGGTATGACCATTTAGCAGTTTTTTTTTTTTCCTGTGCCTTCATTGGGGTTGGAGGATGTAATTGGTCATATCAAAGCCTTAACAACTTTAATGAGCTTTAAATGATAGTACCTGGGCTATCAGCCTATTGAATTCTGAGATCTCTATAATGAGAAAGGCAGCGATACACAACTGAAAGGCCCTGGACATCTTAGAGCATCTCAGGGAGATATCTGCATTATAATTCAAAGATGTTTTCATACCTGATAAATCCTTTAATGTAACACATTTGATGAACCGCATGAAAAATGAGATTTCTGCTTTAAGTGACCCGTTCCCTTGTCTTGACGATCTTTTAAAACACTGGTTCAGTGTGGGAGGCTCATGGATAAAACATTTACTTTTACTCCACTAATGTTGTTAACTATACTATTTGTATTTTGCTTGCTTCATAAGATTATCATTTCTCGTATTACCAAGTGTATGACTGAGCCTCCAACAAAAATAATGATGACTAGACATGAAGCAGTTGATCAAATGTATAGCTCGGTATATGATCAACCATTGTAATAGTGTAACTCTAGATAGAGTAAGATGCAATGAAAGGGAATACTTTCCTGGACCATAAGTAGAAGACAGGTGTCCAGAGATCTCTGACTATTAAGAGCTAGTCCAGTAATAGCACATTTAGTGGCCTATCAGCAAAAACCTTCTTCAGAACTGGGAATGAGCCTCCCCAGAAATGTGGGACAAAATGGTCATGAAATGCTCCCCAGAGTATGGTAGGATTTATTACCACAAGGGGGCTGTGTCAACGATCAATTGGCACTTACCAAGAGTATTGCCAGTGACTGAACAACAAAGGCATTTGTCATCTGTCTTTATGGAGACTGACCCCATGCTGCTGTAGCTGTTGACCTTCAACAATGCCTGAGGGAGTTCAGGGTGGAGTGAGGCACTCTGTCCTCCAGGGAATCTGGTGGGACAGGTCTTTAGATATTTGGATGTTTTTAGGAACAGATTTTATGATCTCAATCCTTGCATCCCCCATATCTAGAGAAGCATTAAATCCCTTCATGGTGATATCAGATTTTCATAACTAACATAAAACATTTTGTAAATGAGTGCTTCATGGTATTGAACTCCTCCTTCACCAAAACCTTATATATTGACCTACCCCCACTTTCTTTTTGGAGCAGTCTCTCAGCTCCCTGAAATGCTGCCTCACAGACTGCAGTCCTCATTTGCCCCAAATAAAACTTAACTCACAACTCTCAGGTTGTACTTTTTTTTTTAGTTGACAAAAGTATACCAAAAATTCAGTTAAAACTTGTTTACAAAGCCTATCTGTGCTAGAGATCCTGTGTTTGCCTTCCAGATTACTTTGTCTTCTGTGTGTCCCCTAACTTTAGCTGTGAATTGATTAAATCATTTCCTCAGCTCTAAAAGGCATCCAAGGGAGCATGACTTCACTGATCAGAATTGTTATAGAAAACAAATTTTGCCATAGACTTCTGCCTTGCAGGTAAATGTGGCATCTGGCCAGATTTTTAGTATATTCTTCTATACCTGTAGTAATACTTCAAGATGGGTGAAACATTATTGATATAGAAATATAAGGACATGTCATCTGATTTCTAAGAAAAACAGTATGGTTAATGAGATTTGTTTTATCTTGCTAAGTTCAGGACACACGGAGAGCAAGAGTTAGCATATTGAAGGTTAGCCTCATTCTGCTACGTGAAATTCTGCTGATAATAGTTTTGAAATGAAGATATCTTGGCCAAAGGCCAGGGGGTGGGACTGTGCAAGTTAAGAATTAACGTAGCAGACTAGATCTTTCAAAGAGCTATTTATATGATTGTCTTTTCATTGTAATTTGGGAAACTGGCTATTTGAAGATTCCCCACACCAATAAGGTTGTTTAGCCAGCATACAGCACTAAACATCTGCTTTAATTTTGTGAACTAGGAATTTTGGTTGTTGCATCTAATAGTCTGATAATATCTCTACATGACTAATATCTATCAAAGTCCTTTGTCACTGTTGTTCATTTGTTCAGTCATGTCCAACTCTTTGTGATCCCATGGACTGCAGCACACCAGACTTCCCTGTCATTCACCATTTCCCAGAACTTACTCAAACTCATGTCCATTGAGTGGGTGATGTCATCCAACCATCTCGTCCTCTGTCATCCCTTTCCCCCCCTGCCTTCAATCTTTCCCAGCATCAGGGTCTTTTCTAAGGAGTCAGTTTCTCGCATCAGGTGGCCAAAGTAATGGAGCTTCAGCTTCAGCATCACTCCTGCCAGTGAATACTCAGGGTTGATTTCCTTCAGGATTGACTGCTTTGAACTTCTTGAAGTCCAAGGGACTCTTAAGAGTCTCCTCCAATATTACAGTTCAAAAACATCAGTTCTTCAGGGCTCAGCCTTTGTTATTGTCTAAATCTCATATCCATACATGACTATTGGAAAAACCATATCTTTGACTATACAGACCTTTGTGGGCAAAGTAATGCCTCTGTTTTTCTAATATTCTGTCTAAATTTGTCATAGTTTTTCTTCCAAGGAGCAAGTGTCTTTTAATTTCATGGCTGAAGTCACAAACTTCAGTGATTTTTGGAGCCCAAGAATATAGAGTCTGTCACTGTTTCCATCGTTTCCCCATCTTTTGCCATGAAGGGTTGGGACTAGATGCCACGGCCTTAGTTTTTAGAATGTTGAGTTTTAAGCCAGCTTTTTTACTCTTTTCTTTCACTTTCATCAAGAGGCTCTTTTCATTTCATCAATATCTCCAGGCACTGAATTTCTAGTGGGCTTCCCTAACCAGGAATGCTGCAGATATTTTGTTGCTTTTTTTGTTGTTGTTGTTGTTGAAGAAAGTAACACACTCCGGTACCCTCCCTCAGAGGAAGAAGAAAAAGTAAGAAGTCTAAATATTTCCAGAATCCGAAAGATCTGTCCTTACCCATTGGTGACCAATACAATACATTATAGTCAGTCATTGAATTATAATGTTTCGACTTAAACACATTTTGACTTTATTATATTGTGAATGTGGTACTCACTTAGTAGAAACAGTAGTTTGAACTCTGATCTTTTCCTGGGTTAGTGATATGTGGTATTGAGATCGGAAATTATCAGGTAGTCAGTGTAGAGTTAAGGTTCTGGTTTTTCTCCTAAAAATCCAATTCGAACCCCCACCTAGTTTTCATACAAGTGTTTCACTCAAGTGCTCCAGTAATCTATAGGTGTACCTGCTTCTCCAGTTCCTTCGCATTCAGGGGAATGCTTTCTTAGCCCAGAGGCCATAAAACCCTTGTACTCATGACAGGACAATCAGTAAGTGATAACCAGCTCATAAATGAGGTGGGCCATTAACTTTAAAAATGTACATCTGGGTCTTGAACAATTGCTTGAGATCACAAGAAAAGGTCAGGGGACAGAGACTCAAAGTCTTAGCAAAATCCAAGGACTGGAAAATCAAAGAAAGCTATAAAATTGACAAGCAGGGCATGTTGATTTTTAAACTGATTGGTCAGGGATTGCATGCACTGGGACCCTGACCCAACCCACAAAGAACAGGTCAATATTGGTAAAAGATATAAAAACTGTTGTGATTCCCATGGCTTGGGGAAAACTTTTTGGCCTATCAGTGTCTATGCTGAGAGTCTTCTATTCTCTGAAATAAAACTACTTGTGTGAGTGTCTGCATGTTTGTGGGCTTCATTCCTTGGCTTCATGGATGGAACTCGGATTCCTGTTTCTGTGTGATACTCTCTCATAACACTGGGGGATGGCAGCCAGCTGCAGCTCAAAATCAGCCCTCTATAATAGGGGTAAGCTACTGACATGATTACAACCATTCTGTTTTTCACTTTTACTACAGTATTCAATAACTTATGTAAGGTATTTGACTCTTTATTATAAAATAGGTGTTGTGGTAGATGATTTTTCCTAACTGTAGGCTAATGTTAATGTTCTGGGTGTGTTTCAGTTGGTGGTGGCAGTTTAGTTGCTGAGTCATGTTCAACTCTTGTGACCCCATCGACTGTAACCTGCCAGGCTCCTCTGCCCATGGGATTCTCTAGGCAATAATACCCGAGTGGGTTGCCATTTCCTTCTATTATGTTGTGTAGGTTTTGCACATGGAATGTCTTCTTGATAATAATAATTTTAACCTATGATTTGTTTATTAGGATATAACCACTTCATTGATCACTGTCTTGTTGTGATGAAGGGTCATGGGTAATTCAGTGAAGCTATGAGCCATGACATGCTAAGATCATAACATCCATTCCCATCACTTTATGGCAAATAGAAGGGGGGGAAAGTGGAAGCAGTGACAGATTTTGTTTTCTTGGGCTCTAAAATTACTGCAGCTTGTGGCCGTAGCCTTGAAATTAAAGGGTGGTTGCTCCATGGAAAGAAAGCTCTGATAAACCCAGAGAGTGTATTAAAAACCTGAGACATCACTTTGCCAACAAATGCCCATATAGTTAAAGCTATGGTTTTTCCAGTAATCATGTAGAGACGCGAGATTTGACAGAGAATTGATGCTATAAGAATCTTGAAGTGGGGTGACTGTTTGTTATTATCCATGTGGGTCCAGTGTAATTACAAGGGTCCTTATAAATCAAAAAGAGAGGTGCAAGCATTAGGGATATCCCATCTATTTCTGCCTCTGAAGATGGAAGAAGACCATTAGTCAAGGAATACATGAAGACTCTAGGAACTTGGAAAGATAAGGAGCCAAATGATTCCTAGTGCCTCCAGAAGTAATGCAAACTTGATGACATCTTGATTTTAGCCCAGAGAGACCTGTTATGCACCTCCAGTCTCCAGGATTGTAAGATAAATTTGTGTTGTTTTATGTCATGAAGTTTGTGTACTGTGTTTTATAGATAAGGGAATATTCATTATAAACTTTAAAAATTGTAAATGCAAATAAACTAGAACACTCAAAACCATTTTGAAAGGGAAAACTTCAGGTAGAAGAACCATGATGATCAATTTTAAGGCTCATTATAAACCTACAAAAAATAATATGATGTATGGTATTGATGAATAAACACATAGATAAACAAAATAGAATAAAGCCCTGAGATGAATTTGTACAAATATGGCCAATTGAGTTTGACAAAAGTACAATGATAATTCAGGGAAAAATGGAATTTTTCAACAAAAAATTTTGGATCAATTGAACTTTCATTTGGAAAACAAACAAACAAAAAAGCAACCCCTCCCACTATTTTATAATACACATCTTACATAAACTTCTAATGTATCATAGATATACATGTAAAATGCTCAACAATGAAACACTTAGAAAACATAAAAGAAATTTTTATGACGTGGAGTTTAGTTATGACATTAAAAAATGATAGAGCTCACTTTAATTTTTTTCTAAGTTCTTGCTCTAATAAATGCACTGTTATGAGAATAAAACAAGATACAAGCTTGAAAGAAAAATCTTTGCAAATCATTATTAAGAAATAAGCATATTCAGAGTACATACAGAATACTCAAATCTTGACTGATAGAAAGAAAGCAACCTAATTCACAAAATGAAAAATCCACCAAAATACGTGAATTTGTTTTATAAATTTGGGAAAATAATTTGTGAAATGAAAATGTCTCTTGATATTAAATAAACAAGAAATTTCACAGACAACAGAGATTTCTGGCCTTCAAATGTGAATGAGAGCTCCCCAAACTGAGATCCAGGGGATGCTGCCACCCCCGAAAGTGATTGCTGAGGAACTAGGGGAATGCAAGATGCACGGTGAACAGGGAAACACATTTGGCCCCAGATAGCTGAGGTGCATATGAAAGGAATGAATTCATGGAGCCCAGAGGTTTGCATCTTCCCATACATAGAATGCTAAATTTCTTAACTTGATACCTGAACTTTGCTGTTCAGACTGCCTACTCCCTTTGTTGCCAACTTGTATTTAACCTGACTTCCTCTCCTGCCTCCTTGGAGCAGTTTTCTCAGAGATACTGAGATGCTGTCTCCCGGGCTCAGAGTCCTAAACATTCCCACCAAATAAAATAAGTCTATACTTTCAGTTTGTGACTATATATTCTAATTAACACATTCAATACAGAAAAGATAGCCTTATAAATAAATAGTAGAAGCAATTGGGCATGGATAGGTGAGATAAACAAACAAAAAACCCGACAGAACTCAAGTTAAAACTCACTCCTGTTTTAATTTTGATTAAAGTAGATCATAGACTTAAATGTACTATATAAGCTATAAAAAGTAGAAAAAAATATATGAAAATTTTCAAATCTAGAACTAGACACAGAATTCCTCTACTTGACACCACAGTTAGTTCGGTTTCTAAGTCGTGTCTGACTCTTTGCGACCCCATGGACTGCAGCACGCCAGGCTTCCTTGTCCATCACCAACTCCTGGAGCTTGTTCAAACTCATGTCCCTTGAGTCGGTGATGCCATCCAACCTTCTCAACATGTGTTGTCCCCTTCTCCTCCTGCCTTCAATCTTTCCCAGCATCAGGGTCTTTTCTAAGGATTCAGTTCCTCGCATCAGGTGGCCAAACTATTGGAGCATCAGCTTCAACGTCAGTCCTCCCAATGAATATTCAGGGATGATTTCTTTTAAAATTGACTGGTTTGTTCTCCATGCACTCCAAGGGACCCTCAAGAGCCTTCTCCAACACCACGGTACAATAGTATCAGTTCTTCTGCACTCAGCTTTCTTTATGGTCCAACTCTCTCATCCATACATGACTACTGGAAAGATCATAGCTTTGGCTAGGCAAATCTCTGTTCTCAAAGTATTGTCTCTGCTTTTTAGTATGCTGTTTAGGTTGGCCATAACTTTTCTTCAAAGGAGAAAGCGTCTTTTAATTACATGGCTGCAGTCACAATCTCCAGTGATTTTGGAGACCAAGAAAATAAAGTCTGCCACCATTTCCATTGTTTCCCCATTTATTTGCAAGGAAGGGATGGGACAGGATGCCATGATCTTAGTTTTTTGAATGTCAGCTTTTCCACTCTCTTCTTTCACTTTCATCCAGTCGCTCTTTAGTTCCTCTTCACTTTCTGCCATAAGCGTGGAGTCATCTGCATATCGGAGGTTATTGATATTTCTCCCAGCAATCTTGATTCCAGCTTGTGCTTCATCCAGCCTACATATATATGATGAGTTTGTAAAAGGAAAAATCTGTAAATTAGACTTCATCAAGATGAAAACTTTTGCCCTACAAAATTTATCTTTAAAGGATGAAACGGAAAATCTAGACTGGTAGAAAACATTTGCAAACTGTATCTTACCAAAGGACTTATATCTAGAATTTGTAAAGAACTCTCAAAATTCAGAAGGAGAACGAAATTCAATTAGAAAAGAGGAAAACACACCGCATGAAAAGACTTTTACTTAAGGGGATATAAGATGGTAAATAAGCACATGAAAGATTCTCAACAGCATTAGCTACAAGAGAAATAAAATTAAAATCTCAATGAAATATTCTTAAATATTTATCAGAATGGCTTACAAATAGCACAGTGATAATGTTAAATCTCTGGAAAGATAAAGAAAAATTGGATCATTCATGTACTACTGGTGGAAATGTAAATAAATGCAGCTGCACTGGAAAATTATATGGCATTTCCTTATACATTAAACATATGCTTACATTATGCTGAATAATTGTACTCTAGGATAAAACCCAAGAAATCAAAACTTATGTTCATGCATGAAGCTTTATGTGAATGTTCATAACATGCTTTGTGCAATACCCTCAAACTGAAAGCAACCCATATGCTGCTGTTGCTAAGTCGCTTCAGTCGTGTCTGACTCTGTGCGACCCCGGAGACAGCACCCAGCAGGTTCCCCCATCCATGGAATTCTCCAGGCAAAAACACTGGAGTGGGTTGCCATTTCCTTCTCCAATGCATGAAAGTGAAAAGTGAAAGTGAAGTCGCTCAGTCATATAAGACCCTTAGCAACCCCCTGCACTGCAGCCTACCAGGTGTCTCCGTCCATGTGATTTCCCAGGCAAGAGTACTGGAGTGGGTTGCCATTGCCTTCTCCAAACCCATATGCACTTCAATGGCTAAGTGGTTAAACAATCTGTGGTACACTCAAAATCTTGAACACTACTACATAATGAGATTAAACTCAATTTAGGCAACAACTTGGATGACTCTTCATGAAAGCACTTCTCAAAAGCTTACATGTTGTATGACTCTCATATAATATTCTCAAAATAACAAAATTATAGAAATAGGGATCACCTGAGTATTGCCACGGGGCCTTGGGAAAAGCAAGGATGTAAATGTGTATATAATAGAGTACTATGAGGGATCCTTGCGATGGAAGTGATCTTTGATAAAATCGCATAGAACTAAGT
>CM035303.1:61186226-61233684 GCA_020226075.1 Hydropotes inermis | reverse complement strand
ACACACACACACACACACACACACACACACACACACACACACACACACAGAGGAGTACATGTAAAACAGGAAATATGAATGAGATAAAACTTTAAGCCAAATTTCAAGAAATAATATTAGATAGCAAATATACAATTTTGAGTGCCTATATAATTAGCTTATTCTTTCAGGTGCCAGTTCTGTCACCTAACTTTTTGTCAAGAGAAGAGCACTTTTCCAATATTGAACACTCAGTTGAAGCTTTGAAGAGAATACTCAATAAAGCCCATGGTTCTAAAAGAAGATTCACAGTAATACCAACAACTTGGTAGAGTGAAAAACCACCTTTGTCTCTTGCCTTCAATATACACTAGTAAAACATCTATGACACAATAAATGTGCCTCTTTCCAATGCACCAGGAAGACAGAGAACTCCACACATCTATGCACCTAAAGGTGGGTTGACTGGAACACATAGAAGGGGCAGAATTGAGAGAACAGGAGAAGTGGTGCCTCTGATTATGGCAGCTGACTTTACAGCCACAAAGAACCTGTTAGTAGCCAAGGAAGCAGTGCATGAGATTCCAGCCTCTCAGCTGCACCAGCCACAAGAAAATGAGTGAGAAGCAGCAGTGAGGCATGAACTTTCTTCCTCCAGTCACTGAAGTGTCCATGACTCCTGCTCCCCTACTCCTCAAACCACAGATGTTGAGTCTGGGGACCTTACAGCACCAAACATGACAGAGGTGTCCACGAAACACCAGCTTTCCCTCACACTACCATTCCTCCCCCCCCCCCCATGGCAGGGGACATGAAAATCTGAATTTGCTTCTGAATGTGACAAATGAGCAAGCCATCCTGGTGCCCCAGTCAGCAGTTCCAGCAACATTGGTACCAGCAAAGCACCAGAAATGATAAGGCCCAAGAAATGATAAGGGGGCCACATCCCTTAGAGAGGTAGTGGTGTATGGAAAGTTAAGTTCATTTCAGTTCAGCAACTCAGTCATGTCTGACTCTTTGTGACCCCCATGGACTGCAGCACACCAGGTGTCCCTGTCCATCACCAACTCGCAGAGATTGCTCAAACTCATGTCCATCGAGTCGGTGATGCCATCCAACAATCTCATCCCCTATCATTCCCTTCTCGTCCTGCCTTCAATCATTCACAGCTTCAGGATCTTTTCCAATGAGTCAGTTGTTTGCATCATGTGGCCAGAGTATTGGAGTTTCAGCTTCAGCATCAGGCCTTTCAATGAATATTCAGGACTGATTTCCTTTAGGAATGACAGATTTGATCTCCTTGCAGTCTGGAAAATACCAGCTCCTTGCAGTGTAGAAAGTAGTAACTCTCAAATATAACCAAAGGCAGCTCAGGGAAGAGAAACCGAGTTTGCACCTACTGGAAAATAAAAGAAAAAAATTAATCTCTAATCTTCTGAGTCATTAGAATAAATAAAAAAATCCCCATTACTTTGAATATTTTTGTGGAAGATGAAAACATCAAGCACCGTGAAGAATCACAATAACATTACATTACAAAAATAAAATGACAGTTCTCCAAAAACCAAACAAAAGTCACAAAATATTGCAATATAACTCATAGAAAATTAAAAATCATGGTTGAAGAAGCTCGATGAGTGAAAAGGAAACTCAGAAAGTCAGTTCAATGAGGTCAAGTATGAATTAATCATTGGTAGGGATACTCTTCCAGAGATATGGCACCTCTAAAACGTTACACAAGAATTCTGGACCTGAATAATGCAATAAATAAGGGGAAGAATGTATTAGAGAAGTTTAGAACAGAACAGACAATATGGAAGAGAGAATTAGTAAGCTCAAAGATAGAAATTTAGAAATTATACAGTAGAAGAGGAAAGAGAAATAAGATATTTTAAAAATGAGGAAATTCCATGGGACCTATTTGACTCTTGCAGGAAGAGAAACATTAGGTCAATGGCTGTACTAGAAGGAGAAGAGAGGGAGAAGGAAGCATTTTGTTCAAAAACAAACAAACAAACAAACAAACCCTGAGAATTTCCCAAACCTGGGGCAGAAACTGGGTATACAAATTCATGAAACTAAGAGAATACCTAGTTACATACATACAAAAGAATCTTCTCCAAAACACATTGTATTAAAATTGTCAAAAGTCAATGACAAAGAGTTTTAAGTGAATCTGGGGCAAAAATGATGGTAACTTACAAAGGAACCCCTATTAGGTTAAGAGCAGATTATTGACAGGAAACTCCACAGTTCAGGAGCAAGTGTAATTACATGATCAAAACACTGAAAGTTAAAAACTAAATCAGAAAAGCGTACTATATCCAGCAATGTTACCATTCAGATATGAAGTGGAAAGAAAATCTTTTCCAGACAAACAAAAGCTAAGGGAGTTCATCAACACTAGACCTGCCTTATGAGAAATCTTGAAATGAAATCTTCTAACAGAAACACGAAGGGAAAGCACACAAAACTTTGAGTAAGATCATAGGCAAAATTAAAAAAAAAAAAGAATCATAGTTTTACTAGAAATAGTTTAAACACTTCATTATAGCATGAGGTTCAAGAGCAAAACAGGGCAAAAAATAACTACAGCTATTTTAACTTGTGGTAAACTTACAATATTAGAAAAGGAAATTTGTGACAACAAAAACACAAAAGGGGAAAGGTGAAAAAGATCGATCCCTAATAGATAAGACAGTAGCTATCAGGTGAAAAATGACTCTTTCTTTAAACCTATGTGACATTTTATGTGGGTGTTCCTGGTCGCAAACCTCATGATAACTACAAAACATATAAACCTAGAGGTTAAACATGAAATATAAATAAAAAAGGAAATTGAGAAACAAGTCATATATCATCATCAAACCAAAATGGCAGACAGAAACCCAGGGGAAAAGAAACATGTAGATATAGAGCAACCAGAAAACAAAAGATAAAATGGCAATATATGGCCCTCATCTATTGATAATCACCTTAAATGTAAATAGATTGAATTCACATATCACAAGAAACAAAGTACCTGGTTGAACAAAAACATAAAAAGACCCAACTATATGCTGCCTCCAGGAGACTCACGCTATATCTAAAGAAAAACAGGCAAGAGGTGAAGGGATGAAAGATGATTCTCAAAGCAACTAGAAGCCAAAAAAATTGGGGTATCCATAGTTACATCAGACAAAATAAACTTCATGCCAAATGATGTAACAGTAAAAAAAAAAGTTATATAATGATAAAAGAGACAATTCATCAAGAAGACATAACAGTTAGTAAAATCTGTAAACCTAACATAAGAGCACCAAAATTTTTAACACAAGTATTAACAGAATCTAAGGGAGAAATTGACAGCAGCACAGTGGTAGTAGGGGACACATCCCAGTTACATCAATGGATAGATCATCCAGTCAGAAATCCAACAAGGAAGTGATATCCTTAAATGAAGCTTTAGATCACATAGATCAATATATTTGTACAGAATATTCTATACAAATGCAATATAATAGACATTCTTCTCAAGAACACATGGAACTTTCTCAAGAGTAGACCATAATTTAGGACACAAAGTAGGTCTCAATAAATTGAGGAATATTGAAATCATATTAAGACATTTTTCTGATTGCAATGGCATGAAACTAAATTTGAAACTATAAGAAAAACAGCTGGAAAAACAGTCTCCACAAATATGTGGAGACTGAAAATGCATTACTGAATACTTGGATCAACAAATAAACTGAAGTTTAAATTTAAAAATGTCTAAAGACTAATGAAAATGCAAACAAAATATAGCAAAATCTATTGAACTCAGCAAAAGCAGCACCAAGAGGAGCATTCACAGCCTACCTCAAGAAACAAGAAAAATCTAAGATAAGCAGTCTACACATTTTGAATCAAACCTCACAGAGGTGAAGGCCAAAGTCATTAGAAGGAAGAAAACAATAAAGATCAGAGTGGAAATAAAATAAAGATGAAAAAGACAATAGAAAATATCAATAAAAGTAAGAATTGGTTATTTAAAAATAGTTAAATTGACAAAATTTAAGCTACACTCACTAAGGAAAAAAGAGAGACAACTTTGATAAATAAATTTTAAAAATAAAGAGGAAAAACAGCAAATGAATATAGAGATATAAGTGATTATAAGAAAATAGTATGAATAGATATACACCAATAAGATGGACAAACTAGACAAAATGGGCATATTCTTAGAAACATACAAGTTGCCCAAGGCAGATTAAGAAGAAACAGAAAATACAAACTGTTACCAATTACCAATGATGAAGTTGAATCAGCAATCAAACAAAAAAAAAATTCACAGAAAACATGTCTAATATCACCTGCTTCACAGGTTAATTTAACACGAAAAGTTTAAAGAAAAGTTAAGGGAGTGGTCCTAAGGTGGTGTAGGAATAGGACAGGGAGACCACTTTCTCCCCCACAAATTAACGAAAAGATCATTTAAATGCTGAGCAACTCTTACAAAACAAATTCTGAATGCTGGCGGAATACACCAGGCACCCAGAAAGACAGCCTGTTCTCTTCGAAAGGAGGTTAGACAAAATATAAACGACAAAAAGAGAGACAAAAGAGTTAGCAATGGTGGACTGTCCTGGGGAGGGAGTCAAGAAGAAGGAGGCATTTACAAACAGCAGGAAACGCTCTCACTAGCTGGTCTCTGGGGAGCTTTGGAATCTAAGAGGGCAATGTAACGGGGGGAAGAAACAAACAAACAAACAAACAAAACAAAACAAAACACAGAATACATGCTTAAATGCAACTCCCAGTGGAGAAGCAGTCCAGACACTCAGGTCCACAACCAGCGAACAGGGGCTGGACAGGGAGGCATGGGTTGCATGCTTAGGAGTAAGGACCAGGCCTGAATACCCTGAGGACAATCTGAGGGAGCTAAGGTGAGATAGCAACCCAATCTGTGGGATAGCCAGAGAGAGAAAAAGACAGAGAGAAATTTCGCATGAAATGCTCTAACCTAAGGTGTAGCCTGGCCCACTCACAGAACAAGGGATTGAGCCAATACCAAAGGAGAGCTAGCCAGCTATAGCTAGCCCCCCACCAGAGGCAGAGAGACAGGTGTGCACAGTCAGAGAGGTAGGGTGAGGGACAATCTTGTCCCCAGAGATGGCATCCTCCACCAAACCATGAGCAGGCTCCCAGTTGCTAACCAAGTCTTCTTGGGACCCTGGACAGTTGACATCTGCCAGGACTGTCACAGCCTGAGATCAGTTCCCCAGAGGAGAAACACAGCACACCTGAGACGGTGATCTCCTGGCATACCGGGGAAACTGAGTGGCAGGGACAAGGGAAGTGATTAAAATGCATGGTCCACCTGGGACAGTGCACCTGGGGAGCACTGAGCTGCTTGAACCTGGTAAAGGCACAAAGCACACACCCAACCGAGTCGGTGCCTCTGTGGAGTACCCACGAACCTGAACCTGAGCAACTTAGACCTGGGAAGTGCATGAAATGCAGGGCCTGCTTTGGAGAGTACCCCTGCAGAGCAACCTGGAGCCTGAACAGTATAGCTTGGGAAGGCACATGGCACCATGAGCTGGGGCAAACCCAGTGTGATCCATACACTGCGAGCACTCCCCACACATGCCAATGATACTTGTTTGCAGTGTTCCTCCCTCCCCATGACACAACTGAACAAGTGAGCCTAAATAAGTGACCACCTTTGCCCCCTTGAGTCAAGGTGGAAATTAGACCCTGAAGAGACTTGCAAACAGAAGAAGCCAAAATAAACAAAGAAGAGGGAACTGCTCTGGAAGGGACAGGTGCAACAGATTAAAACCCTGTAGTTAACACTGATTAGGCATTGGAAGGGGCCTATAGATATTGAGAAGAAGTATAAGCTGGAGCATGGAACTACCTGAAACTGAACTGACCCCCACACTGCCCTCAAGAGCTCCAGAGAAATTCCTAGATATATTTTTGCTATTATCATTTGTATTTTTTTCATTCTTTTTTACATTTTTAGTTCTTTATTACTCCTTTAATTTTCACTTTTACAACCTACTATTACCTTGCAAAAAAGAAAAAGCAAATTTCAGATACAGTTTTTATAATTTGTGTGATTGGTTTTGTTTTGTATTTTTAATATAGTATTTCTGAGAATCTAACCTCTACACTTGACTTTCAATCATTGCTTTTTGGCATTTATTATTAATTTTGTACCATTAAAAATCTAATCTTCAGTACCCCATTTTACATAGGGATGTGATTACTGGCTTGATTGCTCTCTCTGCTTTTGACCCTCCCTTTTCTCCCCCAGGTCACCTCTATCTCCTATCTCCCTGTTCTCTTCTCTACTTAAATCTATGAATCTCTCTGGGTGTTCCAGTCTGTGGAGAACACTTAGGGAAGTGATAAGTGGCTAGATTGGTCTTTCCCTTTTGACTCCTCCTTTTCTCCTCCTGGTCATCTCCATCTCCCTCCTCCCTCTTCTCTTCTCTATGTAACTCTGTGAACCTCTCTGGGTGTCCCTCACTGTGGAGAATCTTTTCATCATTAACATAGATGTTTTATCATCTGTGCTGTATGGATGGAGAAGTCTTCAGGCTACTGTAAGAATAAGACTGAAAGCCAGAGGCAGGAGGCTTAAATTCAAATATTGAGAACACCAGAAAACTCCTAACTTCAGGGAACATTAATTGAAAAGAGCTCATCCAAAAGCTTCCATACCTACAATGAAACCAAGCTCCACTCAAGAGACAACAAGTTTCAGAGCAAGACATACCACACTAATTCTCCAGCAATGCAGGAACACAGATGTGAGCATTTAAAAAAACAGGCTGCCCAAAATCACACCAAACCCATAAACACCCCAAAGCTCATTACTGGACACTTTATTGCACTCCAGAGAGAAGAGATCCAGCTCCACACAGCAGAATACAGGTGCGAGCTTCCCTAACCAGGAAACCTTGACAAGCAACTGGTCCAACCCCACCCACAAGGAGCAACCTCCACAATAAAGAGGAATCACAAACTTCCAGCCTACATAATGGCCACCCCAAACACAGCAATCTAAACAAAATGAAAAGCCACAGAAATATTCACCATGTAAAGGAGCATGATAAATGCCCACCAAACCAAACCAAAGAGGGAGAGATAGGGAGTCTATCTGAAAAATAATTCAGAATAATGATAGTAGAGATGATCCAAAATCTTGAAAACAAATGCAGTTACAGATAAATAGACTAGAGACAAGGATTGATAAGATGCAAGAAATGTATAACCAGGACCTAGGAAAAATAAGAGTCAATCAATAATGAATAATGCAATAACTGAGATCAAAATCACTCTGGAAGGAACCAACAGTAGAATAACTGAGGCAGAAGATAGGATAAGTGAGGTGGAAGAGTGAATGGTGCAAATAATTGAAGCAGAGAGAGGGAAAAAAAAGAATTAAAAGAAATGAAAACACCCTCAGAAATCTCTGGGACAACGTTGAAAGCCCCAACGTTTGAATGATAGGAGTCCCAGAAGAAGAAGACAGAAAGAAAGACCATGAGAAAATACTTGAGGAGATAATAGTTGAAAAGTTTCTTAAAATGGGGAAGGAAATAGCCACTCGAGTCCAAGAAACCCAGAGAGTCCCAAACAGGATAAACACAAGGCAAAAGACCCCAAGACACATATTAATCAAATTCCTGAAGACCAAACACATAGAGCAAATATTAAAAGCAGCAGGGGAAAAGCAACAAATAACACACAAGGATTCCCATAAGGATAACATCTGATCTTCCAATTGAAACTCTTCAAGCCAGAAGGGAATAACAGGACATACTTAAAGTGATGAAAGAGAAAAACCTGCAACCCACATTACTATACCCAGCAAGGATCTAATTAAAATATGAAGGGGAAAACGAAAGCTTTACAGACAAGCAAAAGCAGAGAGAATTCAGCACCATCAAACCAGCTCTTCGGCAAATGCTAAAGCGTCTTCTCTAGACAGGAATCACAGAAAGAGGTTTATAAACTCAAACCCAAAACAACAAAGTAAATAGCAACGGGTCATCAGTTAGTCAGTTCTGTCCTCAGTCATGTCCAACTCTTTGCGACCCCATGAATCGCAGCACACCAGGCCTCCCTCTCCGTCACAAACTCCTGGAGTTAACTCAGACTCATGTCCATCGAGTCAGTGATGCCACCCAGCCATCTCATCCTCTGTCGTCCCCTTCTCCTCCTGCCCCCAAACCCTCCCAGCATCAGGGTCTTTTCCAACAAGTCAACTCTTTGCATGAGGTGGCCAAAGTATTGGAGTTTCAGCTTCAGCATCAGTCCTTCCAATGAACACCCAGGACTTATCTCCTTCAGGATGGACTGCTTGGATCTCCTTGCAGTCCAAGGGACTCTCAAGAGTCTTCTCCAACACCACAGTTCAAAAGCATCAATTCTTCAGCACTCAGCTTTCTTCGCAGTCCAACGCTCACATCCATACATGACCACTGGAAAAACCATAGCCTTGACCAGACCGACCTTTGTTGGCAAAGTGATGTCTCTGCTTTTTAATAGGCTATCTAGGTTGGTCACAACTTTCCTTCCAAGGAGTAAGCGTCTTTTAATTTCATGGTTGCAATCACCATCTGCATTGATTTTGGAGCCCAGAAACATAAAGTCAGCCACTTTTTCCACGTGTTTCCCCATCCATTTGCAATGAAGTGTTGGGACCAGATGCCATGATCGTAGTTTTCTGAATGTTGAGATTTAAGCCAACTTTTCCACTCTCCTGTTTCACTTCCATCAAGAGGCTCTTTAGTTCTTCTTCATTTTCTACCATAAAGGTGGTATCATCTGCATATCTGAGGTCATTGATATTTCTCCAGGCAATCTTGATTCCAGCTTGTGCTTCTTCCAGTCCATCATTTCTCACGATATACTCTGCATATAAGTTAAATAAGCAGGGTGACAATATGCATCCTTGACCTACTCCTTTTCCTTTTTGGAACCAGTCTGTTGTTCCATGTCCAGTTCTAACTGTTGCTTCCTGACCTGCATACAGGTTTCTCAAGAGGCAGGTCAAGTGGTGTGGTATTCCCATCTCCTTCTGGATTTTCCACAGTTTATTGTGAGCCACACAGTCAAAGGCATTGACATAGTCAATAAAGCAGAAATAGACATATCCCTGGAACTCTCTTGCTTTTTTAAGGATCCAGCAGATGTTAGCAATTTGATGTTTGGTTCCCCTGACTTTTCTAAAGCCAGCTTGAACATCTGGAAGTTCACTGTTCACGTATTGCTGAAGCCTGGATTGGAGAATTTTAAGCATCACTTTACTAGTGTGTGACACGCGTGCAAGTATGCGGTAGTTTGAGCATTCTTTGGCATTGCCTTTCATTGGCATTGGAATGAAAACTGACCTTTTCCAGTCCTGTGGGCACTGCTGGGCTTTCCAAATTTGCTGGCTTATTGAGTGCAGCTTTTACAAAGCATCATCTTTTAGGATTTGAAATAGCTTAATTGGTATTCCACAACCTCCACTAACTTTGTTCGTAGTGATGCTTTCTAAGGGCCACTTAACTTCACCCCAAAATCTATGTCATTCAGTAAAAGCAGTGCTAAAGGTAAGGTTCATAGGAATACAAGTTACACCATGAAACAATAGAAAAGTCAAATAAATAACCTAACTTTACACCTAAAGCAACTAGAAAAAGAAGGAATGAAGAACCCCAGGGCTATAAGTAGGAAAGAAATTATAAAATTAGGGCAGAAATAAATGAAAAAGAAATAAAGTAAACTACATCAACAATCAACAAAACTAAAAGTTGGCTCTTTGAGAAGATAAACAAAATAGACAAACTATTAGGTAAACTCATAAAAAAAAAAAAAAACAGGTGGTCATAGGGGGAGAAGATTCAAATCAACAAAATTAAAAATGAAAATGGAAAATCATAACAGACAACTCAGAAATACAAAGAATCATAAGAGAATACTATCAGAAACTATGTGACAACTTGGAAGAAATGGACGAATTCTTAGAAAAATATAACCTTCCAAAACTGAACCAGGAAGAAAGAAAATATTAACAGACACATCACAAGCATGGGAATAGAAAGTATAGTCAAAAACCTTCCAACAAACAAAAGCCCAGCACAAGATGGTTTCACAGGTGAATTCTACCAAAAATTTAGAGAAGAGCTAAGACCTATCCTGCTCAAACTCTTCCAGAAAATTGCAGAGGAAGATATTGCAATTCCAGAAATTGCAAGACTCATTCTAAGAGGCCACAATCACCCTAATACCAAAACCAGACAAAGATGCCACAAAAAAAGAAAACTACAGGCCAATATCACTGATGAACATAGATTCAAAAATCATCACTCAAATTCTAGCAAACAATATCCAACACCATATTAAAACGATCATACAACATGGCCAAGTGGGCTTTATCCCAGGAATGCAAGGATTCTTTAATATTTGCAAATCAACCAATGTGATATACCACATTAACAAATTGAAAGATAAGGACCATATGGTTATCTCAGTAGATGCAGAGAAAGCATTTGACAAAATTCAACATCCATTTGTGATCAAAACTCTCCAGAAAGCAGGCATAGAAGGAACATACCTCAACATAATAAAAGCCATATATGTTAACCCACAGCAAACATTATCCTCAATGGTGAAACACTGAAAGCATTTCCCATATGGTCAGGGACAAGGCATGGGTGCCCACTCTCACCACTAATATTCAACATAGTTTTGGAGGTTTGAGCCACAGCAATCAGAGAAGAAAAAGAAATAAAAGGAATCCAGATTGGAAAAGAAGAAGTAAAACTCTCACTGTTTGCAGATGACACGATCGTCTACATAGAAAACCCTAAATACACTTCCAGAAAATTGCTAGAGCTAATCCATGAATATAGTAAAGTTGTAGGATATAAAATTAACAGAAAAATCTCTTCCATTCCTATACATTAACAATGAGAAAACAGAAAGAGAAATTAAGGAAGCAATTCCATTCACTTTTGTAATGGAAAGAATAAAATACTTAGGAATAGATCTACCTAAAGAAACAAAAGACTTATATAGAGAAAACTATGCAACACTAATGAAAGAAGTCAAAGAAGATTCAAGTAGATGGAGAAATATACCATTCCCATGGATCAGAAGACTCAATATATGAAAATGAGTATACTAAGCAAAGCAATCTAGAGATTCAATGCAATCCCTATCAAGCTACCAATGGTATATTTCACAGAACTAGAACAAGTAATTGCATAATTTTCATGGAAATACAAAAAAACCTCGAATAGCCAAAGCAATCTTGAGAAAGAAGAATGCAACTGGAAGAATCAACCTTCTTGAGTTCAGACTATACTACAAAGCTACAGTCATCAAACAGTGTGGTACTGGCACAAAGACAGAAATATAAATCAATGGAACAAAATAGAAAGACCAGAGATAAATCCATGCACCTATGGATACCTTGTCTGTTAGTAAGGCAAGAGCCCACAGAGAGCCTGGCAGCCTTCCTAGAGAGGCTGATGGAAACTTTCAGGCAATATACACTTATGGACCCCCAGGCTGAGGAGTCACATGCTGCAGTTCTGTTAGCATTTATAAATCAGGCAGCCCCAGATATTAGGAAGAAATTACAAAAGATAGAGGGATTGGGAGAACAGACGATACAGGATTTACTGAAAGCAGCTGAAAAGATATTTAATAATAGGGAGACCCCAGAAGAAAGGGAAGAATGAATTCTATGGGAGGAAAGAGAATTAGCTGAGACGATCAGGAAGGAAGATAGAGAATAGAGAACGAGGGAAAACTGGAAGATCCAGAGGGAGCTAGCCCAGATTCTTTTTCTGGGGATAAAAGCCAGAAAAGAATTGAGGGAACCTCAAGACCCCTGGACGGGAGAAAAACAGAAACCAAAAAGGCAGGCCCTAAAGAAAGATCAGTGCGCCTACTACAGAGAACAGGGGCACTGGAAAAACGAGTGCCCTAAGAGGGACCTGAGGAGAGGTACGACCTGGAGAGAGAGAATCTCCCCTGCAACTCGAGTTCTATATGCGGGGGAAGACAGTGACTAGGGGAGTCAAGACTCGGCACCCCTCCCCGAGTCCTGGGTAACCATACATGTGGAGAGGAAACCCGTTGGCTTCATGGTAGATACTGGTGCCCAACACTCTGTTTTAAATAAAAAACTGGGACCAATATCTGAGAGAACCAGCTCGGTGCAAGGAGCCATGGGGACAAAAAGATATTTTTGGACTACAGAACGAAAAGTAGATCTGAGGACCCACTTGGTGTCCCATTCGTTTTTGGTGATACCAGAATGCCCAGCCCCTCTACTTGGAAGAGACTTGTTGACTCAGATTCATTTTGGCTGAAGGCATTCCCTGTGGATATGTTGGATAATTGCAGTCATGAGGAACTGGAAAATTCTGCTGAAGATTACATGTTAGATCTGAGGTGTGGGGACCCTGAAAATCTGGAATGTTTTCCTATTAGCCTGTCAAATGTAGGCTTTGTACCTCTCTATGGTGGAGATCAGACCCAGAAAGTTCTTGCACCTTTTGCACCTGGGGACTCACTCACAGCTGTGGCACTTTATCAGTGGTGGGCTATTGAACTTGGACCCTCCTCCCACAGGGCTTCAAGAACTCCCCTACCTTGTTTAATGAGGCTCTGAGTGAGGACCTCTACGAATATCAGACTTGCCACCCAGAGGTCATCCTGCTACAATATGTAGATGACCTTATGTTGGCTGGAACCACCAAGGAGGCATGCAGCTGTGCCACTGGGGACCTCTTAATACTGGCTGAGGCCCTGGCGGCACAAAAAGACTTAACTGATGTACCCCTAGACAACAGTGAGCTAGTATGGTTCACCGATGGGAGCAGCTATGTAAAAGATGGGCAAAGGAAAGCTAGAGCCACTGCGGTAGAAGAGTACAGTTGTGAATATGGCTCCGTGAAGTTTTATGCACTGTGTGGCTTTGGTGGGGTCTTAAGTTGTGGTCTAACACACACTGCTGCTGTTCCTCTGGATTTAGTGAAATGCTGTATGCAGGTGGACCCACAGAAGTACAAGGACATTGGTTTCTGTGGTTTGGCCAAAGGATGGGCCCCGACCTTCATTGGCTACTCCCTGCAGGGGCTCTGCAAGTCTGGCTTTTATGAAGTCTTCAAGGTTTTGAACAACAACATGCTTGGAGAGGAGAATGGCTATCTGTGGTGCACATCACTGTGTTTGGCTGCCTCTGCCCATGCTAAATTCTTTGCTGACATTGCTCTTGCTCCTATGGAAGCTGCTGAGGTTCGAATTCAAACTCAACCAGTTTATGCTAACGCTCTGAGGGATGCAGCTCCCAAAATGTATAAGGAAGAAGGCTTAAAGGCGTTCTACAAGGGGGTTGCTCCTCTTTGAATGAGACAGATACCATACACCATGATGAAGTTTGCCTGCCCTGAATGTACTGTTGCTGATTCCATGGTGTCTCTGTTGAATAAAGAGAAGGGAAGCAGTGCCTCTCAGGTCTTCAAGGGACTTGAATTTAGAGGTGTATGGAAGGGACTCTTTGCCCTCATCATCATGATCGACACTCTGACTGCACTACAGTGGTTTATCTATAATTCTGTGAAGGTCTACTTCAGGCTCCCTCTCCCTCCTACCCCTGAGATGCCAGAGTCTAAAGAGGAAGCTTGGGTACACTCAGTATATGAATGAAAGCAAATATGGACTGAATCTGCTTGTTGATCAGTGTTTGAGGAAAATGCAACTGGACGAGAGATAATCCAGGCTTGCAAAGCATGCCAGCTAATGAGGACAGGGAAAAAGCAGCACACGGGAATGAGGTACTGAGGGGAAGAGCCAGGGCAACACTGGGAGATAGATTTCACTGAGGTAAGGCCAGGCAAGTATCTGTTGGTTCTGGTTGATACCTTCTCAGGGTGGGTGGAAGTCTTCCCCACTAAGGGAGAGAGAGCAATAGTGGTCGCTAAAAAGATCTTAGAGGAGATAGTGCCTAGGTACAGGCTGCCAGTGACTATGGGCTATGATAACGGACCTGCCTTTGTGAGTGAGATTGTACAAGGGCTGGCCCAAGATCTGGGGATGAAATGGAAATTACATTGTGAATATAATCCCCAGAGCTCAGGACAGGTTGAGAGAATGAATTGGACCCTAAAAGAAACTTTGACAAAGTTGGCAATAGAGACTGGCAGGGACTGGGTGACCCTCCTTCCCTTTGCACTCTTTTGGGTGTGTAACACCCCATATAAGCTGAATCTTACCCCTTTTGAGATTCTGTATGGAAGACCCCCTCCTGTGTATTAAAACCTAGATGGAAAGGCCCTTCTGTTTTTCTCCTTACCACTCCTACTGCTGTCAAGGTCGATGGGATTGGACCCTGGGTTCACTTTAATCACGTGCGGCAAGCCACACTGGAAGAACAGGAAAAGCGTGAGCAGAATGGAAGGCGAGTCCTCACCCGTCAAATCCTTTGAAACTGAAATTCGTTAGCTGGGAGGTCTCCTAATTCTCCTGCTGATTGCAGGATCTGGAGCTATGTAACCTCTTGTGATGGGCCCCGGGAATGGGACGTAGGCAGAGATGGTTTGAGTCAACACTCCCCCTGGCTGACTCCACCCTCCTGGTTCCACTTATAGTGTCAGTGACCCAAGATGGAAAAGAGGAAGACTCCTCTACTTGAACAACAGACAGGGGGGAATGTGAGGCGAGCAGAAGTAATGCAGCTTAGATTAGGAGTAGGCCTTCCTACTTGGTAAGATTATCAGGCCACATGGATACAACCAATTAGCTTTCACTTAACACTGACCACTGTTTGCCAATTAGATCCTATTAGCTTTCACTTAACACTGACCACTGTTTGCCAATTAGGACCAATTAGCTTTCACTTAACACTGACTGCTGTTTGCCAATTAGAAAATTAGGAATGGGGTGGAAACCCCCAGGAATGTCCCGCCTGTGTGAAAGTTTTGACCAATGAAATTGCTTTGCAAACTTGTAACCAATCTGCTTAAACCAACGGCGTGTGCTCACACTATAAATTTGTGTAACAGCTTGGGCTCGGGGCTCTCTGACCTGCACCATTGCATTGGATGCGACAGAGGGCCCTGGCTCGAGTCAGTAATAAACTTCCCCTTTTTGCCAGTTGCATTGTCTTGGAGGCCTTCTCTCTTCCCGCTCGGGGATTTGAACATTGGGCACAACAGTGACAAAAAAAAAAAAAAGAAAAAAATAGGCAGAAGACCTGAACAGACACTTTTTCAAAGAAGACATGCAAATGGCCAACAAGCATATGAAAAGATGCTCATTATCATTAATTATGAGAGAAATGTAAATCAAAATCACAATAAGACATGACCTCACAGCTTTCTGAATGGATATCATCAAAAAGACTAAAATTAACAAATATTGGTAAGGATGTGGAGAAAAAGGAAGCCTCGTACACTGTTGCTGGGAATCTGAGTTGGTTCAGCCATTGTGGAAAACAGCGTGGAGGTTTCTCCAAAAACTAAAAATAAAACTACCATATATTGGTCTTGTCTACTTGCACTGGTCAAATAAACACCATAGTATTATAGAGTAATTTGCCTCCAATGAAAATAAAAAAATTTAAAAGAAAATAAAATCTAGGAAAATATGTAACACTTAAAAAAAAAAACTACCATATATATGATCCATTAATTCCACTCCTAAGTATATATCTGAAAAAAAAAATTCTAATATGAAAAGACACGTGTACCCCATCCCCTATATTCTTAGCATCATTACTTACATTTGCCAAGGTATGGAACCAACTGAAGTATCAATCAAGAGATGAATGGATAAAGAAGATATGGTAAATATATATATATATATATGTGTGTGTGTGTGTGTGTGTGTGTGTGTGTGTGTGTATGCATGCAATGGGATACTACTCAGCCATAAAAAAAGAAATTTTGCTATTTGTAACAGTATTGATAGACTCGGAAGGTATTATTTTGTGCAAACTAAATAAAACGGAGATGAACAATTTCTGTATGATATTACTTATAAATGAAATTTAAAATAACTAGTGAATATATCAAAAAAGAAACTGACAGTGATGTAAAGATCAAATTACTGATCACCAGTGGGCAGAGGGAAAGGGGAGAGGCTCTATATAGGTACAAGTTTATATAAGCTATAATAATATATTGTATAACATGGGGAAAAGCTCAATAATAACGTCTAAAACAAAACAAAACAAAAATGTACATGAATGTAAATGTACTTCATATACCAAGGGCATAAAAATACTTTTCAACATACAATTCCTTAGGAAATTATCTACCCATCAACCCTTTCCAATAAATATACCATAATATGAACTTCATCCAACCAAAAGAACACTGGGAAATTTTCAAAAAAAAATGAATATTAGTGGGCATTTTAAAATTGATAAATACACATGTAAAACTGAAGCAAAATTTCAGTTTTTCAGATGGAAGACTAGTTTGCAACAATCTCATAGTGTTACAAAATAGAAATATTGCAATTAAAATAGTGAGAAGAGAGAATAAAGAGAATTGTAGAAAAGGCTAATTGCTGTGTAGTTAATATGTGGATATTAAGATAAAAGGGAAAAAATACTTATAAACAATAAAGCAAAAATTTAACTAAGAAAACAGTAGACTAAGAACATTTTTTAAAAGGCACAGGTTTCAGAAAGAAAAGATATAGGACAGATGTGAAGTCTTTCCTAAATATCCAAATTAAAAAAAAAAATATTTCAAGGAATATACATCTTGTAGATAAAGAAACACAACAAACATAACAAAATGTATATGATCATGTATATGTGTATATTCAGTGTTGCTCAGTTGCTAAGTTGTGTTCAATTTTTTGCAATCCCATGGACTGCAGCATGCCAGGCTTCTCTGTCCTTCACTATCTCTGGAAGTTTGCCTTATATATTCTATATATATGAAAGAATTGAAATGAAATGTTACACTGAGTATAATGCATATACTTTTAATTCACATATTTTAAGAAAACAAGTTTTAATTTGTCTCAGAATGCAAATCCCTAAAATATACCACTTGTAAGTGGCATATTTAAAGCAAGAAGATTCAGATTGTTTCATGGTGGCAGAGTAGAAAACTCATGTTCTTCTTCAAGAGCACTGAAATCACAACTAGATGTTGAACAACCATCAACAGGAGGATGCTTTAACCCACCAAAAAAAAAAAAAAGATATTCCACATTCAAGGACAAGGGAGAAACCACAAGAAGATAGACAGTAGAAGTGGTACAATCACAATAAAATAAAATCCTATACCCGCTGGGAGGGTGAACCACAAACTGGCAAACAATAATACCAAAAAAGTGCTCATAGTATTTTGAAGATTCTGGGGCCCACATCAGGCTTCCCAACCTGGAGATTAGGCAAAGGGACTGGGAATCCTCAGGGAATCTGACCTTGACGGCCAGCAGGATTTGATTATAAGACTTCCACAGAACTGGGTGAAACGGAGACATCATTCTTGTATGCACAAGGAACCAGTGGAACAAAACCTTATATGATCAAGGAACCAGGGGAAAGGAGCAGTGACCCTACAGGAGACTAATCCAGACATAATTGTGAGTATTTGAGAGCTTCCTGTGGAGGTGTGGGTTAACAGTGACCCACCACATGGATGGGGGCGCTAGCAGCAGCCATCCTGGGAGATGCATCTTGGTGTAAGTCCTCTTGGAGGTCTTATATGTGCCTGCTATTGGGCTTCCCTGGTGGCTCGGATGGTAAAGAATCCTCCTGCAACACAGGAGACCCAGGTTCGATCCCTGGGTCGGGAAGATCCCTTGCAGAGCGGAATGGCAACCCACTCCAGTATCCTTGCCTATAGAATCCCCATGGACAAAGGAGCCTGGCAGACTACAGTCCATGGTGTCACAAAGAGTCAGGCATGACTGAGTGACTTTCACTTATGAAGCCTGTAGACTCCAGGACTGAGTCACCTCAGGCCAAGTGATTAACAGAGAGGGAGTGTTGTCCCACTCATTAGTGGATAATTGGATTAAAGTTTTACTGAACACAGCCCTGCCCACCAGAGCAAGACCCAGTTTTCCCCACAGCCAGTCTTTTCCAACACAAGGGTTTTATCCTCATTCACAGAGGGAAGACAGAAGAAACAAAAAACACGGTCACAGAAAGCTAAGCAAAATGAAAATAAATAGGATTATGTTCAAGATTAAGGAACAAGATAAATCCCAGAAAGATAACTAAATGAAGTGGAGACAGACAAATTTCCAGAAAAATAATTCAGAATAATAATGATAGTGAAGATGATACATGATCTTGGATAAACAATGGAGAAAATTCAAGAAAGTTTTGCCAAAGACATAGAAGAACTAAAGAACAAACAGAGATGAATAATACACTAGAAATAATCAATAGTAGAATAACTGAGACAGAAAAAAATGGATTAGTGATTTGGAAGACAGAATAGTGGAAATCACTGCTGCAAAAGAGAACATAGGGGGAAAAAAAAGAATGACAATAAATGCAGAAAGCCAAGGAAACTTCTGTGCCAGCACTAAACACACTAACCTTCACATTATAGGGGACCCAGAAGAAGAGAGAGAAAGAACCCAAGAAAATATTTGAAGAGATAATAGCGGAAAACTTCCCCAATATAAGAAAGGAAATAGTCATTTAAGTCCAAGAAGCATAGAGTCCCAGGGAGGATAAACCCAAGGAGGAACACACTGAGACACATAATAATCATACTGACAAAAATTAAAGTGAAAGATAAAATATTAAAGGCAACAAGAGGAAAAAAAAGACAACATAGAAGGGAAATTTTATAGGGTTATTAGCTGATCTCTCAACAGAAACTCTAGAAGATTGAAAGGAATGAGACTATATATTCAAAATGATTAAAGAGAAGAACCTAGAATACTCAACTCAGCAAGACTCTCATTCAAATTTGATGAAGAAATCAAAAGCTTTCCAGACAACCAGGAGTTAAGAATGTTCAGTACTAGTAAACTAGCTTTACAACAAATACTAGGGAACTTCTGTAGGCAGGAAAGACAATAAAAGGAAAAGATTTATAAAAAATAAACCCAAAACAATTAACAAAGTGGTAATAAAATGGATTAAATGCAAACCAAAAAGCATAGACTGGCTTGGTGTATACAATACTACCCATATACATGCTATCCAAAAGAGACCTGCCTCAGGCCTATGGACACTTACAGACTGAACGTAAGGTAAATGGAAATCATAAGGAACCTGGATTAGCAATACTCATATCAGACAAAATAGTCTTTCAAACAAATAATGTTATAAGAGACAAAGAAGGATACTACATAGTGATCAAGGGTTCAACTAAAGAAGAATATATAACAATTATAAATATATATGCTCTCAACATATAAGCAAATATTGTAAGGCAACTACTAACAAATACAAGGGGAGAAATTGACGGTAACACAACAGTAGTGGGGACTCTGATACCTCACATTCATCAATGGACAGAAATTTAATAAGGAAACATGGGCCTTAAATGACACTTTAGATGAGGTGGAATTAATTGATTTTTATGGAGCATTCCATTCAAAAAGAACAGAGTACACATTATTCTCAAGTGCACAAGAAACATTCTCCAGGATTGACCACATGCTGGGTCACAAGGGAAGCCTTGGTAAACTTAAGAAAATTGAAATCATATTAAGCATACTTTTCTGATCACAATGTACAAAAAAACAAAAACAAAAACTACAAGACTCAAATACATGGTGAATAAATAATATACTACTAAACTACCATTGAATCAGTAAATAAATCAAAGAGTAAATTAAAAAAAATCACCTAGAGGCAAATGAAACTGAAAGCATGATGGTTCAAAACTTATGGGATGCAGCAAAAGCAGTTCTAACAGGGAAGTTTTATAGTGGTGCAATCTTAGCTCGTGAAACAAGAAAAATCTCAAATAAACAACCTAAGCTTACACCAAAAACAACAAGAAAAAGAAGAACAAACAAGACCTAAAGTTATTAGAAGGAAGTAAATCATAAAGATATGAGCAGAAACAAATGACATAGAGACAAAGAAAACAATTGCTGAGATCAATGAAACTAAAAGTTGGTTATTTGAAAAGGTAAACCAGTTGGATTAACCACTAGCCAGACTAATCAGGAAGAAAAGAGAGAGGACCCAAATAAAATTAGAAATGAAACAAAAGAAGTTACAACTGACTCCACAGAAATACCAAGGATCATAAAAGATTACTATGAATAACTTCATGTCAATAAAATGAACAACCTGGAAGAAATGGACACATTTTTAGAAAGGTAGTCTCCCTAGACTGAACCAGGAAGAAATATAAAATATAAGTAGACCAATCACAAGTACTAATATTGAAACTGTGATTAAAAACCTCCAAGCAAACAAAACTCCAGGACCTGATTGGCGTCATATGCAAATTTTATCAAACATTTAGAGAAGAGTTAACACCTATCCTTCCAAAACTGTACCAAAAAGTTTCAGAGGAAGGAAAAGTCCCAAACTCACTTTATGAGGTTACCATTACTCTGATACCAAAACCAGTCAAGATACCACACACACACACACACACACACACACACACACACACACACAAAGAAAAAGAAAAAGAAAAAAGAAAAAAAAATTACAGGCCAGTATCACAGATGAGCATAGATGCAAAAATCCTGATCAGAGAATATCATGATCAAGTGGGATTCATCCCTGGGATGCAATAATTTTCAACATCAACAAATCAAGCAATGTGATGTATCAACATCAACAAATTAAAGAATAAAACCCATATGATCATCTCAATAGATGTAGAAAAAGCTTTTGACAAAATTCAACACCCAATTATGATAAAAAAAAAAACTCTCCAGAAAATGGGCATAAAGGGTACATACCTCAGAATAATAAAAGCTATATACAACAAATGTATGGTTAGCATCCTACTCAGTTGTGAAAAGATGAAGGCACTCCTTCTAAAATCAGGAACAAGACAAGGATGTCCACTCTTACCACTTTTATTCAACATAGTTTTGTAAATCCTAGCTACAGCAATCAGAGAAGAAAAAGAATTAAAGGGAACCCAAATTGGAAAAGTAGAAGTTAAACTGTCACTGTTTGCAGATGACATGATACTGTACCTAGAAGAACCTAAAGATGCTCCCGGAAAACTACTAGAATTCATCAATGAATTTGGTAAAGTTGTAGGATACAAAATTAATACACAAAAATCTGTTGCATTTCTATACACTAACAACTGAATATCAGATAGAGAAATTGAAGAAGCAATTCTATTTGCCATTTCATCAAAAACAATAAAATACCTAGGAATAAACATACCTAAGGAGACAAAGACCTGAACTTCAAAAACTATAAGATGCTCATGAAAAAAAATATGAAAAAGAAATAAACAGATGGAGAGATATACCATGTTCATGTATTGGAAGAATCAATATTATCAAAATACTCTATTACCTAAAGCAATGTACAGATTCAATGCTATCCCTATTAAACTATCAATGGCTTTTTTCACAGAACTAGAACAACAACAACAGCAAAAATTCAAAATTGTAGGAAGACACAAAAGATCCCAAACAACTAAAGCAATCTTGAAAAAGAAAATGGAGTTGAAGGAATCAGGATCCCTGATTTAAACTCTACTACAAAGCTACAGTCATAAAAACAATATGCTACTTACACAAAAATTGGAATATAGATCATTGGGACAGGATAGAAATTCCAGAAATAAGACTATGCACCCATTGATAATCACTATACAACAAAGGAGGTAAGACTACACACTGTTGGAAAGACAGTCTTTTTAATAAATGATGCTGGGAAAATTGGACAGATGTGTAAAAAAAATCAGATCATTCTTTGATTTCACACACAAAAATAATCTCAAAATGGATTAAAGACCTAAATGTGAGACTGGGAATTCTAGAACTCTTAGAGGAAAACATAGGCAGACCACTCTCTGACATAAATCACAGCAACATCTCTTTGAATCCATCTTCCAGAGTAATGGAAATAAAAAACAAAAATTAAAAATATATATATTAGGACAAATTACACTTAAATATATTAGAAAAAGTAATTAAAAGAACTCACAAGAAGGCAATAATAGAGATAAGAGCAGAAACTAACAAATAATAGTAAAATAATCTGATTAATCAATATTTTAACAATAAATTATATAAATATTCATCTCATTTACTCATAAAAAGTGAGCACAAATATATAATGTAAGAAAATATAATGAGGAATAACAATAGAAATAGAAGACAATTTAAAAACATGAGACAACTGTGCACACATTTAAGCATAGCATGGCCTCTGTCAATACTTCTTGTGTTTCAACCTATGACTGAAGAAATCATACCTCCTCTACACACAAACAATTATGAGAGTGCTGATATGTCACTGATTAAAAGTGCAGCAGGATTTTCCACATCAGACTCAGATTCCACCTTCAGCAGAATAAAGGAAAATGGTATCCATAAAGAAAAAAAAAAAAAAAAAAAACTAACTGAAGCAATACATTTGCAATCAGACAGTATTCCACTTAATCTTATTTTTTCTCTCTTCCAATAATGCATGAGGTTTTCTGACATATGGTATGCATGTTGACAATATTAAGTATATATCAAATAATACAATAGAACATTCATTTTAATAATGTATTTTTGTACTTAAGCCATTTCTGATAATTTGTAAAACACTGATGACTATATATTTGTTACTATAAAAATGAACTTTAAAATAAATATTAAATAAAATAAATGTTAAAAAAAAAAAAAGCCAAACAACTCTCATTGGTAGAAACTGATGTACGTCCTTTGGGTCATAAACTCCACAGTAGGTCGGGTCAAACTGCTTGACAGGTATGAGTTCAGAAACCTTAGATACAGCTTGCCTTTGGGGCAATTATCTATTTTATTGAGTTTATTTGTGGAAATGCATGAATTTTTAGGCTCACTTCCTGCTTTGACACTGTGTCCAGAGTGCTGGAATCTCAAAGTATGCTGCAGGTGAGATTCTTTAAGAGGACAAAACTCAACATCCTCAAAGTGGCCAGAGTCAAAGTTTTTTTTCAAAGAATATATCACAATTTATTAAATATCATTAATTAAATCATTTCCTAACATTTAGAAAACAGTTAAAAAAATCCTGAACATAATAAAAGCTATATATGACAAACCCACAGCAAGCATTACCCTCAATGGTGAAAAATTGAAAGCATTTCCCCTAAAATCAGGAACAAGACAAGGGTGCCCACTCTCACCACTCCTATTCAACATAGTTTTGGAAGTGTTGGCCACAGCAATCAGGGCAGAAAAAGAAGTAAAAGGAATCCAGATAGGAAAAGAACAAGTGAAACTCTCACTGTTTGCAGATGACATAAACCTCTACATAGAAAACCTTAAAGATTCTACCAGAAAATTACTAGAGCTAACCAACGAATATAGTAAAGTTGCAGGATATAAAATTAACACACAGAAATCTCTTGCATTCCTATACACTAACAATGAGAAAACAGAAAGAGAAATTAAGGAAACAATAACATTCACCATTGTAACAAAAAGAATAAAATACCTAGGAGTATATCTGCCTAAAGAAACAAAATACTTATACATAGAAAACTATAAATCACTTATGAAAGAAATCAAAGAGGACACAAACAGATGGAGAAATATACCCTGTTCATGGATTGGAAGAATTAATATTGTCAAAATGGCTATACTACCAAAAGCAATCTATAGATTTAATGCAATCCCTATCAAGCTACCAATGGTATTTTTTACAGAAATAAATAATTTCACAATTTGTATGGAAATACAAAAAACCTCGAATAGCCAGAGTAATTTTGAGAAAGAAGAATGGAACTGGAGGAATCAACCTGCCTGACTTCAGACTATACTACAAAGCCACAGTCATCAAGACAGTATGATATTGGGACAAAAACAGAAATATAGATCAATGGAACAGAATAGAAAGCCCAGAGATAAACCCACAAACCTATGGTCACCTTATCTTCGAAAAATGAGGCAAGGATATACAATGGAAAAAAGACAACCTCTTTAACAAGTGGTGTTGGGAAAACTGGTCAACCACTTGTAAAAGAATGAAACTAGAACACTTTCTAACACCATACACAAAAATAAACTCAAAATGGATTAAAGATCTAAATGTAAGACCAGAAACTATAAAACTCCCAGAGGAGAACATAGGCAAAACTCTCTCTGACATAAATCACAGCAGGATCGTCTATGACCCACATCCCACAATATTGGAAACAAAAGCAAAAATAAACAAATGGGACCTAAGGAAACTTAAAAGCTTTTGCACAACAAAGGAAACTATAAGCAAGGTGAAAAGACAGCCCTCAGATTGGGAGAAAATAATAGCAAATGAAGCAACAGACAAAGGATTAATCTCAAAAATATACAAACAACACCTCGAGCTCAAATCCGGAAAAATAAATGACCCAATCAAAAAATGGCCCAAAGAACTAAACAAATATTTCTCCAAAGAAGACATACAGATGGCTAAAAAACACATGAAAAGATGCTCAACATCACTGATTATCAGAGAAATGCAAATCAAAACCACAATGAAGTATCATTACACGCCAGTCAGGATGGCTGCTATCCAAAAGTCTACAAGCAACAAATGCTGGAGAGGGTGTGGAGAAAAGGGAACCCTCTTACACTGTTGTTGGGAATGCAAACTAGTACAGCTGCTATGGAAAACAGTGTGGAGATTTCTTAAAAAACTGGAAATAGAACTTCCATATGACCCAGCAATCCCACTTCTGGGCATACACACCGAGGAAACCAGATCTGAAAGAGACACGTGGACCCCAGTGTTCATCGATGCACTGTTTATAATTGCCAGGACATGGAAGCAACCTAGATGCCCATCAGCAGACGAATGCATAAGAAAGCTGTGGTACGTATACACCATGGAATATTACTCAGCCATTAAAAAGAATTCATTTGAATCAGTTCTAATGAGATGGATGAAACTGGAGCCCATTATACAGAGTGAAGTAAGCCAGAAAGATAAAGACCAACACAGTATATTAACACATACATATGCAATTTAGAAAGATGGTAACGATAATCCTATTTGCAAAACAGAAAAAGAGACACAGATGTATAGAACAGACTTTTGGACTCTGTGGGAGAAGGCGAGTGTTGGATGTTTCAAGAGAACAACATCAAAACATGCATATTATCTAGGGTGAAACACATCAACAGCCCAGGTTGGATGCATGAGACAAGTGCTCGGACCTGATGCACTGGGAAGACCCAGAGGGATCGGATGGAGAGGGAGGTGGGAGGGGGGATCGGGATGAGGAATACATGTATATCCAAGGCTGATTCATGTCAATGTATGACAAAAACCACTACAATATTGTAAAGTAATTAGCCTCCAACTAATTAAAAAAATAAATTAAATTTTTTTTTTAAAAAATAAATAAATTAAAAAAATCCTAAAACTAGTGTCCATATTAGAGGTCACAGTGTTTTTGTGTGTGTATGTGTATGTAGGCTCTGAACTTATAGAACACATAAAAGTGAAATATGATAACTACACAAAAAATGAGATGATGGAATTGCTGTTGGGAATATACTGTTTCAAGGATCTCACATTACACACAAAGCAGTAGAATACATTTAAAGGTTTACTGTATTTCCTAAAGACATAGAAATTACCAAAATTTACTCCATTGGAGTACAATTTTCAAAGAAAATATAAAGTAATTAAGAAATCATTTCATGAAAATGCACCAGTCCCATATGATTTCAAAGGGAACAATGTCAAACATTCACAGACTAGATAGTAACAACACTCGGAAAATTATCCCAGAGCAATGAAAGCAAAGGAAAACTTTTATTTTATGAGACAAATATAACACTAAGATATCAGATAAAGGTAGTACAAGGAAAGAAAACAAATCATAAATAGCAAAGCAAAAAACTAAAAAAATACTAGTTAACAGAATCAAACTCCAAAATAAGAAAATAATACACTGATTAAGTGGTATTAATCCAAAGTATACTAGGTGCATCAATATTAGATAATAATATCATTATTGCTACTGTTCAGTTGCTAAGTCATGTCTGACACTTTGTGACCCCATGAACTGCCGAATGCCAGGCTTCCCTGTCCCTCACCATCTCCCAGAGTTTGCCCAAGTTTGTGTCCATTGAATCTGTGATGCCATTCAACATTTCAACTTCTGCCTCACCCCTCTCCTCCTGCACTCAATCTCTCCCACCATCAGGATCTTTTTCAAAGAGTTGCATCAGGTGGCCAAAGTATTGAAATTTCACCTACAGTGTCAGACCTTCCAATGAATATTCAGGGTTGATTCCTTTAGGATTGACTGGTTTGATGTCCTTGCAGTCCAAGGAACCCTCATGAGTCTTCTCCAGCACCACATATTAAAGTGTCAATTCTTCAGTGCTTAGCCTTCTTTACTGTCCAACTGTCTACACCATCCATACATGACTATGGGAAAAACCATAACTTTGACTCTACGAACTTTTGTCAGTCAAGTGATGTCTCTGCTTTCAAACATGCTTGTCTACATTTATCATATCTTTTCTTCCAAGAAGCAAACATCTTTTAATTTTGTGGCAGCAGTCACCATCCACAATGATTTTGGAACCAAAGAAAATAAAATATGTCACTGCTTCCATTTTCCCCCCTTCTATTTGCCATGAAAAATGGGCCTGGATGCCATGTTGTAGTTTTGTTGAGTGTTGAGTTTACAATTAGATTTTCCACTCTCTGCTTTTACCTTCTTCAAGAAGCTCTTTAGTTCCTCTTTGTTTTATTCCACTGGAGTGGTCTTCATGTCTGAGATTGCTGATGATTTTTCCAGCAATTTGGATTCTAAGTCTGCAATTCATCCAGCCTGGCATTTTTCATGATATACTCTGCATAGAAGTTCAATAAGTAGGGTGATCATATACATACTCAATGTAGTCTTTTCCCAAGTTTGAATCAGTCTGTTGTTCCATTCCAGTTCTAACTGTTGCTTCTTGACCCACATACAGGTTTCTCAGGAGATGGTATGATGGTCTGATATTCCCATATCTTTAAGAATTTTCTACTTTGTGGTGATCCACACAGTCAAAGGTTTTATCTTACTCAATGAAGCAGAAGTAGATTTTTTTTCCTGGAATTCCCGTGCTTTTTCTATGATCCAGTGGATGTTGGCAAAATGATCTCTGGTTCCTCTGCCTTTTCTAAATTGAGCTTATCCATTTGGAAGTTCTTGCTTCATGTACTTCATGTACAAGTGTGAAGGATTTTGAGCACCACGTTACTAGCATCTGAAATGAGCTCAATTGTACAGTAGTTTGAACATGCATTGATATTGCCCTTCTTTGGGATTAGAATGTAAAATGACCTTTTCCAGTCCTGTCGCCACTGCTCAGTTTTCCATATTTGCTGACATAATGAATGCAGCACTTTAACAGCATAATTTAGGATTTTAAATGACTCAGCTAGAATTCCATTACCTCCTCCACTAGCTTTGCTCATAGTAATGCTTCCTAAGGTCCACTTGACTTCACATTTCAGGATGTCTGGCTTTAGGTGAGTGACTGCACCATCGTGGTTATCCAGGTCATTAAGATCTTTTTTATATAGTTTTTCTGTGTATGCTTGCCATCTCTTCTTAAACTCTTCTGCTTCTGTTAGTTCCTTGCTGTTTCTATCCTTTATTGTTCCCATCTTTGCATGCAAAGTTCCTTTGGTATTTCCAATTTTCTTGAAGAAATCTCCAGTCTTTCACATTCTATTGCTTTCCTCTATTTCTTAGCATTGTTCACTAATATTATATATCATATTAATAAATTTAAAGGAAGAATTGACTATATATTTAGACACTGAGAATATTTTTGATAATTCACTATTCATGATAAAAAGAATCAAGGAAATAGTAATTGAGGAAAACTGTCAAAATGATAATATGTACATATGTGTATCTTAATTCAGATACCAGTATCTTATTTAATGGAGAAACAGAGACATTCTACCAAGCTCATAGACAATGCAGGAATACTTATTATTTCTACTTCCATTTAATGATAATATTCACTTCTATTCAACACTATTACATGTTTTATTCAACGTTTAATATTACCCAATGCAGTGCTGAAGCTCCAATACTTCCGCCAACCTGATGTGAAGAGCTGACTCATTGAAAAAGACCGTGATTCTGGGAAAGACAGAAGGCAGGAGGAGAAGGGGATGACAGAGGCCAAGACGGTTGGATAGCATCACTGACTCAATGGACCTGAGTTTAAGCAAGCTCTGGGAGATGGTGAAGGTCAAGGAAGAGTGGGCTACTGCAATCCACGGGGTCACAGATAGTCAGACATGAATGAACAACTAAACAACAACAACAATTGCAAGTAAACAAGAAGTGTCAATGAAGCATATAAATAGATTTTTAAAAGTAAAATTATCTCTATATGTAGATTATATGATAGTTGTTTTGGGAGAGATGTTCTCCAAGACTACCACTAGATTTAGTGATTTCCTAGGACTCAGAAGTCTCAGCATACAGTTGCACTCATGAATATTATTTATTTCAATAAAACATACAAAAGAGAATAAGCAAATAAAAAAATGTACATTGGAAAAACATAACACCCAGGTGCTTTGTTCCAAACATCTTGTCTCCCAGTGGAGTTAGATAGCTTATACTTAGTTATTCCAGCAATAAACTGTGACAACTTGTATGAAATACCTACAAACGATAGACTGAGTCTCCATAGAGATTCAGTCATCAAGGTTTACATTAGAAGCTGGTCATGAAAGTATCTTCTGCCTAACACATATTAAAAATTCAAGTCCCTCAGAAGAACAGCAAGTGTTCACCACAATCCACATTGTTTGTACAGCAATTAGGCACAGTGAGCCACTCTTATCAGTTCTAGCAATGATGTAAATCTTTTTAAATCCAAGTTTCCACAGTTCAATGAAGGTTCCAAGTTGCAAGAAGACCTTTCTAAATAAAGATAACAGTCCTGGACTTGCTATGTTAATTATTTCCTATACAATAATCTGCCTGGAAAACCTCAAAGAATCAATGATAAGATGAACTTTTCAAAAAGTATTCAGTGAAGTAGCAGAATAGTAAATTAATATATAATAATCAATAGACTCCATAAAAATAAAGAATAAAGTGCTGGAGTGCATAATGGTAAAAAAAAACATTCAAATTACAATAATAATAAAGATTAAGTATTTATAAGGAAGTTTAACAAGGGACATGCAAAATCTCTATTGTAAACATTTTAAAACCTTCCTGAGCAACACTAGAAACTTGAGCAAGATATGAAACAGAAAATATTTGTTAATCTTCAATTTTCATAAACCAGTATTAAGGGAAGTTCAATTATTCTTCAGTTAATTTATTAATTCAATGCAATTCCAAAAAAAAATTTTAAGAAACTATTTCATGCAGTTAGATGCATTGATACTGAAATTCTCCTGATTAAAAAAAATGAAAGAAAGCTAGGAAAATACTGAAAAAATAAGCTATAAAGGAAAAATAGCCTTACCAGTCATTGAAACATATTTCAGAGTGTCTGTAATTAAAACAGTATAGTACTGGTACATGAGTAGAAGAAATAGACCAGTGGAACAGAATTTAACTTCTAGAATTAGATACAAAAACACGTGGACATTTGATGTATGAAAAAGTTGGTATTTTAACTCACAGTGTAAAAATGGACTCTTTAATAAATTATTATTGGATAATTGTTTAATCTTTTGATGAAAAGATAAAATTAAATTCAACTCTCACATTATGCCAAGGAATAAACTTCAGATGAATTAGGGATCTAAATGTACAGTATGCACCTTTAAATTACCAGAAGAAAAATTAATAAAAATTTAATTTTATGCCTTTTTAATTTGAGGCATATTTGACTTATTATATTAGTTTCAGGTCTACAAGATAATAGTTTCATATTTGTATTCATTGTGAAATAATTATCATAAGTCAAGTTATCATCTGTCATTCTGCATATTTACAGAGTTTTTTTTCTTTCTTTTTTTCTTGTTGTGAAGACTTTGAAGACTTACCTTCTTAGTAATCTTCAAATATGCAATAGAGTATTGTTAATTGTAGTTGTTTTTCTGTATAATACAGGTATATTCATCTTTAACCCCAGTGAAGTGAAAGAATTTCTCTGACTCAAAAGCAAGAGATAATAAAAGAAATGATTGACAAATTTAACTATTAAAAGAAATGTTTGCATGACAAAAATTACCATAAATATAGTCAAAAGGCAACTGACAGAGACAATATTTGCAACATATGCTATAGATAGAGTTGCTTTCTCTAATATCATTTCAGTTCATTTCAGTCACTCAATCGTGTCTGACTCTTTGTGATCCCATGGACTATAACACACCAGGCTTCCCTGTCAATCACCAACTCCTGAAGCTTGCTAAAACTCATGTCCAACGAGATGATGTCATTATTAAATTCTTAATGGCTCAGATGGTAAAGAATTATCCTGCAATGTGAAAACCCTGGGTTCGATCCCTGGGTTGGGAAGATCCCCTGGAGGAGGGCATGGCAACCCACTGTAGTATTCTTGCCTGGAGTATCACATGGACAGAGGAGCCTGGCGAGCTACTGTCCATAAGGTAGCAAAGAGTTGGACACAACTGAGCGACTAAGCACAGCACAGCACAGCACAATTATTAAATATTTAGTGACAAAGGACCAAAAATTTGATAGAAAAAAAAAGTGGGAGTGGTATATGAATATATAATTGACCAGAAATGTAAAAATAACCTTTAAAAATAGCAAAATTTCTTTTAAGTAAAGAAATGCAAATTTTTAAAAATGACACTTATTTTTATCTATTAGACTGGAAAAAAAATGAAATCAGCAACACATTCTGTTGGTTAAACTGTGGGAAAGCAGGTATTGTCAGTTCAGTTTCAGTTGTTCAGACCAAAAGTCTTGGCAACATGCTTTCAAATTTATATTTGAGGTAATTGTAGACATATGCAGTCATAAGAAATAACACAGAGATTCCAGGTGCTCTTTGCCCAGTTCTTTCTCATGGCAATATCTTCAAACTACAGTACAATATCATAATCAGAATACTAACATTGTTCAACTCAATCATGTTATTCATATTTTCCCAGTTATATTTACATTCATATGTATGCATGTGTGTGTCTCTGTGTGATTTATGAATGTGTCTGTATTTAGTTTAATACAGTATCTCCTGTGTAAGTTCATGCAATCAACCATCATCAGAGTCAAGAAACACTACCTTCACCACAAGAGTCCATCAATTTTGGCAACGTCTTTGAAATTTCAACTTCTTAGATATCCTATGTCCTAACCACTAGAAAATCTAAAGCAGTCCATTTAAAATGTAAGTGAAATCATGACAGGCAGTTACAGGCCTTTATAATTGCCTACAGTCATTGGTGATTTGGCCTATGCCTATCTCTCTGGGCTTATTTTTTTACCACCCTCCCTGTGACTCACTCTGCCTAGGATGCACTGACCTCCTAGGCTATTTCACAGTCACAATCAAGTATGTTACTGTCTCTGAGTCTTTGAATTCATTGTTCTTTCTGCCCTGAATGTTTCTGCCACAGATATGTACATATCTTCCTCACTTTCAGGACTCTCTTCTATTGTTACTGATTTAGAGGAACCTTTTCTAATTACCTCATACAAATAGCATTCTCTAGTTTGATACTATATATTCTTCTCACCCTGCTTTATTTTTCTCCAAAGAACCTATTAATATCTGACATCTGTGTGTGTGTGTGTGTGTGTGTCTGTGTGTGTGCTTCCCTGTTGGCATGCTTAGTAAAGAATCTGCCTCAGCAGGATATGCAGGTTTGATTCCTGGGTCAGGAAGATCCCCTGGAGAAGGAAATGGCAGCCTGCTCTGGTATACTGGCTTGAGAAATCCTATGGACAGAGGAGCCTTGCAGGCTATAGCCCATGAGGTCGCAAAAGTTGAACACAACTTAGTGAATAAATCACCACATCATATACACATATATACATATATACTCACACATAGGTTTATATTGTCTATATCCTTCTACTACAGGGCAAGCTTAATAAAAATTGTGTCAGTCCTATATTCTTGAGTAGTACTGGAGCATTTAGTAAGATAGTAATACTTGCTAAAGAAATGAGTGAGAAGAATTAGAACACAAATAAGCTGTTCAATATCTATAATATTATATATATATATATATATATATATATATATATAAAATTTGGGATATAAATTCCAAATAAAGGCAATGCCAAAGAATGTTCAAACTACCACACAATTGCACTCCTCTCACACTCTAGTAAAGTAATGCTTAAAATTCTTCAAGCCAGGCTCCAGTAATATGTGAACCGTGAACTTCCAGATGTTCAAGCTGGTTTTAAAAAAGCAGAGGAACCAGAGATCAAATTGCCAACATCTGCTGGATCATCGAAAAAGTAAGAGCATTCCAGAAAAACAGACTATGCCAAAGCCTTTGACTGTGTGGATTACAACAAACTGTGGAAAATTCTGAAAAAGATGGGAATACCAGGACACCTGACCGGCCTCTTGAGAAAACTATGCAGATCAGGAAGCAACAGTTAGAACTGGACTTGGAACAACAGACTGGTTCCAGATAGGAAAAGGAGTATGTCAAGGCTATATATTGTCACCCTGCTTATTTGATTTATATGCAGAATACATCATGAGAAATGCTGAGCTAGAAGAAGCCCAAGCTGGAATCAAGATTGCTGGGAGAAATATCAATAACTTCAGATATGCAGATGATATCATCCTTACGGTAGAAAGTGAAGAAGAACTAAAGAGCCTCTTGATGAAAGTGAAAGCAGAGAGTGAAAAAGTTGACTTAAAGATCAACATTCAGAAAACTAAGATTATGGCATCTGGTCCCATCACTTCATGGCAAATAGATGTGGAAACAGTGGCTGGTTTTATGTTTCTGGGCTCCAAAATAACTGCAGATGGTGACTGCAGCCATGAAATTAAAAGACACTTACTCCATATATATGTGTTAGTATATTGTAATGGTCTTTATCTTTCTGGCTTACTTCACTCTGTATAATGGGCTCCAGTTTCATCCATCTTATTAGAACTGATTCAAATGAATTCTTTTTAATGGCTGAGTGATATTCCATGGTGTATATGTACCACAGCTTCCTTATCCATGCAAAACAGAAAAAGAGACACAGATGTATAGAACAGTCTTTTGGACTCTGTGAGAGAAGGCGAGGATGGGATGTTTCAAGAGAACAGCATCGAAACATGCATATTATCTAGAGTGAAACAGATCACCAGCCCAGATTGGATGCATGAGACAAGCGCTCAGACCTGGTGCACTGGGAAGACCTAGAGGGATCGGGTGGAGAGGGAGGTAGGAGGGGGGATCGGGATGGGGAACACATGTAAACCCATGGCTGATTCATTTCAATGTATGACAAAACCCACTACAATAAAAAATTAATTAATTAATTAATTTAAAAAAGACACTTACTCCTTGAAAGGAAAGTTATGACCAACCTAGATAGCATATTAAAAAGCAGAGACATTGCTTTGCCAACAAAGGTCCATCTAGTCAAGGCTATGGTTTTTCCAGTGGTCATGTATGAATATGAGAGTTGGACTGTGAAGAAAACTGAGTGCTGAAGAATTGGTGCTTTTGAACTGTGGTGTTGAAGACTCTTGAGAGTCCCTTGGACTGCAAGGAGATCCAACCAGTCCATCCTAAAGGAGATCAGTCCTGGGTGTTCATTGGAAGGACTGATGTTGAAGCTGAAACTACCTGATTCGAAGAGTTGACTCATTTGAAAAGACCCTGATGCTGGGAAAGATTGAGGTCAGGAGGAGAAGGGGATGGCAGAGGATGAGATGGTTGGATAGCATCACCGACTCGATGGACATGGGTTTGAGTGAACTCTGGGAGTTGGTGATGAACAGGGAGGCCTGGCATGCTGCAGTTTATGGCACCCCAAAGAGTCGGCACAACTGAGCATCTGAACTGAAGCTGTCTTTGCTAGTAGTGATAATGGGGAGACCCTACCCATTGAATACATGCAGCTAGATAAGAGACTAATAAAAACAGAGAATTGAATACATATAAATATGTGAAATTTGACTCATTTTTAGTTAATCTGTCAGTCTGCTGACCTATCTTTCTGTCCCTTGTAAAAAAGACACACATACACAGGTCAGTGTAGACACAGAAAATATGTCTATAAAGATATGCCAAAGAGGTAACTGTATGTAACTACTACTCTCGGTGCTACATCTCTCAGCCTCTGCAAGTTTTGTGCTAAAGATCTCAACCAACAAACCTGAAGACTTGCCCCTAGCTACTGTATCTATTAGCCTATATATGGGTACCTGTGGGTTTACTCACCTACCCCTTAACCTCCACTATCCAAATACTGACAAAAGGAGTACAAGGACTTCACCATCTTTTTCTAGATGCACGAAAAAAACTTTGAGACTTAGCTGACTACATAATTTATAGGTTCCAGTGCAAAATAAAAATGGAATCTTTGTTCACAAATTTTGAGAAACCTTTCCAAGGGGGTGGGGCCCGTGTGCAGTTAGGCCTCACATCCATAAAGGTGACCCTGTTTAGAAGTATAATTTATGCTCCAGAGGTCCAGAGGTATAGACCTGAATCTCTGAATTCACCTGAAATTGCTTCATTTATTGGATCCTTCTCTGTCCTGCCCCTTTGCTTTCAGAATTTTCCTGGGAATACTCTTTTAATAAATCACTTGCACCTGAATACTTGGTTAGGCATTATGAGTAGTAAATATTTTCAAAATGTTATCTGTGAGGTCCGTAATATACCAAAGAGTATGCTGTATTTGATATTCAATTAGAGTATAGCAGATAACCAACAAAAATTTACCTACCCATAAATGCAGCATCTTCTCAAGTTTCTAACACTTATTATTTTAGTAATATTTTATTAAAAATCTGATTCAAATAAACAAATAAACATACAATAATCCTTGTCACAATACATTCTCTTCATTCACAGTAAAATGAGAAACAGGCTGGCAAAACTTTGCTCAAAGTGTTTGTTTTTCTGAGTATTTCAAAGCTTATAGAAAAAGTCGTACTGAAAGTTTCCATATTCTCATAAATATGCCAAAGCACATTTGAGAGATGTTTGTGAAGAATGTATTCACTCTTAAAATAACCATGGAAAGCTTTAAAGGAACTGTGAAGTGCCATGAGCTGTGAAGTGGTATGATAAGAGTGGTGAGGCATATTTAGCACATATAAAATGTGAGCCTCTTTTGAGCTATTGAATGGAATTGTCACTGTTTTTACTGCAATGAATTCAATCTCCTTATTCTCTCCACTTCAAACAATTCATTTCAATAGGTATAGGGAGCATATATGGAAAATCCAATGCCTAGACTCTGTCTGTGAAGAGACAAATAACAGACTTCACTAAAGGAAGGGTTTAATCTTCAAAGGGAGTTTCAGTCAATTCCTCAATCCCAAACTACCTTTCAACAGTTATTAATACAGAGCTGATATCTCCAGGTTATACTAGTCTAGTGAACAAAAATATATGTGCAAGCATAAATATTGCTGTAACATATGAGTTTCCTATTAGAGTTCTGCTGGAGTTATGGACCACAAACCATTACTACCCTATCATTGGAAAAGTAAATTGTTTTGTGCATGTGGGGATTTCTAATTTTCCCTGATCACAGTGGATGCCTGCTCACTTAACTAGTTCCCTTATACTATATTCTCAGTATAATAATACTGAATTTTCTTGGTTAGTGGCTAGTTAATATCTTAAAATATTAGAATTCAAAATAAAATAATAAAAACAAAACAAAAATAACTGAAATTTAATATGCTTTTTAATGTCTTAGCCATGAAAAACATTGCATATAAAGACAGGATTGAACAAAGTAATGGATCAGAGACAGAAACTAGAAGAGACTCTATGTGTGTGATACTATGCCAGTGATTGACTGACATATGGATATGGTAACTTGTCAGAATCAAATGTGAGACACACTGTGGAACAGACATCTACAGTGCAGAACAAGTAAATAATTTGTATCATAGCAAAGTTTCATATGGTGTAGGACTTACTTATTTAAAATTTATCTTAATTTTGGTTTCACTGGTAGGTGCATAAAATTTGTTTTATGGCTTGTAAAGTATAAACCTGAACATAAAGTGAGTCATTAATGACAGAGAATTAAAAGGAATGGCTAGATTTACCTTGCACCAATTCATGCATGCACATGAAAAGGTAGATAAAACATGTCAATTTTGTTTATTTTCGAGGTATTCAGATATAAGATAAGAAAAATCTGTTGCTCAGGAAGTCCAATTGTCACTCTTCTTACACATGAAATTGAAATGGAAAAATGTACTTACTGTGGTGATATAGACAAAGGTTCATGGATTCCTAGAACTTTCTGATAAATTGATTTTTATCTCAGGTTCCAACTGTCTTATCATAAACTTTCATCTGATGATTTTCTTCAAAGGAACCATTGATTAGATTTTTTAAATCTCTATAAGTGTTTGCTGCTGCAGCCCTCTCTAACTTCTTAATATTCCAATTAGTTTCAATGCAATTTTTAGATATCCCAGCAGTACTACAGAAAAGCCTCATGTGGCAGCAACCCAGGTCATCATGCAAAGCTATTTTGGCTTTAATTAATAGTTCAGTAGTTACCCTTATAATCAGGTGGAACTTTTTTCTCATATGTTGGTCAGTAATACAGTGTGAAGATGAAACAACTACCCCAAGGTAGTTAATTTCTGAATGAAATTCCACATCTGCCACATGTCAGAATATAGCAGAATATAGGGCAGAGAACCTTACAAAGGTACTTATATTTAGTGCATATTGTATGACAACTATAAAACACTCATTAGCTATATGATTCAAGGTAGTAATTATGTTATCCAGCATTATCCTTGACTCAGCCATATACAATTAAGAATTTATTTCTTTATGGACTTAATGCCATTCTAGGGAATCATTTAAAATTTTTTCTCCAGTGTGTTATATAATTGGAGGCATTCTATGTCATCTCTTTAAAATCATCTTTCATATGGTGCCAACAGCCTTAATCTTAACAGACACAAGCAGCCTTCATGAGGAGATTATTTGACTTTTGTACATCCGTAAGAATCAGTCACATGCCTCTTGCTTAACCTCCCATTAAATGTTCAAAGTTAACTTCAAATGGGGCTCTAGAAAGCAATTTTGATAATAAATTTATTGAAAAATCATAAACATTTTTCTTCCTAAGTTGACTCTCAAAGGGAAAAATCTACCTCATACAGACTGTTTATTGTTAAGCCCTGAAAGCACTTTCACACCTTAGGCTTTCTGCCTTCCTGGAACCTCACAACCCTACATGAAACAAAGTTTACTTTAACATTACAAGTGTGCTTTTCCTTTAGATATACTTCCTTAATGATGCCTTCTGATTCCTCATTATGTTGATAGTTAATTTCCTTTATTTTCCCTGCAATAGGGACATGTTAATTTTTAACCACAAATTTATTTGAAAAGCCATAGAATATATTTACCACTTTTCTTTAGAATATATGCATTTGTACCACTGAATTCTCTTCTGTACTAATAAAAATATAAGTGGATTTGTCTTTTTATAAATAATTGATCTTGGTAACAAAAGAGCTGAAGGGTTCTCTTGATCCTGCAGAGAGCACACACAGAGGATGCTAGAGTGAGAAATTTATTATCTTTATACTATCTCACTCCATTAAAAAAAAGAAACAAACAAATATATTTTGAATGGAGCATTTTGTGTTTGTATTATCTTTATAGTATCTCACTCCATTAAAAAAAAGAAACAAACAAATATATTTTGAATGGAATATTTTGTGTTTGTTTTCTTTTTATCAAAGAGAGTAAGATACTGTAAAAATAATCAGTAATATGATTCTCACCTTCCTGGATGACAATCTTGTTATAGTGAAGGGTCTTGCCTAATTCGAAGCTATGAGCCATGCCATGAAGGGCCTACCAAGACGGACAAGTCATAGTGAAGAGTTCTGACAAAATGTGGTCCACTGGAGGAGGGCACGGCAAACCACTCTAGTATTTTTACCATGAGTAGCTCATGAAGAGTATGAAAAGGCAAAAAGATGTGACACCAGAATATGAGCCCCCACGTAGAAAAGTGTCCAATATTCTATTGAAGGAGAGCAATAACTAAAACTCCAGAAAAAATGAAGCAGCTGGGACAAACTTGAAATTATGCTCAGTTGTGCATGTGTCTGGTTGTGAAAGTAAAATTCAATGCTATAAAGAACAATATTGCGGGGGGAGGAGTCAAGATGGCGGAGGAATAGGACAGGGAGATCACTTTCTCTTCTACAAATTCATCAAAAGAACAACAGAACAGTGAACAAAGTTTACAAAACAACTTCTGATCGCTAGCAGCAGACATCAGGCGCCCAGAAAAGCAGCCCATTGTCTTCAAAGGGAGGTAGGACAAAAATATTAAAGATTAAAAAGGGACACAAAAGAACGAGGGACAGAGACCCGTCCTGGGAAGGGAATCTCAATAGAGGAAGTTTCCAGTCACCAGGAAACCCTCGCGCTGGCGGGTCTGGGGGAAGTTTTCAGATCTCAGAGGGCAACCTAACTGGGAGGAGAAATTAAATAAGGCCCACAGATTACGTGCCTAAAAGCAATTCCCAGCAGAAAAGTACCCCAGATGCCCGCACCCGCCACCAGCAAGAGAGGGTGGAACGGAGAGGAGCCGGCGGCATTCCTTAGGGTAGGGACCGGCCAGAAGGCCCTGAGAGCAGTCTGAGGGAGATTTTTTTAAACTGTGGGAGAGCGAGGGAAAAAATAACCGGTCGGAACACACCGCCAGCGGTTCGCAAAACAAAGGGACTGAGAAACTCCAGAGAAGAGCCGCCCCATCCCCGATGGAGGTAGGAGACAGGGGGAGGGGAAATGGGCAAACTCAGCCCCAGAGAAGCCACCCCATCCCACCAAGCAAACAGGCCCCGGTTCCTGTCTGAAGACTTCCTGAGATCCGACAGGCGGCTCGCGCTGGGGCCGCAGAGGGAAAAGGCACAGCGTGCCCGTGGAGGCAGCGCCAAGCCTCTGGCTGCCTGGCCAGAACACAGCGAGTGCTCCCCACACACAGAGACAGCTGCCTGCAGAGCCCCACCCTCCCCGCAGCAGGACTGAACTAAACTAGCGAAACTAAATAAGAGATCACCTCCGCCCGCCTGTCTCAGGGCAGAAACTAGACACCGAAGAGAGGGCAAACAGAAACCAAATAAACAAAGGGAATCACTTCAGAAAGGTCCGGTGCAACAGGTTAAAATCCCTGAAGGCAACACTGACTACACCGGAAGGGGCCTATAGATATCAAGAAGTGTAAGCTGGAAAAAGGAGCTGTCTAAAATTGAACTGAACCTACACTGGCTGCAACAGCTCCAGAGAAATTCCTAGATATTTTGGCATATTTTGTTGTTGTTGTTGCTAAATAAAAAAAAAAAAAAAATTCTTTTTTTTCTTTTTTTTTCAATTTTTTTTTTCTCTTTTATTGTCTTTGAAACGTCCCCACTACTCTCTCATTACTCCTCAACTTTCATTTTCATATATTTTTATGATTTTTTTCAATTAGGGGAAAAAAATTGTTTTTCTTTTTTCTTTTTTTTCTTTTTTTCTTCTTTTTTTTCTTTTTTCTTTTCTTTCTTGTCTTTTGCTTGTTTTTCTCTCCTATTTACTTTTAAAGTCCTCTAATACTCCTCTATTATTCCTTAATTTTCATCTTCATCTCAATATAACCTTGCAAAAAAAAAAAGGAAAAAAAAAAAGAAGAGAGAGAGAAGCCCTATTTTTAAACTGAACTCCATATATATCTCTAAATTTTGGGTTTTTGTTTTTAAATATTTTATTTCCAAGAGTCTAACCTCTACACTAAATTTTTTTAATATTTGTTTATCAATATGTGATATAAATGTTGGACATTTAAGAATCCAATATTCAATTCCCATTTCGATTCAGGAGTGTGTTGATTACTCTCTTCCACGTTTGACTCTCTGTTTTCTACCTCAGAACAACTCTATTTCCTCCTTTCCCCTTCTCTTCCCAATCCAATTCGGTGAATCTTTGTGGGTGTCTGGGCTACGGAGAACAGTTTCAGAACAGATAACTGTGTAGATCTGTCCCTTTCCTCTTGAGTCCCCCTTTCTCCTCGCCTGCTCACCTCTATCTCCTTCCTCCCTCTCCTATTCTTCGTGTAACTCTATGAACCTTTTGGTGGTCCCTCAAGGTGGCAAATCTTTTCACCATTAACCTAGAAGTTTTTATTACCATTGCTGCATAGTTGGAGAAGTCTTGAGACTATTGGTAGAATAAAACTGAAATCCAGAGGCAGGAGACTTAAGCCCCAAACATGAGAAAATCATAAAACTCCTGACTACACAGAACATTAAGGAATAAGAATCCATCCAAAAGCCCCCATACCTACACAAAAACCAACCACCACCCAAGAGCCACGAAGATCCAGGACAAGACATACTACATAAATTCTATAGTAACGCAGGAACATAGACCTAAGTGTCAACATACAGGCTGCCCAAAATAACACCTAACACATAGACCCATTGCAAAACTCATCACTGGGCACTCCATTGCACTCCAGAGAGAAGAAATCCATTTCCATGCACCAGAACACTGACACAAGCTTCCCTGACCAGGAAACCTTGACAAGCCAATAGTCCAACACCACCCACTGGGTAAAATCTTCACAATAAAAAGGAACCACAGACCAGCAGAACACAGAAAGCCCACCCCAGACACAGCAATATAAACAAGATGAAAAGGCAGAGAAATACCCAATAAGTAAAGGAACATGAAAAATGCCTACCAAATCAAACAAAAGAGGAGGAGACAGGGAATCTATCTGAAAAATAATTTTGAATAATGATAATGAAAATGATCCAAAATCTTGAAAACAAAATGCAGTTACAAATAAATAGCCTGGAGACAAAAATGGAGAAGATGCAAGGAATGTTTAACAAGGACCTAGAAGAAATAAAAAAGGGTCAATTAAAAATGAATAATGCAATAAGTGAGATCAAAATCACTCTGGAGGGAACCATGAGTAGAATAACAGAGACAGAAGATAGGATAAGTGAGGTAGAAGATAAAATGGTGGAAATAAATGAAGCAGAGAGGAAAAAGGAAAAAAGAATCAAAAGAAATGAGGACAACCTCAGGGACCTCTGGGACAATGTGAAATGTCCCCACATTTAAATCATAGGAGTCCCAGAAGAAGAAGACAAAAAGAAAGGCCATGAGAAGCTACTCGAGGAGATAATAGCTGAAAACGTCCCTAAAGTGGGGAAGGAAATAGCCACCCAAGTCCAAGAAACCCAGAGAGTTCCAAACAGGATAAACCCAAGGCGAAATACCCCAAGACACATAGTAATCAAATTAACAAAGATCAAACACAAAGAACAACTATTAAAAGCACCGAGGGAGAAAGAACAAATAACACATAAAGGGATTCCCATAAGGATAACAGCTGATCTATCAGTAGATACCCTTCAGGCCAGAAGGGAATGGCAGGGCATACTTAGAGTAATGAAAGAGAATAACCTACAACCAAGATGACTGTACCCAGCAAGGATCTCACTCAGATATGAAGGAGAATTCAGAAGCTTTACAGACAAGCAAAAGCTGAGAGAATTTAGCAGCACCAAACCAGCTCTTCAACAAATGCTAAAGGATCTTCTCTAGACAGGAAACACAGAAAGGTTGTATAGACGTGAACCCCATAACAGCAAACTAAATGGCAACGGGACCATACCTATCAATAATTACCCTAAATATAAGTGGATTGAATGCCCCAACCAAAAGAAAAAGACTGGCTGAATGGATACAAAAACAATACCCCTATATATGCTGTCAACAAGTGACCCACTTCAAAACAAGAGACACATACAGACTACAAGTGAAGGGCTGGAAAAAAATATTTCATGCAAACGGAGACCAAAAGAAAGCAGGAGTCGCAATACTCATATCAGATAAAATAGACTTTCAAATAAAGGCTGTGAAAAGAGACAAAGAAGGACACTACATAATGAACAAAGGATCAATTCAAGAAGAAGATATAACAATTATAAATATATATGCACCCAACATAGGAGCACCACAATATGTAAGGCAAATACTAATGAGGATGAAAGAGGAAATTAATAGTATCACAATAATAGTGGGAGACTCTAATAGCCCACTCACAACTATGGATAGATCAACTAAACAGAAAATTAACAAGGAAACACAAACTTTAAAGGACACAATGGGCCAGCTAGACCTTATTGACATCTATAGGACCTTTCACCCCAAAACAATCAACTTCACCTTTTTCTCAAGTGCACACGGAACCTTCACCAGAATAGATCACATCCTGGTCTTGGTAAATTCAAAAAAATTGAAATCATCCCAGTCATCTTCTCTGACCACAGTGCAGTAAGATTAGATCTCAATAACAGGAAAAAAATTATTAAAAACTCAAACATATGGAGGCTAAACAACACGCTTCTGAATAACCAACAAATAATAGAAGAAATCAAAAAAGAAATCAAAATATTCATAGAAACGAATGAAAATGAAAACACAACAACCCAAAACCTATGGGACATTGTAAAAGCAGAGCTAAGGGGAAGATTCATAGCATTACAGGCCTACCTCAAGAAAAAAGTCAAATAAATATCCTAAACCTACACCTAAAGCAATTAGAGAAGGAAGAAATGAAGAACCCCAGGTTTAGTAGAAGGAAAGAAATCTTATAAATTAAGGCAGAAATAAATGCAAAAGAATCTAAAGAGACCATAGCAAAAATCAACAAAGCTAAAAGCTGATTTTTTGAAAAAATAAACAAAATTGACAAACCATTAGCAAGACTCATTAAGAAACAAAGAGAGAAGAACCAAATTAACAAAATTAGAAACGAAAATGGAGAGATCACTACAGACAACACTGAAATACAAAGGATCATAAGAGACTATTACCAGCAGCTCTATGCTAATAAAATGGACAACTTGGAAGAAATGGACAAGTTCTTAGAGAAGTATAACTTTCTAAAACTGAACCAGGAAGAAAGAGAAGATCTTAACAAACCCATCACAAGCAAGGAAATCGAAACTGTAATCAGAACTCTTCCAGCAAACAAAAGCCCAGGACCAGATGGCTTCACAGCTGAATTCTACCAAAAGTTCAGAGAAGAGCTAACAACTATCTTACTCAAACTCTTCCAGAAAATAGCATAAGAAGGTAAACTTCCAAACTCATTCTATGAGGCCACCATCACCTTAATTCCAAAACCAGACAAAGATGCCACAAAAAAAGAAAACTACAGGCCAATATCACTGATGAACATAGATGCAAAAATCCTTAACAAAATTCTAGCAAACAGAATCCAACAACATATTAAAAAAATCATACACCATGACCAAGTGGGCTTTATCACAGGGATGCAAGGATTCTTTAATATTTGCAAATCAATCAATGTGATACACCACATTAACAAATTGAAAGATAAAAACCTTATGATTATCTCAATAGATGCAGAAAAAGCCTTTGACAAAATTCAACATCCATTTATGATTAAAACTCTGCAGAAAGCAGGAATAGAAGGAACATACCTCAACATAATAAAAGCTATATATGACAAACCCACAGCAATCATTACCCTCAATGGCAAAGAATTGAAAGCATTTCCCCTAAAAGCAGGAAAAAACAAGGGTGCCCACTCTCACCACTTCTATTCAACATAGTTTTGGAAGTGTTGGCCACAGCAATCAGGGCAGAAAAAGAAGTGAAAGGAATCCAGATAGGAAAAGAAGAATTGAAACTCTCACTGTTTGCAAATGACATGATCCTCTACATAGAAAACCCTAAAGACTCTACCAGAAAATTACTAGAGCTAATCAACGAATATAGTAAAGTTGCAGGATATGTAATTAACACCCAGAAATCTCTTGCATTCTTATACACTAACAATGAGAAAACAGAAAGAGAAATTAAGGAAACAATACCATTCACCATTGCAACAACAATAATAAAATACTTAGGAATATATCTACCTAAAGAAACAAAAGACTTATACATAGAAAACTATAAATCACTGATGAAAGAAATCAAAGAGGACACAAACAGATGGAGAAATATACCGTGTTCATGGATTGGAAGAATCAACATTGTCAAAATGGCCATACTACGCAAAGCAATCTACAGATTCAATGCAATCCCTATCAAGCTACCAATGGTATTTTTCACAGAACTCGAACAAATAATTTCACAGTTTGTATGGAAATTAAAAAAAAAACCTCAAATGGCCAAAGTAATCTTAGAAAGAAGAATGGAACTGGAGGAATCAACCTGCCTGACTTCAGACTATACTACAAAGCCACAGTCATCAAGAGAGTATGGTATTGGCACAAAGACAGATATACAGATCAATTGATCAGAATAGAAAGCCCAGAGATAAATCCACGAGCATATGGTCACCTTATCTTCGACAAAGTAGGAAAGGATATACAATGGAAAAAAGATAGCCTTTTAAACAAGTGGTGCTGGGAAAATTGGTCAACCACTTGTAAAAGAATGAAACTAGAACATTTTCTAACACCATACACAAAAATAAATTCAAAATGGATTAAAGATCTAAATGTAAGACCAGAAACTATAAAACTCCTAGAGGAGAATATAGGCAAAACACTCTCCGACATAAATCACAGCAGGATCCTCTATGACCACATCCCAGGATATTAGAAACAAAAGCAAAAATAAACAAATGGGACCTAATGAAACTTAAAAGCTTTTGCACAGCAAAGGAAACTATAAGCAAGGTGAAAAGGCAGCCCTCAGATTGGGAGAAAATAATAGCAAATGAAGCAACAGACAAAGGATTAATCTCAAAAATATACAAGCAACTCCTCCAGCTCAACTCCAGAAAAATAAATGACCCAATCAAAAAATGGGCCAAAGAACTAAACAAACACTTCTCCAAGGAAGCCATACAGATGGCTAAGAAACACATGAAAAGATGCTCATCATCACTCATTATCAGAGAAATGCAAATCAAAACCACAATGAGGTACCATTACACGCCAATCAGGATGGCTGCTATCCAAAAGTCTACAAGCAATAAATGCTGCAGAGGGTGTGGAGAAAAGGGAACCCTCTTACACTGTTGGTGGGAATGCAAACTAGTACAGCCGCTATGGAAAACAGTGTGGAGATTTCTTAAAAAACTGGAAATAGAACTTCCATATGACCCAGCAATCCCACTCCTGGGCATACACACCAAGGAAACCAGATCTGAAAGAGACCCGTGCACCCCAATGTTCATTTCAGCACTGTTTATCATAGCCAGGACATGGAAGCAACCTAGATGCCCATCAGCAGACGAATGGATAAGGAAGCTGTGGTACATATACACCATGGAATATTACTCAGCCATGAAAAAGAATTCATTTGAATCAATTCTAATGAGATGGATGAAACTGGAGTCCATTATACAGAATGAAGTAAGCCAGAAAGATAAAGACCATTGCAATATACTAACACATATATATGGAATTTAGAAAGATGTTAATGCTAACCCTATATGCAGAACAGAAAAAAAAAAGACACAGATTTATAGAACAGTCTTTTAGACTCTATGGGAGAAGGAGAGGGTGGGATGTTTCAAGAGAACAGCATCGAAACATTTATCTAGGGTGAAACAGATCGCCAGCCCAGGTTGGATGCATGAGACAAGTGCTCGGACCTGGTTCACTGGGAAAACCTAGGGGGAGCGGGTGGAGAGGGAGGTGAGACGGGGGATCGGGATGGGGAACACATGTAAACCCATGGCTGTTTGATTCCAATGTATGACAAAATTCACTACAAATTAAAAAAAGGAAAAAGAAAAAAAAGTAGAAGAACATAAGGACATACATGAGTGAGGCAGAGACCACTGGAAGTCATATCATATACTACCACATGAGTATAAAAAGAATCCTCTAATACAGCAGTTCCCAACCTCTTTGGTACCATGGACTGGTTTAATGGAAGACATTTTTTTCACTGGCCCGGGGGTAGGGGATGGCTCTGAGATGTTTCAAGCACATTACATTATTGTACACTTTATTTCTGTTATTACTGCATCAGTTCCACATCAGGCAGAAAGTTGAGGACCCTTACTGTAAGACATGTAATATGGGACAGGGACTCATTGGGGGGGACCCTCATGCTGGGAAAGATTGGAGGCAAAATGAGAGGAAGGCAGCTGAGGATGAGAGGGTTGGACAGCATCATAAACTCAATGGACAGGAATGAGCAAACTCAGGGAAATAATGGAGGACAGGGAGGCCTGGTATGCTGCGGACCATGGAGTTGCAGAGAGTCAGACACGACTTAGCGAATGAACAAAAACAATGAAAGACAAAGTTGGGGAGGTCTTAGCACTGTGTCCAATGGATGTGCTCAATCTTGATCAACCAGACCAACCCCCTCCTGAGAGGTGCAGTGAAGGTGAGAAGCACTATGACCATCCTTTCCCTGATCAGGAGTTTCTGAGCTGGCGTGGGTGGCCAGGCTGTCACCATTCATCTGAATGAATATTGCTTTTTTCTTGCATCCAAAGTTTTGAGTCCTTCATAAATAAAACATAAATCAGCACTTATTTAATCCCACAAAGTGGAAGCACCCTTAGTCTCAACATAGATCCTCAGTTCAGTTCAGTGGCTCAGTCGTGTTCAACTCTTTGTGGCACCATGGACTGCAGCATGCCAGGCTTCCCTGTCGATCACTGACTTCCAGAACCTAATCAAAATCATGTCCATCACATCAGTGGTGCTGTCCGGCCATCACATCCTCTGTCATCCTCTTCTCTTCCTGCCTTCAATCTTCCCCAGCATCAGGGTCTTTTCCAATGAGTCAGTTCTTCACATCAGTTTTCCAAAGTGTTGGAGTTTCAGCTTCAGTATCAGTCCTTCCAGTTAATATTCAGGACTGATTTCTTTTAGGATGGACTGGTTGGATCTTTTGCAATCCAAGGGACTCTCAAGTGTGAAACAGATCGCCAGTCCAGGTTGGATGCATGAGACAAGTGCACGGGGCTGGTGCACTGGGATGACCCAGAGGGATGGGATGGGGAGGTAGATGGGAGGGGGGTTCAGTATGGGGAACACATGTAAATCCATGGCTGATTCAGGTTAATGTATGGAAAAACCCACTACAATATTGTAAAATAATTAGCCTCCAATTAATAAAAATAAATGAAAGAAAAACAACAACAACAACAACAACAACAACAAAAATTGGCCAAAGAACTAAACAGACACTTCTCCAAGGAAGACATACAGATGACTAAGAAACACATGA
>CM035303.1:61168811-61181226 GCA_020226075.1 Hydropotes inermis | reverse complement strand
TAAGAAACACATGAAAAGATGCTCAACATCACTCATGTGTTTCTTAGCCATCTGTATGTCTTCCTTGGAGAAGTGTCTGTTTAGTTCTTTGGCCCATTTTTTGATTGGGCCATTTATTTTTCTGGAGTTGAGCTCGAGGAGTTGCTTGTATATTTTTGAGATTAATCCTTTGTCTGTTGCTTCATTTGCTATTATTTTCTCCGAATCTGAGGGCTGTCTTTTCACATGGCTTATAGTTTCCTTTGCTGTGCAAAAGCTTTTAAGTTTCCTTAGGTCCCATTTGTTTATTTTTGCTTTTGTTTCTAATATTCTGGGATGTGGGTCATCGAGGATCCTGCTGTGATTTATGTCGAAGAGTGTTTTGCCTATGTTCTCCTCTAGGCGTTTTATAATTTCTGGTCTTACATTTAGATCTTTAATCCATTTTGAGTTTATTTTTGTGTATGGTGTTAGAAAGTGTTCTAGTTTCATTATTTTACAAGTGGTTGGCCAGTTTTCCCAACACCACTTGTTAAAAAGGCTGTCTTTTTTCCATTGTATATCCTTGCCTCCTTTGTCGAAGATAAGGTGTCCATAGGTTCGTGTATTTATCTCTGGGCTTTCTCTTCTGTTCCACTAAAGAGACTCTTGATGAAGGTGAAAGAGGAAGGAAAAAGCTGGCTTAAAACTCAACGTTCTAAAGACTATGATCAAGGCATCCGGCCCCATCACTAAACAGCAAACAGAAGGGGGGAGAAAAATGGAAACAGTGACAAACCTTACTTTTTCTTGGGCTCTAGAATCACTGCAGATACTGACTGCAGCCATGAAATTGAAAGACATTTGCTCCTTGAAAGGAAAGCTATGGCAAACCTAGATAGTACATCAAAAAGCAGAGACATCACTTTGCTGACAATGACTTGTATAGTCCAAGCTATAGTTTATCCAGTAGTGATGTAGGATGTAAGAGTCGACGATAAAGAAGGCTGAGACCCAAAGAATTGATGCTTTCAAGATGTGTTGTTGGAGAAGACTCTTGAGAGTCCCTGAGACAGCTGGGAGGACAAACCAGGAAATCAACCATGATATTTATTGGAAGGACTGATTCTGACGCTGAATTCTAATATTTTGGCCACCTAATGTGAAGAGCTTTTTAAATGGGAAAGACCCTGATTCTGGGAAAAATGGAAAGCAGGAGGAGAAGGGGATGACAGAGGATGAGACGGTTGGATGACATCACGGATTCAATGGACATGAATTTGAGCAAATCCAGGAGATAGTGTAAAACAGGGAAGCCTGATTTGCTGTAGTCCATGGGGTCACAGAGAGACAGAAGTGTGTTCTCTTGAAGACACTTTGTTAGATTTGACCTGGTTCACTTTGTAATCCAAGGCTGACTCCAAGTGTGTCTTGACTTCCTGCTTCTTCATTCTATTCCCCTGTGATAAGAAGGACGTCTTTTTTTTTTTTTTTTTTGGTGTTAGTTTTAAGAGGCATTGTAGATCTTCATAGCACCAGTCAACTTCAACTTCTTCAGCTTTAGTGGTTTGCAGCATAGACTTGGACGACTGTAATGCTGACTGGTTTGTTGTGGAAATGAAACAGTGAATTCTGTCTTTTATGAGATTGCACCCACATACTGCATTTCAGACACTTTTGTTAACTCTGAGGGCTATTCCATTTCTTCTAAGTGGTTCTTGCGCACACATTATTAAATATAACAGTGATCTGAATTATATTTACCCATTCCATCCAGTTTTGTTCATTGATCCTTAAGGTGTTGAAGTTTATTCTTGTAATCTCATGCTTCAGTCAGTCAGTCAGTTCAATCACTCAGTGTCTGACTCTTTGCAACCCCATGGACTGCAGCACGCCCGGTCTCCCTGTCCATCAGCAACTCCCAGAGTTTACTCAAACTCATGTCCACTGAGTCAGTGCTGCCATCCAACCATCTCATCCTCTGTCATCCTCTTCTCCTCCTGCCTTCAGTCTTTCCCAGCATCAGATTTTTTTTTTTTTTCAAATGAGTCATCTCTTCGCATCACATGGCCAAAGTATTGGAGTTTCAGCTTCAGCATCAGTCCTTCCAATAAATATTCAGAACTGATTTCCTTTAGGATGGACTAGTTGGATCTCTTTGCAGTCCAAGGGACTCTCAAGAATCTTCTCCAAAAGCACAGTCCAAAAGCTGCAATTCTTTAGTGCTCTACTTTCTTTATAGTCCAACTCTGACATCCACACATGACTATTGGAAAAATCATAGCTTTGACTAGACAGACAAAGCAGAGTAAAGTTGGCAAAGTAATGTCTCTGCTTTTTAGTATGCTCTCTGGGTTGGTCATAACTTTCCTTCCAAGGAGCAAGCGTCTTTTAATTTCATGGTTGCAGTCACCATCTACAGCGATTTTAGAGCCGCCAAAGTAAATCTGTCACTATTTCCAATGTTTCCCCATATATTTGCCATGAAGTGATGGAACCAGATGCCATGATCTTAGTTTTCTGAATGTTGAGTTTTAAGCCAAATTTTTCACTCCCTCTTTCACTTTCATCAAGAGACTTTAGTTCTTCTTTGCTTTCTGCCATAAGTGTTGTGTCATCTGCATATCTGAGGCTATTGATATTTCTCCTGAAAATCTTGATTCCAGCTTGTGCTTTATCCAGTCCAGCATTTTTCATGATGTACTCTGCATTTAAGTTTAAATAAGCAGGGTGACAGTATACAGCCTTGACATATTCTTTTCCTTATTTGGAACCAGTCTGTTGTTCCATGTCCAGTTCTAACTGTTGCTTCCTGACCTACATACAGATTTCTCAAGAGGCAAGTCAGGTGATCTGGTATTCCTATCTCTTGAATAATTTTCCACAGTTTGTTGTGATCCACACAATCAAAGGCTTTGGTGTAGTCAGTAAAGAAGAAACAGATATTTTCCTGGAACTCTTTTGCTTTTTTTGATGACCCAGTCAGGTGTTGGTAATTTGATCTCTGGTTCCTCTGCATTTTCTAAATCTCCTGCTTGACCACATCCATTTTACCTTGATTCATGGACATAGCATTGCCCTTTCTTATGCAAGATTGTTCTTCACAGTATTTTACTTATCTTTAACCACCAGACATATCCACAACTGAGTATCATTTCCACTCTGTGCCAGCTGCTTCATTCTTTTGGTAGGTATTAGTAATTGTCCTCAGCTCTTCCCAAGTAGTACATTGGGTACCTTCTGATTTAGGTGGTCTTATCCTCCGTTGTCCTATATTTTTGCCTTTCATACTATTATCAGTGTTCTCATGGGAAAAATACTGGAGTGATTTGCCATTCCCTCCTCCAGTGAGCCATATGTCAGAACTCTTCACTATAATCCCCCTCTCCATCTTTGGTGGTTCTGCATGACTTGGCTCATAGCTTTGTTAGTTACCTTCCTTCCCCTTCACCAGGACAAGGCTGTGATCCATTAATGAGTTGTCCTTATTTGGCTTAGATAAAACATGTCCATGGCATCAGTTCATGATGGTTATTTCTTATCTACATGGTTAATTTTATTATAAAGAGGGCATAATGAATAGCAAGGTAACACTTAGGTGGAAGAGATTCCCACCTTCTCCCGCTTTTCTTTGTCTGATTCTAGGACATTTATCACCCAAACTTTGTGGTTTCCTATCAGCCTGAAGGTTTCCATTTTTCTTTGTCTGCCCACAGACTCCTCCTGTTTATAAGATGCCTCATCTCCTGCCAAATGGTCCATGCTCCCATTTCTCTGCTCATACCTAGCTACCTGCCTGCTGTAACATTAACTTATTAGAATATACTAATATATACATTTCTAAGTAGACTAATTTATATAATATCACATATATTTATGTGATTTCAATGAAGTATGGAAATGTTACTGAAATAGCTCTATTTACTTTTGTTACTTTCTGTGCTACTATTCTATACATATTTTATTTATATACATTGTAAACCAAAAGTATTTTTATTAGTAATTTGTGTAATTATATGTCTTTCAAAGTAGGTTAGAAAAGAGAGTGTCCATTATTATTATTATTATTATTATTATTATTATTTTCTGATTAGAGGTCAGCTCCTTATCTTATGTGTGTTTCCTGGTATGTCACAAGTCATTTTTCTCCTATGACTTTTAATATTTCCTCTCTGTCTTTCATAATTTTACTATATAGTATGTAGGTGTTTTTCTCCTTATCCTACTTTGAACTAATTAAGCTTTTCAAGTGTTTAGTTTTTCATCAAATTTGGAAATTTTCTTTCCATTTTATCATTTTCTATTTCTTTCTCTGTGTATATTTTCTACTTGATGAAACATTAACATCTCACCTTCTTTTTTATGTTTATGATTTTCCATGTCTTTGAACAATTTTTAGTGACTGCTTTGAGTTTTTTATCTAATATATCTGACATCTGGGGTTTACACAGATGGTTTCTATTGCTGGGCTTTGTGTGTATAGGATAAATTTTCCTTTTTGCATATTTTAGATATTTTATTAATAATTTGCCATTTTGAATGATACATTGCAGCAGTGGATGCCAATCCTCCCACCTGAGGCTTGTTGTTGATGTTGTTTGTTTGCTTAAACATCTTTTGACTTGATTGGACTGTTTAGTAAGATCTATTCTCCCACAGACATGAACACTATTATTACACATCAGAGGGCCCAGCCTTAAATATATGCACATACATCCTGGGATAATAGTGGTGTGAGCAAAGCTTTCTTTGTCTCTTTCCTTGATCCCTCTATTAAGCTGTCTTCTTCTTTTGGTATTACATTCAGCTTTTAGTCTTTACTAGTTGCTAACTGATTGCCCTCTTCTTTTCAAAAGTTCCCTGGGGAATAATTCACTTATCCTTTGCAAGGTACTTTTAAAGCTACTCTTCAAGATTGGTCTTGACCACACAAAGGGTCTTCATAGATTTTCTATCCCTAGTATTCTCTGGTAACTTTTTGGCCCACACTTTAGATTATTGTTTGCACAGAGCTTTCAGACTCTTCTTATTTTGTAATCAAAAAGCAAACAAACAAACAGAAAAACTCCTCTTTTCTTTCTATATTAATTTTATGATTGGCTTTCTCCGTACTTTGTTCCAGATAAAATCAGTTCCTTTGGGAAGAGCTTTGAACCTCTTTGTTCTTATGGACTGCATCTCCCACTGGGCAAAATCTCTGAGCCATTGATTCAGCACGGGTGGCAACTACAGAGATTGACTTCCCTCAAAATGAAATTCTTGTTTTATGACAAGACACTCTATGGAAGAAGTTGGCTTTGGCTTTCTCAGTTTACCTCTTTGGGTGACTGTGGCAAGGGTGACCTGTTCACTAGTATTCTTTTCATGCGTTTTTTGAAGTACAAACTTTACCTGATAGATGAAGTTGGGTGGATAAGTGGAACCCTGAATTGCCTGGAATTCAACCTTTGCAGCATAGAGCTACCAACTGGCAATCGGAAAGACTGGCAGCCTTCTCATGATTAGGTTCTATAGGTCTTGACTCGGACTTGGTGGGAAGATGGAGCTTTGATTTCTTAGCCACACCAATTCAGTGTGGAGCTTCCTTCATGTTGTGCTTATAGTAAGAGAGGGGCTGAATGGGTCATAGCTCATTCATCACAGACTTTTTTTTTTTAACCTACCAAAACTTATTAGATTTTCTTCAATGAATGTTGCTTAATTTGCTGTGTACCACTAGGACAAAACCCAGAGGCTTTAAATGATTGTTTATTTCATAATTTTAACAGATTCTTCCCCCCCCCCCCCGAAGAGTGGGTCATGAGAGTTCCTCACACTGCCATCCTGGAAATATACTTTGCATGTTTTAACATTAAGTGCAGGCATTGATATAACTGAATGTAGAATAAAGAGAATGCAAAATTAATAAAATTGCTATATGCAAGAAGCACTCAACCTGCTCAGATTCAGTGAGTACTTATAAATTGCTTGGTATACTTACCTGGTAATTTTTCCAGCTTTATCTTGTGGGAACTTTTTGAAGAATCTGGCAAGTGATTAAAAAAAAATAAACAATTTGACATTTTCAGTGATTTTAATTATTTAGTCAACGGGATGTTGTATGTTTTCTTTAGAGAAACAGGAAATAAAGTTCAACATGGCTTTAGTGAAAAAAATGCTTTATGAATATTTTATGAATGTTAACTCCTATTTTTTTAATATATTGGCCAAAATGTGCACATGCATGTGTGTGTGCATGCGCATGTGTGCACAAACACACGCACACACACACACACACACACACACAATCTAACCCACTTCACTGTACAGCAGAAACTAACACAGCATTGAAAGCAATTACACCCCGATTTAAAAAAATAAATAATCATAATAATAAGTCAATACGACTTAAATCCATGACAAATCTAAATGACAACTGGCCAAAGGTTTGAGTGAAAGAAGAATGTTTTAGCTTTCTGGATTGACACAAAGCAGCTGAGTTATCATGCAGCTATTAATTAGTGAAATTGTTAATCCTTTGACATTTGGCTTTTTACTTTCATTATTATCCTTTGACCATTATGGATTAGACTTTGAATATCCTGTTTATTGCTTTACTTAACTAACATATGTCATGTTCAAAATATTATGTATATTATATACATTAAATATGGCTCTTCTGTCCATGGCATTTTACAGGCAAGACTACTGGAGTGGGTTACCATTCCCTCCTCCAGGGATCTTCCAGATCCAAGGATCAAACTCACATCTCCTACATCACAGGTGGATTTTTTGCCAGCTCAGCCTCCAGGAAGCCTATCTTACCTTAGGGAATGTGAATCAAAACTATTGTGAGATATCACTTCACATCTATGATTAAAAAGACAAACAATAAACAGTATTGGTGAGGATATGTTAAATTGAAATCTTCTTACATTATTCATTACTGGTGGCATTACAAAATGACACATGCAATTTGGAAAGCAGTTTGACACTTCCACACATAGTTAAAAATAGAGTTGCCACATGAAACAATTCTCAGATATATACCCAAGAAAAATGATAACATATGTTCACATAAAGACTTACAGGTTGATGTTAATAGTAGCATTATTTATATCTGACAAAAAAATGGAAGGAGTCCAAGTGTTCATCAACTGATGGATGAATAAATCAGTTCAGTTCAGTTGCTCAGTCATGTCTGACTCTTTGTGGCCCCATGGGCTGAATCATGCCAGGCTCCCCTGCCCATCACTAACTCCTGGAGCTTGCTCAAACTCATGTCCATCGAGTCGGTGATGCCATCCAACCATCTCATCCTCTGCCATCCTCTTCTTCTCCTGCCTTCAAACTTTCCCAGCATCAGAATCTTTCCCAAGGAGTCAGTTCTTCTTATCAGGTAGCCAAGGTATTGGAGTTTCAACTTCAGCATCAGCCCTTCCAATGAATATTCAGGACCTATTTTCTTTAGGATTGACTGATTGAATCTCCTTGCAGTTCAAGGGACTCTCAACAGTCTTCTTCAACACCAGAGTTCAAAAGCTTTGGCGCTCAGCCTTTTTTATGGACTAACTCTTACATCAGTACATGACTACTGGAAAAAAAACAACAACAATAACATCATAGCTTTAACTATATGGACATTCAATGGCAAAGTAATGTCTATCCATTTTGATATGCTGTCTGGTTTTGTCAAAGTTTTTCTTCTAAGGAGCAAGATTCTAATTTCAAGGCTGCAGTCACCATTTGCAATGATTTTGGAGCTCAAGAAAATAAAATATGTCACTGTTTCCAATGTTTCCCCATCTATTTTTCTTGGAGTGATGGGACTGGATGCCATCATCTTAGTTTTTTGAATGTTGTGTTTTAAGCCAGCTTTTTCACTCTCCTTTTTCACTTTCATCAAGAGGCTCTTCAGTTTCTCTTCACTTTCAGTCAGGAGGGTTGTGTCATCTGGATATCTGAGGTTATTGATATTTCTCCTGGAAATCTTGATTCCAGCTTCTGATGCATCCAACATGACATTTTGCATGATATACTCAGCACAGAAGTTAAATAAGAAGGGTGACAATATACAACTTTGAAATATACTTTTCCCAATTTTGAATCAGTCCACTGTTCCATATTCAGTTCTGATTGTTGCTTCATTACCCGCATACAGGTTTCTCAGGAGGCAGGTAAGGTGGTCTGATATTACCATCTCTTTAAGAGTTGGATCACACAGTTTGTTGTGATCCACACAGTCAAAGGCTTTAGGATAGCCAATGAAGCAGAAGTAGATTTTTTTTTTCTGGAATTATCTTGCTTTTTTTCTGATCCAGCAGATGTTGGAAATTTTATCTCTGGTTTCTCTGCATTTTCTAAATCCAGCTTGAACATCTGGAAGTTCTTGGTTCACATACTCTTGAACCATAGCTTGAAGGATTTTGAGCCTTACCTTGCTATCATGTGAAATGAGTGCAGTTGTACAGTAGTTTAAAAACTCTTTGTCATTGCCCTTCTTTGGGATTGGAATGAAAACTGAACTTTTCTAGTCCTGTGGCCACTGCTGTGTTTTCAAAATTTGCTGGCATACCAGGGAACTATATTCAATATCTCATGATAACCTATAATTGAAAATAGTTTCAAAACAATATATGTTTATATGAGTAACCAAATCAACTTGAAACACTGCAAGTGGAGTATACTTCATACTTCAGTAAAATACATAGATTAAGAAAAAAATAAATTCATAGGAAAAAAATTCTAAAAGTAAAAGACACCTCTATGGAGAGGATGAAGTGTAGGTTTCACTGTGTACTTCATGTACTTCTGTATCATTTGCTTTCCTGGACAATCAGATAAGAAAAGTGAGAATTGGCAAGAACTAATCTTACCAGTGGAGAAGACAATGGCACCCCACTCCAGTACTCTTGCCTGGAAAATCCCATGGATGGAGGAGCCTGGTAGGCTGCAGTCACGGGGTCACAAACAGTCAGACATGACTGAACGACTTCACTTTCACATTTCACTTTTTTGCATTGGAGAAGGAAATGGCAACCTACCCCAGTGTTCTTGCCTGGAGAATCCCAGGGATGGGGTCACACAGAGTCGGACACGACTGAAGTGACTTAGCAGTAGCAGCAATAGTAGTCTTACCAGAGCAGAGCTGGCTGTGGAAAAAAGTGGCTTTAATGGTGGAGAGAACAAACTTGATTTCCAGGTCCAAAGCAAAATCTTATGTAAGTGTGATTGTTAGTAAAATAGCAAACTTGGTAGGAAAGAAATGGATAAAAATGTCAGTTTGGCTATTCTGAGTTGCCATTCCCAATTGAAGGAAAAGCCTAGTGAGAAATTTAAGTGTAAGTGAGAAAGCCATGGAAATAGCTAAAACATTTACTACATAACCTTAGTTTTTAGGTAACTATGCTGATGCACAGGAGAAACCTGAAAAAATTCATAATAAAATGAAAGCTATAGTAGATTTGAGTTCAGTCTGACTTTGTGTATGTTTCCCAACTGACAAAAGGTCTATAGTCAGAAGGTAGAAGTTTATGGGCTTGAAAACTTAACATGACCACTTAAAAAGCATTATCTGAATGTTAACTAATACAGACACTGGAACACCCCTCAAGAAGTGAGGACATAGATGTATATGTGTATTTTGTGTTTGTGTGTGTGTGTGTGTGTGTGTGTGTGTGTGTGTGTGTGTATGGCTTCCAAGATGACTCTAGTGGTAACAACTCACCTGCCAATGCAGGAGATGTAAGAGATACAGCTTTTATCCCTTTGTCAGTAAGATCTCCTGGAGAAGGGAATGGCAACCCACTTCAGAATTCTTGACTGTGGTGATGACTATGGACAGAGGAGCCTGGCAGGTTATAGTCCCCAGAGTTTCAAAGAGTCAGACATGACTGAAGCTACTTAGCATATGCACACACACACACATGACTTATTATATATATATATATATATATATATATATAATAAGTATATTAAATAATATACTTATATTAAATATATTAAATAAATATATATAAAATAATATACTTATATTAAATATATTAAATATATATATATATTTCATATTTTTTTCCACACAAGTGAGAAACCAACTAAAAAAGTCATAGGAATAAAGATAACTCTTCAGAAAAAATTGAAAGATTTATTTTTCAATAATAGCAACAACACTTACAGGAACACACAAAGACACAGGCAAGAGGGGCGAATATGGGTTAAAGAAAAGTTAATAGAAATTGACACTGAATGGCCTCTCATTGGGTTTAGCTGAGGAATACTTCAAAGCAGCTACCAACGGACCTGAAAGACTAGAAAACAAACAGTTCTCTACAGGACACCAAATCCTAATTCTGGTTATCCCTTAAGGTACAGCCTAGAGGGAACAGTAAGAAATGCTCATCTGCCAGTCTTTACCTGAAAGAGGCCTACTTGCCTACATCAAAAACTGATCCCAGAGGGTCAGATATATTTAGCATATGAATAAGAGTTGATTGTGATATTTCCAAAAAACCAGGGAGGCCAGGGACATCAACTCCACATTTTTTCCTCTGATCTACTATAGGTTGCTAGTATTTCCATGGGAGGATATCGTGCCTATAACTTGTGCCCTGGCTTTTGCATCTGCCACCCAGGCAATGTAATTCTCTCTTCTCTTAATTAATTAATGTATTAAGTTGGGGGCTAATTACTTTACAATATTATAGTGATTCTTGCCATACTCTGACATGAATCAGCCATGGGTGTACATGTGTCCCCCATCCTGAACCCCCCTCCCACTTCCCTCCCCAACCCATCCCTTAAGGGCATCCCAGTGTGCCAGCCCTGAGCGCCCTGTCTCATGCATTGAACCTGAACTGGTGGTCTATTTCACATATGCTAACATCCAAGTTTCAATGCTATTCTCTCAAACCATCTGACCCTCGCATTCTCCCACGGAATCCAGAAGTCTGTTCTTTATATCTCTGTCTCTTTTGCTGTCTCACATATCGGGTCATCATTACCATCTTTCTAAAGTCCATATATATGCATTAATATACTGTATTGGTGTTTTTTCTTTCTAACATACTTCATTCTGTATAATAGGCTACAGTTTCATCCACCTCATTAGAACTGATTCAAATGCATTCTTTTTAATAGCTGAGCAATATTCCACTGTGTATATGTACCACAGCTTTCTTATCCATTCGTCTGCCAATGGAAATCTAGGTTGCTTCCATGTGCTAGTTGTTGTAATCAGTGCTGCGATGAACATTGGGGTACACGTGTCTCTTTCAGTTCTGGTTTCCTCACTATGTATTCCTAGCAGTGGGATTGCTGGGTCATATGGAAGTTCTATTTCCAGTTTTGTAAGGAATCTCCACACTGTTCTCCATAGCGACTGTACTAGTTTGCATTCCCACCAACAGTGTAAGAGGATTCCCAGTTCTCTGCACCCTCTCCAGCATTGATTGTTTCTAGACTCTTTGATAGCAGCCATTCTGAGTGGCATGAAATGGAACCACGTTGTGGTTTTGATGTGCATTTCTCTGATAATGACTGATGCTGAACATCTTCTCATGTGTTCGTTAGCCATCTGTAAGTCTTCTTTGGGGAAATGAAGAACTGCTTAGTTCTTTGGCCGATTTTTTTTTTTTTTTGATGGAGTTATTTGTTTTTCTGGTACTGAGGTGCATGAGCTGCTTGTATATTTTTGAGATTAATTCTTTATCATTTGCTTCATTTTCTCTTATGTTCTCCCATTCTGAAGGCTATATTTTCACCTTGCTTATAGATTCATTCATTGTGCAAAAGCTTTTAAGTTTAATTACGTCCCATTTGCTTATGTCTGATTTTATTTTCATTACTCTGGGAGGAAAGTCATACAGGATCCTGCTGTGATTTATGTCAGAAATGGTTTTGCCTAAGTTTTCCTCTAGGAGATTTATAGTTTCTGTCTTACATTTAGATCTTTAATCCGTTTTGAGTCTGCTTTTGTGTATGGCGTTAGAAAGTTTTCTAGTTTCATTCTCTTACAAGTGGTTGACCAGTTTTCCCAGCACCATTTTTTCTTGAGATTGACTTTGCTCCACTGTATATTCTTGCCTCATTTGTCAAAGACAAGGTATCCATAGGTGCATGGATTTATCTCTGGTCTTTCTATTTTGTTCCATTGATTTATATTTCTGTCTTTGTGCCAGTACCACACTGTTTGATGACTGTAGCTTTGTAGTATAGTCTGAACTCAAGAAGGTTGATTCTTCCAGTTGCATTCTTCTTTCTCAAGATTGCTTTGGCTATTCGAGGTTTTTTTGTATTTCCATGAAAATTATGCAATTACTTGTTCTAGTTCTGTGAAATATACCATTGGTAGCTTGATAGGGATTGTATTGAATCTCTAGATTGCTTTGCTTAGTATACTCATTTTCATATATTGGGTCTTCTGATCCATGGGCATGGTATATTTCTCCATCTACTTGAATCTTCTTTGACTTCTTTCATT
>CM035303.1:61120948-61133811 GCA_020226075.1 Hydropotes inermis | reverse complement strand
CTGGGCTTTTGTTTGTTGGAAGATTTCTGATTACAGTTTCGATTTCCTTGCTTGTGATGGGTTTGTTAAGATCTTCTATTTCTTCCTGGTTCAGTTTTGGAAAGTTATGCTTCTCTAAGAACTTGTCCATTTCTTCCAAGTTGTCCATTTTATTGGCATAGAGCTGCTGGTAGTAGTCTCTTATGATCCTTTGTATTTCAGTGTTGTCTGTTGTTATCTCTCCATTTTCGTTTGTAATTTTGTAAATTTGGTTCTTCTCCCTTTTTTTCTTAATAAGCCTTGCTAATGGTTTATCAATTTTGTTTATTTTTTCAAAACACCAGCTTTTAGCTTTGTTGATTTTTGCTATGGTCTCTGTAGTTTCTTTTGCATTTATTTCTGCCCTCATTTTTAAGATTTCTTTCCTTCTACTAACCCTGGGGTTCTTCATTTATTACTTCTCTAGTTGCTTTAGGTGTAGGGTTAGGTTATTTATGTGACTTGTTTCTTGTTTCTTGAGGTAGGCCTGTAATGCTCTGAATCTTCCCCTTAGCACTGCTTTTACAGTGCTCCATAGGTTTTGGGTTGTTGTGTTTTCAATTTCATTCATTTCTATGCATATTTTGATTTCTTTTTTGATTTCTTCTATGATTTGTTGGTTATTCAGAAGCGTGTTGTTTAGCCTCCATATGTTTGAATTTTTAATAATTTTTTTTCCTGTAATTGAGATCTAATCTTACTTCACTTTGGTCAGAAAAGATGAGTGGAATGATTTCAATTTTTTTGAATTTACCAAGACTAGATTTATGGCCCAGGATGTGATCTATTCTGGAGAAGGTTCCGTGTGCACTTGAGAAAAACGTGAAGTTGATTGTTTGGGGGTGAAACGTCCTACAGATGTCAATAAGGTCTAGCTGGTCCATTGTGTCCTTTAAAGTTTGTGTTTCCTTGTTAATTTACTGTTTAGTTGATCTATCCATAGTTGGGAGTGGGGTATTAGAGTCTCCCACTATTATTGTGTTACTATTAATTTCCTCTTTCTTAGTCATTAGTATTTGCCTTACATATTGTGGTGGTCCTATGTTGGGTGCACATATATTTATAATTGTTTTATCTTATTCTTGGATTGATCCTTTGATCATTATGTAGTGTCCTTCTTTTTCTCTTTTCACAGCCTTTATTTGAAAGCCTATTTTATCTGATATGAGTATTGCAACTCCTGCTTTCTTTTGGTCTCCGTTTGCATGAAATATTTTTTTTTCCTGCCCTTCACTTTTATTCTGTATGTGTCCCTTGTTTTGAAGTGGGTCTCCTGTAGACAGCATATATTGGGGTCTTGTTTTTGAATCCATTCTTCCAGTCTTTGTTTTTTGGGTGGGACATTCAACCCATTTACATTTAAGTTAATTACTGATAGGTATGGTCCCGTTGCCATTTACTTTGTTGTTTGGTGTTTGCGTTTATACAACCTTTCTGTGTTTCCTGTCTAGAGAAGATCCTTTAGCATTTGTTGAAGAGCTGGTTTGGTGGTGCTGAATTCTCTCAGCTTTTGCTTGTCTGTATAGCTTCTGAGTTCTCCTTCATACCTGAATCAGAACCTTGCTGGGTACAGTAATCTAGGTTGTAGGTTATTGTCTTTCATTACTCTAAGTATGTCCTGCCATTCCCTTCTGGCCTGAAGGGTTTCTATTGATAGATCAGCTGTTATCCTTATGGGAATCCCTTTATGTGTTATTTGTTGTTTCTCCCTTGATGCTTTTATTATATGTTCTTTGTGTTTGATCTTTGTCAATTTGTTTAACATGTGTCTTGGGGTATTTTGCCTTGGGTTTATCCTGTTTGGAACTCTCTGGATTTCTTGGACTTGGGTGGCTATTTCCTTCCCCATTTTAGGGAAGTTTTCAGCTATTGTCTCCTCGCATAACTTCTCATGGCTCTTCTTTTTGTCTTCTTTTTCTGGGACTCCTATGGTTCGAATGTTGGGGCGTTTCACATTGTCCCAGAGGTCACTTAGGTTGTCCTCATTTCTTTTGATTGTTTTTTCATTTTTCCTCTCTGCTTCATTTATTTCCACCATTTTATCTTCTACCTCACTTATCCTATCTTCTGTCTCTGTTATTCTACTCATGGTTCCCTCCAGAGTGATTTTGATCTCATCTATTGCATTATTCATCTTTAATTGACTCTTTTTTATTTCTTCTATCTCCTTGTTAAACATTTCTTGCATCTTTTCAGTATTTGTCTCCAGGCTATTTATTTGTAACTCCATTTTGTTTTCAAAATTTTGGATCATTTTCATTAACATTATTCTAAATTCTTTTTCAGGTAGATCCCCTATCTCCTCCTCTTTTGTTTGATTTGGTGGGCATTTCTCATGTTCCTCTACTTGTTGGGTATTTCTCTGCCTTTTCATCTTGTTTAGATTGCTGTGTCTGGACTGGACTCTCTGTATTCTGCTGGTCTGTTGTTCCTTTTTATTGTGGAGATTTTACCCAGTGGGTGGGGCTGGACGATTGGCTTGTCAAGGTTTCCTGATTAGGGAAGCTTGTGTCTGTGTTCTGGTGCTTGGAAATGGATTTCTTCTCTCTGGAGTGCAATGGAGTGCCCAGTAATGTGTTTTGCGATGGGTCTATGTGTTAGGTGTGACTTTGGGTAGCCTGTATGTTGACACTCAGGTCTATGTTCCTGCGTTGCTATAGAATTTGTGTGGTGTGTCTTGTTCTGGAGCTTCTTGGCTCTTGGGTGGTGGTTGGTTTTGGTGTAGGTATGGAAGCTTTTGGATGGTCTCTTATTCCTTAATATTCTGTGTATTCAGTAGTTCTCTGGTTTTTTCAGGTTTGGGGCTTAAATATCCTGCCTCTGAATTTCAGTTTTATTCTTCCAATAGGCTCAAGACTTCTCCAACTATGCAGCACTGATAATAAAACTTCTAAGTTAATGTTGAAAAGATTCTCCACCATGAGGGTCAACCAAAGAGTGTCACAGAGTTACATGAAGAATAGGAGAGGGAGGAAGAAGATAGAGGTGAGTAGGAGGAGAGAAAGGGTGACTCAAGAGGAGAGAGACAGATCTACACAGTTACCTGTTCTCATAGTGTTCTCTGTAGCCCAGACACCCACAAAGATTCACCGAATTGGATTGGGAAGAGAAGGGGAAAGGAGGAAATAGAGGTGTTCTGAGGTAGAAAACAGAGAGTCAAAAGTGGGAGAGAGTAATCAACACACTCCTGAATAGAAATGGGAATTGAATATTGGATTCTTAAATATTCAAAATTGATATCACATACTGAAAAACAAAGATTAAAAATTTAGCATAGAGGTTAGACTCTTTGAAATACAATATTTAAAAACAAAAACAAAAACCAAAAATTTAGAAATATATATATGAAGTTCAGTTTAAAAATAGGGCTTCTCTCTCTTTTTTTTTTCCAATTTATAGTGAAATGAAAATGAAAATTAAGGAATAATAGACGAGTATTAGAGGACTTTAAAAGGAAATAGGAGAGAAAAACAAGAAAAAGAAAAGAAAAAAAGGAAGAAGAAAAAGAAAAAAAAAGAAAAAAAAAGAAAAACAATTTTTTTCCCCTAATTGAAAAATATCATAAAAATATATGAAAATGAAAGTTGAGGAGTAATGGGAGAGTAGTAGGGAATTTTAAAAGAAAATCAAAGAGAAAAAATTTTTAAAAAAAAGGAAAGAAAAAAATTTTTTTTTTCATTTCACAAAAAATATACATATATATCTAAAAATTTCTCTGGAGCTGTTGCAGTCAGTGTAGGATCAGTTCAATTTCGGATAGCTCCTTTTTCCAGCTTACACTTCTCGATATCTATAGGCCCCTTCCAGTGTAGTCAGTGTTACCTTCAGGGATTTTAATCTGTTGCACTGGACCTTTCTGAAGTGATTCCCTTTGTTTATTTGGCTTGTTTGCCGTCTCTTCTGTGTCTAATTTCCGCCCTGACACAGGCAGGCGGAGGTGATCTCTTATTTAGGTTCGCTCGTTCAGTTCAGTCCTGCTATCGGGAGGGTGGGGCCCTGCAGACAGATATCGCTGTGTGTGGATAGCACTCCCCGTGTTCCGGCCACTCTGGTTTTGCCCTCTACAGAGGTGTCTGTTCTTTCCCCATCTACCCTGTTCAGGCTCCCGGCTGCTCTATAATGAGCCGGCCCTGCGTTGAGTGTGGTTCCAGTTTTCGGGTCCTACACAAGAGCGCAGATTTGGTTGTGCCTGTGTTTTATGCCTCCCCCAGCCTGAGCGGTTCAGGCAGCCAGGGGCTTGGGCGCACTCTCCCCGTATGCAGCGTGCATTTTCCCTCTGAGGTGAGCAGCCCAGGCAGCCAGAGGCTTGGGCACACTTTCCCTGGATGTGGCGCGCCTTTTCCCTCCTCGGCCCCAGGCCCCACCTCACGCCACCGGTCGGGTCTCAGGAAGTCTTTAAATAGGAACCGGGAGCCTGTTTGCCATGTGGGAGGGGTGGCTTCTCTGGGGCTGAGTTTGCCCCTTTCCTCTCCCCCCTGCCTCCTACCTCCAGCAGGGATGGGCCGGCTCTTCTCTGGAGTTTCTCAGTCCCTTTGTTTTACGAACCGCCGGCAGTGTGTTCCGGCCGGTTAATTTTTCCTTGCTGTGCCACAGTTTAAAAAGTCTCCCTCCCACTGCTTTCAGAGCCTTTGGGCCCGTCCTTACCCTAAGCAGTGTTGCCCGCTCCTCTCTGTTTTGCCCCCACTTGCTGGTGGCGGGTGCGGGCGTCTGGGGTACTTTTCTGCTGGGAGTTGCTTTTAGGCACGTAATCTGTGGGCCTTATTTAATTTTTCCTCCCAGTTAGATTGCCCTCTGAGATTTGAAAACTTCCCGCCAGTGGGAGGGTTTCCTGGTTATTGGAAACTTCCTCTATTAAGATTTCCTTCCCGGGATGGGTCTCCATCCCTAGCTCTTTTGTCTCCCTTTTTATCTTTTATATTTTGTCCTACCTCCCTTCGAAGACAATGGGCTGCTTTTCTGGGCGCCTGATGTCCACTGCTAGCGATCAGAAGTTGTTTTGAGAACTTTGTTCACTGTTCAATTGTTCTTTTGATGAATTTGTTGGAGAGAAACTGGTCTCCCTGTCCTATTCCTCCACCATCTTGACTCCTCTAAAATTATTTTAATAGAATACCATGGATATTTTTCTAAGTTAGTAGTTTCTGTTCTAAATCAAAGTGTTTCCTAACTATATAATATTCCATTATTTGGCCTCACCAAAATTTGTTTTTGCAAGTTTAGTTTTATCCCTTTTACTAAGTATAAACAATATTGCAATAAATATGTTAGTACATGTATTCATATATATGTGTGTGTGTGGGGGGGTTTGTGTTTATTTGTTCATTTAGTTTGGTTTATTTTAGGGTGAACTGTAGTGAGATTGCTGGGTCAAATAAATATATTATTAAATATTTCCACATTAGTTTCCAAAAACGCTAAAGATTTATATTCCAACTAGCACTGTATGAAAAAACTTGTTCTCAAGGTATTCATTACTATCAAATCTAAATTTATTTTTTAGCATTTTACACTCTGAGCTGAGAAATGTAGTATGCCAATATTTAAATTTTTTATTTGTAGATCCCAATAGAATTACTTTTTTTCCACTGAATAGATAGATATCCAATTTAAATTACTGAAAACACAAATGGGAGTCAATTGGATCATGCATTACTAATTGATAGTCCAAAAGGTGGATATAAAGGTAGGAGTAGATGCAGATGATCTAATAATATAGCAAGTAGTTGGTTTCCTACTTTTTTGTTCATAGTCATATGAATTGATTTCAATCTTATGCAAGTTTAATTATTTTTTTATCCAGTGTATTAAGTTTTAAGGAAAATTGTTAGTATTTGAACATGATTTATATCTATCCATATTTTAAAATGACTAGTCAAACCATTCTCAGTTTTACTGGTTTTAGTCCCCAAAGCTAGCCATCTAGAAAATTCTGGGTCATTATTGGTCACTCAATTGTGCTTCATCCCTTTCTTGGTTACAACATGTTTTCAAGTAACATCTTTCAAAAGTTTAATGTGTACCATTATTGTCTGAAGTCTTACATCTCTGAGAATGCCCTATTCATATATGAAAACAAATTGACTGATTTTAAAGTTTGGCATTGTATCTTTTCCATCAAAACTCAATATTCCTGCATCATCACTTAGTATTTTTCATTGCACAGCGAAAAAAATAGAGAAATGAATTGCTATTTGATTTCTTTGTATTGGGTTGGCCAAAAATTTCTCTTAGCTTTTGTTTTTGTTCAGTCACTCACTTTTGTGACCCCATAGACTGCAGCATGCCAGACTTCCCTGTCTTTCACAATCTCCCAGAGTTTGCTCAAGTTCAAACTTTAGCTTTTAACTAAAAATAAAAGATACATTTTTTCAAGAGCTTTATTCGTTATTTTGTTCCTCTACCTTCTGCCATTTTTTGGGCAACTTCATAATTCCATCTTTCCAAAACTTTTTATCTTTTTGAGCAAAGAACTGTTCCAAGTGCCTTTTACAGTTTTATAGGTAATTGAAATATTTTCCACTAGGAGAATTTTGTAAAGACCAAAATAAATGGACGTCTGAAGGTGCAGTGCCTGGTGAATATGACAGATGAATCATAATTTCCCAAACAAGTTGTACCAGTTTTTGTCTCATCATCAAATAAACATGAGGTCTTGAGCTATCCTGAGGTTAGATTATATGTTTTCTCTTGACTAGTTCTGGATGCTTTTCATCAAATGTTGCTTATAATTAGTTCAGTTTGGATCAGTATTTATTGGAATTAATCATTTTATTTTCTGGAAGGAGCTCATTATAGAAGATTCCTTTCCACACCCACCATATACACAGCACCTTCTTTGGATGAAAACCTGCCTTTGGTGTGGTTTGTGCTGGTTCATTTGCCCCACGATCTCTTCTGTTTCATATTATTGCACAGTATCCCATATTTATCACCCATCATAATTTGTTTCAAAAATAAAACTTTTTCATTACAACTCAGTAGATAATTTTATGTGGAAACATGGTCAAGAAGGTTTATTTTCACTTATGTGGAACCCGATCTTCAAACCAGTAACATAACCAATCTGGTGATCATGATCTTCAACCCTTGATTTGGATATTTAGAGTATGTTGACCATCTCCCAAGTGGTATACCGTTGATTGTTCTCAATTAATGTCTTGATGTGACTGCTGTCAGCTCCAATTAGTCTACTCAAACTTGGAGTATTGTACAGTGAGAAATATCCTTTAGGAAATTTTCCAAACCACTTTTGGCACATTTGACCAGCCACAGCATCTTCTTTAGACAGTGCAAAATCTTTTTTTCTGTGTTTCAGTAGTGTTTTCAGCTTTCTTGAAATAAAAAAAAAGGACAATATACTGAAAACACTGATTTTCTTTCTTCCACCATTATTAAAATGTCTACATGACAATTCACCAATTTTGACGTTTCTTTCTTTAAATTCTGCTGATATGATAGTTGTCACAGTACAAGCTAACATACTTGTTTCTAATGAAGTTAAAGGTGACTAAGCATTACTGTAGCCATCTTAGGAAAAAAAATGAACATTTTGGCTAAGTATACATAAGCAAACTTTATTGCATAAATGTGTACCATGTTATATTTTGTCTGTAAAAATTAAACTTTATACCCTCACCACTGTCAATGGTATTTCTAAATAGAGGTTGCTAACTAATTTTCCCTACAAATATATTGGTGCTCTGCAAGACAAGGTTTTTGTTTTGTTTTGTTTTTTTGTTTTGTTTTTTTTTAGGTTTGGAAATTATTTTACTGTGCCATTGGAATTAATTTTGCTTCATTTTATTCTTATCTCATCCTCAGGTATACCACATATCATCTAACTATCATCTCTCTGACCTCCTTAACTATTATCTTGCATTATTTTATCCTCTTTTTAAAAAAATGTATTTTCACTTTTGTGGGCTCTTTTTTGTCTGAATACGGAGAATGTTGCACTATATAATCTAAAATATTAAGTCAATTTGTATACTGATCTTGAAACATTAATTCCACCCTTGAATTGTTGCTATTTATTCCTTCTTTATCATAACACATTACTTTTTATCTCAACTTACTCTCTCCTCACATTTTTATGTTTCAATATCATAATCTATATTACTTTTCATTATTTTAAAGGTGATAACATTTTTGCTCACTTTGCTCTTTTGGATCCTACATAAATACTTATTTAAATTCTTTATTTTCCTGAAATTTTGGTACTTCTTATTTTTTTCTTTCCATCTGATTTTTAAAATTTTAGTTTCTTGTACTTAAGACTAGTCTTTTCTTTTTTGGTGGAGATTTTTCAGTGGGGAGTGTATGTAAAAGTTAAGTTCTTTCTTTAATTTATTTGTTTTGAGCAAACATTATTCTTGAATTTAATGCTGTGTAATTAGGTCTATGTGTATATTTCTCAATTTAGTTTTTACTCTTGTTGTTGTTCAGAAGCTAAGTTGTGTCTGATTCTTTGTGACCCTGTGGACTGCAGCACACCAGATTTCCCAGTTAGTCCTTCACTATCTCCCAGAATTAGCTCAGACTCATCATGTTTATTGTTAGTGATGCCATCAAACCATTTCATCCTTTGTCGCCCCTTTCTTCTCCTGCCCTTAGTCTTTTGCAGCATCAGGGTCTTTTCCAATGAAATGGCTCTTTTCATTAGATGGCGAAATTATTGGAGCTCCAGCTTCAGCATCAGTGCTTCCAATGAATATTCAGGGTTTATTCATTTAAGATAGGCTGGTTTGACATTTTTACTATCCAATGGACTCTCAGGAGTCTTCTCCAGGACCACAACTTGAAAGTACCAATTCCTCAGTGCTGATATGTAAACTATAAAAATATTTAAAGAGAAGCAGTGCTAGCAGGTAGATATCTCTTTTCTCTTGTGCAAGAATGAAATATAACTGCATACAAATAATCAAATAAGGATGGCAGGAGTAAATACATTATGCATTAAATACATACAAAATTTTGTATACCTAAATACAATTATTACAAAACATTTCTTTAAAAATCACCATACGTTTGGTGCCTAATTTATTCCTAAGTACAGGCTCTGGTTCTCTAACTCAAGTAATGGAGGTAATACTGAGTAAGTGTGCTGACTGCATTCATGTCCTTTCATTACTAGGAAATATTAATATTAGGTCTTCTTTGCTATATGTGTTCTGTTGTTTTGCATTTGTTCTCTGATGTTTTTTTCCTTGTCAGTTATCTTCCTTCCTTCAGAAGATGTATATATATATATATAAATTAGTTGTCCATAAGTCTTAATTTTTTATCTAAGCTCTTTATCTTTCCTGGGCCTTGAAAGCAGTTTTAGTTGGAAGAAAAAGGAGTGTGTACAAGGTATTGTTTGTTTGTTTTTTCTCTTAAAAATTGTGTGTTATATTTGATAATGTCAAATAAAATTAAGTATAGTCATGAGAGAAAATTTGAAATACACAGTTTCAGTAAACAAAATTAACAAAATATCAACTATAAAAATGTTTATTGGCAATCAATTTTTGAAGAAAAAATAGTAGTAGAAATTTTACTCCATATATACAACTGGAGGGAAACTTTTGGGAACAGCACAGCAAAATGAGACAATAACTAAAGTTTATATATATATATATATATATATATATATATATATATATATATATATAATTTTGAAGAAATATGAGATGCTTGAGTTGAATAATGTGTCTGCTGTCTGAAAGTATAATTGTTCCATATTATATTTAAACATTTTTTTTTCTTTTTTGGTTTAAAGAGATAGACATGCAAATATTCCTTTCACTTGGACACTTACAGGTCATTGTGAAGTTATTAATTGGCCTAATTTCAGTATTAGGAAGAGGAACCAGAGATCAAATTGCCAACATTTGCTGGATCACATATAATGCTATGGAATTCCAGAAAAAAAGCATCTACTTCTATTTCATCAACTAGGCCAAAGCCTGTGACTGTGTGGAAGTCCATAATAAACTGTGGAAAGATCTTAAAGAGATAGGAATACTAGGCCCTTTTACCTGTCTCCTGAAAAACCTGTATGTGTGTCAAGAAGCAACATTTAAAACCTTTATGGAACAACTGAATGGTTCAAGATTGAGAAAGGAGTGACAGGACTGTCTGCTTTCACCCTATTTGTTTAATCTATATGCTGAACACATCATGAGAAATGCCATGTTGGATGAGTTACAAGCTGGAATCAAGATGGGTGGAAGAAACATCAACAACCCCATTAAACAGCTTCTTGATGAAGGTGAAGGAGGAGAGTGAAAGAGTCAGCTTAAAATAGTATTAAAAAAAAAACTAGGGGAGGAGTCAAGATGTTGGAGGAATAGGACGGGGAGATCACTTTCTCTTCTACAAATTCATCAAAAGAACAACAGAACGGTGAACAGAGTTTACAAAACAACTTCTGATCGCTAGCAGCGGACATCAGGCGCCCAGTAAATCAGCCCATTGTCTTTGAAGGGAAGTAGGACAAAAATATTAAAGATTAAAAAAGGGACACAAAAGAACGAGGGATGGAGACCCGTACCGGGAAGGGAGTCTCAATAGAGGAAGTTTCCAATCACCAGGAAACCCTCGCACTGGCGGGACTGGGGGAAGTTTTCAGATCTCGGAGGGCAACCTAACTTGGAGGAGAAATTAAATGAGGTCCACAGATTACATGTCTAAAAGCAACTCCCAGCAGAAAATTACCCCAGACACCCGCACCCGCCACCAGCAAGAGGGGGCGGAAAGGAGAGGAGCCGTCAGCATTCCTTAGGGTAAGGACCGTCCAGAAGGCCCTGAGAGCAGTCGGAGGGAGCTTTTTTTAAACTGTGGGAGAGCAAGGGAAAAATTAACCGGCCGGAACACACCGCCAGCGGTTCGCAAAACAAAGGGACTGAGAAACTCCAGAGAAGAGCTGCCCCATCCCCGCTGGAGGTAGGAGGCAGGGGGAGGGGAAAAGGGCAAACTCAGCCCCAGAGAAGCCACCCCCTCCCACCTGGCAAACAGGCCCAGGTTCCTATCTAAAGACTTCCTGAGACCCGACTGGCGGCAGCGCGTGCTGAGTCCGCGGAGGGAAAAGGCACGGCACGCCCGTGGAGAGGGCGCCAAACCTCTGGCTGCCCGGGCCACTCGCCACAGAGGGAAAAGGCGCACCGCACCTGGGGAGAGTGTACCCAAGCCTCTGGCTGCCGGAGCCACTCGCCGCGGAGGGAAAAGGCACGCCGCACCCGGGGAGAGCGCACGCAAACCTTTGGCTGCCTGAGCCGCTCGCCGCGGAGGGAAAAGGCACGCCACACCCGGGGAGAGCGCGCGCAAACCTCTGGCCGCCCGAGCCACTGGCCGCAGAGGGAAAAGGCACGCAGCACCCGGGGAGAGGCCGCCCGAACCTCTGGCCGCCTGGGCTGCCTGCCGCAGGGGGAAAAAGCGCTCCGCACCCGGGGAGAGGCCGCCAAAACTTCTGGCTGCCTGGGCAGAACACGGCGAGTGCTCCCCACACACAGTGACATTTGCCTGCAGCGCCCCGCCCTCCCCGCAGCAGGACTGAATTGAACTAGCGAACCTAAATAAGAGATCACCTCCGCCCACCTGTGTCAGGGCGGAAATTAGACACCAAGGAGAGGGCAAACAGAAGCCAAATAAACAAAGGGAATCACTTCAGAAAGGTCCAGTGCAACAGGTTAAAATCCCTGAAGGCAACACCAATTACACCGGAAGGGGCTATAGATATCGAGAAGTGTAAGCTGGGAAAAGGAGACAACTGATGCTGAGACGGGTGGAGAGAATTGGGGGAGGGAAGGTCATCTTATCAAATCCACCCAGGAAGGTACCTGGCTGGGGATTCAGAGGTGGCTGACAGGGCAAGGGACCTGGAGGCCTCACAACTATGAGTTTCCAGGTGGGGATCAGGAGCACGCTCACTCCCAGAGGCAGTGCATGTAGTGTGACTGTCAGGCCCAGCATGCCAGGTTACAGGAGCTATCTAAAATTTAACTGAACCTACACTGACTGCAACAGCTCCAGAGAAATTCCTAGATATATTTGCATATTTGTTGTTGTTGTTGTTGTTGTTAAATTAAAATTTTTTTTTCTTTTTTTTTCTTTTTTTCCAATTTTTTCTCTTTTATTTTCTTTTAAACTTCCCCACTACTCCCCCATTACTCCTCAACTTTCATTTTCCTATATTTTTATGATTTGTTTCAATTAGGGAAAAAAATTTGTTTTTCTTTTTTCTTTTTTTTCTTTTTTCTTTTTTCTTTTCTTTCTTTTCTTTTGCTTGTTTTTCTCTCCTATTTCCTTTTAAAGTGGTCTAATACTCCTCTATTATTTTTTAATTTTCATTTTCATCTCAATATAACCTTGCAAAAAAAAAGGAAAAAAAAAAAAAAGAAGAGATAGAGAAGCCCTATTTTTAAACTGAACCCCATATATCTCTCTAAATTTTGGGTTTTTGTTTTTGTTTTTAAATATTTTATTTCAAAGAGTCTAACCTCTACACTAAAGTTTTTAATCTTTGTTTATCAGTATGTGATATAAATCTTGGACATTTAAGAATCCAATATTCAATTCCCATTTCTATTCAGGAATGTGTTGATTACTCTCTTCCACTTTTGACTCTCTGTTTTCTACCTCAGAACAACTCTATTTCCTCCTTTCCCCTTCTCTTCCCAATCCAATTCGGTGAATCTTTGTGGGTGTCTGGTCTACGGAGAACACTTTGATAACAGATAACTGTGTAGATCTGTCTCTTTCCTCTTGAGTCCCCCTTTCTCCTCGCCTGCTCGCCTCTATCTCCTTCCTCCCTCTCCTATTCTTCATGTAACTCTACGAACCTCTTTGGTGGTCCCTCACGGTGG
>CM035303.1:61090480-61115948 GCA_020226075.1 Hydropotes inermis | reverse complement strand
GATAGATCAACTAAACAGAAAATAAACAAGGAAACACAAACTTTAAAGGACACAATGGACCAGCTAGACCTTATTGACATCTATAGGACGTTTCACCCCCAAACAATCAACTTCACGTTTTTCTCAAGTGCACATGGAACCTTCTCCAGAATAGATCACATCCTGGGCCATAAATCTAGTCTTGGTAAATTCAAAAAAATTGAAATCATTCCAGTAATCTTTTCTGACCACAGTGCAGTAAGATTAGATCTCAATTACAGGAAGAAAATTATTAAAAACTCAAACATATGGAGGCTAAGCAGCACGCTTCTGAATAACCAACAAATCATAGAAGAAATCAAAAAAGAAATCAAAATATGCATAGAAATGAATGAAAATGAAAACACAACAACCTAAAACCTATGGGACACTGTAAAAGCAGTGCTAAGGGGAAGATTCATAGCATTACAGGCCTACCTCAAAAACAAGTCAAAAAAATAACCTAACCCTACACCTAAAGCAACTAGAGAAGGAATAAATGAAGAACCACAGGATTAGTAGAGGGAAGGAAATCTTAAGAATTAGGGAAGAAATAAATGGAAAAGAAACTAAAGAGACCATAGCAAAAATCAACAAAGTTAAAAGCTAGTTTTTTGAAAAAATAAACAAAACTGACAAACCATTAGCAAGACTCATTAAGAAACAAAGAGAGAAGAACCAAATTAACAAAATTAGAAACGAAAATGGAGAGATCACTACAGACAACACTGAAATACAAAGGATCATAAGAGACTACTACCAGCAGCTCTATGCCAATAAAATGGACAACTTGGAAGAAATGGACAAGTTCTTAGAGAAGTTTAACTTTCCAAAACTGAACCGGGAAGAAATAGAAGATCTTATCAAACTCATCACAAGCAAGGAAATCGAAACTGTAATCAGAAATCTTCCAACAAACAAAAGCCCAGGACCAGATGGCTTCACAGCTGAATTCTACCAAAAATTTAGAGAAGAGCTAACACCTATCTTACTCAACCTTTTCTAGAAAATAGCAGAAGAAGGTAAACTTCCAAACTCACTCTACGAGGCCACCGTCACCTTAATTCCAAAACCAGACAAAGATGCCACAAAAAAAGAAAACTACAGGCTGATAACACTGATGAACATAGATGCAAAAATCCTTAACAAAATTCTAGCAAACAGAATCCAACAACATATTAAAAAAAAATCATACACCATGACCAAGTGGGCTTTATCCCAGGAATGTAAGGATTCTTTAATATGCACGAATCAATCAATGTGATACATCACATTAACAAGTTGAAAGATAAAAACCATATGATTATCTCAATAGATGCAGAAAAAGCCTTTGACAAAATTCAACATCCATTTATGATTAAAACTCTCCAGAAAGCAGGAATAGAAGGAACATACCTCAACATAATAGAAGTTATACATGAAAAACCCACAGCAAACATTACCCTCAATGGGGAAAAATTGAAAGCATTTCCCCTAAAATCAGGAACAAGACAAGGGTGCCCACTCTCACCACTCCTATTCAACATAGTTTTGGAAGTGTTGGCCACAGCAATCAGGGTAGAAAAAGAAGTAAAAGGAATCCAGATAGGAAAAGAAGAAGTGAAACTCTCACTGTTTGCAGATGACATGATCCTCTACATAGAAAACCCTAAAGACTCTACCAGAACATTACTATAGCCAATCAACGAATATAGTAAAGTTGCAGGATATAAAATTATCACACAGAAATCTCTTGCATTCTTATACACTAACAATGAGAAAACAGAAAGAGAAATTAAGGAAAAAATACCATTCACCATTGCAACAAAAAGAATAAAATACTTAGGAGCATATCTACCTATGGAAACAAAAGACTTATACATAGAAAACTATAAATCACTGAAGAAAGTAATCAAACAGGACATAAACAGATGGAGAAATATACCGTGTTCATGGATTGGAAGAATCAATTTTGTGAAAATGGCTATTCTACCGAAAGCAATCTATAGATTCAATGCAACCCCTATCAAGCTACCAGCGGTATTTTTCACAGAACTAGAACAAATAATTTCACAATTTGTATGGAAATACAAAAAACTTTGAATAGCCAAAGTAATCTCGAGAAAGAATAATGGAACTGGAGGAATCAACCTGCCTGATTTCAGACTATACTACAAAGCCACAGTCATCGAGACAGTATGGTATTGGCACAAATACAGAAATATCGACCAATGGAACAGAAGAGAAAGCCCAGAGATAAATCCACAAACCTATGGTCACCTTATCTTCAACAAAAGAGGCAAGGATATACAATAGAAAAAAGATAGCCTCTTTAACTAATGGTGCTTGGAAAATTGGTCAACCACTTTTAAAAGAATGAAACTAGAACACTTTCTAACACCATATACAAAAATAAATTCAAAATGGATTAAAGATCTAAATGTAAGACCAGAAACTATAAAACTCCTAGAGGAGAACATAGGCAAAACCCTCTGCAACATAAATCACAGCAGGATCCTCTACGACCCACATCACAGAATATTAGAAACAAAAGCAAATATAAACAAATGGGACCTAATGAAACTTAAAAGCTTTTGCACAGCAAAGAAAACTATAAGCAAGGTGAAGAGAAAGCCCTCAGATTGGGGGGAAATAATAGCAAACGAAGCAACAGACAAAGGATTAATCTCAAAAATATACAAGCAACACCTCCAGCTCAACTCCAGAAAAATAAATAATCCAATCAAAAAATGCGCCAAAGAACTAAACAGACAGTTCTCCAAGGAAGACATACAGATGGCTAAGAAACACATGAATAGATGCTCAACATCACTCATTATCAGAGAAATGCAAATCGAAACCACAATGAGGTACCATTACACGCCAATCAGGATGGCTGCTATCCAAAAGTCTACAAGCAACAAATGCTGGAGGGGGTGTGAAGAAAAGGGAACCCTCTTACACTGTTGGTGGGAATGCAAACTAGTACAGCCGCTATAGAAAACAGTGTGGAGATTTCTTAAAAAACTGGAAATAGAACTTCTATATGACCCAGCAATCCCACTTCTGGGCATACAGACCAAGGAAACCAGATCTGAAAGAGACACCTGCACCCCAATGTTCATCGCAGCACTGTTTGTCATAGCCAGGACATGGAAGCAACCTAGATGCCCATCAGCAGACGAATGGATAACGAAGCTGTGGTATGTATACACCATGGAATATTACTCAACAATTAAAAAGAATTCATTTGAATCAATTCTAATGAGATTGATGAAACTGGAGCCCATTATTCAGAGTGAAGTTAGGCAGAAAGATAAAGACCATTACAATGTACTAACACATATATATGGAATTTAGAAAGATGTTTATGATAACCCTATATGCAGAACAGAAAAAAAAAAAAGACACAGATGTATAGAACAGTCTTTTAGACTCTGTGGGAGAAGGCGAGTATGGGATGTTTCAAGAGAACAGCATCAAAACATGTATATTATCTAGGGTGAAATAGATCACCAGCCCAGGTTTGATGCATGAGACAAGCTCTCAGACCTGGTGCACTGGGAAAACCTAGAAGGAGCGGGTGGAGACGGAGTTGAGAGGGGGGATCGGGATGGGGAACACATGTAAATCCATGGCTGATTCATTTCAATGTATGACAAAATTCACTACAAATAAAAAAAAAATACAATAAGAAAAAACTAAGGTCACGGCATCTGGCCCTATTACTACATGGCAAATAGAGGGAGGAAAAGTGAAAGTAGTGTAAGTTTTCCTCTTCTTGGGCTCTAAAATCCCTGTAGATGGTGACTGCAGCCATGAATTTAGAAAACATTTGCTTCTTGGCAGGAAAGCTATGACAAACCCAGACAGTGCGTTGAAAAGCAGAGACATTACTCTGCTGACCAAGGCCTCTATAGTCAAGGCTATGGTCTTCCCAGTGGTCATATATGGCTGTGAATGCTGGACTATAAAGAAGGCAGAATTCCACAGAATTAATGCCTTCAAACTGTGGTGCTGGAAAAGACTCCTGAAAATATTTTGGATGGCAAGGATCTCAAACTAGTCAATCATAAGGGAAATCAACCCTGAATATTCATTGGAAGGACTGATTGCTGAAGCTGAAACTCCAGTATTTTGCTCATCTGACACAATAGCTGACTCATTACAAAAGTCCCTGATGCTGGGAAAGATTGAGGCAGAAGGTTAAGAGAGTATCAGAGGATGAGATGGCTGGATGGCATTACCAATGCAATGGAAATTAACTTGGGAAAACTTTGGGAGATGGTGAGGCACCTGGAGTGCTGTTTTCCATGGAGTTGCAAAGACTCAGACATGACTGGATGACTGAAAGGCAGCAACAACAATTTCAGTATTATTGTGTCTTAAGAAATAGGGAGGACCTAAGAGAAGAGACGGAGAAGGCAATGGCACCCCACTCCAGTACTCTTGCCTGGAAAATCCCATGGATGGAGGAGCCTGGTAGGCTTCAGTCTATGGGGTCATGAAGACTCGGACACAACTGAGTGACTTCAGTTTCACTTTTCACTTTCATGCATTGGAGAAGGAAATGTCAACCCACTCCAGTATTCTTGCCTGGAGAATCCCAGGAATGGGGGAGCTTGGTGGGCTGCCGTCAATGGGGTCACACAGAGTCAGACATGACTGAAGTGACTTAGCAGCAGCAGCAGCAGCAATGGTCAATACTGAAATCAGATTGATTGTTGCGGTCCTTTAATGGACCAGAATCTAGTGGTCTGGAGTCAACAATAAGAAAGTGAAAGAGAGAAAGGAGCTGGTACTCCCTGTTTTATGGAGAGAACCAATAAAACCCTAGAACAGGGCTTGCACCACTAACAAATGCACAGGGTGCCCTCTAGAGGCGATCTTGAAAGCCCGGGCAGGAGAATGAGCTTGGCCGGTTTCTATGCTCCAGAGAATTAGGCGGAGGGAGGGAGGGAAAGAGAGAGAGAGAGAGAGAGAGAGAGAGAGCAAGGTGCTTTAATGATCTTTCTGTGAGTATATAGGCTATTCTACAAAGAATTTCTTTTGACAATGATAAAGATCAGAAAACCAAATGTACAGCAACCATTACCAAGGGAACAATGGATTAACAATAGTCATAAAGTCAGGAGATAATCCATATCTCAAGAAAGAGGATCAAGGCTAAGTAGTTTTGTTGTAAGGAGAATGTTTACTTAAGGAGATTCAGGTAAGTCTCATCTTCAGTCTTAGGAGTGGCATGCCCTTCCACTTGTTTCTGTTGCCAGAAACTGATAAGGAACAGAGAAGAGGATTTATGAGAAACAGCACATAAGAATCCTCCTGTTAAACATTCCCTGACAATCAACTACATTTTTGACAGTCAAACATGGAGAAGCTCTATACAGTTAGCAAAAGCAAGACCTAGAGGTTACTGTGGCTCAGATAATCAGCCCCTCATTGCAAAATTCATTCATAAATTATAGAAAGTAGGGAAAACTACTAGACCATTTAAATATGACCTAAAGCAAATCCCTTATAATCATACAGTGTTGGTAACAAATAGATTCAAAAGATTAGATATGGCAAAGTGTCTGAAGAACTATGGATGAAAGTTTGTAACATTGTACAGAAAGCAGTGACAAAAACCATCCCCCAATAAAGAAATATAAGAAGGCAAAGTGGTTATGTGTGTAGACTTTACAAATGGCTGAGAAAATAAGAGAAGTGAAAGGCAAAGGAGAAAGTTGAAAATGTACCTAACTGAATGCAGAGTTCCAGAAAGTAGCAAGGAGAGATAAGAAGGCCATCTTAAATGAACAATGCAAAGAAATCAAGGAAAAAAATAAAATGAGAAAGACTAGAAATATCTTCAAGAAAACTGGAGAGAATGAAGGAATATTTCATGTAAGGATGAGCATGATAAAGAACAGAAATATTAAGGACCTAACAGAAGTAAAATAGATTAAGAAGATGTTGCAAAAATATATGGAAAAAAGCACAAAAATTGTCTTAATGACCCAGATAACCATGATGCTGTGGTCACTCACTGAGAGTCAGACATCATGGAATGTGAAATCAAGTAGGCCTTAAGAAGCATTACTACAAACAAAGCTAGTGAAGATGATGGAATTCCAGTTGAGCTATTTCAAATCTTAAAAGTACATGCTGTGAAAGTGGTGCACTCAATATGCCAGCATATTTGGAAAACTCAGCATTGGCCACAGGACTGGAAAAGGTGTCTTCATTCCAATCCCAAAGAAGAGAAATGCCAAAGAATGTTCAAACTACCATACAATTGTGCTCATTTCACAAGCTAGTAAAGTTATACTCAAAATCCTTCAAGCTAGGCTTCAGCAGTAAGTGAATCCAGGAATTCCATATGTATAAGCTGGGGTTAGAAAAGGTAGAAGAATTAGAGATCAAATTGTCAAGATTCTTTGGATCATGAGGAAGCAAGTAAATTCCATAAAACATCTAGTTCTGCTTCATTGATTATGAGAGAGCCTCTGACTGTGTGGATCACAACAAACTGTGGACCATTCTTAAAGAGACTGGAATACCAGACCACCTTGCCTATCTCCCGAGAAACCTGTAATGAGGGTCAAGCAGCAACAGTTAGAACTTCATGTGGGAGCGGGAACTAAGATGGTGGAGGAATAGGACAAGGGGGCCACTTTCTCCCCTACAAATTCATCAAAAGAACATTTGAATGCTGAGCAAACTCCACAAAACAACTTCTGATCGCTAGCAGAGGACATCAGACACCCAGAAAAGCAGCCCATTGTCTTTGAAAGAAGGTAGGACAAAATATAAAAGATAAAAAGAGAGACAATAGAGTTAGGGATGGAGATCCGCCCCAGGAAGGGTGCCTTAATAGAGGAAATTTCCAGAAACCAGGAAACCCTCTCACTGGTGGGCCTGGGGGAAGTTTTCCAATCTCAGAGGGCAACTTAACTGGGAGGAAAAATAAATAAAACCCACAGATTACATGCCTAAAGGCAACTCCTAGAAGAAAAGTATCCCAGATGCTCGCATCCTCCACCAGCAAGTGGGGGCAGAATGGAGACAAGCTGGTGGCATTGCTTAGGGTAAGGACTGGGCCGAATGCCCTGAGAGCAATTGGAGGGAGCTAACGTGAGATAGCAACTTAAACTGTGGGATAGCAAGAGAGAGAGAGTTAAGTTGGGAAAAGCCCTAAACTTAGGCACTACCTGCCAGTTCCCAGAATGAAGGACTGAGCAAATACCAGAGAAGAGCTAGCTGGCAGAGGAGTGGCCCATCCGCTGCTGGAGGCAGGAGGCAGGGGGGAGGGGAAAGAGGTAAACTAGGCCCCAGAGATGGCGTCCCCTACCAAATGGCAAACAGGTTTCCAGCTTCTAACCAAAGACTTCCGTGAGATTCTGGATGGTCGACATCTGCCAGGAGGGTTGCAGCTAGAGTCCAGCTCCCCAGAACTGACACAAGGTGCACCTGACCGGCACACATGGAAACTGAGGCTGGGACCGCAGAGGGGATAAGGCGCCCTGCACCCAGGGAGAGTGCGTTCATCAAGCTCCTGGCTGCCTGAGCTGCTCCGACCAAGGAAGGCACAAAACGCAGCCCCAACCAAGTCTGTGCTTTTGTAGAATACCCGAAAACCTGAATCTGAGCATCTTAGGCCTGGGAAGTCCACGCAACACAGGACCCACTCCCTGGAGAGCAGCCTGGAGCCTGAGCAGTATAGATAGGGAAAGCACACACACACCCGCCCCAAGTGGGGGCAAACCCAGTATGGCTGGAAAACCATGAGTGCTTCCCGCACATGCCAGTGATATTTTTCTGCAGTGCCCCTCCTTCCCCAAAGCATGACTGAACAAGCGAACCTAAACAAGAGACCACCTCCGTCCACTTGTGTCAGGGCGGAAATTAGACACTGAAGAGACCAGGAAACAGAAGCCAAATAAACAAAGGGAACCACTTCAGTAGTGACAGGTACAATAGATTAAAATCCCTGTAGTTAACACAGACTACACTGGAAGGGGCCTGTAGATAGCGAGAAGTGTAAGCCCAAACAAGAAGCTATCTGACGCTGAACCAAACCCACACTGCCCACAACAGCTCCAGAGAAATTCCTAGATATATTTTTACTACTGTATTTTTTTATTTTTAATGAAAATTTTCTTTCTTTCTTTTTTTTTACTTTTTCTTTTTCTTTTTTTAAGTCCTCTATTACTCCTCTATTACTCCTTAATTTTCATTTTTATAACCCACTATAACCTGGCAAAAAAAAAAAAAAAAAAAGGACCCTAATTTGAAAGTGAACTCCATATATACTTCTTAAATTTTTTGTGTTCTTGTGGTTTTCTACTATTGTATTTTTAAGAGTCTAACCTCTATTCTAGATTTTTAATCTTTTTTTTCAGTATTTGATATCAATTTTGGACATTTAAGAATCCAATCTTCAGTACCCATTTTTACTCAGGAGTGTGATTACTGGTTTGATTACTCTCTCCCCCTTTTGACTCTCCTTTTTCTCCCCCAGATCACCTCTATTTCCTCCCTCCCCCTTCTCTTCTCAATCCAATTCTGTGAATCTCTGTGGGTATTCTGGGCTGTGGAGAACACTTAGGGAACAGAGTACAACCGAGATCTGTCTCTCCTTTCTTGAATTCCCCTTTTTCTCCTCCTGCTCAACTCTATCTCCTTCCTCCCTCTTCTCTTCTTCATGTAACTCTGTGAACCTCTCTGGGTGTCCCGCACTGTGAAGGATCCTTTCACCATTAACCTAGAAGTTTTATTATCAGTGCTGTATGGAGGAAGACTTGAGGCTACTGAAAGAATAAGACTGAAGCCCAGAAGCAAGAGGCTTAAGCCCAAAACCTGAGAACACTAGAGAACTCCTGACTACAGGGAACATTGATTAATAAGAGATCATCCAAAAGCCTCCATACATACACTGAAACCAACCATCACCCAAGAGCCAATAAGTTCCAGAGCAAGACATACCACGCAAATTCTCCAGCAATGCAGGAACATAGCCCTGAGCATCAATAAACAGGCTGTCCAAAGTTACACCAAACCCTTAGACCCATCTCAAAACCCACTGCTGGATACTCCATTGCACTCCAGAGAGAAGAAATCCAGCTCCACCCACCAGAACACTGACACAAGCTTTTCTAACCAGCAAACCTCGACAAGCCAAACACTCAGCAGCACCCACTGGGAGAAACCTCCACAATAAAAAGAAACCACAGACTTCCAGAATACAAAAGGCCACCCCAAACCCAACAATTTAAATAAGATGAAAAGGCAGAGAAATACCCAGTGGGTAAAGGAACATGAAAAATGCCCACTAAGCAAAACAAAAGAGGAGGAGATAGGGAACCTACCTGAAAAAGAATTTAGAATAATGATAATAAAAAATGATCCAAAATCTTGAAAACAAAATGGAGTTACAGATAAATAACCTGGAGACAAGGATTGAGAAGATGCAAGAAATGTTTAACAAGGACTTAGAAGAAATAAAAAAGAGCAAGTTAAAAATGAATAATGCAATAAATGAGATCAAAAACAGTCTGGAGGGAACTAACAGTAGAATAATGGAGGCATAAGATAGGATAAGTGAAGTAGAAGATAAAATGGTGGACATAAATGAAGCAGAGAAGAAAAAAGGAAAAAAAAAGAATTAAAAGAAATGAGGACAACCTCAGGGACCTCTGGGACAATGTGAAATGCCCCAACATTCGAATCATAGGAGTCCCAGAAGAAGAAGACAAAAAGAAAGGCCGTGAGAAGATACTTGAGGAGATAATAGCTGAAAACTTCCCCAAAATAGGGAAGGAAATAGCCACCCAAGTCCAAGAAACCCAGAGAGTCCCAAACAGGATAAACCCAAGGTGAAACCCCCCAAGACACATATTAGTCAAAATAACAAAGATCAAACACAAAGAACAAATATTAAAAGCAACAAGGGAGAAACAACAAATAACACACAAGGGGATTCCCATAAGGATAATAGCTGATCTTTCAATAGAAACCCTTCAGGCCAGAAGGTAATGGCAGGACATAATTAAAGTCATGAAAGGGAATAGCCTACAACCCAAATTGCTGTATGCAACAAGGATTTCATTCAGATATGAAGGAGAATTTAAAAGCTTTACAGTCAAGCAAAAGCTGAGAGAACTCAGCACCACCAAACCAGCTCTTCAACAAATACTAAAGGATCTTCTCTAGACAGGAAACACAGAAAGGGTGTATGAACATTAACCCAAAATGACAAAACAAATGACAATGGGACCATACTTATCAATAATTACCTTAAATGTAAATGGATTGAATGCACCAACCAAAAGACAAAGGCTAGCAGAATGGATACAAAACAAGACCCCTATATATGCTGTCTACAAGAGACCCACATCAAAGCAAGGGAAACACCCGGACTGAAAGTGAAGGGCTGGAAAAAAATATTCCATGCAAATGGAGACCAAAAGAAAGCTGGAATTGCTATACTTATATCAGATTAAATAGACTTCAAAATAAAAGCTGTGGAAAGAGACAAAGAAGGACACTACATAATGATGAAAGGATCAATCCAAGAAGATATAACAATTATAAATATATATGAACCCAACATAGGAGCACAGCAATATGTAAGGCAAATGATACCAAGAATGAAGGGGGAAATTAACAATAACACAATAATAGTGGGAGACTTTAATACCCCTCTCACACCTATGGACAGATCAACTAAACAGAAAATTAACAAAGAAACACAAACTTTAAATGACACAATAGTCAAGCTAGATCTAACTTATATCTATAGGACATTTCACCTCAAACCAATCAATTTCACCTTTTCCTCAAATGTACATGGAACCTTCTCCAGAATAGATCACATACTGGGCCATCAATCTAGCCTTGGTAAATTCAAAAAAATTGAAATCATTCCAGTCATTTTATCTGACCACAATGCAGTAAGATTAGATCTCAATTACAGGGGAAAAATAAACTATTAAAAATTCCAACATATGGAGGCTAAATAGCACTCTTCTGAATAATGAAATAATCATAGAAGAAATCAAAAAAGAAATCAAAATATGCATAGAAAAGAATGAAAATGAAAACACAACAACCCAAAACCTATGGGGCACTGTAAAAGCAGTGCTAAGGGGGAAGGTTCATAGCAATCCAGGCTTACCTCAAGAAATAAGAAAAAAAGTCAAATAAATAACCTACCTCTACACCTAAACCAACTGGAGAAGGAAGAAATGAAGAAACCCAGGGTTAGTAGAAGGAAAGAAATCTTAAAAATTAAGGCAGAAATACATGCAAAAGAAACAAAAGAGACCATAGAAAAAATCAACAAAGCTAAAAGTTGGTTTTATGAAAAAGTAAATAACATTAACAAGCTGTTAGCAAGACTCATCAAGAAACAAAGGGAGAAGAACCAAATTAAAAAAAAATAGAAATGAAAATGGAGAGATCACAACAGACAACTCTGAAATACAAAAGATCATAAGAGACTACTACCAGTAGCTCTATGCCAATAAAATGGACAACTTAGAATAAATGGACAAATTCTTAGAAAAGTATAACTTTCCAAAACTAAACCAGGAAGAAATAGATCTTAACAGACCCATCACAAGCACGGAAATCAAAACTGTAATCAGAAATTTTCCAGCAAACAAAAGCCCAGGACCAGATGGCTTCATAGCTGAATTCTACCAAAAATTTAGAGAAGAGCTAACACTTATCTTACTCAAACTCTTCTAGAAAATTGCAGAAGAAGGCAAACTTCCAAACTCATTCTATGAAGCACAATCACCCTAATACCAAAACCAGACAAGGATGCCAGAATAAAAGAAAACTACAGGTCAATATCACTGATGAACATACATGCAAAAATCCTTAACAAAAACCTAGTGAACAGGATCCAACAACGTATTAAAGAGATCATACATCATGACCAAGTGGGCTTTATCCCAGTAATGTAAGGATTCTTTAATATCTGCATATCAATCAATGTAATACACAACATTAACAAATTGAAAGATAAAAACCATATGATCATCTCAATAGATGCAGAAAAAGCCTTTGACAAAATTTAACATCCATTTATGATAAAAACTCTCCAGAAAGCAGGCATAGAAGGAACATACCTCAGCATAATAAAATCTATATATGACAAGCTCACAGCAAACATTATCCTCAATGGTGAAAAATTGAAAGCATTTCTCTTAAAGTGGGGAACAAGACAAGGGTGTCCACTCTCATAACTACTATTCAACATAGTTTTGGAAGTGTTGGCCACAGCAATCAGAGCAGAAAAATAAATAAAAGGAATCCAGATAGGAAAAGAAGTAAAACTCTCACTTCTTGCAGACGACATGATCCTCTACATAGAAAACCCTAAAGACTCTACCAGAAAATTACTACAGCTAATCAATGAATACAGTAACGTTGCAGGTTATAATATTAACACACAGAAATCCCCTGCTTTCCTATATGCTAACAATGAGAAAACAGAAAGAGAAATTAAAGAAACAATACCATTCATCATTGCAACAACAACAAAAAATAGGAGTATATCTACCTAAAGAAACAAAAGACCTATATATAGAAAACACTGATGAAAGAAATTAAAGAGGACATAAATAGATGGAGAAAGATACCATGTTCATGGATTGGAAGACTCAATATTATGAAAAGGGCTATACTACCCAAAGAAGTCTATAAATTCAATGCAATCCCTATCAAGCTACCAATGGTATACTTCACAGAACTAGAACAAATAATTTCACAATTTGTATGGAAATACAAAAAACCTCGAATAGCCAAAGCAATCTTGAGAAAGAACAATGGAACTGGAGGAATCAACCTGCCTGACTTCAGGCTCTAATACAAAGCCACTGTCATCAAGACAGTATGGTACTGGCACAAAGACAGAAATATAGATCAGTGGAACAGAATAGAAAGCCAAGAGATAAATCCACATACCTATGGACACCTTAGCTTTGAAAAAGGAGGCAAGGATGGATATACAATGGAAAAAAGACAACCTCTTGAACAAGTGGTGCTGGGAAAACTGGTCAACCACTTCTAAAATAATGAAAGTAGAACACTTTCTAATACCATACACAAAAATAAACTCAAAATGTATTAAAGATCTCAATGTAGGGCCAAAGACTACAAAACTCCTAGAGGAGAACATAGGCAAAACACTCTCTGATGTAAATCACAGCAGGATCCTCTATGACCCACATCCCAGAATATTGGAAAGAAAAGCAAACATAAACAAATGAGTCCTAATGAAACTTAAAAGCTTTTGCACAGCAAGGGAAACTATAAGCAAGGTAAAAATACAGCCCTCAGAATGGGCAAAAATAATAGCAAATGAAGAAACAAAGGATTAAACTAAAAAATATATAAGCAGCTTGTGCAGCTCAATTCCAGAAAAATAAATGACCCAATCAAACAATGGGTCAAAGAACTAAACAGACATTTCTCCAATGAAGACATACAGATGGCTAAAAAACACATGAAAAGATGCTCAACATGACTCATTATCAGAGAAATGAAAATCAAAACCTCAATGAAGTACCATTACATGCCAGTCAGGATGGCTTCTATCCAAAAGTCTACAAGCAATAAATGCTGGAGAGGGTGTGGAGAAAAGGGAACCCTCTTACACTGTTGGTGGGAATGCAAACTAGTACAGCCACTATGGAGAACATTGTGGAGATTTCTTAAAAACCTGGAAATAGAACTGCCATATGACCCAGCAATACCACTCCTGGGCATACACACTGAGAAAACTATATCTGAAAGAGATACATGCACCCCAATGTTCATCGCAGCACTGTTTATAATTGCCAGGACATGGAAGCAACCTAGATGCCCGTCAGCAGACAAATGGATAAGGAAGCTATGGTATGTATACACAATGGAATCTTACTCAGCCCTTAAAAATAATTCATTTCAATCAGTTCTAATGAGATGGATGAAACTGGAGCCCATTATATAGAGTGAAGTAAGCCAGAAAGATAAAGACCAATACAATATACTAACGTATATATATATGGAATTTATAAAGATGGTAATTGTAACCCTATATGCAAAACAGAAAAAGAAACACAGCTGTACAGAACAGACTTTGGGACTCTGTGGGAGAAGGCGAGGGTGGGGTGATCTGAGAGAATAGCATTGAAACAAGTATACTATCAAGGGTGAAACAGACCACAAGCCCAGGTTGGATGCATGAGACAAGTGCTCAGGGCTGTTGCACTGGGAAGACCCAGAGGGATGGGATGGGGAGAGAGGCAGGAGGGGGGGATCACAATGGGGAACACATGTAAATCCATGGCTGATTCATGTCAATGTCTGGCAAAAACCACTGCAATATTTTAAGGTAATTAGCCTCCAACTAATAAAAAATGAAAAGAAAAAAAAAAAAGAATACATCTACACACCTGTCAGGTCTGTCTTCCAAGTTAATCTCAAACCCTTCTCTTCATCTCTGGTTGCCATAATCTTGGACTAAGAAGTCAGTATCATTTCTCTCCAGACCCTCAGGTGCTCCTCAATGACCTTTGGCTTCCACTTTTCCTTCTCAGTTACCCATTTATGCTGTCACTAGAATGATCTTCCAAAATAAACAAAAAAAATGATATACAAAAAATGATGTTATTGCACTTCCAATAACACTCACAACCAGGCTGTCTGACCTAGCAAATCACGACTTCTGAGACCTAGCCCACTTCAGCCTTGGGCCACCCTGGCATTTAAGTTTCTCAAATATACCCAACTGAATGCAGAGTTCCAGAGAATAGCAAGAATAAATAAGAAAGCCTTCTTAAGTGAACAATGCAAAGAAATAGAGGAAGACAATAGAATTGGAAAGACTAGAGATCTCTTCCAGGTAATGAGATACCACAAGAACACTTCATGCAAAATGGGCACAGTAAAGGATAGAAATAGAAGGACCTAATAGAGGCAGAAGAGATTAAGAATAGGTGGCAAGAATACACAGAATAACTATTAAAAAAATTAATGACCCAAATAACCACGATGTTGTGACCACTCACCTATAGCCAGACATCCTGCAGCATGAAGTCATGTGGGCTTTAGGAAGCATTACTATGAAGGAAGCTAGTGGAGGTGATCAAATTCCAGCTGAGCTATTTTAAATCCTAAAAGATGATGCTGTTAAAATGCTGCACTCAATATGCCAGCAAATTTGGAAAACTCAGCAGTAGCCACAGGATTGGAAAAGGTCAATTTTCAATCCAATCACAAAGAAGGGCAATGCCAAAGAATGTTCAAATTACTGCACAGTTGTGCTCATTTTACTTGCTAGCAAGGTAATGCTCAAAATCCTTTAAACGAGGCTTCAACACTATGTGAGCTGACAACTTGCAGATGTCCAAACTGGATTTAGAAAAGGCAGAGGAACCAGAAATCAAATTGCCAACACCTGTTGGATCACTGAAAAAGCAAGAGAAATCCAGAAGAAACATCTACTTCTGCTTCACTGACTACTCTTAAGCCTTTGACTGTGTGGATCACAACAAACTGTTGAAAATTCTTTAATAGATGGGAATACCAGACCACCTTACCTGCCTCCTGAGAAGCCCATATGCAGGTCAGGAAGCAACAGTTAGAACTGAACATGATACAGTGGACTGGTTCCAAACTGGGAAAGGAGTACATTAAGGCTGTATATGTCACCTGCTAATTTAATTTATATGCTGAGTACATCATGCGAAATGCTAGGCTGCATGAAGCACAAGCTGGAATCAAGATTGCTGGGAAAAATATCAGTAATGTCAAATAGGAATATGACACCACCCTAATGGCAGAAAGTAAAGAGGAACTAAAAATTCTCTTGAAGAAGGAAGATGAAAGAGGAGAGTGAAAAAGCTAGCTTAACGCTCAGCATTCAAAAAATCAAGATCATGGCATCCAGTCCCATCACTTCATGGCAAATAGACAGGGAAACAATGGAAACAGTAACAGACTTTATTTTCTTGGGCTCCAAAATCACTGCAGATGGTGTCTGCAGCCATGAAATTAAAAGACGCTTCCTCCTTGGAAGTAAAGCTATGACCAACTCAGGTAGTGTATTAAAAAGCAGAGACATCACTTTCGTGATAAAAATCAGTCTAGTCAAAGCTATGGTTTATCAGTAATAATGTACAGATGTGAGAGTTGAACCATAAAGAAGGTTGAGTGCCTAAGAATTGATATTTTCGAACTCTGGTGCTGGAGAAGAATCTTGACAGTCCCTTGGACAGCAGGAGATCAAACCAGTCAATCCTAAAGGAAATCAATCCTGAATATTCACTGGAAATACTAGTGCCAAACCTGTGCTCCAACACACTTTGGCCACCTGATGCAAAGAGCCGACTCTTTGGAAAAGACCCTGATGCTGGTAAAGATTGAGGGAAGGAGGAGAACAGGACGACACAGGATGAGATGGTTGGATGGCATCACTGACTCAATGGACATGAGTTTGAGCAAAATCCAGGAGATGGTGAAGGACAGGGAAATCTGTTATGCTGTAGCCAATGAGATCACAAAGAATCAGGCCTGACTGAGTAACTGAAAAACAGTGGCAACAACAAAATAAATTCAGCTCTCTCCTGTCAAAAAAAAAAAAAAAAGAACACTTCATGTGGAACAGCTGAATGCTTCGAAATTTGGAAAGGAGTATGACAGAGCTGTGTATTGTCACCCTGCTTATTTAACTTATTTGTGTAGTATACCATGTGAAATTCTGGACTGGACGAATCACAAGCTGCCATCAAGATTGCCAGGCAACCTTAGATATGTAGATGATACCACTCTAATGGCCAAAAATGAAGAGAAGCTAAAGTGTATCTTGATGAGGGTGAAAGAGAAGAGTGAAAAACTGGCTTGAAACTCATCATTCAAAAAACCAAGATTATGGCATCTGGTCCCATCACTTCATGGAAAGTAAAAAGGGAAACTGTGAAAGCAGTGACAGCTTTTATTTTCTTTGGCTACAAAATCACTGTGGACAGTGACTGCAGCCAAAAAATTAAAAGAGAATTGCTCCTTGGAATGAAAGCTAGGACAAACCTAGACAGCACATTAAAAAACAAAAGCATCACTTTTCTGAGAAAAATCCATGTAGTCAAAGCTGTGATTTTTCCCATAGTCATGTAAGGATGTGAGAGTTGGACCATAAATATGGCTGAGTGAGCTCTGAGGAATTGATGTTTTCAATTTTTGGTGCTGGAGAAAACTCTTGAGTGTCCCCTGGACAGCAAGGAGATCAAGTCAATCAATCCTAAAGGAAATCAACTCTGAATATTCATTGGCAGAACTGATGCTCAAGCTGAAATGCAATACCCCATGGACTGTAGCCCACCAGGCTCTTCTGTCCATATAATTCTACAGGCAAGAATATTGGAGGGGATTGCCATTCCCTTCTCTAGGGGATCTTCCCAACCCAAGACTCTAACCCAGATCTCCTACATTGCAAGCAGATTCTTTACCGTTTGGGCCACCAGGGAAACCCAATATTTGACTACGTGGTGTGAAGAGCCCAATCACTGTAAAAGACCCTGATGCTGGGAAAGACTGAAAGAAAGAAAGGAGAAAGGGGTATGAGAGGATGAGGGTTATATATCATCACTGGATCAATGGGTATGAATGTGAGTAAACTATGCGAGATAGTGAAGGACAGGGAAGCCTGGTGTGATGTGGTTCATGGGATATCAAAGAGTCAGCCATGACTTAGTGACTGAACAACAACAATCACAACAAATAATTAGTGGTGTTGAGCATTTTTTCATATGCTTTTTAGCCATCTGTATGTCCTCTTTGGAGAAACGTCTGTTTAGATATTCCACCCATTTGTTATTTTGATTCTTTTTTTTTTATTTGAGCTGCATGAGTTCATATATTTTGGAGATTAATCCCTTGTCAGTTTCTTCATTTGTAAATATTTTACCCCGTCCTGAGGGTTGTATTTTCTTTTTGTTTATAGTTTCCTTGCTAAGCAAAAACTCTTAAGTTTAACTAGGTCCCATGGGCTCTTTTTTTTTTTTTTTTTTCATTACTTTAGGAGGTGTATCAAAAAAGTACTTACTGGGGTTTATGTAAAAGAGATTTCTGCTTATGAATTGCTTTAAGAGTTTTATAGTATCTTGCCTTACATCTAGGTCTTTAATCCATTTTTACTTTATTTTTGTTTGTTGTTTTAGGGATCACTCTAATTTCATGTGTTTTGTTTTTGTTTTTGTTTTTTTTTAATTTCATGTTTTTTTCATGTGACTGTCCAGTTTTCTCAGCAACACTTATTGAAGAGACGGTCTTTTATCCTTCATATACTCTTGTCTCTTTTCTCCAAGATTAGATGGTCATAGGCACATGGTTTTTTCTATGGTCATTCAATCCTGTTCCATTCATTTATCATTTTGTTTTTGAGCCAGAGATACTGTTTTGATTACTGTGGCTTTATAGTATGGTCTGAAATCAAGGAATCTGATTCCTCTAGCTCTTTTTTTTTTTCTTTTTCAAAATTCCTTAGGTTAGTTGTGGCTTTTTGTGTTTCCATACGAATTGCAAAAAAAAAAAAAAAGATCTAAATATGTGCAAAATGCCAATACTAATTTTATATGAATTACATTGAATTTTTAGATTGTTTTTGGTACTATAGTCATTTTGAAAATACTGATTCTTCCAAATCAAGAAGGTGGCATGCCTTTTGATCTGTTTGTGTCATCTTTGATTTCTTTCATCAGTATCTTATAGTTATCTGAGTACAACTTTTTTGCTTTCTTAAGTAGTTTTTTCTTTTTTATTTCTTCTTTTCATCATGAAGTTAAATGGAATTGTTTCCTTAAGTTCTCTTTCTGATATTTCATTGTTAGTGTATAGGAATGCAAGAGATTTCTGTGTACTAGTGTTCTATCTTACAAGTTTATCAAATTCATTGGTGAGCACTAGTAGTTTTCTGGTAGCCTATTTAGAGTTCTCTATGTATAATATCATATCATCTGAAAAGGGTGAAACTTTCATTTTTCTCCAGTTAAGATGTATTTTATTTATTTTTCTTCCCTGACTATTGTGGCTAAGACTTACAAAATTGAGTTTAATAATAGTGGCATCCAAGACAATAGACATCTTATCTTGTTCTTGATTGTAAAAGAAATATTTTCAGTTTTTCACAATTGAGAAAAATGCTTGCTGTGGTTTTGTCATATATGGTTTTATTATGTTGAGACAGGCTTTCTATGTTCACTTTCTGGAGAATTTCTAGTCACAAGTGGGTATTGAATTTTTTTCAAATGCTTTTTCTGCATCTATTGAAATATTCATTTTTTTTCCCTTTGATTTGTTAGTGTGGTGGAGCACATTGACTAATTTGCATATATGGAAATATCCTTGAATCCCTGGAATAAACTCCAATTGATCATAGTGTATGATCTTTTTAATGTGTCATTTGATTCAATTTACTAGTATCTTGTTAAGAATTTCTGGGTCTATGTTCATCGGTATTATCGGACTGTAATTTTCTTTTTCTCTCATATTTTGTCTGTTACTTGGTGTCGGGGAGATGCTGGTCTTGTAGAATGAGCCTGGGAGTGTTCCTTCAGCTGAAACTTTTTGGAAGAGTTTCATAAGTGTAAATGTTAACTTGTATCTAAATGTCTGATAGAATTCACCTGTGAAGACATCTTGTTCTGTATTTTCTTTCCTGGAAGGTTTGGAAGGGCACATCCTTGTTTTGTTTCTACACTTAGAGGAAATGTTTTCAACTGCTCACAATTTAGGATGGTATTTTCTGTAGGTTTGTCATATATGACCTTTATTTTATTGAGGTATGTTCCTTCTAGGGCTTCCCTGGTGGCTCAGCTGGTGAAGAATCCACCTGCAACGTGGGAGACCTGGGTTCAATCCCTGGGTTGGGAAGATCCCCCGGAGAAGAGGAAAGCTACTCATTCCAGTATTCTGGCCTGGAGAATTCAATCGACTCTATAGTCTATGGGGTCGCAAAGAGTCAGATATGACCAAGTGACTTTTACTTTCACGTTTCACTTTCATGTTCCCTCTATGTCCATTTTCTGAACATTTTTATCATAAATAAAAGTTAAATATTGTAAAATCGTTTCCTGTATCTATTGAGATGATCATGTGGTTTTTATTTTTCAATTTTTTATATGTTGTATCACACTAATCTATTTGGATATATTAAAAAAAAGTGAAAAAGTTGGCTTAAAGCTCAACATTCAGAAAACTAAGATCATGGCATCTGGTCCAATCACTTCATGGCAAATAGATGGGGAAACAGTGACATACTTTATTTTTTTTTGGGGGGGGGTCCAAAATCACCGCAGATGGTGACTGCAGCCATGAAATTAGAAGACCCTTACTCATTGGAAGAAAAGTTATGATCAACCTAGACAGCATATTAAAAAGCAGAGACATTACTTCACCAGCAAAGGTCCATCTAATCAAAGTTCTGGCTCTTCCATTAGTCACGTATGAGTGTGAGAGTTGGACCATTAAAGAAGGCTGAGCATCAAAGAATTGATGCTTTTGAAGTGTTGTGTTGGAGAAGACTCTTGAGAGTCCCTTGGACTGCAAGGGGATCCAACCAGTCCATCCTACAGGAAATCAGACCTGAATATTCACTGGAAGGACTGATGTTTAAGCTGAAGCTCCAATACTTTGGCCAGTTGATGCGAAGAACTGACTAATTGGAAAAAAGCTTGATAGAAATATTGAAGGCATGAGGAGAAGGAGATGACAGAGAATGAGATGGTTGGATGGCATCACCAACTCAATGAAAATGAGTTTGAGCAAACTCCAGGGATTGGTGATAGACAGGGAGGCCTGGCATACTGCAGCCCATGGGCTTGCAAAGAGTCGGACATGACTGAGTGACTGAACTGAACTGAATAGTGTCTCTAGATTTTACTTTGTTGGGAGGGTTTTGGTTACTGATTCAAATTTTGTACTAGTTAGAGTTTATTCAGAGTTTCTGTTCTGTGTTTTTTTTTTTAACCCAAATTTCAATCTTGAAAGTTATTTGTTTTATAGGAATTTTTCCTTTTTAACTAAGCTATCCCATACTACTGTGCTATATAACATGTTTAAAGTTTCTGTAAAATCAATAGTTATGTCATCACTTTCATTTCTAATTTTATGTATTTGAGTCTTATTTCTTTTATTCTTAGCCAATCTAGCTAAAGGTTTGTCAATTTTGTTGATTACTTGAAAGAACTCACTCTGTTTCATTGATTTTCACTATCTTCTTATGTTGTCTGTATTGTTTATCTGTGCTTTAATCTCTATTTACCTCTTCTTTCTGTGACTTCTTGGTTTTGTTTTCTATTTTGAATTCCATAAGGTGGTGCCTACTTGATGTTTTTCTTCCTTTTAAATGTACACATTACAGCCATATTCTTCCTTCTCAGCTTTCACTTCATTCCATAAGTTTTCTTAGTGTATTATGATTTTATTTTCATTTGTATCAAGATATTTTCCAATTTCCCTTGTGAATTTTTCTTTGATCCATTAACTTGTTTAAAAGATGTTTAGTTTCTACATATTTGTAGATTTCTGCTTATCATCTGCCATTGATTTTTTTGTTTTATTCCATTGTGATCACAAAAGTTTCTTTACACGATCTCAATCTTTGTACATTTAATAATACGTGCTTTGTGATCTAAGATATGACTTTGTGTGTGTGTGTGTGTGTGTGTGTATGATATATCTAAGAAAAATTTTCAATTTGCTATTGCTGGGTGGACTGATCTGTATATTTCTTTCAGTTTCAATTGGTTTACCGTATTCTTTGTGTACTTGATTTTCTTTTAGATTTAATGTGGCTTGATTTGTCTAGTTGTTGCAGAACAGTTGATTTCTCCCATTAATTATGGCAATGTATGTTTAGGAGTTCTGATGGTTGGTACATATATACTTATAATTGTCATATCTTCTTCATGAGTTGATACCTTTATTACTATATAATGTCCTTTGTTTCTTATAACAGTTTATTTTTTCATTTAAAATCTATTTTTTATTACTTAGTAATAGCCACACTTGCCCTCTTTTGATTACAATTTGCATCAAATGTCTTTGCATTTATTTCACTTTCAACCTATTTGTGTCCTTATATGTAAAGTAAATCTCTAATGAATAGCATGCAGATAGATCTTATTTCAAAAAAAATCATTCTGTCAATCTAGGTCTTTTGATGGGGAAGATTAGTTTACAGTTAAAGTAATTACTGACTGGAAAAGACTACTGTTATTTTATTCTTTGTTTTCTGTGCATTCTATAGCTCGTATTGAAAGGTTGATGCTGAATGATGAGACACGGGATTCTTTGCCTCTGGAGGAGACGGATTCAATCCAGGGGCAGAGATGAGGCTGGATTGCTCAGAGCTTTTGTGTAATAAAGTTTTATTAAAGTATAAAGGAGATAGAGAAAGCTTCTGACATAGGCATCAGAAGGAGGCAAAAGAGTACCCCCCTCCTAGTCTTTAGCTGTATGTTATATAGTCACTCACAGTCTGTTAATGAAAAGAAAGGAATGTCATAAAATTCAGAATGGCACCAGATAATTCATCCCTGGCCATAAAATGATTGAGAAGGGCAGAATACCAACAAATAGTTTCATTTACATAGATTAGGGGAACAATACCTGAGTAAGTAATTTAGGCCCTTTGGCGGAACCAACTTGAAGATAGAGTCTGGGGTTCATTAACATATATTAAGGCCACATTTCCATACGAAAAATAAATGTATTGGTTAAGTCAAGGTTTGAGAGTAGTTAGCTTCAGGTGAGACCAGGTATCATGGCCACATAGCATGTTGAGAGAAACCTCCTTTTAAATTTGTATAGAGAAGGAAAGACATATCTCTGTTTTTTTCTTCCTGCTGCTTATGAGAGATAAAAATGTCTGGCACCTGCAGCCTCTTTCCTCCATTTGGAGACCCCTGGCCTTCCTGCCTGTTACCCTCTCAGTATTTTATTTTCTCTCTCACTTTGTGTTCAGTTTCCTTTATGTGTTGATGTGTTTTAAGCCCCTTCTTCCATTTTGCGTATATTTTCTTCATGGTTATCATAAAAATTACTTATAACATCTTACTGTACCATAATCTATTTTTAACTGATACCAACTTAACTTCAATCACCAATAAAAATTATATGTTTTATAATCCTCCTCCCCTGTTTATTGGTATTAATGATACCAATTAAATATTTGTACATTGTGTCCTCAGTAACAGACTTAAAGTTACCACTTAAGCATTTGCATTAGAAATAATATAAAATAATTTTAAATATTGTTATAATCAAAAATTATATTATGGTTGTTTTTACATTTTACCATGTATTTACCTTTATCAGAGATTTTTATTCTTATAGCATTGGGTACTGCTAGTGTACTCTCATTTCAATTTGAAGGATTCCCTTTGCCAATTTTTATAGGAAAGATCTATAGTAATACCATCACTCAGCTTCTATTTAAGAATGTCTTTAAAATATTCCTTAGGCTTGAAAGTTTTGTCAAATACACCATTATCAGTTTTATTGTTTTTTTTAGCACTTTAAATATATTATATACTGATTTATAAATTAAATTTTTTGTTGGAAATTCACTGATAATCCCATTGAAGTTTCCTTACATGTAACAAGTCATTTTTTTCTTGATGTTTCCAAGATTCTGCATTTAACTTTGGCTTTTAATATTTTGACTATAATGTGCCTCTTTGTGGACCATTTTGGGTTTCCTTCTTTGAGTTCATTAAGCGAGTTGTATTAGCATATCCTTGTTTTTTCAAATTTGGCAACTTTGAGGGTATTGTTCCTTCAAATCAGTTTTCTTCTTTTTCTCTCTTCTTTCAGAAGTCTCATATCATGTATATTGGTGCATTAATGATTTCCCAAAAGTCTATTAAACTCTTTCACTTTTCATTTTTATACAATTTAAAAGGTTATATGTCATTTACAGTTATTACACATTATTTACTGCATTTCCTGTACTGTACAACACACCCTTGTAACCTGTCTTATCTTTTCTTAATTATTATTTACTTTTTTTTGTTCCTCACGTGCCAAGTTCAAATCACTTATATTATGTTATCTGATTCTGACTTACTTCATTCTGTATAATAGTCTCCAGTTTCATCTACCTTATTAGAACTGATTCAAAAGTATCCTTTTTAATGGCTGAGTAATATTCCATTGTGTATATTTACCACAGCTTTCTTATACATTCATCAGCCAATGAATATCTAGGTTGCTTCTATGTCCTGGCTATTATAAACAGTGCTGTGATGAACATTGGGGTATACATGTCTCTTTCAATTCTGATTGCCTCAGTGTGTATGCCCAGCAGTGGGATTGCTCGGTCATATGGCAGTTCTATTTCCAGTTTTTTAAGGAGTCTCCACACTGTTCTCCATAGTGGCTATGCTAGTTTACATTCCCACCAACAGTGTAAGAGGGTTCTCTTTTCTCCACATCCTCTCCAGCATTTATTGCTTGTAGACTTTCTGATAACAGCCATTCTGACTGGTGAGAGATAGTACCTCATTGTGGTTTTGATTTACATTTCTCTGATAATGAGTGATGTTGAGCATCTTTTTATGTGTTTGTTAGCCATCTGTATGTCTTCTTTGGAGAAATGTCTTTTTAGTGCTATGACCCTTTTCTTTTTTTTTTTGATTGGGTCATTTATTTTTCTGGAATTGAGCTGCAGGAGTTGCTTGCATATTTTTGAGATTAATTCTTTTTAAGTTGCTTCGTTTGCTATTATTTTCTCCTATTCTGAAGGCTGTCTTTTCACCTTGCTTATAGTTTCTTTTGTTGTGCAAAAGTTTTTAAGTTTAATTAGGTCCCATTTGTTTATTTTTGCTTTTATTTCCATTGCTCTGGGAGGTGGGTTGTAGAAGATCCTGCTGTGATTTATGTCAGAAAGTGTTTTGCCTATGTTTCCCTCTAGGAGTTTTATAGTTTCTGGGCTTATGTTCAGATCGTTAATCCATTTTGAGTTTATTTTTGTATATGGTGTTAGAAAGTGTTCTAGTTTTATTCTTTTACAGGTGGTTGACCAGTTTTCACCTCCTAGAGTAATGGAAATAAATACAAAAATGAACAATGAGACCTAATTAAACTTAAAAGCTTTTTCACAACAAAAGAAACGGTAAACAAGGTGAAAATTCAGCCCTTAGAGTGGGAGAAAATACTTGCAAGTGTGTCAGCTAACAAGGAGTTAATCTCCAAAATATACAAACAACTCACTCAGCTCAATTAAACTCATGCAGTATCAATAAAACAGCCCAACAACAACAACAACAACAACAACAACAACAAAAAGATGGAACACTAAACAGATCTTTCTCCAAAGAAAACATACAAATGGCTAACAAATACATGGAAAATGCTCAACACCTCCATTACTAAAAAAATGCAAGTCAAAACCTGCAATGAGGTATCACCTCACACCAGTCAGAAGGGCCAGCAT
>CM035303.1:60928736-61090470 GCA_020226075.1 Hydropotes inermis | reverse complement strand
AAAAAAAAAAAAAAAAAAAAAAAAAAAAAAAAAAAAAAAAAAAAAAAACACAAAAAAAAAAAAAAAAAAAAAAAAAAAAAAAAAAAAAAAAAAAAAAAACGAGTCTACAAAGAATAAATCCTGGAGAGGGTATGGAGAAAATGGAACCTTCTTGTACTGTAGGTGGGAATACAAATTGATATAGCCAGTATGGAGAACAGTATGGAGGTTCTTTAAAAATCTAAATGTAGAATTACCATATGACCCAGCAACTCCACTTCTGGATATATGCCCTGAGAAAACCATAATTCTATAAGATATATTTACCCAAATGTTCATTGCAGCACTATCTGCACTAGTCAGGACATATAAGCTACCTAAATGCCCATTAACAGATGAATAGGTAAAGGAGATCGGATATGTATACATAATGGAATATTAGTCAGCTATAAAAGGGCATGAAACTGCAGCATTTGTAGCGATGTGGGTGGACCAAGAGTCTGTCATACAAAGTGATAGTCAGTACAGTTCAGTTCACTCGCTCAGTATTTCCTACCATTTGCCACCCCATGGACTGCAGCACGCCAGGCTTCCCTGTTCATTACCAACTCCCAGAGCTTGCCCAAACTCCTGTCCTTCGAGTCAGTGATGCTGTCCAATCATCTCATCCTCTGTTGTCCCTGTCTCATCCTGCCTTTAATATTGCCCAGCAACAGGGTCTTTTCCAATGAGTCAGTTCTTCTCATCATGTGACCAAAGTATTGGAGCTTCAGTTTCAGCATCAGTCATTCCAATGAATATTCGGGACTGATTTCCTTTAGGGTGGACTGGTTGGATATCCTTGCTGTCCAAGGAATTCTCAAGAACCTTTTTCCAACACCACAGTTCAAAAGCATCTATTCTTCAGTGCTCAATTTTTTGTACAGTCCAACTCTCATATCCATACATGACTTCTGGAAAAAACAAAGTTTTGACTAGATGTATTTTTGTTGCCAAAGTAATGTCTCTACTTTTTAAGATGCTGTCTAGGTTGGTCATAATTTTTCTTCCAAGGAGTAAGCTTCTTTTAATTTCATGACTGCAGTCACCAGCTGCAGTGATTTTGGAGCCTCCCAAAATAAAATCTGTCACTGTTTCGATTGTTTGTTCATCTATTTGCCATGAAGTGATGGGACCAGATGCCATGATCTTAGTTTTCTGAATGTTGAGTTTTAAGCCAGTTTTTTTTTTTCCACTCTCCTTTTTCACTTTCATCAAGAGGCTGTTTAGTTACTCTTTTCTTTCTGCCATAAGGGAGGTGTCACTTGCATATCTGAGGTTATTTATATTTCTCCTGGAAATCTTGATTCCAGCTTGTGCTTCATCCAGACTGGCATTTCTCATGATGTACTCTGCATATAAGTTAAATAAGCAGGGTAACAATATACAGTCTAGATGTACTCCTTTCCCAATTTGGAACCAGGCTTTTGTTTCATGTCCAGTTCTAACTGTTGCTTCTTGACTTGCATACAGATTCATTAATATGGCATATTTCTCCATCTACTTGTATCCTCTTTTACTTCTTTCATCAGTGTTTTATAGTTTTATATGTAGAAGTCTTTTGTTTCTTTAGGTAGATTTATTCCTACATATATTATTTTTCTCATCACAATGGTGAATGGAATTGTTTCCTTAATTTCTATTTATGTTTTCTTATTGTTAATGTATAGGAATGTAAAGGGTTTCCATATGTAATTTTTACATCTTACAACTATAATATATTCATTGATTAGTTCTAGTAACTTTCTGGTGGAGTCTTTAGGGTTTTCTATGTATAGGACCATGTCATTTGCAAACAGCAACAATTTTAGTTCTTCTTTTCCAATCTGGTTTCCTTTTATTTATTTTTCTGCTATGGTTGCTGGGGCTAAAACTTCCAAAAGTATGTTGAATAGTAGTGGTGAGAGTGGGCACCCTTGTCTTGTCCTGACTTTAGGGAAAATGCTTTTAATGTTTCACCATTGAGGATAATGTTTACTGTTAGTTTGTCACATATAGCTTTTATTATGTAGAGGTGTGGTCCTTCTACTCCTGCTTTCTGGAGGGTTTTTATCATAAATGGATGTTGAATTTTGTCAAAGGCTTTCTCTGCATCTATTGAGATAACCATATGGTTTTTATCTTTCAATTTGTTAATGTGATATATTTCATTGCATTGATTGACTTGCAGATAAAAGAACCCTTGTATCCTTGGGATAAAGCCCACTTGGTCATGTTGTATGATTGTTTTAATATGTTTTTGGATATTGTTTGCTAGAGTTTGTGTAAGGATTTTGGAATCTATGTTCATCAGTGATATTGGCCTGTAGCTTTCTTTTTTTGTGGCATCTTCGTCTGGTTTTGGTATTAGGGTGATGGTGGTCTCATAGAATGAGTTTGGAAGTTTACATTCCTCTGCAATTTTCTGGAAGAGTTTTAGTAGGATAGGTTTCAACTATTTTCTAAGTTTTTGGTAGAATTCAACTGTGAAGTCGTCTGGTCCTGGGCTTCGGTTTGCTGGAAAATTTTTTACTACAGTTTTGATTTCCATGCTTGTGATAGGCCTGTTAAGATTTTTTATTTCTTCCTGGTTTAGTTTTAGAAAGTTATACTTTTGTAAGAATTTGCCCATTTCTTCCAAGTTGTCCATTTTACTGGCATATAGTTGCTGATAGTAGTCTCTTATAATCCTTTGTATTTCTGTGCTGTCTGTTGTGATTTCTCCATTTTCATTTCTAATTTTGTTGATTGTATTCTTTTCCCTTTGTTTCTTGTTGAGTCTGGCTAATGGTTTGTCTGTTTTATTCATCTTCTCAAAGAATCAGCTTTTAACTTTGCTGATTTTTGCTATGGTCTCTTTTGTTTCTTTTACATTCATTTCTGATCTAATTCTTGTGTTTTCTTTCCTTCTATTAATCCTGGGGTTCTTTATTTCTTCCTTTTCCAGTTGCTTCAGGTGTATGTTTAGGTTATTTGTTTCACCTTTTTCTTGTTTCCTGATGTAAGCCTGTAATGCTATGAATCTTCCCCTTAGGACTGCTTTTACAGTGTTCCATAGGTATTGGGTTGTTGTGTTTTCATTTTCATTCTTTTCTATGCACATTTTGATTTCTCTTTTGATTTCTTGTGTGATTTTTTTGTTATTCAGAAGTGTGACATTTAGCCTCCAGAATTTGGATTTTTTTTTTCCCTGTAGTTGGCTATCAGGGAATGTTTAACAGGAGGATTCCTACGTGCTGTTTTTCATAAATCCTCTGTTCCTTATCAGTTCCTGGCAACAGGGATGAGTGAAATGGCACGCAGCTCCCAGGACTGAGGTCATAGGATGAGACACATGCATGAATCTCCTTCAGTACACTTTCCCCTTATCACAAAACGGCTTAGTCTCATTCCTCTTTCTTGAGATATGGATTGTCTCCTGACCTTATAACCATTGTTAATCCCTTCTTCCCTTGCTACCGGTTACTGTACGTTTGGTTTTCTGATCTTTATCATTGTCAAAAGAAATTCCTTGTACAACAGCCATATATACTCATAGATCATTAAAGCACCCTTGCTCCACCAGAGGCTTGGGTCCCTGTGCATTTCTCTCTCTCTCTCTCCCCACCTCTGGCTAATTCTCTGGAGTGTGGAAACCCACTGAGCTCACTCTCCTGCCCTGGCTTTCAACATTTCCTCGAGAGGGTGCCCTGTGCCTTCGTGAGCAGTGCAAGCCCTGTTCTAAGGTTTTATTTGTTGTCTGCATAAACCAGGGAATATTAGCTTCTTTCTCTCTTTAACTTGCTTATTGTCGACTCGAGACCACCAGTTTCCTGTCCATTAAAGGACCGCAACAGTTGACATCTAATCTTACTTCATGATGATCAGAAAAGATGTTTGGAATGATTTCATTTTTTTTTAAATTTACCAAAGCTAGATTTATGGCCCAGGATGTGATCTATCCTGGAAAAAGTTCTGTGTGCACCTGAGAAAAAGGTGAAATTCACCATTTTGGGGTGAAATATCTTATAGCTATCAATTAGGTCTAACTGGTCCATTGTATCATTTAAAGTTTATGTCTCCTTGCTAATTTTCTGTTAGCTGACCTATCCACAGGTGTGAGTGGGGTATTAAAATCTCCCAGCATTATTGTGTTACTGTTAATTTCCCCTTTCATACGTGTTAGCATTTGCCTTACATAATGAGGTTCTCCTAGGTTGGGTGCATATATATTTATAATTTTTATATCATCTTCTTGGATTGATCCTTTGATTATTATGTAGTGTCCTTCTTTGTCTCTTTTCACAGTCTTTATTTCAAAGTCTATTAAAAAAAAGTCTATTTTATCTAGTATGAGTATTGCTACTCTTGCTTTCTTTTGGTCTCGATTTGCATGAAATATATTTTTCCAACCCTACACCTTCAGTCTGTATGGGTCCCTTGTTTTAAGGTGGGTCTCTTGTAGGCAGCATATATAGGGGTCTTGTTTTTGTATCCATTCAGCCAGTACTTGTCTTTTGGTTGGGGCATTCAACCCATTTAAACAATTATTGATAAGTATAATCCCTTTATGATCCCGTTATAATCCTGTTACTTGAGAAATCTGTTTGCAGGTCAGGAAGCAACAGTTAGACCTGGACATGGAACTCTAAACTGGTTCCAAATAGGAAAAAGAGTACGTCAAGGCTGTATATTGTCCCCCTATTTATTTAACTTATATGAAGAGTAAATCATGAGAAATGCTGGCTGGAGAAAGCACAAGCTGGAATTAATATTGTCGGAAGAAATATCAATAACCTCAGATAGTCAGACACCATCCTGATAGCAGAAAGTGAAGAAAAACTGAAGAGCCTTTTGATGAAAGTGAAAGAGAAGAGTGAAAAAGTTGGTTTAAACCTCAACATTCAGAAAACTAAGATCATGGCATCTTGTCCCATCACTTCATGGAAAATAGATGGGGAAATAGTGGAAATAGTGACTGACTTTATGTTTCTGGGCTCCAAAATAACTGCAAATGGTGATTACAGCCATGAAATTAAAAGATGTTTACTCCTTGTAAGAAAAGTTATGAACAACCTAGACAGCATATTTAAAAGCAGAGACATTGCTTTGCCAACAAAGGTCTATCTTGTCAAAGCTATAGTTTTTCCAGTGGTCATGTATGGATGTGAGAGTTGGACTATAAAAAAGCTGAGCAGTGAAGAATTGATGCTTTTGAACTGTGGTGTTGGAGAAGACTCTTGGGAGTCCCTTGGACTGCAAGGAGATCCAACTGGTCCATCCTAAAGGAGATCAGTCCTGGATGTTCATTGAAGGGACTGATGTTGAAGCTGAAACTCCAGTACTTTGGCCACCTGATGCAAAGAGATAACTCATTTGAAAATATCCTAATTTTGGGAAAGATTGAGGGCAGGAGGAGAAGGTGAGGACAGAGAATGAGATGGTTGGATGGCATCACTGACACAGTGGACATGGGTTTATGTGGACTCCGGGAGTTGGTGATGAACAGGGAAGCCTGGTGTGCTGTGGTTCATGGGGTCGCAAAGAGTCAGATACGACTGAGTGACTGAACTGAACTGAATTTGGTTAAAACCAAGGAGTTAGCAGGCCTGGGTTCCTTCTAAATGCTCTAAGAGGTAATTCATTTTCTTTGCTGTATTAGTATCTAGAGATCAGCTATATTCGTTGACTCATAGTCTATTCATCCATCTTAAAAGCCAGCACCATAAATCCTTAAACATTTCTTTCTGATTTTTACACTCCGTCTTATTTCTTATAAATACCTTTAGGATTATGTTGGGTTTACCTGGTGGTTCAGTGGTAAAGAATCATCCTGCCAATGTAGGAGATATCTGCATGTTCCTTAGGTCAGGAAGATCCCCTGGAGAAGGAATGGCAACCTATTTCAGTATTCTTGCCTGGGGATCCCCATGGACAGAGGAGCCTGGAGGGCTACAGTTCACTTGGTGGCCATAGAGTTGGACATGACTTAGCAACTAAACAACAAACAATGATTATGCAGTATCCATACAGATAACCAAAAATCCATCTCAAGATTTTAATTTAATCACATAGCCAAAGTCCCTTTCTCTATATTAGGTAGCATATTCACAAGTTCCTTGAACTATGTCATGGACATGTTTGGGTTGTCATTATTCTCCCTATCATAAAAAAGTTGTTTAATGCTCTCTCTCTCATGAGACAAGAAAAGATGGAAAATGATATGTTTTCAAATTTTCTTTGTAATCCTGACTATTCTATATTTAACTATGTTCTAAATAATCAATATAGCCATAGAAAACACGGCCATTTCAGGGAAAAGTATTTTAGATACAATTAATCATTGGAAATTATTTTATATGTGGAATTTAAGAGTCACTGGGAGAAGGCATTTTATGTTACATGCAAATCAAAACTTGAAAACTTATGTTGGCTTATAGTGCCATTATCTGACTTTATTTCCTGGCCTTTTTCACTTATATTCACCATCTCCTTCTGGACATCTATTATTTTCTGCTTCATTAGCTGTTAAGAAATTGAGATATACTATATCATGCATTTCTTATATATTTCTATGTTTGTTCCCTGTATTTACAGGGAAGCAAATTTTTAAAACTTTTTATGAATGATGAGTCAGTGATACCATCCGACCATCTCATTGTCTGTCACCCCCTTTTCTTCCTGCCTTCAATTTTCCCCAGCATCAGGGTCTTTTCCAGTGAGTCAGTTCTTTGAATCAGGTGGCTTGTAGCTTCATCTATGGCATCATCAGTTCTTCCAGTGAATATTCAGGACTGATTTCCATTAGGATTGACTGGTTGGATCTCCTTGCAGTCCAAGGAACTCTCAAGAGTCTTCTTGAACACCATAAGTCAAAAGCATCAATTTTTTTGTGGTCAACTTTTTTTATGGTTCAACTCTAACATCCATACATGACTACTGGAAAAAACATAGTTCTGACTTGACAGACCTTTGTCAGCAAAATAACGTCTCTGTTTTTTGATCTGCTGCCCAGGTTGGTCAGCTTTTCTTCCAAGGAGTAAACATATTTTTATTTCATGGCTGCTGTCATCATCTGCAGTAATTTGGGAGCTCAGTAAAATAAAGTCTGTAACTGTTTACATCATTTTCACATCCATTTGCCATAGCTTGATGGGACTGAATCCCATTATCTTAGTTTTTTGAATGTTGAGTTAAGCCAGATTTATCACTCTCCTCATCCACCTTCATGAAGAAACTCTTTAGTTCCTTTTTGATATCTGCCATCAGTGTGGTGTCATTTTGATATCTGCTATTGATATTTCTCCTGTCAGTCTTGAGTCCAGCTTGTGCTTCATCCAACCCAGCATTTCACATGAAGTACACTTCATATAAGTTAAATAAGCAAAGTGAAAATATACAGCCTTGATGTCCTTTCACAATTTGGGACCAGTCCACTCTTCCATGTCAGATTCTAACTGCTTCTTCTTGACCTGCATATAGATTTCTCAGGAGGCAGGTAAGCTTGTATGGTATTCCCATCCCTTTTAAGAAATTTCCATAGCTAGTTGTGATCCACACAAAGTCTTTGGTGTAGTCCATGAAGTAGAAGTCGATGTTTTTCTGGAATTCTCTTGCTTCTTCAGTGGTCCAATGGATGTTGGGAATTTGATCTCTGGTTCCTCTGCCTTTTCTAACTCCAGCCTGAACATCTGAAAATTATTGGTTCATGTACTGTTGAAGTCTGGCATGGAGAATTTTGATCATTACTTTACTAGTGTGTGAGATGAATGCAATTGTGAAGTAGTTCGAACATTCTTTGGCATTGTCTTTCTTTGGGGGTGGAATGAAGACTGACCTTTTCCAGTCCTGTGACCACTGTGGAGTTTTCCAAATTTGCTGGCATATTCCAAATTTGTACCACTTTCACAGCATCATCTTTTAGATTTGAAATAGCTCAGCTGGAATTCCATCACCTCCACAGCTTTGCTCGTAGTGATGCTTCCTAAGGTCCACTTGACTTCACATGCCATGATATCTAGCTCTAGGTGAGTGACCACCATGTCATCTGGGTCATTAAGATCTTTTGTGTATAATTCTCTGTATTCTTGCCACCTGTTCTTTTTTTTGCCACCTGTTCTTAATATCTTCTGCTTTTTGTGGTTCCATACCATTTCTGTCATTATTGTGACCATGTCTTCATACAATCTTGCCCATTCTAAGGTTTTCCTGTACTTCTTTGCATTGGTCACTTAGCAAGGCTATCTTTCTTTGCTATTTGTTGGAACTCTGCATTCATATGGTATATCTTTCCTTTTATCTTTTGCCTTTCACTTTTCTTCTTTTTCTCAGCTCTTTGTAAGGCCTCTTCAGACAACCATTCTGCCTTTTTGAATTTCTTTTTCTTGAGGATGGTGTTGATCATTGCCTCTTGTACAATGTCACAAACCACTATCCCTAGTTCTTCATACACTCTGTCACTCAAATCTAATCCTTTGAATCTATTTGTCACTTCATCTGTATAATCATAAGGGATTTGATTTAGGTAATAGCTGAATGGTCAAGTGGTTTTCCCTACTTTCTTAAATTTAAGTCTGAATTTGACAATAAATAGTTCTTGATATGAGCCACAGTCAGCTCCCAGTCTTGTTTTTACTGACTATATAAAGTTTCTCCATATTCGGCTGCAAAGAATTTCATATTGACCATATGGTGATGTCCATGTGCAGAGTCATCTCGTGTGCTGTTGGAAGAGTGTATTTGCTATGACCAGTGTGTTCTCTTGGCAAAACTCTGTTAACCTTTGTCCTGTTCCATTTTGTACTGCAAGGCCAAACTTGCCTGTTACTCCAAATATCTCTTGACTTCCTACTTTTGCATTCCAGTCTGCTATGATTAAAGTGACATCTTTTTTCTTTTTTTGTGTGTTGGTTCTAGAAGGTCTTGTAGGGCTTTATAGAACCGTTCAACTTCAGCTTTTTTGGCATTAGTGGTTGTGGATAGACTTAGATTACTATAATACTGAACGGTTTCCCTTGTCGTTTTTGAGACTGCACTCAAGTACCGCATTTCGGAATCTTTTGTTGACTTTGAGGGCTACTCTATTTCTTCTATGGGATTCTTGCCCACAGTAGTAGATGTATTGGTCATCTGAGTTAAATTCACCATTCCAGTCCATTTTAGTTCACTGATTCCTAAAATGCCAGTGTTCACTCTTGCCATCTTTTGTTTAACCACTTCCAATTTACCTTGATTCATGGACCTAACATTCAAGGATCCTATGCAATATTGTTCTTTACAGCATTGGACTTTACTTCCATCACCACTCATATCCACTACTGGGCATTGTTTCTGCTTTGGATTAGCCTCTTCATTGTTTCTGGAGCTATTTCATCACTCATCTCCAGTAGTATATTGGGCACCTACTGACCTGGGGAGTTCATCTTTAAGTGTCCTATTGTATTGCTTTTTCATACTGTTAATGGGGTTCTCAAGGCCAGAATACTGAAGTGGTTTGTCATTCCTTTCTCCAATGGACCACATTTTGTCAGAACTCTCCACCATTTCCCATTCGTCTTGGGTTGCCCTACATGACAGTGGTCATAATTTCTTTGAGTTATGCAAAGCTGTGATCCATGTGATAAGTTTGGTTAGTTTTCTGTGATTGTTGCTTTCATTCTGTTTGATTGCTGATGGATAAGGATAAAAGTCTTGTGGAAGCTTCCTGATGAGAGAGACTTGCTGTAGGGGGATCTGTTTCTTACTCTGGTGAGTGGGGCTTTGTTCAGTAAATCTTTAATCCAATTTTCTTTTGATGGGTGGAGCTGTGTTCCTTTCTGGTAATTTGGCTGGAGACCTCCCATGGAAGGGGTAATGGTGATAATGGTGACCTCTTGCATAATCACTTATGCTAGCACATCTGTGGCTCCCAGGACTGTTGTAGTTGGGGCTAATGATAGCACAGCACGCCACTGTCTACTGACACCTCTTCTGGAGACTCCTGTTTACTCACAGGCAAGTTTGGCTCATTCTCTTGTGGTGTCATGGCTCCTTTCTCCTGGATCCTGGTGCACACAAGGTATTTTTGTGCCCTCCATGTGTCTGTTTCCCCAGTTCTGTGGAATTTCTGTAATCAAACCCCGCTGGCCTTCAAAGTCAATTTTTCTGGGGTTCTCAGTACATTTGCCAGATCCCTCCCCAGGTTGAGGAATCTGTTGTGGGCCCTAGAACTTTGCAACAGTGCCAGAACTTCTTTGATATAATTGTTCTCCAGTTTGTGGGTCATCTTCTCAGTGGCTCTATGCTGGGGCTGATGGCTACCTCCTCCAAGAAGATTTATGCCACACTCTGTGTTTCCCAGGTCTGCTGCAGCCAGAGCCCCTGTCCCTGTGGCAGGCTACTGCTGACCTGTGCCTCAGCAGGAGACACTCAAATGCTCAAAGGCAGGTCTGGGTTAGTCTCTTGTGATGTTTCTGGGTCCTGGTGCCCACAGGTTTTGCTTGAGCCTTCCAAGCATCTCTGGGCATCAGCTTGGAATCTAAATTTGGTTTCACCCATCCTACTGTCTTGTTGGGGCAGTTTCATTGCAGTTTTGATTTATGTGCTTGCAATTGGCCTGTTTTACTTCCTCTTTTACAATCTGGATTCCTTTCATTTAATTTTCTTCTCTGATTACTGTGGTTAGGTACTCCAGAATTATGTTGAATAATAGTGGCAAGATTGGCACCCCTGTGTTGTTCCTGATCTTAGAGAAAATGCTTTCAAATTTTCATCATTGAGAATAACGTTTGCTGTGAGTGTGTCATATATAGTATTTATTATGTTGAAGTATGTTTTTCCTATGCCTACTTTCTAGAGATTTTTTATTATAAGTGGATATTGACTTTTTTCAAAAGCTTTCTTTGCATCTTGAGATGATCATATGGTTTTTCTTTTTCAATTTGTTAATAGAGTGTATCACATAGATTGATTTGTATATGTTGAATAATCCTTGAATCTTTGGAATAAAAGCCACTTGATCACAAGTATGATCCTCTTAATGTGTTATTGGATATTGTTTGCTAGAATTTTGTTGAGGATTTTTGCATCAATGATGTTCATATGTTCATCAGTGATATTAGCCTGTAATTTTATTTTCTGCAATATATTTGTCTAATTTTGGTATCAGGGAGATGATGTCCTCATAGGATGATTTTGGGAGTTTTCTTTCCTCTGCAATTTTCAGGAAGAGTTTGAATAGGGTACGTATTTATTCTCCTCAGGATACCTTTAGTTCCTCTCAGGATACCTTTAGTTCCTCTCAGGAACTCTCTTAGTTCTTCTCTAAACTTTTGGTAGAATTTGCCTCTGAACAATCTGGCCCTGTCATTTTTGAATAAATTTTCATTGCAGTTTTGATTTATGTGCTTGTAATTTGTTTTTTCATGTTTTTTTTCTTCCTGGTTCAGTTTTGGAAGCTATACTTTTTTAAGAATGTGTCCATTTCTTCAATGCTGTCCATTTTATTGGCATATATTATTTCATATTGGTCTCTTATGATCCTTTGTATTTCTTTATTGTCTGTTATAACTTCTTTTTCATTTATAATTTTATTGATTTTTGTCTTTTCCCTTTTTTTCTTCATGTGTCTGGCTAATTAATGGTTCATTAATTTTGCTTATCTTCTCAAAGAATCAACTTTTAGTTTTATTAATCTTTTCTATTGTCCCTGTCCTTTCATTTATTTCTACTCTGATCTTTATGGTTTCTTTCCTTCTACTAACATTGATTTCTTTGTTGTTGTTGTTGTTGTTCTTCTTCTTCTTCTTTTTCTAGTTGCTTTACATATAGGGTTAGGTTATATATTTGATTTTTCTTCTGATGCTTGAGGTAGATTTATATGGCTATAAATTTCTCTCTTAGAACTGATTTTCCTGCATTGCATAAGTTTTGAGTTGTCATTTTTTCATTGTTGGTTGCTTCTAGGTATTTTTTTCTTTTATTTCCTTTGTCATTTCTTTTTATTTTTTAATTATTTTTAATTGAAATATAAATGGTTTACAGAATTGTGTTGTTTTCTGTTAAACATCATCATGACTCAGCCATAAGTGTACATATGTCCCCTCATTCTTGTACCTCCCTCCCATCTCCCTCTCCATCGAACCCCTCTAGGTTGATACAGAGCCCCTGTTTGAGTTCCCTGAGACATACAGCAAATTCCTGTTGGCTAAATATTTTACATATGGTGTAATTCATGTTTACTCAGAATTAAACAAGAAATAAACACATTGTTTAGCCTTCATGTGTTTGTTTTTTTAGAGTCATTTGCCTGCAGTTGATATCCAACCTTATAGTGTTGTGATCAAAAAAGATGCTTGAAATGATTTCAATTGTTTTTAAATTTACTATGGCCTGATTTATGACTCAAGATGTGACCTATCCTGGATAATGTTCCATGTGCACTTGAGAAAAAAGTGAAATATACTGTTTTATGATAAAATATCTTGTAGATATCAATTAGGTTCAACTGGTCCAATGAATAATTTAAAGCTTGTGTTTCCTTAGTAATTTTATGTCTGTATGATCTGTCCAGTGGTGTGAGTGGGGTGTTGAAATCCCCACTATTATTGTGTTACTATCAATTTCCGTTTGCTAGTTGTTAGCATTTATATTATGTATTGAGGTGCTCCTATTGGGTGCAATATATTTAAATGTTTTCCATTCTTTTTGGATTGACCCCTTGATCATCATGCATTTTCCCTCCTTGTCTCTTATAATGGCTTTTATTTTAAAGTCTATTTTATCAGGTATGAGTATTGCTACTCCTGCTTTCTTTTGATTCCCATTTACATGGAATATCTTTTTCCAGCCCCTTACTTTCAGTCAACATGTGTTCCTGGGTCTGAGATGAGTTACTTGTAGACAACATATATGCTGCTACTGCAGCTGCTAAGTAGCTTCAATCATGTCTGATACTGTGCAACATCATAGACAGCAGTCCACCAGGCTCCCCCGTCCTTGGGATTCTCCAGACAAGAATACTGGAGTTGATTGCCATTTCCTTCTCCAATGCATGAAAGTGAAAAGTGAAAGTAAAGTCATTCAGTCGTGTCCAACTCTTAGCAACCCCATGTACTGCAGCCAACTAGGCTCCTCTGTCCATGGGATTTTCCAGGTAAGAGTACTGGAGTGAGGTGCCATTGCCTTCTCTGAGACAGCATATATAGGGATCTTGTTTTTGTATCCATTTTGCCAATCTGTGTCTTTTGGTCAGAGCTTTTAATCCATTTGTATTTAATGCAATTTTTTATATGTATGATCCAATTTCCATTTATTTATCATTTGGCTTTGTTTCTGTAGGCCTTTTCTGTCTCTTGAGTTTTCTTTCTATAGAAGTTCCTTTAGCTTTTGTTGCAAAACTTTTTTGATAGTGCTGGATCCTCTTAACTTTTGTTTTTCTGTAATGCTTTGATTTTTCCCTCAAATCTGAATGAGGTCTTTGCTGGATATAGCAATCTTGGTTGTAATTTTTTTCCCTTTCATTACTTTAAGTATATCCTGCCATTCCCTTCTTGTCTGCAAAGTTTCTTTTGGACTATCAGCTCATAGCCTTATGGGTATCCCCTTTTATGCTATTTGTTCATTTTCCCCTGTTGCTTTTGTTGTTGTTGTTGTTGTTCTTTTTGTTTAATTTTCATTAGTTTGATTAATATGTGTCTTGGTGTGTTTTTTTTTTCTTGAGTATATCTTGTATGGGACAGTTTAGGCTTCTTGGACTTGGATAATTCCCATGTTAGGGATGTTTTCAACTATAATTTCCTCAAATATTTCCTCATACCATTTATTTTTGTTTTTTCCTTCCTCTTCTGGGACTCTTATAATTTGAATGTTGGTGCACTTAATTCTGCCCCAGAAGTCTCTGAAACTTTCAATTCTTTGTATTATTTATTCTGCTCTGCTTCAGTTATTTCTACCATTCTATCTTCCAGCTCCCTTATCCATTCTCCTGCCTCAGTTATCTTGATGTTGGTTCCTTCTACTGTATTTCTGATCTCAGGTATTATGATGTTCAATGCTGATTGTCTATTATTTAATTCTTCTATACACTTGTTAAACATTTCTTGTATCTTCTTGATCTGTGTCTGCAGTCTATTTATCTATACCTCAGTTTTATTTCCAAGATTTATTTCCATATTTACTATTATTACTCTGAATTCCTTTCAAATAGACTGTCAAATTCCCTCTTAATTTGTTTGCTTTTGTGGCTTTTTATCATGTTCCTTCATCTATTACATGTTTCTCTCCCTTTTCACTTTGTTGAGTTCACTGTGTATGAGTGTTTGGGATCTCCTTTCTGCAGTCAGGAAAGTTGAGCTTCATCTTAATTGTGGAGTCTGTCCCCCTTGGGAGAACTGGACCAGTGCCTTGTGAAGGTTTCATGGTTGGGGGAATTTGTCTATTTGTACTAGTGTATGTAGCTGGATCTTGTCTCTCTGAAAGGCAGTGATGTGTCCAGTAGTATGTTTTGGGGTGTCTTTGGGCTTGTCATGGCTTTGGGCTTGTCATGGCTTTGGGCAGTCTTTCTGCTAATGGGAAGAACTGAGTTCCTGTTTTATTTAAGGTGTTGTGTGAGACATCTGGCACTGAACTCACCAGCCTTTGAGTAGGGTTTGGTCTTAGTATTGAGATGGCAAATTTTGGGAAAGTTTTTGTCAATCAGTATTCCATGGAGTCAGGAGTTCTCTGGTGGTCTGAAGCCCTGGACTTGGGTCTCCCACCTCTGGGAGACACACCAGTGAGAGGGTTTCCTGCTGTTTTGAAACTTCTCCTCATTTTTGACTCCCTCCCACTGAAGGGTTTCCATCCCTGACTCATTTGTCTCACTTTTTGTCTTATATATTTTGTCTTACCACCTTTCAAAGAGAATGGGCTGTCTTTCCAGGTGCCTGGTGTGTCCTCTGCCAGCATTCAGAAGTTGTTTTGTCCAGGCAATGTAATTCCTAATCTCTTGTTTCTGGTGATCAATGGGGCTTGAATTCACCAGTCCAGTGAGACTGTAGCAAACAAAGAAACCATTCTTAATCAGTTACCCCCACCCCCGTACCTCAGCACAGAGAGCAAATAGAAACACTCATCTTTCAGTTTTTCCCTGAAAGAGGTCCATTTTTATCCAGTCTCCAATTAGCCTGCATATAGATGCTGACTAAAATTATTCCCTTTGTAACACTGAAGGGTCTTGGCACACCCTAAAAGACTGAGAAACACAAAATTGAAAACAACTTCAATAATCATAAAGCCTTGAGAGACAACCAGAGTTTGGTTTACACTGAAAGATGAAGTTAATTTTCTACACAAGACCACCCCATAAAGATTAGAAGAAGTGCCTCTTTTATCAAAGGTACAGAAACAAACACTGGGGATCAAGAAAAATGAAGAAAAAGAGGGGTATATTCTAAGCAACAGAACAAGATAAAACTCTAGATATAGGCTTTAATTAGGTGGAAGTAAATGATTTATCTCTTAAAGTGCTCAAAATAATGGCTATAAAGACGTTTACCAAGGTCGAGAGAACAATATATGAATGAAGTGAGAATTTCAACAAAGAAACAGAAATACAAGAGTACTAAACATAAAAGCTTTTGCACAACAAAAGAAACTATAAGCAAGGTAAAAATACCACCTTCAGAATGGGAGAAAATAATAGAAAATTAAGAAACAGACAAAGGATTAATCTCAAAAATATACAAGCAACTCCAGCAGCTCAATTCCAGAAAAATAAGTGACCCAATAAAAAAATGGGCCAAAGATATAAACAGACATTTTTCCAAAGAAGACATACAGATGGCTAACAAACACATGAAAAGATGCTCAACATCACTCATTATCAGAGAAATGCAAATCAAAACCTCAATGAGGTACTGCTACACGCCAGTCAGAATGGCTGCTATCCAAAAGTCTACAAGCAATAAATGCTGGAGAGGGTGTGGAGAAAAGGGAACCCTCTTACACTGTTGGTGGGAATGAAAACTAGTACAGCCACTATGGAGAACATTGTGGAGATTTCTTAAAAAACTGGAAATAGAACTGCCATATGACCCAGCAATCCCACTCCTGGGCATACACACTGAAGAAACCAGATCTGAAAGAGACACGTGTACCACAATGTTCATCACAGCACTGTTTATAATAGCCAGGACATAGAAGCAACCTAGACGCCCATCAGCAGATGAATGGATAAGAAAGCTGTGGTACATATACACCGTGGAATATTATTCAGCCATTAAAAATAATTCATTTCAATCAGTTCTAATGAGATGGATGAAACTGGAGCCCATTATATAGAGTGAAGTAAGCCAGAAAGATAAAGACCAATGTATTATACTAACACATATATATTGAATTTAAAAAGATGGTAATGATAACCCCATATGCAAAACAGAAAATGAGACAAAGATGTACAGAACAGACTTTGGGACTCTGTGGGAGAAGGCGAGGGTGGGATGTTCAGAGAGAACAGCCCTAAAACAAGTACACTATCAAGGATGAAACAGATCAGCCCAGGTTGGATGCATGAGACGGGTGCTCAGGGCTTGTGCACTGGGAAGACCCAGAGGGATGGGATTGGGAGGGAGGCAGGAGGGGGGGATCAGGATGGGGAACACATGTAAATCCATGGCTGATTCATGTCAATGTATGGCAAAACCACTAAAATATTGTAAAGTAATTAGCCTCCAATGAATAAAAATAAATGAAAAAAATAATAAAAATAAATGAATAAATAAATAAGTAAAAATATCAGACTTGAATTGTATTAATACAATAACTGAACTAAAAAGATCAACAGAAGACTAGATGGTGCATAAAAAAGTGTCAATGAACTCAAACATGGGGCAATAGCATTTATCCAATTCAAAGAGTAAACACAAAGATTTGAAGAGGGAGGATAGTTCAAGAGGCCTATGGAGCACTGTCAAGCTCACCAATATTTACACTACTGAGGTCTCAAAAGGAGAATATAAAGAGGAAGAACCAGAAAGTTTTTGCAAAGCAGTGAAAGCTGAAAATGTCCATAGTTTTAGAGAAAGAAATAGACATCCATATGCATGAAGTCCAGAGAATTACAAATGAGATGAACACTATGAAACTCTACACAATGAAAATCAAAAAAGTTAAAGACAAGGAAAGAATTTAGAAACAACCAGATAAAAACAACATTTATGTCCAAAGGAGCCCTCCTTCAAAAATGTATTCAGATTTTCTGGCAGAAACTATGCAGGCAAGAAGGAAATGGCAGAACATATTCAAAGTGCTGAAAGAAAAGAAAAAAAAAGCCAAACAATAAAGCTCTATCCAGCAAAATTGTTCTAAAGTATTGAAAGAGAGGTAAAGAGTTTCATGAAAACAACCAAAAACTGAAAAAAATGTGTTACCGATAGACTAACTTTTGAGAAATGTTAAAGGGAATTTTTAAGCTGAAATAGAAATTATCTAGTAATAAGAAAAAAATGAAATTATAGATCTCAGTGATCGAGGTAATAATGTAGTTAAATTCAAAATACTGTAGTGATATAATAGTGGTGGGCATATTACCTATAAATCTAGGAACACATGTGCACCCATGGCGGATTCATGTCAATGTATGGCAAAACCAATACAATATTGCAAAGTAAATAAATAAATAAATAAAATACTGAAAAAAGATATAAGTATTAAAAATAACTATAAATGCAATTATTTTTAGTATATAATTAATGTGAAAAATGCAAATTGTGATATCAAAAAACTTTAGGGGGAGTTAAAATATATAAAATTACTACACATTTCATATTGAGTTGTTATCAGCTAAAAACAGAGAGCTATATATTATATATATATATATACATATATATATATATATATATATATATATACACACACACACACATACACACACACACAGAATGTAAGCCTCATTGTTACCACAAAGCGAAAACTATAATAGATTCTCAAGAGATAAAAGGAAAGGAATCTAAGAATACCACATCATAAATTCATACTGAAAGGAAGAGAGTAAGAAAGGCAGAAAGAAAAAAAAGGATTATTAAACAGGCAGAAAACAATTTAAAACCTGGCAATAACAAATGTCTAGCTTTCAATAATTGCTTTAAATATAAATGGACTAAATTATCCATTCAAAAGGTATAGAATGACTGAACAGATAAAAATATAAGACTAGAATATATGCTGCAAGGGACTTAATTCAGGTTTAGGAATAGGCACAAACTCAAAATGAAGGAATAAAATGATATTTTATGCAAATGAAAGGCAAAAGGGTGAAGTGACAACTATACTTATATCAGACAAAAGAGGCTTTCAAAGAATGTAGTAAGAGACAAAAGATCATTATATGATGATAAAGGAGTAAATTCAGTAATAGGATATAACATACATAAATATATATCCATACAACTTTGGAGCAAATAAATATATTTTCTTATTTATTAAAATTTGTATTGTCATATAGTTGATTTACAATGTTGTGTTAGTTTCAGGTGTATAACAAAGTAAAACAATTTTACATATATATATACCCACACATTTTTTGGCGTCATATTTTAGATTCCACATATAAGTGATATCATATGGTATTTATATTTCTCTTTCTGACTTACTTTCCTTAGTATTATATGTATGTATTTATTTATTTATTTATTCATTTATTTTTATTAGTTGGAGGCTAATTACTTTATAATATTGTAGTGGTTTTTGCCATACATTGACATGAATCATCCATGGATTTACATGTATTTTTTAAAAAATCTACAGGATGAAAAGGTATTCTACAGAATGTAAAAAAGAATTTGAAAATTTCATAGATAATAAGGAACTGATACCCAAAATATATAAAGTTCTCACACAACCCGTGTTTTTTTTTTTTAATCCAAATAAAACCTCTGCAGAGAAGGTAAATAGTCATGTTTCTAAAGAAGACCTACAAATGATCAACAGGTAGTTAAAAGGGTGGTTGACATCATCATTAATAAGTGGAGCAATACAAAACTATATATTATTTTACATCTGTTAGAATGAGTATCAAGCAAAAGACAAATATGAACGTTAGTAAGAGTGTGGCGAATAGGAAACCTTATGAACTTTTTATGGAAATGTACAGGGTGAAGCCACTATAGAAACAATATGATGTTTCCTCAAAATATTAAAAACCTAACTGCCATATGATCTGGCAACTCTACTTCTGGATATAAAATTGACCCTTAAATAAGTATGACTGCCCAGATCTTATATGTCGATATTTTTCAATATTAAATACTACAATACCACATAGTCCATAGTTGTTTAAACAAACTCATGGAGGGAGAGAAACAGTGACTACAAAGGGCTGACTATATGCAGATTAACTTCTGTGTTGTTCAAGGTTCAACTGCATAGCTGAAGGAAGAAAAATCACTCCCTCAGAGATATATTGACCCAACGCTTATCACAGCATTATTTACAACAGCCAAGCAAGAAAAAAATAAGCTATCAATCAAGAAATAGGTAAAGAAAAAATGAGACATTCACACACAGAGAAACACATATATGTGACATAGAATATTATTTATCATAAATGGAAGCAGATTCTGCCATTTGCAACACCTTGGGTTGATCTTGAGGGTATGCCAAGTGAAATAAGTCAGAGAAAGACAACATTGTATAATCTCTATTATCTCTGTAATCTAAATAAACTGAACTCTATTAAAAAGAAAGAACAGGTTGCTGATTGACAGAGGCAAAGGATAGGGGTTAGAGAAGGGGTCCTGAAACCCAGGCCAGAGACTGGTTTGTCTGTGGCCTGTTAGAAACCAGGCCCCACAGCAGGAGGTGAGCTGTCAGTGAGCAAGCAGTGCTTCATCTCTATTTACAACTGCTTTTCATCACTCACATTACCACCTGAAATCTGCCTCCTGTCATATTAGATTCTCATAGAAACATGAGAAATTTGCATGTACGTCAAGAAGCAGCAGTTAGAACTGGACATGGAACAATAGACTGGTTCCAAATCAGGAACGGAGTACTTCAAAACTGTATATTGTCACCCAGATTATTTAACTTATATGCAGAGTACATCATGAGAAATGCTGGGCTGGATAAAGCCCAAACTGGAATCAAGATTGCTGGAAGAAATACAAATAACCTCAGATATTCAGATGACACCACACTTATTGCAGAAAGCAAATAACTAAAGAGCCTCTTGATGAAAGTGAAAGAGGAGAGTGAAAAAATTGGCTTAAAGCTCAACATTAAGAAAACTAAGATCATGGCATCTGGTCCCATCACTTCATGGCAAATAGATGGGGGAACAATGGAAACAGTGGCAGACTTTATTTTTTAGGGCTCCAAAATCACTGTAGATGGTAACTGCAGCCATGAAATTAAAAGACATTTGACCCTTGAAAGAAAAGTTATGACCAACAAAGACAGCATATTAGAAGCAAAGAGATTGCTTCTGAATGTGAATCTATGCACTGTCATCCACAGAGAAATGTGACTAGCCAAAAATTGCCACCTGAACTTAACAACATTTTGCAGAGTGTGATTATAATTATCAACCAGGTTAAAGTGCATGCCCTTAACTCATCTCTGTTCGTGCAGCTCTGTGAGGAGATAGATGCAGAGCACACACATCTTCTCTTATCACAGATATGAGATGATTTTCTAAAGATAAATCAATGGCCAGATTTTTTTACATTATGAGAGCTGCTCCAGAGATTTCTTTCATAAAAACAGTCACCACTGGCAATACGTTTTTGTGACATGGAATGGGTTGCAAAACTGTTTACTTGTGTGACATATTCAATCTGCTCAATGAACTCAACCTGTCACTTCAGATTGAAGAATGATGGGGAGAATGGCAACTCTGACGGAGAATGATGACTGTGTTCAAGTTGGCATACAAAGTGCTTGCATTCAAAGCCAAACTGGAATTATGGGGGTGATGAGTGAACATTGGAATTTTTATCACATTTCTATCAAACATTAGGAGAAGTTTTGGAAGAGACTGAACCAGGGCCTTCTGTCTCCCAGCTGGCACTATCTCAGCTTTCAAAAGACTTTGAGCATTACTTCCCAACCACAAAAACTACTGTCCTGATCTGGGAAGGAAGGAATCCATGACCCATTTGTGGATACATCAGGTGAGTGGGCTTTGTCCATACTAGAAGAGGATCAGCTACTTGAGATTGCAAATGATAGTGGCCTTAAATTTATATTTGAGACAACTTCATATCTCTAGACATTCTGGATTAAAGTCAAGGCAGGATATACTGAGATTGCCACGAAAGCACTGAAAGCATGGTTCTATTTCCATCACCCTATCTTTGTGAAGCATGGTTTTCTGCTGTGGCAGCAACCAAAACGTGATTTCAGAGTAGACTGAACATAAGCAATACATGTTGGGTATTACTGTCTTCCATCACCCCCAGATGGGACCATCTGGTTTCAGGGAAATAAGCTCAGGGCTCCCACTCATTCAGCATTATTGTGAGTTGATATAGCACAAAGTAATAACAATAGAAATAAATTGCACAATAAATGTAATGCACTTGAGTTATCCCAAAATCATCCCCTCTCCCTATCTGTGAAAAATTAGCTTCCACAAAACTGGTCCCTGGTTCCATAAAAGGTAGAGGACTACTGGGTTAGAGGAAATGGGTAAAGGTGATCAAAAAAATGCAAGCTTCTAGTTAAATTACAAGTAAACCCTGGGGATATAATATACAGCATAATGACTATAGTTAACAATACTGTATTATATATTTGAAAGTTGATAAACAGTAAATCTTAGAAGTTCTCATTACAAAAAAATTGCAACGATTTGAGGTGATGGCTGTTAACTATTTGATAATCATTTCACCGGTTTACACATAGATCAATACACTTAGTTATAAACCTTAAATTCCTACAACCTTATATTTCAATCATATCTTAGTAAAACTGAGGAAAAGCTAGTAATTTTAAAAAAGAACACTATATTCAAAAATTATTGTTTATAAAAGAATGTAAAATGAAAAATTCCAGGATAAACAAAAATTTAACTATTTCATTTGTTATATAACAGCTTCCATGAAATATGAAAATAATGCATTTGAGTGAATGTAAATGACACTATTGGTAACTTGAAATGACAGGAAAAATTTGAGTAAATGATATAGTGCAAACATAGTTTTCTCTTAATTACTTTATAAATATAAAATTCCATAAATCAATATTTGTAATATAGTCATGTTAGATTTATAACATACAAGATATGTATATATACATATGTACATATATACACATATGTATGTGTATACACATACATACATATGTATACATATGTATATGTATATATACATATACAAAGATAACAAGGAGGAGAGATAAAATAGAACCATATAGCAAAAATTTTCAATTAATTATTTACTTTACATAGATTAGGTTAAATTCCAGTTCAGTGCAGTTCAGACACTCAGTCGTGTCCAACTCCTTGCACCCCATGAACTGCAGTACACCAGGCCTCCAAGTCCATCACCAACTCCCGGAGTTCACCCAAACCCAGGTCCATTAAGTTGGTGATAGCATCCAACAATCTCATCCTCTGTCATCCCCTTCTCTTCCTGCCCTCAATTTTTTTCCAGCATCAGGGTCTTTTCAAATGAGTCAACTCTTCGCATCAGGTGGCCACAGAATTGGAATTTCAGCTTCAACATCAGTCCTTCCAACACCCAAGACTGATCTCCTTTAGTATGGACTGGTTGGATCTCCTTGCAGTCCAAGGGACTCTCAAAAGTCTTCTCTAATACCACAGTTTAAAAGCATCAATTCTTTGGCACTCAACTTTCTTTATAGTCCAACTCTCACATCCATACATGACCACTGGAAAAACTATATCCTTGACTAGATGGATCTTTGTTGGCCAAATAATGTCTCTGATTTTTAATATGCTTTCTAGGTTGGTCATAACTTTCCTTCCAAAGAGTAAGAGTCTTTTAATTTCATGGCTGCAGTCACCATCTGCAGTGATTTTGGAGCCCTAAAAAATAAAGTCAGCCATCATTTCCCCTGTTTCCCCATCTATTTGCCATGAAGTGATGGGACAAGATGCCATTATCTTAGTTTTCTGAATGTTGAGCCTTAAGTCAAATTTTTCATTTTCCTCTTTCACTTTCATCAAGAGGTTATTTATTTCTTCTCCACTTTCTGCCATCAGGGTGGTGTCATCTGTGTATCTGAGGTTATTGATATTTCTCCCAGCAATCTTGGTTCCAGCTTGTGCTTCCTTCAGCCCAGCATTTCTCATGATGTACTCTTTATACAAGTTAAATAAGCAAGGTGACAATATACAGCCTTGACGTCCTTGTTTTCCTATTTGGACCCATTCTGTTGTTCCATGTCCAGTTCTAACTGTTGCTTCCTGACCTGCATATAGGTTCCTCAAGAGGCAGGTCAAGTGGTCTGGTATGCCCATCTCTTTCAGAATTTTCCACACTTTATTGTGGTCGACACAGTCAAAGGCTTTGGCATAGTCAATAAAATAGAAATAGATGTTTTTCTTGAACTCTCTTGCTTTTAAATGATCCAGTGCATGTTGGCAATTTAATCTCTGGTTCCTCTGCCTTTTATAAAACCAGCTTGAACATCTGGAAGTTCACAGTTCACGTACTGCTGAAGCCTGGCTTGGAGAATTTTAAGCATTATTTTACTAGCGTGTGAGATGAGTGCAATTGTGAGCATTCTTTGTGATTGCCTTTCTTTGGGATTGGAATGAAAACTGACATTTTCCAGTCCTGTGGCCATTGCTGAGTTTTCCAAATTTGCTGGCATATTGAGTGCAGCATTTTCACAGTGTCATCTTTCAGGATTTGAAAGAGCTTAACTGGAATCCCATCACCTCCACTAGCTTTGTTTGTAGTGAGGCTTCCTAAGTCCCACTTGACTTCATATTCCAGGATGTCTGGCTCTAGGTGAGTGATCACCATCGTGATTATCTCGATCGTGAAGATATTTTTTGTACAGTTCTTCTGTGTATTCTTGCCACCTCTTCTTAATATCTTCTACTTCTGTTAGGTCCCTACCATTTCTGTCCTTTATTGAGCCCATCTTTGCATGAGATGTCCCCTTGTTATCTCTAATTTTCTTGAAGAGATCTCTAGTCTTTCCTATTCTTTTTTTTTTTTTTTCAATTTCTTTTCCTTGATCTCTGAGGAAGGATTTCTTATCTCTCCTTGTTATTCTTTGGATGCATATTTTAATATTTACAGGAAGTCCTAAAATAGTAACTCAATATACAGTTAAAGAATCTACAGAGGGAGTTTGGGATTTCAGTTGGGCATATGAGAAATTTGAGTCATATCTCTGATCTACATAAGAGGAAAATTAGACAAGCAGCAAACAGAAACACCATACTTCTTAGATCCACCAGGAAACCAAAGTCACAGAACAAAAACCACTATCTATAAAAATTGGAAATGTAGACAGGGAGCCATAGAGACATCTATTAGAGCAGTGACCTGAAAGGGAACCAGTAAATAAGATGAAAATATTATAATTGATGAAATTCTGGAGACTAGTCTGGACAACTTTGGAGACTAGTCTGGACAACTTTGAGAGATTAAAATTTCAGCAGAAGGGAGGAAGTCTTAGTGGAGCTCCCATAATTTTGTGGGTTTTGTATCCAGGAACCTACCAGGTTTTCACAGAGAAAACTGGAAAGTAATTCCCTTACACTTATGGCAAGAAGAGGGAAAATGTAGTTCATATGCAGTATCCCCAAAGTGTTCCATTCTTCTTAACAAGGCTTGACCTCAAAATCAACTATTGCAAGAAAATCTATCAGGTTAGAGTTTTACCTGAGCCTAGGTAATCATGGGGAAGTGGAGTACCCAACCCTATCACACACTAGATTTTGACAAGGGGAAGAGAAATAATCAACTGTGTGCTTCGTCGCTCAGTCATGTCCAGCTCTTTGCAAACCCATGGAATGTAGCCCATCAGGTTTCCTCTCCATGGAATTTTTCATGTCAGAATACTGGATTGAGCTACCATTTCCTCCTCCAGGGTATTTTCCCAACCCAGAGATCAAACTAGTGTCTCCTGCATCTCCTGCATTGTCAGGCAGATTTGGATTCTTTACCTCTGTGCCACCTGGAAACCCATCTTACTTTCCGCATGGAGGAAGTGAAAAATACAATCCCAGTCTTTTCTAGTTTTCCACTCTCCACTGTGGGGAAATAGTGGAGAAAGAGAAATGTTTCTGAAGATCACAGTCCTAGAGCACAGACTTGTTAAAATATTGAGCCCTAATTATGAGACTATAGGATGCTTCTCTCACCGCACCTTGCCAACACATCACTAAACGTCTCTTTATCACAGTTTATTTTACCCAGTACATCATGTCAAACTTCCAGTGAAACTTTACAGATATACTTAAGGACAGAGCAAACATGTGAAAGAGACAGAGCAATGATAAGAACCACATTCAGATATATCAGTATTGTTGGTATTATCAGAGAAGACAGGTAAATTAACTATGATAAATATGCTGAGGGCTCCAGGAGAACAAGTATAAAGCATACAAAAACCAGTAAATAGTGCAAACGATAATATGTAAATGCCAAAGAAGAATAAAAATAAAATATAATAATAAAATAAAAATAGGAAAGGAAATAAAGAATTCTTTTGGCAGATGCAATAGTAGACTAGATACAGCCAAGAAGAGAATCAGTGAGCTTAAATATATGCTAATAGATACATACAAAACTAAATTATAAAATGGAAAAAAGACATCCCTGCCCAAAGAAAGGGAGACAGAATATCCAAGAACTGTGTGACAACTACAAAAATGTAACATATACATAAATGAAATGCCAGAAGGAAAAGAAAGAATGATAGAGAAGACATATTTGAAACTATGATAGCTGATAATTTCTCAAGTTTATTGCCGATATTGAACCACAAATTGAGGAAGCTCAGAAGGCTTATGAGACTATATATATATATATATATGTTTAGGCATTATTGTAATCAAACTACAGAAATTTAAAACCAAAGGGGGGGGGGTATAAAACCTTGAAAGAAACCAGAGATATAACTACTTTGCCTATAGAGAAGGATAAGGATTTGATCAAACTTCTTCAGAAATTATGCAAAAAATAGAATAGAGTGTACTATTTAAAGTGCTAAAACATTAAAAAAAAAAAAACAGAATTCTAATTCCAGTAAGATTATCCTTAAAATTGAAGCAGAAATACTTCCTCAGAAAACAAAAAAATGAGGGCATTTGTCACCAGTGAATTTTCTTTACAAGAAATGATACAGAATATCCTTCAGACAGAAAGACAATGACATAGGTCAAAAACTAAAATCTATCTAAAGAAAATAAGACCTTTTAAGATGGAATGTGTGAAAAAAAAGGATGGAATGTGTGAAGGTAAAATAACATCTTATTTTATTCTTAGTTGATCTAATAAATAACAATTCAAAATAATAATAAGTAGTTTCCAGTGATTATAGCTTATGGATAAGTAAAAAGAAAGGACAGCGATGATAGAAGGGATATGAGGGTGGAATTAGAAATATTTTGTCAAAAGGTACTTGCACGAACTATGAAATGGTATAGTGTTATTTGAAAGTAAACTTGGATTAGTTGTAACTATATATTGTAAATTTTAGAAGAAATGCTAAAAAATTAAGCAAATATAATTGGCATATATGCTAAGAAAGGATAGAAAATGGCATTGTGTAAAATATTCAATTAAAAACACAAAAGCAGGAAAACTGTGAGATAGAAACAGAAAAATGTTTATTTATATCCAATAGAATTATATCAAATGTTTCTTCAAATATTATGTGAAAAAGAGAATAGAGTGAATTATTTAAAGTATTAAAACATTAAAAATAAATAAAATTCTAAATCCAATAAAATTATCCTTAAAGGTGAGGCAGAAATAAAGACTTTCTCAGACAAACAATAAACTAGGACATTTGAATATGAAAGTGTTATCCATTCTTCCCCAAATTCCCCTCCCATCCACTCTGCCACATAACACTGAGCAGATTTCCATGTGTTAAACAGTAGGACCTTGTTGATTACCCATTTTAAATATAGCAGTGTGTACCTGTCCATCCCAAACTGCCTTTGGATGAGTCCCTTTTTTGCTGTCCACCTGGAACTATCACAACATTGTTAACCAGCTATAATCCAATAAAAAATAAATGTTTAATAAAAAACAGTGATACATACTGTTTTATCCAACTACATCAATAATTACTTAAAATATCAATGACCTAATTACAAAGAAAACAACAGAGACTGTCAGAGTAGGTTAACAAACAAGACCCAACAATTTCTTGTACACAAAGAATTTGCTATAAAAATAAATACATATTTATATTAAAAATAAAGGAATGAGGTGGGAGGAGGGGCGGGATGGGGAATACATATAAATCCATGGCTGATTCATGTCAATGTATGGCAAAAAACCACTACAATACTGTAAAGTAATTAGCCTCCAACTAATAAAAATAAATGGAAAAATATATAAAAAATAAAAGTAAATAAATAAATAAAAATAAAGGAATGAGAAAAATATTCCATGACACTGTTAATCAACAGAAAGCTGAAATGTTTATTAATTTCAAATAAAGTTGACTTCAGACAAATACAAGGTCATATCCGACTCTTTGCAACCCCATGGACTGTAGCTTGCCAGACTCTTCTGTCTATGGAATTCTCCAGGCCAGAATACTGGATTGGGTAGCCATTCCTTTCTCCAGGGGATCTTACCAACTCAGGGATCGAACCCAGGTCTCCCACATTACAGGCAGATTCCTTACTGTCTGAGCCACCAGGGAAGCCTCAGTGAGAGATATCAGGTATAAAGAAGGGCAATGCAAAATGATAAAATAATCAGTTCTCCAAGGAGCCATAACAGTCCTTAATGTATATACTCCTATCAACCATGTATAAAGTATGCTAAACAAAAATTGATGGAGCTGCAAGAAAAATCTGCTAAATCTACTATCAAAGTTGAAGACTTAAATAATTATTATCAGGAATGGACATATCAAGCAGGCAGAAAATCAGTAGATACAGTTGAATGAGAGAGAAAAGCATGATCAGTTAAGTAGATTTGATTGACATATATGCAATATTTCTTCCAAAAAATCAGAATACACATCATTCTCTAGTTCATATAGAATATCCACCAAGATAAACCGAAAAAGGACATCTCATCAAATTGAAAAGTGTAGACATAATTGAAAGACTCAACTCTCTTCGCTGGCCCAGTTAGCATTAAAATCCTCACTTGCAAAACATTATGAACATGAATTAGCTGTAGGTATACATATTCATAATGTTTTGCAAGCAAGGATTTTAACTCATGTTGATGTTTGGCAGAAACCAAACAAAATTCGGTAAAGCAATTATCCTTTAATTAAAAAAAATAGATTTTTAAAAATATGAAAATTTCTAGTCAAGAGGACCAGGGCCCAGCCTTCCTATTTGGCAATATCCCTCTTTCAAAGTTTTTATCTGTCCAATGTTTACCGTTATGATGCCAGCCTTGATCAGCCATGCAGGACAATTTTGATTCAACGACAGATTCTTGAGCAATGATTAGATTACTCACCTGGCTTTACCTTTAATCTATAGCACTGTGTTTGGCCTACCTGATCAGGACTTTATTGCCTTTTTCTGGAAATCCCAGTACTGGCTATACTATTAGCTTGCTAACGCCCTAGATTCTGTTTCTAGTCTTCCTAACTGTTGCCCTATATTCTGCCTATGGTGTAGAGTTCCCAACCAGTATTTGCTTGTCCTCATAAGCAAGAATCAGGTGAGATCCCAGTCTACTATTCTGTCATATTTTTGCAATCAGAGGCAGAGTATCATGATTTATATCTAGGATCCATCATTTATGAGTCAGATGGTTAAGACTAAATTTAATTAATCATTCTCATTTTATAGAATACAGAGATCTAAGGTACCTCAAAGGCTTGCTCAAATACACAGGCTCCCCACTTTCTGGAAAGGAAATCATGGGTTAGAAAATGTTGAATATTGTGTTACCACATGCCAAATTTTGTCTTTTTGTTATACAGGATGACTATCCCAGTTGGCTTCTATGATCTCAGTTTTTCATCTTTAATGAAGATGACATAAAATTAAAAAGAAAAAATAAAAAAGACAAACTTTTTTATATAAGATTGATTAATTGGTAAATTAATTGGTAAATTAATTGGTAAAAGCTTTTAAATCTGTTCAATGAAATAAAGCATTTGATTATCAAATTTAAAATTATGTAAATATTATGTAAAATTATGTAAATAGAAAATTTAAAAAGATTAATCAGTCAATTTGATTCATTAAAAAAGAGCAAAAATGAGAAGACTCATAGAAAAAAGCATTAATTGTAAATATAAACACAAGGAGTTGAAATATAAGTAAATTTCAATGGGCCAGTTAAATAATAAACTAGAAACACAAGATGACTTAGTGAAATGAAAAGTATACTATACAATCTCATGAATGAAGCTCAGAGGTAATGATAGGATAATATGTAAATTAAGACTGAAACCAGAAACAATGTTCTTGTAGTAGAAATTGTTATAAAGAAGAGAAAGCATATTGAAAAATTCAAATTAAGTGATAATTACTAACAATTTGTCATAAACATTTTCTTATTTGTCAGGTAAGCTGAAAAGACCTACATTGCAAAGGTGTAAAACAAACAAACAAGAAACCTAAACAACCAGAACAAATTTAAACACATTATTGATTATGGAGCATCATGAAAGTAACAAATACAAAAGCAAATTTATTTACAAAGGAATGACTACACATAAATCCAATCATGGCTCCTCGTCAGCAATGACACATGCTTAGGGTATGTAGATGGTTATGAAAAGTTATCAATTTTTGCTTTTCCTGGAAAATGTTTAAAAGCAAAAGGGAATGTGGGGAAAAAATAAGAAAACTTTCTTTGGTAAAATTAAAAGAAGTACATTTCTGAAAGTTAAATTATATTTAAGTATCCCAAATGTGCCTCACATTAACCAGGAAAGACTCAAGGTCAAATATAGGTTAAAAATTACACAGAAGTCCCACCAAGGTGAGAGCATTTTGTAATTATTTATAAGAAGGCCACTGCAAATTATACCTTCTGTTGATGAGAAGCACATCAATTTTGCTAAAGCAATATTCCTTGTTTGCTACAATAGGGACAGAAAGGAAGATGCAATGTCTCATTTATCAGTGAGAGAGTCATCTCTGAGTCTAGATTATTTCAGATAAGCTGAAGTGGTGTGGCTACATAAATATTCATGCAACAGTTACAACCGAAAATAAAAAACAGGCTAACTTTGTGGCAGAAAATATTAATAAAATTTTAGGTTGTGTAGGGTAACATAGTACACTATTTTTATAGATTCATCAGTATTTGATTCTTCGAAGAATCTGTTTCTGTTAGGTCCTAACAGAAGCAGAAGGTATTAAGAGGTGGCAAGAATACACAGAAACTACAAAAAAGATCTTCATGACCTAGATAATCACGATGGTGTGATCACATATGTAGAGTCAGACATCCTGGAATGTGAAGTCAAGTGGGTGTTAGGAAGCATAACTACAAACGAAATTAGTGGAGGTGATGGAATTCCAGTTGAGCTGTTTCAAATCCTAAAAGATGATGATGTGAAAGTGCTGCACTCAGTATGACAGCAAATTTTGAAAACTCAGCAGTGGCCACAGGACTGGAAAGGGACAGCTTTCATTCCAATCCCAAAAAAAGGCAATGGCAAAGAATACTCAAAGTACCACACAATTGCACTCATCTCACATGCTAGTAAAGTAATGCCCAAAAGGCTTCAAGCCAGGCTTAAACAATATGTGAATCATGAACCTCCAGATGTTAAAGCTGGTTTTATAAAAAGCAGAGCAACCAGAGATCAAATTGCCAACATCCACTGGATCATCAAAAAAGCAAGAGAGTTCCAGAAAAATATCTATGTCTGCCTTATTGACTAAGCCAAAACCTTTGACTGTGTGGATCAAAATAAACTTTGGAAATTTCTGAAAGTGATGGGAATACCAGACCACCTGATCTGCCTCTTGAGAAATATGCATGCAGGTCAGGAAGCAACAGTTAGAACTGGACATGGAACAACAGACTGGTTCCAAATAGGAAAAGGAGTATGTCAAGACTGTATATCATCACTCTGCTTATTTAATTTATATGCAGAGTACATCATGAGAAATGCTGGCTGGATGAAGCACAAGCTGGAATCAAGATTGCTGGGAGAAATATCAATAACCTCAGATATGCAGAAAACACCACCCTGATGGCAGAAAGTGAAGAACTAAAGAGCCTCTTGATGAAAGTGAAATAGGAGAGTGAAAAAGTTGTCTTAAATCTCAACATTCAGAAAACTAAGATGATGACATCTGGTCCCATCACTTCATGGCAAGTAGAAACAGTGGCAAACTTTATTTTGGGGGGCTCTAAAATCACTGCAGATGGTGACTGCAGCCATGACATTAAAAGACACTTACTCTTTGGAAGGAAAGTTATGACCAACCCAGACAGCATATTAACATGCAGAGACATTACTTTGACAACAAAGGTCCATGTGGTCAAGGCTATGGTTTTTCCAGTAGTCACATATGGATGTGAGATTTGGACTATAAAGAAAGCTGAGCAATGAAGAATTGTTGCTTTTGAACTGTGGTGTTGAAAAAGACTCTTGAGAATCCCTTGGACTACAAAGAGATCCAACCATTACATCCAAAAGGAGATTAGTCCTGGGTGTTCACTAGAAGGACTGATGTTGAAGCTGAAACTCCAATTCTTTGGCCACCTGGTGCAAATAACTGATTCATTTGAAAAGATCCCGATTCTGGGAAAGATTGAAAGAGAGAGGAGAAGGGGATGACAGATGATGAGATGGCTGGATGGCATCATGAACTCAATGGACATGAACTTCAGTAAATTCTGGGAGTTGGTGATGGAGAGGGAGGACTGGCATGATGCAATCCATGGGGTCACAAAGAATTGGACATGAGTGAGCGACTGAAGTGAACTGAATAATCTGTTGAATAGCTGGCTTGGAAAAGCCTAATCCATTCAATGAAGTAAAGTGGAATTTTCTCAATCATGGCCAACTCTTTGAGAGCCCAAGGACTGTATTCTGCCAGGATCCTCTCTTCATGGAATTCACCAGGCAAGAATATTGGAGGAGGTAGCAATCCCTTCTCCAGAGGATCTTCCCAACCCAGGGATTGAATCAGAGTCTCCTTCATTGCAGGCAGATTCTTTACCTCCTGAGCCACTTTGGAAGCCCAAGAATGCTGGAGTGGGTAGCCTATCCCTTATCTAGGGGATCTTTGCAACCCAGGAATCAAACCAGGGTCTCCTGCATTACAGATTGATTCTTTACCAGCTGAGATGGAAGCCAATGTATTCAATAATTATTAATAAAAAAGCAAATAGTAGGTCATGAAAATATTACAAAAAATGGAAAATGAGCAGGATCAGAAAAAGTTTGTTATTAGGTCAATAAAAATCTGAGTATAAATACTATTATAAATAAATGAAAAGTAAGTTATAGCTCCTAGAAATGAAGAGACACAGAAATAAAAGCAGCAATTCAGGGAAGAGATAATTGGACACCAAAAGGAGATTAAACCTTGTGAGGTGAGCAGAAGTAACGCAGCTTAGATTAGGAGTAAGCCTTCCTACTTGGTAAGATTATCAGGCCCCCTGGATACAACCAATTAGCTTTTGCTTAACACTGACCATTGTTTGCCAATTAGGACCAGTTAGCTTTTGCTTAATACTGACTGCTGTTTGCCAATTAGGAAATTAGGAATGGGGCGGAAACCACCAGGAAAGTCCTGCCCGCGTGAAAGTTTTGACCAATGAAATTGCTTTGCAGACTTGTAACCAATCTGCTTAAACCAATGATGTGTGCTCACCCTATAAATTTGTGTAACAGCTTGGGCTCGGGGCTCTCTGACCTGCACCACTGCATTGGATGTGGCAGAGGGCCCTGGCTCAAGTCAGTAATAAACTTCCCCTTTTTGCCAGTTGCATTGTCTTGGAAGCCTTCTCTCTTCCCGCTCGGGTATTTGGACATCAGGCATAACAACCTTAGCTGACAGAACTGAAAACAAAGAAAGTAGAAAAACCAAAACAAATACAGAATTTCACAGGAATAAGAATATAATTGAAATTATAGGTAAGAAGTTGTACTCTAGAAAATAAATTAGAAGAAAGAGCTGTTAAAAAATGAGCAAAATTATGGAAAAAAGTAAAGAAAAAACTTAAGATTGGTGAGAAAATGAAAGAAAAGAAAATCAAGATTCTTTTACATGTGTAGCAATTACTCTTGTTGTGAGATAATAGAAAATATATATTGGTTCTGCCCCCCAGAGTACTAAGCAACATTTCTTCTTTTGACTAGCTTCCTCATTCTTTATGGAGCTGTTTCTTCACTCTTCCCCAGTACTATATTGGATACCTGGGGGGTGCTTATCTTCCTGTTTCATGTCTTTTTACCTTTTCAGTGTGTTCATGAGGTTCTCAAGGCAAGAATACTGAAGTGATTTGTCATTCCCTTCTCCAGGGAACCACATGTGTCAGCCCTGACTAGCAGGGACAAACAAACATTTTGTCATAGCTGTTGCTAAGTTAATCAATGCCATGATGACTTATATAAAGAAGCCAAAATTGAAGCCTGTAAATGCTTATCAAACCAAAACTCAAGGACAAGAAGTCACAAACAACTGAGCTTTAAGCTATAGCCAATCAATAACTTCTTCACTTTGCTTCCAATTTTTCTGTGTAAAAGTCTGTCCTTAGTTCCTGTTGGTGGAGTGTTCTTAATTAATTTTGGTTTGGCACTGCTTCATTACTTTTTTTTTTTTTTTGCTCAAAAATCCCTTAAGTTTTAAGTATATCTGTTTATTTTTAACATGTGAAAATAAATGATTTATTCAACAGTTGTAAGATAAAAATAAAACTGCAGCACAATTCAAAACTTAATTTTATAAGATATAGGACTAATTTGAAGCAACTTGATGTAGAACATTTGAAAATAGAAGTGTGAGGAGTTGTACTAGTCAAATGAGAGCAAAAAACAATGTGGGGGTGTCATGAAATAATGTAAGATAAAGTATAATTAATCTTCATATCATTAAGCAATAACCTGGAGTACATTGTTAATACTTAAAAGTGTAATTCAAAATTAAGATAAAACATTATGAGTACATATCCTTCAAAAAGCATAGAGCAACAAGTTTAAGCTCCCTGAGTTATATAGCAAATTCCCACTGGCTACCTATTTTACATATGGTAATGTGCATGTTTCAATGCTACTCTCTATATTTGTCCCACCACCTCCCTCTGCACCTAGAGGGGTGGGATTTGGTGGGAATTGGGGGAAAGCTTCCAAGAAGGAGGGGACATATATTGGGCTTTCATGGTGGCTAAGCCTGCAAACAATCTGCCTGCAATGTGGGAAACATGGGTTCGAGCCTTGATTTGGGGAGATCTTCTGGAGAAGGGAACAGCTAGCTACTCACTCCAGTATTCTGGCCTGGAGAATTACATGGACTGTATAGTACACAGGGTCTGCAAAGAGTTGGACATGACTGAGTGACTTTCACACTTCACATGGCTGATTCATGTTAATGTATGGCAGAAACCAACACAATAATGTAAAGTAATTATCCTCCAATTAAAAATATTTTTTAAAAGAAAAAAGTAAAACATAGTTTCAACATTCATGAAGCAAATCCTATAAGATATGCAAGGAGAAATAAAAATAAACATAGAAATATTAATATAATTCTATTTCAAATCTCTGATTCTCAAACATCAAATATGAAAGGTGAAGTATAGTTATAGGAAATTGAAATAATATATTTTCAATATTTATGTTGTCATATTTCTATCTCTTTATTTTGAAAAAAAATGTACCATCCTTATCATATGCCCATGAAAATTTCATATTGATTAAATTTTGGAAAAAAGTGAAAAATAAATCTTTCTGAATTTAAATAATAATTCTCTCTTAATGACCTTTCATGTCAAAGTGGAAGTAAGGCAGAAACTGATATATCTCACAGGTAATGAGAATAAGAATGTATAAAACTGCTAGACAGTGTTAAGAGGTAAATTTTTACCATTAAATAAACACATTCATTCACAAAAAATCAAAAGGATAAAGTATGCAGTGTTAGAAATTTGAAATGGAATGAAACATGTTGAAGGGGAAAAAGTAAATAACCTTTCTGTGAAACATACAAGAACTTAGATAACATTAAACATAAAGCATGGATATAGCAAACATGAAGTGATGAAAGTGAAATAATCACAGCAATACAGAAACCAAATAAACACACACAAATAATTTACATAAATCTACTTTCTTTAGGATAACACATTTGCTCAATCACTCTCTAGAAATGGTGAAACACCTAAAAGGATTAATTTGCATAGAATAAGAAGATTGAAAGTTTTATCCTTTGCCAAAACAAACCAACAGGTTCAAATTATATAATAGGGAATTTATAACAAAGCTTTAAGCAGCTGTTATCTCAGTGCTATTTATAATTTTCCAGAGCTAAACAAAGAAAATTTGTTTTTTATTCTTTCTTTGAAGTAAGCTTCTCATTTTTAGCAAAAGATCACAATGTTTCAGCAAAAATTGAAAATTACAGACCAACATTTTTTCTGAATATTAACACAAAGTTCTTAGTAAAACACTGGCAATATACAATTATTTAAAAATTACACAACATTGCCAATAAAGTTTTCTTTAGAAATGCAATAATGAACAAAATTAGGAAATATATTAATATTATTTATTATGTATATAGTGAAATAATATTATTTCTATGATGAGGCCTTTGCATTTCATTCTTATTTTAATCATACTCTAAAGTAGGAAAGATGAATACTTTAATAACACAAAAGTAAATGCCTCATCCTTATTGAAAGCATCAGATTTTTTTCAAATTTAAGTTAGATATGACTGTGCCCATCATTACCTGAATTAGTTACCATTGTCTTTAATTATTAGTTAATGGGTTAAACAAGAAGAGAAATCAATTATATATTAAAATAACAGAATTGCAAGGAATAGATTCATTACTATTTGCAGATGATGTGATTTTGTAACTGGTACACTCTGGAGAAATTAACAGATAGACTACTAGAATCAGTGTAAGAGTTCAGCAGGGTAATGGAATGTAAAATTCAATGTAGAAGTCAATAGCTTTTATATATACACTAGCATTCATTTAGGGCTTCCCTGGTGGTTCAGTGGTAAAGAATCCCCTTGGCAGTGCAGAACATGCTAGTTCGATGCCTGGGTTGGGAAGATCCCCATGGAGAAGGAAATGGCAACCAACTCCAGTACTTTTGCCTGGGAAATCCCATAGAGAAATCCCACAGAGAAACTTGATGGGCTACAATGGGGTGGCAAAAGAACAATACACACTTTAGTGACTAAGTAACAACAGGCATTTCATTTAGAGACTACAATGTAAAAAATATTTTATTTTGAATAGCAATAAAGATAAAATACTTAAGAATAAAATAAGAAATGTGAAAATTTATATGCAAAATATTTTAAAATAATTGTGAATGATCCAAAATAGACTTGGAAAATATATAAAGGCATTCTGTATTCTTGAGGAGAAAAATTCAACATGATAAAGATATAAAATGTATATAAATTAATAAACTTTATGCAGTATAAAGAAATGCAACAATATAGTTTTGATGTTATATCTGATGTTATAGTTGATGTTATATATGTTTGATGTTATTTGGAGATCTAAATATAGAAATATTAAAATCTAGGTGGAAAAATAAATAAGCATCACCCCTCAAAAAATACTCATTAAAAATAACAGGTGGGACGAAACTCTAACCAAAATTAAAATAAAGCTTTAATAATTTAAACATGCAGCAGTTGGAGATGAATAGAAAAAATAAAATTAAATGTAATATTCAAAAATTGATACAGATATATATGGAAATTGAGGATTATAAATTTCTTCATGGCTGCTATGATAAAATTTATTTTCTCAATCCTTCAGATAGCCATCCAGGGACTAAATTCATTGATACCTCTAGGACAACAGCATTTTGAGGTTATATTTTCACATTAGTTTTTATTTTTTAATTAATTTATTTTTTAATTGGAGGATAATTGCTTTACAATATTGTGTTGGTTTCTGCCAAGGAAAATAGCATTAGACCATGCAGCATTTTCTTGGAATCTTTACAAGTATACTCAAGTGGATTGTGTCTTAACTCCACATTTCACAGTTTGCTTTCTTACAGTAAGATAAGCAAGAAAAATAACATAGTGGTCTAACTTTTCTTGTCACGATAAGCTTAGCAAAATAAAGGATGCCTTCCGTTGTCACATTGGCAACAGTTTTAAGAAACAAGTTTTAAAGTACAATACTTTTAGAAAATGCCTATGCAACTATAAGAAGTGTCTGCCTTCTAAGTGAACAAGGAGCTTGGTGTCTGGACGTGTGTGTTTAGAAGAAAAGTGAGCAATTATGAAAAGTGAATTGTGATGAAAAGCTAGTTAGAAGCTCATTAGGTGAAGCTTGAAGAAATTTTCAAAATACTTACTTTGACATTCATTGCATCCTTTTATGGACATTACAAGCTAGTTGTAAAATATTTGCTAAAAAATACACATAACAATGGGGCATCCCTGATACCTCAACTGTTAAAGAATATTTCATGAAAATTGGGCACAATAAAGGACAGAACTGGTATGAACCTAACAGAAGCAGAAGATATTAAGAAGTCGTAGCAAGAATACACAGAAGAACTATACAAAAAAGATCTTCATGGCCCAGATAACCAAGTGGTGTGATCACTCATCTAGAGTCACACATCCTGAGTGCATGAACAAAGCTAGTGGAGGTAATAGAATTCCAGTTGATATATTTCAAATCCTAAAAGATGATGCTGTTAAAGAGCAACACTCAATATGCCAGAAAATTTGGAAAACTCAGCTGTGGCCACAGGACTGGAAAAGGTCAATTTTCATTCCAATCCCAAAGAAAGGCAATGTCAAAGAATGTCCAAACTACCACACAATTACACTTATCTCATATGCTAGCAAAGTAATCCTCAAAATTCTCCAAGCTAGGCTTCAACAATAAGTGAACCATGAACTTTGAGATATTCAAGCTGGTTCTAGGAAAGGCAGAGGAACCAGAGACCAAACTGACAACATCTGTTGGATCATTTAAAAAGCAAGAGAGCTCCAGAACAACATCTACTATTGCTTTATTGACTATGCCAAAGCCTTTGACTGTGTGGATCACAACAAACTGCTGAAAATTCTTAAAGAGGTGGGAACACCAGACCTTCTGACCTGCCTCCTGAGAAATCTATATGCAGGTCAAGAAGTAACAGTTAGAACTGGACATGGAACAATAGACTGGTTACAAATTGGGAAAGGAGTATGCCAAGGCTGTACATTGTAAGCCTGTTTATTTAACTTATATTCAGAGTACATCATGAAAAATGCTTGACATTAAAAGACACTTGCTCCTTGCAAGAAAAATCTATGACTTACCAAGACAGCATATTAAAAAGCAGAGACATTATTTTGCAACAAAAGTCCCGTCTAGTCAAAACTATGTTTGTCTTTTTTTTTTTTTTCCAATAGTCATGTGTGGATGTGAGAGTTACACTACAAAGAAAGCTGAGAGCCAAAGAATTGGTGCTTTCGAACTGTGATGTTGGAGAAGACTCTTGAGAGTCCCTTGGACAGCAAGGATATCAAGCCAATCAATCCTAAAGGAAACCAGTCTTGAATATTCATTGGAAGGACTGATGCTGAAGGTGAAACTCTGATACTTTGGCTACCTCATGTGAAGAGTTGACTCATTGGAAAAGACCTTGATGCTGGGTGGGATTGGGGGCAGGAGGAGAAGGGGATGGCAGAGGATGAGATGGCTGGATGGTATCACCGACTCGATGGGCATAAGTTTGAGTAAATTCCAGGAGTTTCTGATGGACAGGGAGGCCTGGCATGCTGCGATTCATGGGGTTGCAAAGAGTCGGACATGACTGAGCAACAGAACTGAACTGATATATATTGTCTAGAAGAGACACACCTGGAAACAAGGGACACATACAGACTTAAAGTGAAGGGCTGGAAAAAAGATATTTCACACAAATAAAGACCAGTAGAAAGCAGGAGTAGCAATACTCATATCAGATGAAATAGAATTTAAAATAAAGGCTATGAAAAGAGGGAAATAAGGATACTATCTAATGATCAAATGATCAATCCAAGAAGAAGATATAACAATTATAAATATATATGCACCCAACATAGCAGCACCACAGTATGTAAGGCAAATACTAACAAGTATGAAAGTGGAAAATAATAATAACACAATGTGAGGCGAGCAGAAGTAATGCCATGGCAGGCAGCTTAGTTTAGGAGTAGGCCTTCCTACTTCTGAGTGGTAAGATTATCAGGCCACCTGGATACAACCAATCAGTTTAACACTGACCACTGTTTGCCAATTAAGAACAGGGCAGAAACCCCTGGGAAAGTCCCATGCACATGAAAGTTTTGAGTGTGTTTGATCAATGAAATTGCTTTGCAAACTTGTAACCAATCTGCTTAAACCAACTACCTTCAGCATGTGCTCATCCTATAAATTTGTGTAACAGCTTGGGCTCGGGGCTCTCTGACCCCACACCACTATGTTGGATGCAGCAGAAGCCCTGACTCGAGTCAGCAATAAACTTCCCTTTTTGTGAGTTGCATTGTCTTGGAGGCCTTCTCTCTTCCCGCTCAGGGATTTGGACATTGGGCATAACATTTGGGGGCTCGTCCGGGATCCCTTGACTGGGGGAAGAGAACACTTCCAGGACAGAGGGGAAAGATAGATAATAGCACCCATGCTCAGGCAGGACAGGAAAGTCCAGTGTAAATCTGAGGCCCTGCTGTGAAGCAGGAAGGTATCTGGCACAGGAGAAAGCTTTCTATAGAGGGTTGGGAATGGACTGGATGTTCCAGCCGGCGCAAGACCAAGGCCAGTGAGCGCGCTAGAAGGCAGTCGGCTCTGCGGGAAGGAGAGTTCCTCTCCTGATCCCGAGTCTGGTGAGCAGTGGAAAAAAACTAAGGGGGCCCAAAATCCCAGCACTATGTTGTCAGCCGACATTTGTCTGTCTGTGTGTTCCTCTTCGGCTCTCCGTGTTTGTGTGTGTGCCGGCATTGTCTCTGGTCTCGTTCTCTTCTGGTGCATTGTTCTCTTCTCTCTTTTCTGACTTAGTCTCCTTCTCCCCTTCTTCTCTGATCTGCCCTCAACTCCTACTCTTTTCAGGAGTTTCAGTGAACAGGCAAATGGTTGTGGGGGCAATTGATGAGTCCCGGCCACGGTTACACTCTGGCAGACTCTGAAGGCCCTAGTGAGCCTCAGTAACTAGAGCCTAACTGGGTTAAATTCTCCTTTAACATCCTTAGCTGAGGATGTGGCCTAAAATTCTTTGTGTGGGCATGGGTCAGGCACTTAAAGGCCATTAGGGCGCCTGCCACTTGAAGACTCCTGTGAGAGAATAAGGGGGTCATGGAACAGGCTAGTAACCCCTAGGGTGCCCGCCTCCATCAAGAAAACTTCCATGCAATGATGCAGGCATATAAACAGTTACCATTTACCATGGGTCAGGGGGAATCTACCCCACTTTCCCTCATGACTGACTATTTTTCGGATGTCAGGGCCAGGGCCCATAACTTGTTTTTGCTATTCAAGAAAAGTAAATTAATAACCTTTTGCTCTGCAGAGTGGCGCACTTTCCAGGTTTGATGGCCTCCGGAAGGCACCTTTCAACTGTCCATCATACAGGCTGTGACGGAGAAGATTATGGCTTCAGATCCCTGGGGCCATCCGGATCAGGTCCCCTATGTCATGGTTTGTCAGGATCTAGTGGAAGATCCGTCTAAGTGGTTAAAACCTTTCATTCACAAACCTCCTAGCTCTTCTAATTCACAGGTCCTGGTGATGAAGACCCCCCGGAGAAAACCAAAAAGAAAGAGGACACAAAACTAGTCTTTCAGGAGTCATCTTATCCAAACCTGATAGACCTAGAAATTGAGATGAGGCCTCCACCATATGTGCCCTCCTTGCAATTCCCTCTGAGGAGAGAAGCTCCCATGGGTGAACTGAGAGGATTAAGAGGGCCAATGGGAACCGACCATGAGGGGGGACCACCAATGGGAACGTGGGGGAGAACTAGGGGAGATAGGGGCGGGCAAGACCCTGGGGACCCAGGGTTACCTTCATCCACTGTTCAGGCACTCCCCATCCGAGTGGGACCAGCTAACCTGGATGGAGAGTAAACCTATCAGTAGTGGCCCTTTTCCACGAGTGACCTGTACAATTGGAAGACCCAAAACCCTCCTTTCTCAGAGAAACCCCAAGGCTTCATTGACCTGTTAGATTCCATTGTGTTCACTCACAACCCGACCTGCGATGATTGTCAGCAGCTATTGCAGGTGCTCTTCACCACAGAAGAACGGGAGTGAATTCTGGCAGAGGTGCAGAAATGGATCCCGGGGGTCAATGGGAGGCAAACCATCCAGCCTCATCTCATGGACAAGGGGTTTCCACTGTTGTGGCCTAACTGGGATTTTGAGCGAGTGGAAGGTAGGGAGCATCTTTGAGTGTACCGCCAGACTCTGATGGCAGGCCTGCGGGCCACAGCAAGAAAGCCAACAAATTTGGTAAAGGTAAATTTAGTAAGGCAAGAGCTCACTGAGAGCCCGGCAGCCCTCCTAGAGAGGCTGATGGAGGCTTTCAGGCAATATACACCTATGGACCCCCAGGCTGAGGAGTCACGCGCTGCAGTTCTGTTAGCATTTGTAAATCAGGCAGCCCTAGATATTAGGAGGAAATCACAAAAGATAGAGGGATTGGGAGAACAGATGATACAGGATTTACTGAAAGCAGCTGAAAAGGTATTTAATAATAGGGAGACCCCAGAAGAAAGGGAAGAACAAATTCAATGGGAGGAAATGGAATTAGCTGAGAAGATCAGGAAGGAAGATAGAGAATATAGAGTGAGGGAAAACTGGAAGAACCAGAGGGAGCTAGCCCAGATTCTTTTTGCGGGGATAAAAGCCGAAATAGAACTGAGGGAACCTCGAGATCCCTGGATGGGAGAAAAGGAGAAACCAAAAAGGCAGGCCCTAAAGAAAGATCAGTGCACCTACTGCGAAGAACAGAGGCACTGGAAAAATGAATGCCTTAAGAGGGACTCGAGGAGAGGAATGACCCAGAGAGAGAGAATCTCCCCTAGAACTCGAGTTCTATATATGAGGGAAGACAGTGACTAGGGGAGTCAAGACTCAGCACCCCTCCCTGAGTCCTGGGTAACCATACATATGGAGGGGAAACCTGTTGGCTTCATGGTAGATACTGGTGCCCAACACTCTGTTTTAAATAAAAAACTGGGACCAATGTCTAAGAAAACCAGCTTGGTCCAAGGAGCCACAGGGACCAAAAGATATTGTTGGACCACAGAATGAAAAGTAGATCTGGGGACCCACCAGGTGTCCCATTCGTTTTTGGTGATACCAGAATGCCCAGCCCCTCTATTTGGAAGAGACTTGCTGACTAAAGTTAATGCTCAGATTCATTTTGACCCTGGGAGAATGACAGTCATGGATGGACTTGGACAGCCAATACATCTTATCCCTAGCCTTAACAGATGAATACAGACTTTTTGCGCCTAAGCCCTCAGAGACTATAGCACCAGATGTACAACCATGGGTCCATAAATACCCGTTGGCCTGGGCTGAAATGACAGCAATGGGATTGGACAGAGACATCCGGTCGTCATCGAGCTAAAGGCCAGGGCAACTCCTGTGAGGGTGAGACAGTACTCCATGAGCCAGGAAGCTTGGCAGGGGATCACTCCCCACATTATCAACGTGGATATCACCCTCCAGAAGGATGACAAAGTCGGATGGTACCGAGATCAAAACAACAACCTGATATTGCCTGCCACCCTGGGTGGTCACCTGTGTGAACACCTGCACACAGCTACAAACTTGGGAGATAGAAACACCCTAACACTTCTTTGGACGGCCTGCCTGAGGTTCCCTCGACAAAATGCAACTGTAAGAGAGATAATTCAGGCTTGCAAAGTGTGCCAGCTAATGAGTGCAGAGAAGAAGCAGCACACAGGAATGAGGTATCGAGGGGAAAAGCCAGGGAAACACTGGGAGATAGATTTCACTGAGGTAAGGCCAGGCACGTATGGGTATCGCTATCTTTTGGTTCTGGTAGATACCTTCTCGGGGTGGGTGGAGGCCTTCCCCACTAAGGGAGAGACAGCAATAGTGGTTGCTAAAAAGATCTTAGAGTAGATAGTGCCTAGGTACAGGCTTCCAGTGATTATGGGCTCTGATAACGGACCTGCCTTTGTGAGCTAGATTGTACAAGGGCTGGCCCAAGTTATGGGGACATTGTGAATATAATCCTCAGGGCTCAGGACAGGTTGAGAGAATGAATCAGACCCTAGAAGAAACTTTGACAAAGTTGGCAATAGAGACTGGTGGGGGCTGAGTGACCCTCCTTCCCTTCACACTCTTTCGGGTGTGCAACACCCCTTATAAGCTGAATCTTACCCCTTTTGAGATTCTGTATGGAAGACCCCCTCCTGTGTGTCCTATTTTTGAAGGAAAATGCCTGCCACCCCTTCTGTGTCTTGGCTGCTGTAATGCCAAAAATCTTATACCACTCTGAAGAGGTTATGTACTAACATTGGGACCGGGAAATGCTAAGACAAAAGAGAGAGCCAATCAGTGTGATCATCATAGCAACCTTGTTCAGTCTTGGGCTGGGAAGAGCAGGATTTGGGACAATTCCAGCAAACTCTGATGGCATTAAGTACGGTGCATAACCATGTTTGGAAATTGATTCAAGAGATACATGAGGGTAAAAATAAGCGGGCCATCCCCTCACATAATATTGGCCCAGGTGATTTTGTTTGGGTAAAACGGCACCAATCTGAAGTATTAGAACCTAGATGGAAAGGCCCTTATGTTGTTCTCACATAGAATCAATCAGTCACTTAGAGAAGCCTTTGACTTCCTTGTCTGAGGTGGTTTTGCAGAATAAGACAGGATTAGACTTGATTTTTCTCCAACAGGGTGTGGTCTGTGTGGCTCTGGGAAAAGAACGTTGTTTCTATGCAGACCATACAAGAGTGGTAAGATAATCTATGGCAAAAGTGAGAGAGGGACTGGCACAACGAAAGAGAGAATGGGAAGCCCAGCAGAGATGGTTTGAGTCTTGGTTTCAATGCTCCCCTTGGCTGACTACCTTAATTTCCACCCTCCTGGGTCCACTTCAATATCAGCCAGTGGCCCATGATGGAAAAGAGGAAGATTCCTCTACTTGAACAACAGACAGGGGGGAATGTGAGGCAAGCAGAAGTAACACCATGGCAGGGAGCTTAGATTAGGACTAGGTCTTCTTACTTCTGGGTGGTAAGATTATCAGGCCACCTGGATACAACCAATCAGCTCAACACTGACCGCTGTTTGCCAATTAGGAATGGGGCAGAAACCCCCGGGAAAGTCCTGCGCACACGAAAGTTTTGAGTGTGTTTGACCAATGAAATTGCTTTGCAAACTTGTAATCAATCTGCTTAAACCAACTACCTATGGCGTGTGCTCACCCTATAAATTTGTGTAACAGCTTGGGCTTGGGGCACTCTGACCCTGCACCACTGTATTGGATGCGGTAGGATCCCTGACTCGAGTCAGCAACAAACTTCCCTTTTTGCGAGTTGCATTGTCTTGGAGGCCTTCTCTCTTCCCACTTGGGAATTCAGATACCTGGCATAATAACAATAATAGTGGGAGATTTTAATATCCCACTCACAACTATGGATAGATCAACTAAGCAGAATATTAACAAGGAATCAGAAAATTTCAATGATACAGTAGACCAGTTAGACTTAATTGATATCTGTAGGACATTTCACCCAAGAACAATGAAATTCACCTTTTTCTCAAGTGCACATGGAATCTTCTCCAGGATAGATGACATCCTGGGCCATAAATCTAGTCTTGGTAAATTAAAAAAAAATAAATAAAATCATCCCAAGTATCTTTTCTGACCACAGTGCAGTAAGATTAGATGTCAGTTACAGGAGAAACATGATTAAAAATTCCAACATATGGAGGCTGAACAACATGCTGCTGAATAACCAACAAACCACAGAAGAAATTAAAAAAAAAAGAAATTAAAAAATGCATAGAAATGAATGAAAATGAAAACACAACAACCTGAAACCTATGGGACACTGTAAAAGCAGTGTTCATGGGACGGTTCATAGCAATACAGGCTTACATCAAGAAACAAGAAAAAAGTCAAATAAATAGCATAACTCTACATGTAAAGCAACTAAAAAAGGAAGAAATGAAGAACCCCAAGATTAGTAGAAGGAAAGAAATTTTGAAATGTAGTGCATAAATAAATGCAAAAGAAACAAAATAGGACATAGCAAAAATCAACAAAGCCAAAAGCTGTTTCTTAAGATAAATAAAAATGACAAACCATTAGCCACACTCATCAAGAAACAAGAAAAATCCAATCAACAAAATTCGAAATGAAAATGGAGAAATCACAACAGGCAGCACAGAAATACAAAGGATCATAAGAGACTACTACGAACAGCTCTATGCCAATAAAATGGACAACTTGGAAGAAGTGGAGAAATTCATCAAAAAGTACAGCTTTCCAAAACTGAACCAGGAAGAAATAGAAACCACAAGCATGGAAATTGAAACTGTAATCAGAAATCTTCCAGCAAACAAAGGACCAGGACCAGACAGCTTCACAGTTGAATTCTACCAAAAATTTAGAAAAGAGCTGATACCTATCCTACTAAAACTCTTCCAGAAAATTGCAGAAGAAGGTAAACTTCCAAACTCATTCTGATACCACCATCACCCTGATACCAAAACTAGACAAAGATGCCACAAGAAAAGAGAACTACAGGCCAATAACTCTGAACATAGATACAAAAATCCTTATCAAAATTCTAGCAAACATAGTCCAACAACATATTTAAAATATCATACATCATGACCAAGTGGACTTTAGCCTAGGGATGCAAGGATTCTTCAATAACCACAAGCCAATGAATGTAATACACCACATTAACAAATTTAAAGAAAAAAAAATATGATTATCTCAATAGAAGAACAGAAAGCCTTTGACAAAATTCAACATCCATTTATGAAAAAAAAAATCCAGAAAGCAGGAATAGAAGGAACACAACTCAACATAATAAAAGCTATATATGACAAACCCACAGAAAACATTATCCTCAATGGTAAAAATTGAAAGCATTTCCCCTAAAGTCAGGAACAATACAAGGGTGCCCACTCTCACTATTACTATTCAACATAGTCTTGGAAGTTTTGGCCCCAGGAATCAAAGCACAAAAACAAAGAAAAGGAATCTCAATTGGAAAAGAAGAAGTATATTTCTCACTGTTTGCAGATGACATGATCCTCTACATAGAAAACCCTAAAGACTCCATCATAAAATTTCTAGAGCTAATCAGTGAATATGGTAAAGTTGCAGGATATAAAATCAACACACAGAGGAGCCAAGATGGCAGAGGAATAGGATGGCAATACTACTTTCTCCCCTACAAATTCATCAAAAGAACAATTCAATGCAAAGCAAACTTCACAAAACTTCTGATAGATAGCTGAGGACATCAGGTGCCCAGAAAAGCAGCCCATTGTCTTCGAAAGGAGGTAGGACAAAATATAAAAGAAAAAAAGAGAGACAAAAGAGCTAGGGACAGAGACCCATCCCAGGAAGGGAGTCTAAATAGAGGAAGTTTCCAAACACCAGGAAACCCTCGCACTGGCGTGTCTGGGGGAAGTTTTCAAAGCTCAGAGGGCGACATAACTGGGAGGAAAATAAATAAATAAATAAATAAACCCCACAGATTATGTGCCTAAAAGCAACTCCCAGCAGAAAAGTACCCCAGACACCCGCATCCGCCAAGAGCAAGTGGGGGCATAACGGAGAGGAGCCAGCGGCATTGTTTCGGGTAAGGACCAGGCCTGAGTGTCCTGAGGGCAATCAGAGGGAGCTTTTTTGACATACCAACTTAAACTATGGGACAGCAAAAGAGAGAGAGAAAATTAACCGGCCCGAACACACTGCCGACCGTTCGCAGAACAAAGGGTCTGAGCAAGTCCAGAGGAGCTAGCAAGCTGCGGACAAGCCCAGCCCCGCCGGAGGCAGGAAGCAGGGGGGAGGGGAAAGAGGCAAACTCGGCCAAAAAGATGGCATCCCCTACCACATTGCAGACAGGCCTCCAGTTTCTAACCAAAGACTTCCTGAGATTCTGGATGGTCAACATCCACTGGGAGGGTTGCGGCTAAACACAGGGCGCACGCAGCCGACCGGCGCCGGCGGAAACTAAGGCTGGGGCCTCGGAGGGAAGAAGGCGCACTGCAACCAGGGACAGTGCACCCATCAAGCTCTTGGCTGCCTGAGCTGTTCGGGCTGGGGAAGGCACAAAACACATGCGCAACAGAGTCCCTGCTTTTGTGGAGTATCCGAAAACTGGAACCGCGCGCAACACAGGGCACGCTCCATATAGAGCAGCTGGGAGCCTGAGCAGCATAGACGGGGAAAACAGTGCCCCCCACCTTCCCCACAGCACAACGGAGCTAGCGAACCTGAACAAGATACCACCTCCACCCACCTGTGTCAGGGCAGAAATAAGGCACTGAAGAGACTGGCAAACAGAAGCCAAATAAACAAAGGGAACCGCTTCAGAAGAGACCGGTGCAGCGGATTAAAATCACTGTAGATAACACTGACTACACTGGAAGGTGCCTATAGATATCGAGAAGTGTAAGCTGGAACAAGGAGCTATCTGAAACTGAACCGAACCCACACTGAAGGCAACAGCTCCAGAGAAATTCCTAGATATATTTTTACTTTTTTTTAAATTAATTTTTTATTCTCTTTTCTTTTTTATTTTTGCTGTTTTATTTTCTTTTAAAATTCCCTATTATCTGGGAAGACCCAGAGGGATCAGGTAGAGAGGGAGGTGGGAAGGGGGATCGGGATGGGGAATACATGTGTATCCAAGGCTAATTCCTGTCAATATATGACAAAAACCACTACAATATTGTAAAGTAATTAGCCTCCAACCAATTTTAAAACAATAAATTAAATAAAAAATAAAATAAAATAATATAAAATTCCCTATTACTCCCCCATTACTCCTTAACATTTGTTTTCATATATTTTTATGATTTTTTTAATTAGGAATTTTTTTCCTTTTTTTTTCATTCTTTTCTTTTTCTCTTACCTTCTTTTAAAGTCCTCTATTACTCCTATACTACTGCTTAAGTTTCATTTTCATTTCACTATAATCTTGCAAAAAACAAAAGAGAGAGAAGCCTTATTTTTAAACTGAACTTCATATATATTTCTAAAATTTTTTATGTTTTTGTTTTTAACATTGTATTTTTAAGAATCTAACCTCTACTCTAGATTTTTAATCTTTGTTTTTCAGTATGTGATATAAATTTTGGACATTTAAAAAGCTAATATTCAGCTCCCATTTGTACTCAGGAGGGTGTTGATTACTCTCTACCGCTTTTGACTCTCTGTTTTCTACCTCAGAACACCAGTGTTTCCTCCTTTCACCTTGTCTTCCCAATCCAATTCTGTGAATCTTTGTGGGTGTCTGAGCTACAGAGAACACTTTGGGAACAGAGAGCTGTGTAGATTTGTCTCTCTCCTCTTGAGTCCCCCTTTTTCTCCTCCTGATCGTCTCTATCTCCCTCCTCCCTCTCCTCTTCTTCATGTAACTCTGTGAACCTTTCTGTGTGTCCCTCACGGTGGAGAATCTTTTCACCATTAACCTAGAAGTTTTATTATCAGTACTGTATAGTTGGAGAAGTCTTGAGACTACTGGAAGAATAAAACTGAAATCCAAAGGCAGGAGAATTAATCCCAAAACCTGAGAACACCAGAAAACTCCTGACTACATGGAACATTAAGTAATAAGAGACCATTCAAAAGCATCCATACCTACCCTGAAACCAACACCACCCAAGAGCCAGTAAGTTACAAAGCAAGACATACCATGCAAATTCTTCAACAACACAGGAATGTAGCCCTGAGTGTCAACATACAGGCTGCCTATAGTCACACCTAACACATGGACCCATCTCAAAACTCACTACTGGACACTCCAGTAGGCAAGGATATACAATGGAAAAAAGACAACCTCTTTAACAAGTGGTGCTGGGAAAACTGGTCAACCACTTGTAAAAGAATGAAACTAGAACACTTTCTCACACCATACACAAAAATAAACTCAAAATGGATTAAAGATCTAAATGCAAGACCAGAAATTATAAAACTCCTAGAGGAGAACATAGGCAAAACACTCTCCAACATAAATCACAGCAGGATCCTCTATGACCCACCTCCCAGAATATTGGAAATAAAAGAAAAAATAAACAAATGGAACCTAATGAAACTTAAAAAGCTTTTGGATAACAAAGGAAACTATAAGCAAGGGGAAAAGACAGCCCTCAGATTGAGAGAAAGTAATAGCAAACGAAGCAAGAGACAAAGGACTAATCTCAAAAATATACAAGCAACTCCTGCAGCTCAATTCCAGAAAAATAAATGATCCAATCAAAAAATGGGCCAAAGAACTAAACATACATTTCTCCAAAGAAGGCATACAGATGGCTAACAAACACATGAAAAGATGCTCAACATCACCCATCATCAGAGAAATGTAAATCAAAACCACAATGAGGTAGCATTACATGTCAGTCAGGATGGCTGCTATCCAAAAGTCTACAAGCAATAAATGCTGGAGAGGGTGTGGAGAAAAGGGAACCCTCTTCCACTGTTGGTGGGAATGCAAACTAGTAAAACCACTATGGAGAACAATGTGGAGATTCCTTAAAATCTGGAAATAGAACTGCCATATGACCCAGCAATCCCACTCTTGGGCATACACACCAAGGAAACTAGATATGAAAGAGACACATGCACCCCAGTGTTCATTTCAGCACTGTTTATAATAGCCAGGATATGGAAGCAACTTAGACGCTCTTCAGCAGACGAATGATAAGAAAGCTGTGGTTCATATACACCATGGAATATTACTCAGCCATTAAAAAGAATTCATTTGAATCAGTTCTAATGAGATGGATGAAACTGGAGCCTATTATACAGAGTGAAGTAAGCCAGAAAGATAAAGAACATTACAGCTTACTAATATATATATATATATATATATATATATATATATATATATATATATATGGAATTTAGAAAGATGGTAATGATAACCCTATATGCAAAACAGAAAAAGAGACACAGATGTACAGAACAGACTTTTGGACTCTGTAGGTGAAGGCGAGGGTGGGATGTTTCAAGAGAACAGCAGCAAAACATGTATATTATCTATAGTGAAACAGATCACCAGCCCAGGTTGGATGCATGAAACAAGTGCTTGGGCCTGGTACACTGGGAAGACTCAGAGGGATTGGGTAGAGATGGAGGTGAGAGTGGGTATCAGGATGGGGAATACATGTAAATCCATGGCTGATTCATGTCAATGTATGACTAAACCCACTATAATATTTTAAAGTAACTAGCCTCCAACAAATAAAAATAAATGAAAGAAAAATCAACACAGACACCCCTTGCATTCCTAAACAATAACAATGAGAAAACATAAAGAAAGATTAAGGAAACAAGCCCATTCACCATTGCAACAAAAGGAATAAAATATTTAACAATATATCTACCTAAAGAAACAGAAGTCCTATATACTTAAAGCTATAAAACACTGGTGAAAGAAATCAAAGAGGACACAAATAGATGGAGAAATATTCCATGTTCATGGATCAGAAGTAATACATTGAAAATTAGTATGCTACCCAAAGCAGTCTATACATTCAATGCAATGCCTATCAAGCTACCAGTGGTATTTTTCACAGAACTAGAACAAATAATTTCACAATTTGTATATAAATACAAAAAAAACCTCAAATAGCCAAAGCAATCTTGAGAAAGAACAATGGAACTGGAGGAATCAACCTGCCTGAATTCAGGCTCTACTATAAAGGCACAAGACAGTATGGTACTGGCACAAAGACAGAAATATAGATTAATGGAACAAAATAAAAAGTCCAGAGATAACTCTACCCACTTATGGACTCCTTAACTTCAACAAAGAAGGCAAGAAGACACAATGGATGAAAGACAATCTCTTTAACAAGTGGTGCTGGGAAAACTGTTCAATCACTTGTAAAAGAATTAAACTAGAACACATTCTAACACCATCCACAAAAATAAACTCAAAATGGATTAAAGATCTAAACATAAGACCAAAAAACATAAAACTCCTGGAGGAGAACATAGGCAAAACAAACTCAGACATAAATCACAGCAGGATCCTCTATGACTCACCGCCCAGAGTAATGGAAATGAAAACAACAAATAAACAAATGGAACCTAATTAAACTTAAAAGCTTTTGCACAACAAAATAAACTATAAGCAAGGTGGAAATACAGCCTGCAGATTGGGAGAAAATAATAGCAAATGAAGCAACAGACAAAGGATTAATCTCAAAAACATAAAACAACTCCTGCAGCTCAATTCCATAAAAATAAACCCAATCAACAAATGGACCAAAGAACTAAACAGACATTTCTCCAAAGAAGACATACAAATGATAACAAACACGTGAAAAGTTCCTCAACATCACTCACTGTCAGAGAAATGCAAAGCAAAACCACAATGAGGTATCATTTCATGCCAGACAGAATGGCTGCTATTTAAAAGTCTACAAGCAATAAATGCTGGAGAGGGTGTGGAGAAAAGGGAACCCTCTTCCACTGTTGGTGTGAATGCAAACTAGTACAGCCTCTATGGAAAACAGTGTGGAGATTTCTTAAAAAACTGAAAATAGAACTGCCATATGACCCTGAAATCCCACTGCTAGGCATACACCCTGAGGAAACCAGAATTGAAAGAGACACGTGTGCCCAAATGTTCATCACAGCAGTGTTTATAGTATTCAGGGCATGGAAGCAACCTAGATGTGTATCAGCAGATGAATGGATAAGAAAACAGTGGTACATATGCACAATGGAATATTACTCAACTATTAAAAAGAATACATTTGAATCAGTTCTAATGAGGTAGATGAATCTGGAGCCTATTATACAGAGTGAAGTAAGTCAGAAAGAAAAACAGCAATACAGTATAATAATGCATATATATGGAATTTAGAAAGATGGTAATGATAACCCTCTATGCGAGAGAGCAAAAGAGTCACAGATGTATAGAATAGTCTTTTGGACTCTTTGGGAGAAGGCGAGTGTTGAATGATTTGGAAGAATGGTATTGAGACATGTGTATTATCATATGTGAAATGAATCCCCCGTCCAGATTCAATGCATGATACAGGATGCTCGGGGCTGGTGCACTGTGATGACCCAGAGGGATGGGATGGGAAGGGAGGTGGGAGGGGGGTTCAAGATGGGGAACACATGTACACCCATGGCGGATTCATGTTAATGTATAGAAGTGTGGCCCTGAGGAGCTACCCCTCACCCAAGGTCAAGGGTAACAACCGAGAGCACTGGGTTGCGACAGCACAGGAGCAGTGGCTGAGAGGAGCTTACCGACGTCTGAGGTCAGGGGCGACGACTGAGAGGAGCTTATCCATGTCCGAGGTCAGGGGTGGCAGCCAAAAGGAGAAAACCCACCTCCAAGGAGCAGCTGCTGTGGGGCGCAGGAGGGCTGAGAGGAGCTACTCTAGGTTCAAGGTCAGGAGAAGCGGCCGTTAGAAGATACCCCTCATCCAAGGTAAGGAGCAGTGGCTGCGCTTTGCTAGAGCAGCCGTGAAGAGATACCCCACGTCCGAGGCAAGAGAAACCCAAGTAAGATGGTAAGTGTTGCAAGAGGGCATCACAGAGCAGACACACCAAAACCATAATCACAGAAAATTAGCCAATCTGATCACAGGATCATAGTCGTATCTAACTCAATGAAACTAAGTCATGCCATGTGGGGCCACCCAAGATGGTAGGATCATGGTGGAGAGATCTGACAGAATGTGTCCACTGGAGAAGGGAATGGCAAACCACTTCAGTATTCTTGCCTTGAGAACCACATGAACAGTATGATAAGGCAAAATGATAGGATCCTGAAAGAGGAACTCCCCAGGTCGGTAGGTGACCATTATGCTACTGGAGATCAGAGGACAAATAACTCCAGAAAGAATGAAGGGATGGAGCCAAAGCAAAAACAACACCCCGTTATGGATGTGACTGGTGATAGAAGCAAGGTCTGATGCTGTAAAGAGCAATATTGCATAGGAACCTGGAATGTTAAGTCCATGAATCAAGGCAAATTGGAAGTGGTCAAACAGGAGATGGCAAGAGTGAATGTCGACATTCTAGGAATCAGCAAACTAAAATGGACTAGAATGGGTGAATTTAACTCAGATGACCATAATATCTACTACTGTGGGCAGGAATCCCTTAGAAGAAATGGAATAACCATCATGGTGAACAAAAGAGTCCAAAATGCAGTACTTGGATGCAATCTCAAAAGCAACAGAATGATCTCTGTTGGTTTCAAAGGCAAATCATTCAATATCATAGTAATCCAAGCCTATGCCCCAACCAGTAATTCTGAATAAGCTGAATTTGAATGGTTCTATGAAGAATTACATGACGTTTTGGAACTAACACCCCAAAAAAGATGTTCTTTTCATTATAGGGGACTAGAATGAACAAGTAGGAAGTCAAGAAACACCTGGATTAACAGGCAAATTTGGCCTTGGAGTACAGAATGAAGCAGGGCAAAGGCTAATAGTTTTGCCAAGAGAATGCACTGGTCATAGCAAACACCCTCTTCCAACAACACAAGAGAATACTCTACACATGGACATCACCGGATGGTCAACACTGAAATCAAATTGATTATATCCTTTGCAGCCAAAGATGGAGAAGCTCTATAAAATCAGCAAAAACAACAGCAGGAGCTGACTGTGGCTCAGATCATGAACTCCTTGTTTCCAAATTCAGACTTAAACTGCAGAAAGTAGGGGAAACCACTAGACCATTTAGGTACAACCTAAATCAAATCCCTTATGACTATACAGTGGAAGTGAGAAATAGATTGAAAGGGCTAGATCTGATAGAAGGAGAGCATGATGAACTATGGACGGAGGTTCATGACACTGTACAGGAGACAGGGATCAAGACCATCCCCATGGAAATGAAATGCAAAAAAGCAAAATGGTTGTGTGAAGAGGCCTTACAAATACCTGTGAAAAGAAGAGAAGTGAAAAGCAAAGGAGAAAAGGAAGATATTCCTGTTTGAATTCAGATTTCCAAAGAATAGCCAGGAGAGATAAGAAAGCCTTCCTCAGCAATCAATGCAAAGAAACTGAGGAAAACAACATAAGGGGAAAGATTAGAGATCTCTTCAGAAAATTAGAGATATCAAGGGAATATTTCAGGCAAAGATGGGTTTGATAAAGGACCGAAATGATATGGACCTAACAGAAGAAGATATTAAGAAGAGGTGGCAAGAATACACAGAAAAACTATACAAAAAAAGATCTTCATGACCCAGATAATCACGATGGTGTGATCACTATGGTGATGGAGAAGACTTTTGAGAGTCCCTTGAGCTGCAAGGAGATCCAACCAGTCCATCCTGAAGGAGATAAGTCCTGGGTGTCCATTGGAAGGACTGATGGCGAAGCTGAAACTACAATAGTTTGGCCACCTCATGCAAAGAGTTGACTCATTGGAAAAGATCCTGATGTTTGGAGGGATTGGGGGCAGGAGGAGAAGGGGAAAACAGAGGATGAGATGGTTGAATGGCATCACCAACTCAATGGACATGGATTTGGGTAGACTATGACAACTGGTTATGGGCAGGTTGGCCTGGCATGTTGCGTTTTATGGGGTCACAAAGAGTCGGGCACAGCTGAGTGAATGAACTGAACTGAACTTATCCCCCTCAGTCAGTCTATCCCATCAGTAAGATTTCATAAGCCTCTTATACTTATCCATCATAGGACAGATAGATTGAAAACCACAATCACATAAAACTAATGAATCTAATCACATGGACTATAGCCTTGTCTAACTTGATGAAACTAAGAGCCATGCCATGTAGTGCCACCCAACATGGATGGGTCATGTTGGAGAGTTCTGACAAAATGTGGTCCACTGGAGAAGGGAGTGGCAAACCATTTCTGTATTCCTGCCTTTGGAATCCCATGGACAGTATGAAAAGGCAAAAAATAAGACACTGAAAGATGAACTCCCCAGGTTGGTAGGTGCCCAATATGCTACTGGAAATCAGTGGAGAGAATACTCCAGAAAAAATGAAGAGACAGAGCCAAAACAAAAACTACACCCAACTGTGGATGTGATTGGTGATGGAAGCAAGATCCAATGCTATAATGAGCAATATTGCCTAGAAACCTGTAATGTGAAGTCCATGAATCAAGGCAAATTAGAAGTGATCAAACAGGCAATGGCAAGAGTCAACACCAACATTTTAGGAGTCAGTAAACTAAAATGGACTGGAATGGATGAATTTAACTCAGATGACCATTATATCTACTAGTGTGTGCAAGAATTCCTTAAAATAATTGGAGTAGCCATCATAGTCAACAAAAGAGTCTGATATGCAGTACTTGGATGCAATCTCAAAAATGGCAGAATGATCTCTGTTCATTTCCAAGGCAAACCATTCAATATCATGGTAATCCAAGTCTATGTCCCAAACAGTAAATCTGAAGAAGTTGAGGTTGAATGGTTCTATTAAGACCTATGAGACCTTCTAGAATTAACACCCCTAAAAAGACATATATGCATGTGTGTTTGTGTTATTGTGCAGTATTTTTTTTTCTTTTTCTGACTTACCACACTCTATATAGCAGGCTCTAGATTCCTCCACCTCAATAAAACTGACTCAAATTATTTCCTTTTTATTACTGATTAGTATTAAATTATATATATGTGCCACAACTTATTTATCCATTCATCTGACTATGGACATATAGGTTATTTCCATGTCCTAGCTATTGTAAATATTGCTACAGTGAAAATTTGCATACCTATATTTTAAAAATTATTTTTTTTCTGAGAGTATATGCTCAATTGTGGGATTGCTGGCTCATATGGAAGAGGCATTCCTAATTTTTTTATTTTATTTATTTATTTATTTCTTATTATTAGTTGGAGGCTAATTACTTTACAATATTGTAGTGGTTTTTGTCATACATAGACTAATTTTTTAAAAGAAATCTCCATACTGTTCTCCATAGTGATTGTAACAATTTACATTCCCACCAACAGCAAAGGAACATTCCCTTTTCACCACATTCTCCCCAGAATTTATTGATTGCAGTTTTTTTTTTTTTTTAATATAATGGTCATTCTGACTGGAGTGAGGTTTAACTTCAATTTAGTTTTGATTTAATTTTTCTAATGAGCAGTGTTGAGCATTATTTCATCAGTTTGTTGGCCATCTATATGTCTTCTCTGGAGAAATTTATGTTTAGGTCTTCTTCCCATTTTTTGATTAGGTGGGTTTGTTTTGTTTCTTTCTTTTCTTTTCTTTTCTTTTCTTCTGATATTGAGAGGGATGAGATGCTTGTATATTTTGGAGATTAATCCTTTGTCAGTTACTTCATTTAAGGTTACTTTTCCACATTTTGAGAGTTGTCTTTTCATCTGGTTTTCATTTTGATTAGATCCCATTTGCTTATTTCTGTTTTTATTTCCAGTATTCTAGAGGTGTATCATATAGGATCTCACCATGATTTTTTCAACTAGTGTCCTATACATGTTTTTCTCTAAAAGATTTACAGTTTTTGTTCTTACTTTAGGTCTTTCATTCATTTGAGTTTATTTTTGTGTATGGTGTTAAAAAGTGTTCTAATTACAGTCTTTTTCATGTAGCTGTCTAGCTTGCCCAGCACCAGTTATTAAATAGACTGTTTTCTCCATTATATATTCGTGCCTCCTTTGTCAAAGATAAGGTGCCCATTTTCCCTTCTCAAGGGAATTGTTGTTGTTCTTTTTCCAATTGCTTTATTTATAAGATTAGATTGCCTATTCAATGTTTTCCTTGTTTCTTGAGTTATGATTTTATTGCTAGAACCTTACTTCTTAGAAAGGTTTTTGCTGCATCACATAGGTTTTAAATCTTCATGTTAATATTTTCATTTATTTCCAGGCATTTTTTTTGTTTTGGCTTTTATTTATTTAGATACCAGTTGGTTATTTAGAAGAACATTGTTTAACCTCCATATGTTTGTGGTTTTTGTGCTTTTTCTCTTGTAATTGATATATATATATAGAATCATAATGTTGTAGTCAGAAAAGATAATTGAATTGATTTTAAGTTTCTTAAATTTACTGAGACTTGATTAGTGACTCAATATATAAGGCATCTTGGAGAATGTTCTCTGTGAATTTGAGAAGAAAAATATATTCTGCATTTGGATGGTATGTCCTACAGATATTAATTAGGTCCATCATGTCTAAGGTGTTATTTAAGGCATGGCCTTATTTTCTGTCTGAATAATCTGTCCATTGGTGTAAAGGCAGTGTTAAAGTCCCCTACTATTATTGTGTTACTGTCAATTTCCCCTTTTATGTTAATGTTTGCCTTATGTATAACATGCTTTTATGATGGTACAAAAATATTTATCTTTGTTATGTCTTTTTCTTGGATTGATCCCTTGATCATAATGCAGTGTCCTTCCTATCTCTTGCAATATTCTTTAAAATTTATTTTTTTTTTTCTGATATGAGAATTGTTACTCTGGCTTTCTTTTGATTTCTGTTGTCATTGAATCTTTTTTTCCCATCCTTTCATTTTCACTCTGTATGTGTATCTATGTCTGAAGTGGGTATCTGCTAGTATATATATGGGTCTTGTGTTTGAATCCATTCAGCCAGTTTGCATGTTTTGGTTGGAACTTTAATCCATATATACTTAGAGTGATTATTGTTATATATTTTCCTATTGGCATTTTTTGTATTGTTTTGGATTTGTTTTTATAGGCCTTTTCCTTTGTTTTTATTTCCTTCTTATAGAAGTCTCTTTAGCTTGTGTTGTACTGATTGTTTTGTAGTGTCAAATTCTCTTAATTTTGGCTCATCTGTAAAGCTTTTGATTTGTCTGTCACTTTTTAATGAAATCCTTGCTGGGTAAAGTAGTCTTGATTGTAGTTTTTCTGTTTCCCTGTTTTAAATATGTCCTGCCATTAACTTCTGGCCTACTGAATTTCTTCTGAAAAATCAGCAGTTAATTTTGTGCAGTTTCCCTTGTATGTTACTTTTTCTTTTCCTTTCTGCTTTTGATATTTTTTCTTTGTGTTTGTTTTTTGTTAGTTTGATTAATATGTGTCTCAGTGTGTTTCTCCTTGGGTTTATCCTGCATAGGATTCTCTGCTTTTTTTTTTTCTTTCTGTTCTTGACATGCTTATTTCCTTTCCCATGTTAAGGAAGTTTTCAAATATAATATCTCAAATTTTTTCTTAGACACTTTCTTTTCCTCTTCTTCTTCTGAAACTCCTATATTTCAAATACTTTTGTGTTTAATACTGGCCGAGTGGTCTCAGAGACTGCTCTTGATTTTTATTGGAATAATTTTTTTTTCTTTATTCTTCTCTTCAGTAGTTATTTCCACCATTATATCTTGACCTCACTTACTTGATCTTCCTCCTCTGTTATTTTACTATGTTTCCTTCTAGAGTATTTTTAATTCCAGTAATTCTGTTGTCACTATTGTTTATTATTTATTTATTTAGGTTCTTACTAAATGTGCTAAATGATTCTTGAATTTTCTGCATTCTATTTTGAAGATTTTGGATCATCTTTACTATCATTATTCTGAATTAATTTTAGGTAGTGTGCCTATTTCCTCATAGTTTATTTGATCTTATGGATTTTTACCTTGTTCTTTCATCTGCACACTAGTTATGTTTTTGTTTTCTTTTTTTTTTCATTTTGTCTAACTTACTTCATTTAAGGTCTCCCATCCTCAGGTTATAGAGTCATAGTTCCTTTTCCTTTTTGTGTCTGCCTCTGGTGTGTGCAGTGGGTACTGTGATTTGTATAGGGTTTTTGTTGGGAGAGATTTTTTTTTTTTCCATTTATTTTTATTAGTTGGTGGCTAATTACTTTAGAATATTGTAGTGGTTTTTTTCATACATTAACATGAATCAGCTGTGGATTTACACGTATCACAGATGTACAGAACAAACTTTTGGACTCTGTGGGAGAGACTTTTGCCTGTTTTCTGTTGGAAAGGCGTGTGTTTTTCCCTCTTTTGTGCAAGGCCATGTGGTCTTGTGTGTTTAGGGGTGTATTTAGGAGTGTGCCTGCTGATGATTGTGCTTGTGGTCTTGTTTTGCTTGTTGTTTAGGTGAGACATCCTGCGCTGGGTGCTATAGGCAGTTAGGTGATGACAGTTCTTGAATATAAATATTATCCTTCATGGGATTTCTCACTGAATAATACTCCTTGGTGTCAGGAATTCTCTGGCAGTCTAGTGTCCATGACCCAGTGCTCTCACCACAGAGGCTCAGGTGTGACCTTTGGACAGGGAACCAAGATCCCACAAGTCATTTGGTGTGGCAATAAATAAGATTAAGACAAACAAACCTAGAAGTCAAAAAGAATAAATGAATAAACAATCAACAAAGCAAAGAAAATTAATTCAAGACAGATGATGAAAGCAAAATCAGATAAGTAGAAACAAAGTGAAAAGAACACTCACACACAGATACACACACAAATGAAACCAAAACAGACCAAAGAATACAAAGCACATGAGAGTGACCTGGTGAGCAAAGGTACTCAATAATGATATTAGCTAACTAAAAACAAAATAAGCTAAAACACACACACACACACACACACACACACACACACACAAATATAAGACCAAAACAGAGTGCAAACAGGAATAAGCAAGGACAAGAAAACAAATAAAAATGGTGAAAAAAAGAAAAAAAAACTAGAACAATTAAATAGAAATATATAAAATAATATATATTAAAGAGAAAACAATGGCTTCCCTGATAGCTTAATTGGTAAAGAATCTGCCTGCAATGTGGGACAGGGAGAATCTTCCTGGGACAGGCAGATCCTCTGGAGAAGGGATAGTCTGCCCACTCCAGTATTCTTGGGCTTCCCTTGTGACTTAGCTGGTAAAGAATCCTCCTTCAATGAGGGAGACCTGGGTTCAATCCCTGGGTTGGGAAGATCTCCTGGAGAAGGATCTCCTGTATAGTCCATGGATCATCTTAAAAAGTTGGACATGACTGAGGAACTTTCATTTTCGTTTTTACTTTCACAGAGAAAACTACAAGGACGATAACAGAAAAATCCACAGACCTGCAGAAATCCAAGCTATTAGTAGAAACATAGAAAAAAAATATTAAAAGTGTGATTTTTAAAACGTCCTGAGGACCTAAATAGAGATAATAATAATAATAATAATAATAGTAATGATAATAATAACCACAACAACAGAGGGAAATAAAGAGGAAAAAAATCCAGAACCAACTATGGAATGAATCAACATATAAGGGTAATGATAAATGTTTTTCTCGAGTTTCAGCTGTCAGCATCCTTTTCCCAGCTGTGAGCCACAGCCCACCTCTGCCTGCTTAGGGGACTCTCCATTACTGGGGAGGATTGGTTTCTGGACCTGCTGTAGGGACAGCTCAGACTCTAATCTGGCCCTACTCCTTTGTCTTCTTGCTTCTATTGTCCACAGCTGCCAGAGTTAGAGCATTTTCTTTTGTGGAAACATTCATTGTTTCTTTATATATTACATAAATATAGAGTTTATCTAGTTGGTTGTGTGGATTTTATCTGCAGTTTTTATAACTGTTGGAAAGTTTTTTTTATTGTCACCTTAGTCACTTTGCCCCTGGAGCTCAGTTGTGGTTTTATCGCCATTTCTGCATGTGAGTCAACTAAAGCAGTTTGCTCCTGAGATTCCCCTGGAAATCTGGGTCTGCCAGATGAGGATAGTTAATGGAGGTGGTGCAGATGCTTGGATCATGTGGACCCTGGTGGTGCCAGCTATGCAGGTAAGCTGTAGGCCTTCGGCAAGAGATATGGTATTATTAGGATTCTTTTCTAGCCTCTGGCATCTTTGTCCCAGTGAAGACCAGGAATGTAGGCATGGTGGCTCTTTGGATCACCTGGACCTCAGCATCGACCCAGTGTTCATGGAAGCCAGTGGCTACGTGTGCTTTAAGATTTTTTATCATCCTCTGGCATCTCTGCCCCAGTGAGGACCAAGCATGGAGGTGGCATGGCTGCTTAGAACTCAGGGACCCGAGTAGTACTAAGTACAAAGGGAAGCCAGCTGCCATGGGAATAGAAGATATGGTGCTCTTAGAATTATTTTCTAGCCTCTGTCAGCTAGTGTTCAGAAGGGCTCCCTCACTGGCCCTTCTTTATTGCATCCTGTCTCCATGACTGTCCAACATTCGTCTGAAGGCATTCCCTACCATGAACCTCCTTCCTCCCATTCCCTTGGGCCATTTCCCCACAGTCAAAAGCAGTCCTTGTCTTGGGATTCCTCTCTAACCCCCACACTCCAGCTCCCAGCAGCTGTGCATTCTGGTGGACTTACATCCTTTCTGGAGTACATAGGGCTGCAACACAAGTGGTCTGTGTAGTTCTCACTCCATTCAGGCTGTCATATATCAGCTGTTTCACTCTCCAACAGACTCAGATGCTTCCCCTCCATCCCAACTGATTGTCCCCAATGAAAAGATGTCATGACTGCTTCAACTCTCCTCAGCCTCTCCCTCCCCCCCACACACACTCTGGGTGCAGATCCATTCATACTCACTGTCCTATTTTAACCTTTCTTTCATTATCCTACAGAGTTTTGTATGGAATTATATATTCCTTTCTGGTGGTCAGGGACTCTAGCACTCAACTGGTGTTCTGCAAGATCCTCTACATCTGAAGATATATTCTTGATGCATACATGGGCATAGATATACCCCATGTCCACCTACTCTCCTGCCATCTCGTGTCTGAGACTCTACTCTTAAACACACACAGAAAATATCAGATATTCTGTGAACCAGGCTAGAGGAGTGATCTGAAGGGAGCCTTCTGATCTTGGAGAATCCTCAGAAGTGGGAGGGAACTAAAGCTCATCCTGGGGACTAGACCCTGGCAGCAGCCAATTTTGGTAGCTTATCTTACAACTTCAAAGCTGCTGCTGGCAAGCACCATTTTAGAATCTTCCCTTGCAATCCAGCTTCTCCAGTACTGACCAGCCTGTAAGCACTAATATTGGGGCACTTCAAACCAAGCAACTAGCTTGGTGGGTACACAGCCCCACCAACCAACAGGAAAGACTGCCTTAAGATTTCTTGAGCCTACAAATACTGCAGACAAATCCTGCCCCTAGAGGACCTGGGAACTCACCCTACACTCCAGTGTACAGGCACCAGGCCCTAGACAACCTGCAACAGCAGGTTGCCTGCAACTGCAGACCCCAGGGCCCATCTGTGCCTACCAGTGGGCAAGCACCAGTCCCAGGACACCCTGGTCCCTGACTCTACCCACCAGTGGGCAGTCACTATCCTCAGTACCAGTCTCACACATGAATAGTTAAGCAAAATCCAGAACCCACTGAACCTTGGCCTTGCTCACTAGTTCTCTGACATAAACTGGAGGATTATAATTTGTTCTGTCTCCTAAGGCAAAAGTAACAAAAGAAAAATGAAATAAATGTGCTCTAATTAAACTTAAATCATTTTTCACACAAAAGAAAATCATCCATGATACTGAGTGGAAAAATATTTGAAAATGATATTACTGATAAAGTGTTAATATTCAAAGTATATAAATAGTTCATGCAAGTCAATAAAAAAATTAAAAACAAGAAGACTTGAATATATATCCTGTTTAGATATACAGATGACTAACAGACACATACAAAGATGCCCGACACCACTAATCATCAGAGAAACACAAATCAGAGCCACAGTGATATATCATCTCATATGTCAAAATGGCTATCATCAAAAAGACCATAATCAACAAATGGTCAGGATACAGAAAAAAGAAAACTCTTGTACACTGTGTGTGGGAATGTAAATGTGTGTGCACGTGGTGGGAAAAAGTACAAATTCTCCTCAAAAACTTAAAACCGGATTTACCATATGAGCCACTACTTGGCATATATCTGAAGAAAATGAAAACACTAATTAAAAAAGATGCACACACTAGAGTGTTCATAGCTGCATTATTTATAATAGCCAGGATGTGAAAATGGCCTGTATCCATCAACAGATAAATGGATGAAGAATAGGTGGTGTATACATACAATGGAATACTGAAGCCATTAAAAAAAATAAAATTTTGCCATTTACAGCAACATGGATGACCTGGAGGTTATTATGCTTAGTGAAATAAGTCACACAGAGAAAGACAAACACTGTAGGTTATATTTATATGTAAAATCTTAAAACATAAAGCAAAAAAAAAAAGTATGTAACAAAAACAGAAACAGATTCATTTGTATCATTTCTTTTTAGATTCCACATATAAGGGATGTCATATATTTCTCATTTTTTGTCTGACTGATTTCACTTATGAACCTAGAGAGCTAGGTTTATCCATGTTGCTGAAAATGGCTTTATTTAATCACTTTTAATGGCCGAGTAATGTTATATATATATATATATATATATAAAACATTATATAATGTGTTTTATATATATATATATATATATAACATTATATATGTGTTATATATATATATATTTTATTTAATTACTTTTAATGGCCGAGTAATGTTATATATATATATATATATATATATATATATATATATATATATATATAACATTATATAATGCGTGTGTGTGTGTATATATATATATATATATATATATATATATATATATACCACATCTTTTTTATATTTTCTTCTGTCGGTGTACATTTAGGTGGTTTCCGTGTCTTGACTATTGCAAATAGTGCTGCAAGAAATACTGTGGTGCATGTGCCCTTTTGGATCATATTTTTCTCCAAACATATACCAAGGAATGGGATTGCAGGGTCATACAGTAGCTATATTTTTAGTTTTTCAGGTAAACACCATATTGTTCTCCACAGTGGCTATACAAACTCACAATCCCACCTACAGTGTAGGGGGTACTCTTCTCACCTTCTCCAGCATTTTTTTTGTATGTTTTTTGTAGCCATTCAGATTGGTGTGAGGTAATATCTTATTGTAGTTTTGATTTTGCATTTCTCTAATAACTAGTGATAGTGAACATCTTTTCATGTGACTATTTGCCATCTGCATGTCCTCTTTGGAGAAATGTCTGTTCAGGTCTTCTGCCCATTATTTGAGTGGGTTGTTTGTTTTGATGCTGTTAAATCTCAAAGTGAAAGTTGTTCAGTCATGTCTGACCCTTTGCAACCCTATGAACTATACAGTCCGTGGAAATCTCCAGGCCAGACTACTGAAGTGGGTAGCCTTTTGCTTCTCCAGGGGATCTTCCCTACCCAGGGACTGAACCCAGGTCACCCAGATTGTAGGCAGATTCTTTACCAGCTGGGTCACAAGGAAAGGCCAAGAATACTAGAGTGAGTAGCCTATCACTTCTCCAGTGGATCTTCCTGACCCAGTAATTGAACCAAAGTCTCCTGCACTGCAGGTGAATTCTTTACCAACTGAGCTATCAGGGAGTCCGAAATCTCAAAGGTTGTTTATAAATTTGAGAGACTAATCCCTTATAGGTCACATTATTTGCCTATATTTTCTCCCAATATGTAGGTTGTTTTTTTGTTTTTTTTGTTTTGTTTTGTTTATTGTTTTCATTGTTGTGAATAAGTTTAAATAGGTCCCATTTGTTTATTTTGTTTTTATTTCTGCTATTCTGGGAGATGGTAAAAAAAATATGTTCCTGTGATATCTGTAAGAAAGGGTTATGCCTATCTATCCCTGTAGGAGTTTTATTTTTATTTATTTATTTATTTATTTATTTATTTTTGATCTGTAGGAGTTTCAAAGTGTCCAGTCTCACATTTAGGTGCTTAATCCATTTTGAGCTTATTTTTGTGTGTGTATATGGAATTGAAGAATGATCAAATTTCTTCTTTTACATGTAGCTGTCCAGTTTTCCAAGCACCGTATGTTGAATAGACTGTCTTTCCAAAATTGTGTAATCTTGCCTCCTTTGTCATAAATTAATTGACCATAAGCACATGAGCTAATTTTTAGAATTTATCTCCTGTATCATTGATCTATATTTCCATTTTTGTGCCAGTAGCACACTGTTTTGATGACTGTAGCTTTGTAATATAATGTGTAGACAAGGAGACTGATTCCTCAAACTTCATTTTTTTTCTTTTTCTAGATTGTTTTGGCAATTTGTGGTCTTTTGTTTCTCTATACAAATTTTGAATTTTTTTGTTCTAGTTTTGTGAAAAATGCCATTGGTAATTGACAGGGTTTGCATTGAAACTGTAGATTGCCTTGGGTAGTATAATCACTTTGACAATATTGATACTTCCAATGCATGAACATAGTATATCTTTCTGTCTGTTTATGTTTTCTTCATTTTATTTCATCAGCATCTTATAGTTTTGAGAGAACAGGCCCTTTGCATACTTAGGTAGGTTTATTAATAGATATTTTATTGTTTTTGCTGCAATGATAAATGGAATTGTTTCTTGAATTTCTCTTTCCAATCTTTCATTGTTACTGTATAGAAATGCAACAGATTTGTGTGCATTAATTTTGGTACCTGCACCTCTATCAAATTCACTGATGTGTTCTAGTAGTTTCCTGGTAGTATCTTTAGAATCTTTTATGTAGATTGTTTGGTCATCTACAAACAGTGACAGTTTAATGTTTTTCTTTTCCAATTTGGGTTCCTTTTATTTCTTTTTCTTCTCTGATTGTTGTAGCTAGGATTTCCAAAACTATGTAGAATAAAAATGTTGAGAGTGGACATCCTTGTTCTGTTCCTGATCTTGGAGGGGATTGTTTCAGCTTTTCACCATTAAATATTATGCAAGATGCTGATTTGTTGTATATGGCATTTGTTATATTGAAGTATGTATGTATTGTTATATTGAAGTATGCCTACTTTCTGGAGAGTTTTTATCATATTTTGGTGTCAATTTTGTCAGAAGAGTTTTATGCATCTATTGAGATGGTCTTATCATTTTTATAATTCAGTTTGTTGATATGGTGTATCACATTGCTTTCTTTACATTTGTTGAAAAATCCTTGCATCTGTGGAATGAATCCAATTTGGTCATGGCATATGATCTTTTAAATGTATTGTATGTGGATTACTCGTGTTTTGTTGAGGGTTTTTGCATCTATATTAATTGGTGTAATTGGACTTTTTTTTTTCTTTTTTGTGGTATCCGTTTGGTTTTGCTTTTAGGGTGATGGCGGCCTCATGAAATGAGTGGTAATTTTCCTTCTTTTGAAAATTTTGGAACAGTTTCAGAAGGATAGGTGTTAACTTTTCTCTAAATGTTTGATAAAATTTGCCTGTGAAGCTGTCAAGTCCTTGACTTTTATTTGTTGGGAGGATTTTAATCACAGCTTCAAATTCAGTGCTTTTGATTGTCTGTTCATATTCTCTATTTCTTTCTGTTCCAGTCTAGTGAAGCTGTACCTCTCTAGGAATGTGTGCATTTCTTCCGTTTTTTTTTTTTTTTCTTCTTCTTTTTTTTGGCATACAGGTATTCATAGTAGCCTCTTTTGATCCTTAGTATTTCTCTGGAGTCAGTTGTAACTTCTCCATTTTCATTTCTAATTTTATTGATTTGTGTGCTCTCTCTTTTTTTCTTGACAAGTCTGTCTAAAAGTTTATCAGTTTTGTTTATCTTTTGCAAAGAACCAGCTTTTAGTTTCATATATGTTTGCAATTGTTTACTTTGTTTCTATTTCATTTATTTCTTCTCTGATAGTTATGATTTCCTTTCTTCTACAATCTTTAGTTTTTTTTTTTTTTTCTCTAGTTGTCTTAGGCATAAGGTTAAATTATTTATTTGAGATTTTTCTTGAGGTAAGATGGCATTACTATAAAAGTCCCTATTAGCCCTGCTTTTGCTACATCCCACAAGTTTTGAACTGTTGTGCCTTCATTTTCATTTGTTTCTAGGTATTTTTAAATTTTTCTCTGTGACTTATTCAATGATCCAATGGTTGCTTAATAACATATTGTTTAGTCATCATGTGGTAGTAATTGTAGAGGTTTTTACTATAGTTTATATCTAATCTCAAAGTATTAAATCAGGAAAGATGTTTGCTATGATTTTGATTTTCTTAAATTTACTGAGGCTTGCATTTTGGCCCAGCATGTAGTCAATAATGGAGAATTCTCCATGTGCACTTGAAAAGAATGTGTAGTTTGCTGCTTTTGCTCTGTAAATGTCAATATGCCCAACTCATCTGAAGTGTCATTTAACACCTATGTTTCCTTATTAATTTTCTGTCAGATAATCTATCCATTTATATAATGGAGTATTAAAGTCCCCCAGTATTATTGAGGTGCTTCTATGTTTGGATGCATGCTTTTTTTTAGATCTTTTATTTTTTATTATTTTTTTCCATTTATTTTTATTAGTTGAAGGCTAATTACTTTACAATATTGTAGTGGTTTTTGTCATACATTGACATGAGCCATGGATTTACATGTATTCCCCATCCCAATCCCTCTTCCCAGTGCTGGATGCATGCATATTTATAGTTGCTGTATTTTCTTCTTGGATTGAAACCTTGATCATTATGTAGTGTCCTTTGTCTCTTATGGCAATCTTTGTTTTAGAGTCCATTTTGTCTGATATGAGTGTTGCTACTGCAGTTTTCTTATGATTTACATTTGCAAGAAATATCTTCTCCCATACTCTTTCTTTCAGTCTGTAAGTGTCTATAGGTCTGAGGTGGATCTCTTGTATACATCATATATATGGATCTAATTTTTGTATCCACCCAGCCAGTTCATGTCTTTTGCTTGGTGCACTTATCCTATTTGCATTTAAGGTAGTCATCAATATGTACGGTAACCCAGTCCAGTATTCCTACCTAGAGAATTTCATGGACAGAGAAGCCTGGTGGGCTACTGCTCACAGGGTTCGCAATGATTTGTACTTGACTGAGTGACTCACACACACACACACACACATACACACACACACGATTCTATTACCATTTTCTAAGTTGTTTTGGGTTTATTATTTGTAGGTTTTTCTGTTCTCTTATGTTTCCTGCCTAGAGAAGTTCCTTTAGTATTTGTAAAACTGGTTTAGTGGTGTTGAGTTCTCTTTATTTTTGCTTGTCTGGAAAGCTTTTGATTTCTCCATCAAATGTTATTGAGAATATTTTTTGGTAGAGTACTTTTGGTTTTAGGGTTTTTTTCCTCCTTTCATCATTTGGAATATATCATATGATTCCATTCTGGCTTGTATAAATTCCATTAGAAATTGGCTGATAACCTTATGGGATTTCCCTTGTTGCTTTTACCATTTTATCTTTGTCTTTAATTTTTGTTACTTTGTTTTCTATGTGTCTCAGTGTGCTCACCCTTGGGTTTATCATTCCTGGGACTTTATTTTCTTCCTGTACTTGATTGACTATTTCCTTTTCCATGTTAGGGAAATTTTTAGCTACATTTTCCTGAAATATTTTTTGTGTCCTTTCTCTTTCTCTTTTACTCCTGAGATCCCTATAATGTCAGCATGGTGCATTTAATGCTGCCCAGATATCTCTTAGGCTGTCTTCATTTCTGTCTTTGGTAAACATGTCTTACATCTTTTCCATTCTTTTTCCAAGATTCTGGATCATCTTCATTATCATTATTATGAACTCTTTTTCTGGAATGTTGTCTATATTCACTTCATTGAGTTGTTTTCTGGAGACTTATCTTGTTCGACTTTCTGGGACATAATGCTATGTCTTTCATTTTGGTTAGCTTTATGTGACTTTGACTTTTATTTTGGAGGCTGCAGGGTTGTAATTCTTATTTCTTCTCTTTTTACTCTGGTGGATGAAGATAAAGGCATGTGTAAGCTTCCTGATGAAAGGGAGTGTGTGGGGAAAACTGGGTTTGGCTCTTCTGGGCAGAGTCATGCTCAGTAAAACTTTAATCAAATCACCTGCTGATGGGTAGACTTGCTCTTCCTCCAAGTTATTTGGTTAGATAGAGGCCACTCAATCATGGATTATAGATGTCCTACAATAGGGCTAATAGCAAACTTCAAGAGGACTTACACCAAGACACATCTGCCAGAACTGCTACTGTCAGTGCCTTCCTCCCAGAAGCAGGACACTTCTGACTCTTGCCTCCAACGTTCATTTCAGTTTAATTCAGTCTCTCAGTCATGTCAAACTCTTTGCAACCCCATGGACTGCAGCACTTCAGTCCCCCCTGTCCATCACCAACTCCTGGAGTTTACTCAAACTCATATCCATTGAGTTGGTGATGACATCCAACCACCTCATACTCGGTCTTCCCCTTCTACATCCAACTTCAAACTTTCCCAGCATCAGGGCCTTTTCAAATGAGTCAGCTCTTCCCATAATGTGGCCAAAATATTGGAGTTTCAGCTTCAACATCAGTCCTTTCAATGATTATTCAGGACTGATCTCCTTTAGGATGTACTGGTTGGATCTCCTTGCAGTCCAAGGGACTCCCAAGAATATTCTCCAACACGATAGTTCATAAGTATCAATTCTTTGGGGCTCAGATTTCTTTATATTCCAACTCTCACATCCATACATGATTACTGGGAAAACAAACAAACAAACAAGCAAACATAGCCTTGACTAGATCGACTTTTGTTGGCAAAGTAATGTCTTTGCTTTTTAATATGCTCTCTAGGTTGGTCATAACTTTCATTCCAAGGAGTAAGTGTCTTTTAATTTCATGGCTGCAATCACCATCTGCAGTGATTTTGGGGCCCCCCAAAATAAAGTCTGCCACTGTTTCCACTGCTTCCCCACTTATTTCCCATGAAATGATGGGACCAGAAGACATGATCTTAGGTTTCTGAATGTTGAACTTTAAGACAACTTTTTCACTCTCCACTTTCACTTTCATCAAGAGGCTCTTTAGTTCTTCTTCACTTTCTGCCATAAGTGTGGTGCCATCTGCATATCTGAGGTTACTGGTATTTCTCCCAGCAAACTCGATTCCAGCTTGTGCTTCCTCCAACCCAGCATTTCTCATGATGTCCTCTGCATATAAGTTAAATAAGCAGTGTGACAATATACAACCTTGATGTATTCCTTTTCCTATTTGGAACCAGTCTGTTTTTCCATGTCCAGTTCTAACTGTTGCTTCCTGACCTGCATACAGATTTCTCAATATGCAGATCAGGTGGTCTGACATTCCCATCTCTTTAAGGATGTTTCACAGTTTTTTGTGATCCATGCAGTCAAAGGCTTGGGCTAGTCAATAAAGCAGAAATAGATGTCTTTCTGAAACTCTCTTGGTTTTTCAATGATCCAGCAGATGTTGACAATTTGATCTCTGGTTCCTCTGCTTTTACTAAAGCCAGCTTGAACATCTGGAAGTTCACAGTTTATGTATTGTTGAAGCCTGGCTTGGAGAATTTTGAGTGGTTGCATGGTCCTGGATCAGTGAGTTGTGACTTCACTGCACTGGATCAGTGAATGCCTGAGAGGAGATACCCTACCTACAAGGTCAGTAGTGGCCGCCATGAGGAGATATCCCTCATTCAAGGTCAGGAATTTTGTCTGTGAAGAGATACTCCATGTCCAAAGTTAGGAGCAGTGGCTGCATTTCGCTGGACCAGCCTTGAGGTGATGTCCCACATCCAAGGTCAAAGAAACCCCAGTAAGATGGTAGGTGCTGGAGCGACTTTGAGGAGATACCCTGCATTCAAGGGCAAAGGAGAAGCCCCCGCAAGAGAATAGGAGGGGCAAATCCATATTTAGAATCAAACCCCATTCCGACCAGATATGCTAAGAGGGCTCAAACAAACCTTGTGTGCACTGGAACCCAGGAACTCCACAGAGACTGAGATAGAATTGTGTTTGAGTGTCTCCTGTGAAGGTATGGGTCAGCAGTGGACTGCCACAGGGACAGGGGCTCTGGGTTCAGCTGACTTGTAAGCCCTCTTGGAGGAGGTTGCCATTAACCCCACCATAGAGCTGCCAGAACTTGCATGCCCCCAAAGGAGACTCTCATACAGTCACAGGTCTGGCTTAAACTCCTTTGGGGTCACTGCTGCTTGCCTCTGTGTCTTGGTGCATACAGGTTTTTGTTGTTTTTCCTTCAAAAATGGAATCTGTTTCCCTCAATCCTGTGGAAGTTCTGTAATCAAATCTCACTGGTCTTCAAAATCAGATTCCCTGGAGGTTCCCATTCCCTTTGCTGGATCCGCAGGCTGAGAAGACTCTTATGGACTTAGAACCATTACAACAGTGGGAGAAATTCTTTGGTATTACTGTTCTCCGGTTTGGGGGTTGCCTATCTGGTGGGTATTGGATTTGATTTTATTGTGATTGTGCCTCTCCTACCATTTTGTTGTGTCTTCTCCTTTGTCCTTGGATGTGGGGTATCATTTTTTTGTTCTATTCATTTTTATTAGTTGGAGGCTAATTACTTTACAATATTGTAGTGGTTTTTGCCATACATTGACATGAATCAGGCGTGGATTTTTCTTTTTTATATGTTCTAGTGTCCTCATATTGATGGTTGTTCAACAGATATTTGTGATTTTGTGCCTTAGTAGAAGAAGATGAGTGCACATCCTTGTACTCCACTGTCTTCCAAAAACTGATTCAGATATAGGAAACAAATTTGTGATTTTCAGTAGGGAGAGGGATGAGGTTAGGGGCAAGAATAAGAGTTATTAATTGCTTCGTATAAAATAAATAAATGAAGGATATATTGTAGACACAGAGAGTATTGCCAATATTTTATAACAACTTTAAGGAGAGTAAAATCTATAAAAATATAATATATTGTAAATCATCTATACCTCAATAAAATAAAAGAAATAAAGAATGCAATTTGTGAAGATCAATTAGTCAAAAGGAAAAAAAAATAAAGAAGATAATCATTTATCCACGGTTTGGCCATGTCCAGAATTCTCTTTTATTCACATATATTCACATAAAACCTGTTCTGCATATTCTTTTTGAAATGGGTTATTTGTGAAGGTTTTGCAGATTTTCAATGCACTGCTTAATGATACTCTGATATTTTATTAATTTCATATAAAATTTTACTATTTTTAAATTTGCATTTAGTGTTAATTTTGTCTCTTTACATATAAAAATGTATAATGAAAATCATATAAATTAATATTCAGTTATATTCAACATTACTATACTTATTCTTTTTTTGCTATCCTGTCCCCTAATTTTTTTATTAGTTCTTAGTTTATCCTTTATAAGTTTTCTTTTGTAAAAATAGGCAGATTCATATCTATATATGTAATTTGTTTTCTGTCTTACACAAAAGATAGCACATATTTATTACCTACTCTCATTTATCACTTAAACACTTAACCAAAATTAGTTTATTCCAAATTATACATTTCATTATTTATATTTTCAAAATTTTGCAGTATAAATATTATGCAATTTACCATTTAAATAACAAGTCAAAAATTTTAGTAAGTTTATGTAGTTATGTACCATCAGTATAATACAGTTTTCGAGCAGTTTATTCACTCTTTCCAAAATTTATCATGCTTGCTTGCAGTCTCTCCACATTTCCATTCCGTGCACAGAACCATTTATCCAGTTTTTGTCTTTGTAGATCTATTTTTTTCTGAATGTTTCATGTAAATGGAATCAATAGACTGTCTTATGTATCTGACTTCTTTTACTTAGTATAATGATTTTAAGTGCCTGCACTTTTGACAGACATCAGTACCTCATTCTGCATATTGTTGACTAGTGTTCAATTGCATGTGTGTATCATATTTTGTCTGTTCACATTGAATCAACACGGGACTGTTTCTTCTTTGGAGTAATAATGAATTGTGCATCCATGAATTCTCATGTAAAACCTAAGTTAATGATTTTAAGCATATTTTCCAGTTTTTATTACACAGTGATATTGCTTTTGTGATAAAATATATAAATATTAGGGTAATTATTTCAACTCTTGCAAAAAAAAACACTTATAGTTTTGAGGAAGATTGCTTTTAACCTATACATAAATTGAAGTGAATTGTCATATTAACAGCATCATGTCTTCCAAATGATGAATATGGGTTTTCTCATTCATTTATATCTTATTTGATTGCTCTCAAATATGTCTTATCATTTTTATTGTAAAAGTCTCACACTTATATTTAAAAATTATTTCTGAGAAGTCAATTGTATACTTCTGCAACTTTATTTTTGAATTTTTCATGAGTAATGCATAGAAACAATTTTTGTATATCAATCTATTATGCAACTTTGCATAACTTGTTCCTCAGTTACTTAGTTCTCAAGTAATTTTTGTGGATTCTTGTAAATTTTTTACATAATTGATCTTGTCATGTGTGACTAAAAGCAATTTTTTTGCCTATGAAAACTAGCTATTTTCATTTTATTATTATTATTGTTACTGCAATTATTATTTTTTTGTACTGCATTAGCTAGAATCTTCAGCACAGTGTTGCTCAAATATGGTAAGTGGGCATAGTTATCTTTTTCTCAATGTTATTGGGGAGAAGACTGAGTCTTTCACCATTGAGTATATTAGCTACAGGCTTTTTGGGGATGCATTTCATATTTTTAAATAATTTTCTCTTATTCCCAGTTTTTTTAGATTTTTCCTCAGGAATAGAGGTTGAATTGTGTTAAGTGTTTCTCTGAGTCTACTGAGAAAACTTGGATGTTTTCATTATTTCATTAACATGATATATGATTGTTTTCTGATATTAAATGATATCTACAATCTTAAGATAATTCCCAATTGGTCATGGTTGTTGATTTTTCAGTTACTAAGTCATGTCTGACCTTTGTGACCCCATGGACTGTAGCAAGCCAGGCTGCTCTGTCCTCCACTGTCTCCTGGAGTTTGCTCAAATTCATCTCCATTGAGTCGGTGATATTATCCACCCATCTTATAAGCTGCCCCCTTCTTCTTTGCCTTCAATATTCCCCAGCATCAGCATCTTCTAGGCTCTGTGGCCAAAGTATTTGAGCTTCAGCTTTATCATCCTTCCAATGAATATTCAGAGTTGATTTCCTCTTAGCAGTGCAACTTAGCAACAACAGAATTGCTTTCACTTCATATGCTAGCAAGGTTATGCTCCAAATCATTCATGCTACACTTCAACAGTATGTGAAATGAGAAATTCTAGATGTAAAAACTTAGTTTCAAAGAGGCATAGGAACCAGAGATCAAATTGCCAACATTTGGTGGATCATGGAGCAAGCAAAGGAGTTCCAGAAAAGCATCCGTTTCTGTTTCATTGAGTATGCTAAAGCCTTTGACTGGGCGGATCACAACAAATTGTGGGAAATTCTTAGAGGTGGGAATACCAGGCCACCTTATCTGTCTCCTGAGAAAGCTGTATGCAGGTCAAGAAGCAAAAGTTAGAAGCAGACATTGAACAAGTGACTGGTTCAAAACTGGAAAAGGAGTAAAACAAGGCTGTATATTGACACTCTGCTTATTTAACTTGTATGCAGAGTACATCATGCAAAATGCTAGGCCAGATGAATCACAAGCTGGAATCAAGATGCTGCGGGAAGTACCAACAACCTCAGATGTGCAGATAATACCACTTTAATGGCAGAAATTGAAGAGGACATAAAGAACCTCTTGATAAGGATGAAAGGGGAGAGTGAAAAAGGTAGTTTGAAACTCAACATTAAAAAAAGTTAAGATTATGGCATTTTGTTCCATGACTTCATGGCAAATAGAAGGGGAAAAAAGGTGGAAGCAGTGACAAATTTTATTTTCTTGGACTCCAAAATCACTGTGGATGGTTACTTCAGACATGAAATTCAAAGGCACTTGCTCCTTAGAAGAAAAGCTGTGACAAAAGTAGACAGCATTTTGAAAAGCAGAGACATCACTTTGTTGACAAAGGTCCATATAGTCAAAGCTATGGTTTTTCCAGTAATCATATATGAATGTGAGAGTTGGACCATAAAGAAGGCTGATTGCCAAAGAATTGATGCTTTTAAATTGTGATGCTGGAGAAGACTCTCGAGAGTTCCTTGAACTTCAAGGATATCAAACCAGTCAACTCTAATGGAAATCAACCCTGAATATTCATTGAAAGCACTGATGCTGAAGCTGAAGCTCCAATACTTTGGCCACATGATGTGATGAGTCTACTCATTGGAAAAGACCCTGATGATTGGAAAGGTTGATGTCAAAAGTAGAAAGGGGTGGCAGAGGATGAGATGATGTGATAGCATCACCAACTCAGTGGAAATTAATTTCAGCAAACTCTGGTTTGTGAAAGACAGAGGAGCCTGGCATGCTGTAGACCATGAATTAGCAAATACTTGGACACAACTTAGCAACTGAATGGCAATATAGCTGCAATTTTCTGTATAGCATAGGGAGTTCAAGCCCATGCTCTCTGAAAACCTAGAGCAGTGGGATGCGGGTGTGGGAGGGAGGTTTAAGAGGGAGGGCATATAGTATACTTATGGATGATTCATGTTATTGTATGACAGAAACAAACATGATATTGTAAAGTGATTATCCTCTAGTTAAAAGTGAATTAATAAAAAACATAAATTTTGCTATCATTCACTTTATTTTTTTCTAATTTCACACTAATTATTCTTTACTTATGGTTATTAAGATGGTTATTGTTTAATTTCCAAATATTTGAAGAATTTGCAGATTTTAAGCTTATTCTTGATATCTCATTTGATTCCTTTAATTCATAGAATATACACAGCAAAATTACAATTATGTTGTGTGATTAGACTTTATTTATGACCCAACATATTGACTTATCTTGGACAATACTCCATAAAAACTATAAATTAATATGCATTCTGCATCATTAGTAGATTGCTTTGTGTATGTCCGTTAGATTAAGTTAATTGATTGTTGTTCAAATTATATATATATATATATATATATATATATATATATATATATATGATTTTTTTGTATAGTTCTTCCACAAAAACTGTTTCTGTTTAATAGTGTATTTATATTTTCAATTCAGTCAGGTTTTGCTTCAGATAGTTTGTACTCCATTGTTAGTTTACATGTGTAGTTGTTATACCTCCCTGATAAAATTCCACTTTTTCATTAATAAGTAGATTTTTTTTTCATTTAGTGATTTGTTTTGCTTTAACGTCTATTTTATCTGAGATCAATATATATATATGCTGCTGTACTTGTGCTATGAATTTTCATCATGTATCATTTTTTGCGTTTATTTTTACTCTCAACCCATTTTTGCCTGAATACTAAACTATATTTCTTACAGACTGCATGGATTGAGATCTTTTGTTTTTAAAATCCGATCTTTCAATCTCTTCATTTTGTTTGAAGTATTTAATCAATGTCATTTTAGTGTAATTATTGATACATATTTACTGATTTATTTGTAATTATTATTTGTAAAAAAATAATAAGCTGAGGTTGAATATTTCTATGAAGATGTACAAGACCTTCTCAAACTAACACGCAAAAAATATGTCCTTTTCATTATAAGGGACTGGAATGCAAAAGTAGGAAGTCAAGAAACACCTGGAGTAACAGGCAAATTTGGCCTTGGGGTACAGAATAAAGCATGGAAAAGACTAATAGAATTCTGACAAGAGAACGCACTGATCATACCAAACACCCTCTTCCAACAACAAAAGAGAAGACTCTACACATGGACATCACCAGATGGTAGACACCAAAATCAGATTGATTATATTCTTTGCAGCCAAAGATGGAGAAGCTCTATACAGTCAGCAAAAACAAGACTGGGTGCTGACTGTGGCTCAGATCATGAACTCCTTATTGCCAAATTCAGACTGAAATTGAAGAAAGTGCAGAAAACCACTAGACCATTCAGCTATGACCTAAATCAAATCCCTTATGACTATACAGTGGAAGTGAGAAGTAGATTTAAGGGACTAGATCTGATAGATAGAGTGCCTGATGAACTATGGACAGAGGTTTGTGACATTGTACAGGAGATAGGAATTAATACCATCCCCAGGAAAAAGAAATGCAAAAAAGCAAAATGGCTGTCTGAGGAGGCCTTAAATATCACTGTGAAAAGAAGGGAAGTGAAAAGCAAAAGAGAAAAGGAAAGATATACCCATTTGAATGCAGAGTTCCAAAGACTAGCAAGGAGAGATAAGAAAGCCTTCCACAGTGATCAATGTAAAGAAATAGATGAAAAAAAAAAAAAAAAAAACAGAATGTGAAAGACTAGAGATCTCTTGAAGAAAATTAGAGATAACAAGGGAACATTTCATGCAAAGATGGGCTCAGTAAAGGACAGAAATGGTACGGACCTAATAGAAACAGAAGATATTAAGAGGAAGTGGCAAGAATACACAGGATTGTACAAAAAAGGTCTTCACTACCCATATCATCACGATGGAGTGATCACTAACCTAGAGCCAGGCATCCTGGAATGTGAAGTCAAATGGGCCTTAGGTAGCATCACTACAAACAAAGCTAGTGGAGGTGGTGGAATTCCAGTTGATCTATTTCAAATCCCGAAAGATGATGCTGTGAAAGTGCTGCACTCAATATGCCAGCAAATTTGGAAAACTCAGCAGTGGCCACAGGACTGGAAAAGGTCCATTTTCATTCCAATCCCTAAGAAAGGCAATGCCAAAGAATGGTCAAACTACCACACAATTGCACTCATCTCACATGCTAGTAAAATAATGCATAAAATTTTCCAAGTCAGGCTTCAGCAATATGTGAACCATGAACTTCCGGATGTCCAAGCTTGTTTTAGAAAAGGCAGAGGAACCAGAGATCAAATTGCCAACATCCACTGGATCATTGAAAAAGCAAGAGAGTTCCAGAAAAACATCTATTTCTGCTTTATTAATTATGCCAAAGCCTTTGACTGTGTGGATTACAATAAACTGCGGAAAATTCTGAAAGAGATGGGAGTACCAGACCACCTGACCTACCTCTTGTGAAACCTGTATGCAGATCTGGAAGCAACAGTTAGAACTGGACATGGAACAACAGACTGGTTCCAAATAGGAAAAGGAGTATGTCAAGACTGTATATTGTCACCCTGCTTATTTAACTTATATGCAGAGTACATCATGAAAAACACTTGGCTGGAAGAAGCACAGGCTGGAATCAAGATTGCCAGGAGAAATATTAATAACTTCAAATATGCAGATGACACCACCCTTATGGCAGAAAGTGAGGAAGAATTAAAAAGCCTCTTGATGAAAGTGAAAGAGGAAAGTGAAAAAATTCTCTTAAAGCTCAACATTAAGAAAACTAAGATCATGGCATTCAGTCCCATCACTTCATGGAAACAGTGGCTGACTTTATTTTTTTTGGGCTCCAAAGTCACTGTAGATGATGATAGTAGCCATGAAATTAAAGGACACTTATTGGAAAGTTATGACCAACCTAGACTTCACATTGAAAAGCAGAGACATTACTCTGTCAACAAAGATCCAACTAGTCAAGGTTGTGGTTTTTCCAGTGGTCATGCATGGATGTAAGAGTTGGGCTACAAACAAAGCTGAACACTGAAGAATTGATGCTTTTGAACTGTGGTGTTGGAGAAGACTCTTGAGAGTCTCTTGGACTGCAAGAATATCCAACCAGTCCCTCCATCCTAAAGGAAATCAGTCCTGAATATTCATTGGAAAGACTGATGCCGAAGCTGAAACTCCAATACTTTGGCCATCTGATGCAAAGAGGTGACTCATTTGAAAAGACCCTGATGCTTGGAAATATTGAGGGCAGGAGGATAAGGGGATGACAGAGGATGAGATGGTTGGATGGTATAACCGACTCAATGGACATGGGTTTGGGTGACATACGGGTATTGGTGGTGGACAGGGAAGCCTGGCGTGCTGTGGTTCATGGGGTTGCAAAGAGTCGGACATGACTGAGTGACTGAACTGGAACTGGATTTGTAATTATCACACATCAATAACTTGTAATATGCATAAGTTAAACTAGACCACTGAAGCTGTATAAGCAGTAAAGAGTAATCCTTAGAATGACTTATGACTCCACAAATGCTGTATCTCCTTATCAGCTTATTCTTGCATTTTTTAAGCATATTAACTTCTTTTCCTTTTCGGGATTTTGATATCTGTTTTTTCCTCTGGAGTGTTCTTTCTCCATTCTACACTTGACTATCTTCTACTTTCCTTCATCTCTCAGTGAATCAGTCACTTCTTTAGGAAACCATTTTATGACTCCTTATCACTTCTATACTTTTTTTTTCATTTTATTATGATAATGAAAATACAAAATAGTTGAGTATCAATTGACATTCCAGTACTTTGGCCACCAGTTGTGAAATTCTGACTCATTGGAAAAGACCCTGATGCTGGGAAAGATTAAAAGCAAAAGAGAAGATGTTGGCAGAGAATGAGATGGCTAAATAGCATCACCAACTCAATGGACATGAGTTTGATCAAACTCTGGAGATACAGGAGGACAGGGAAGCCTGGCATTCTGCAGTCCATGGGGTTGCAAGGAGTCGGGCATGACTTAATGATTGGATAACGACAACAACAAATATATATCAAATAGATTCTAACATAGAGACTTTACTTTTCATGCTTTAGCATGTATATAAAAACTTGATTTACTCATATGTCCACCCATAAATTTATCTCTTTTTTTGGTATTTTTTTAAAAAAATGTTGCAGACTAACAGTGGTATACTTTACCTTTAAACATGTCAGTAGACTTATCATTAATTCAAATTTTATTTTATTTTTTTTTTTTAGTTTTATATTTCTTCAAAGTTAAAATTTACTGACAAATCTCTGGTTCATCCTTTAAAACACTTTGACAAATGTATACACTTGTGTAACCCAAGACCCTGTTGAGATATTGAAGACTGCATTATCTCAGAAAGTTCTCTTTGTTTCCTTCCACTCAGTACACTTCCCCCAAGGAAGGATAATCTCATTTTCTCTACCATTGATTAATTTATGCTGTTATAGAACTTGATGTTTCATTTGGCATTAATCATGTTTTCAAAGTTGTAAAACACACCAGAGTTGATACTTTAAATGAATTATAAATAAGAGGGAGGTGGGAGGGGGGATCGGGATGGGGAATACATGTAAATCCATGGCTAATTCATGTCAATGTATGACAAAAACCACTACAATACTGTAAAGTAATTAGCCTCCAACTAATAAAAATAAATGAAAAAATAATAATAATTATAGTTTTCAAAATTGCTTTTTAAGAAATATGACCAAATATATGTAATTGAACAAATGAATATTTGAGTGATTTCAGAGGCTAAATCTGACACATATGGCATTCCTAAAAATTCACCAATTATATTCAACAGTAATTGAAATCTGTCTAAAACTATTTAACATTTTTCACAAAGGAATCTGTAAAACTGTGATACTGTTTTGTCAATGTAAAAATATTTCTCCCTTTGTCCAACTCATATAAGCATTTAGAAAGTATTAGTTTGAAGAATTATATCATTATAATTTATTCAGTGTTTCTGCCGAGATTTATTGTTAATGGTTATATGAAAAAGATACTTTGATTAGCATTTCAATACAAAAAGTAAGAAAGTATTTTTAAGAACTTTAAAACAGCCTAAGTTTATTATAGACTATTCAAAAGTACATCTAAATATAATGGACGAAAATAAAATTAAAGATACATATTCATAGGTTAAATATTAACCATGCCAAATGAATGGTATCATTCAAATAAATGTATATAAAATCATGTTGCATGAATTCCGAAACAACATTGAATATGGTACATTTTTCAAATGTAAATAAAGGATGATTTTTTTGCCATCAAAATTTTTTCTTCCTTACAGTATATTAACAAGAGAATTAAGCATCAAAAGTTAATCTTAAATTTGTTTTAATGGCTGCAAGTTACTAATCAGTGTTTCCTATCTTCACAGATGTAAAAGAACAAGAACAATAATCTTGTTGATTTCCCATTTTCTCATGTTTCTTAGATGAAAGTAATTTAGTACTATTTTCTTCCATTTATAGGTGACATTGAAAATCCAGAAAAAAAAATTGTGAACTTTAATAACAGTTTTATGTCTGAACACATGAGTCTATTAGTCATAAAGTACATTTTAGGATCTTCTAAATTTGTATTGACAATGAATGACATTTGAATTCAAATCAGTATATTGGCCTTGTACTAAGAAGTACATTTTGTTTGTTTGTTTGCTTCCAATTTGGTGATCTATGTTGACACTTTGTTAATACTGAGCATTTAGTAAAATTTTCTGACCTGATAGAGATTGCCCTCTCTATGCACCTCAAGATATTTAGAAACAACTGTTGAGCTCCTAATGAAAATTTGCCAATTTATTTTCACATAATTTGGAAGAGGCTGCTTTAATTTTAAAATTGGCATTGTGTTTATTTTCAAGTTATTGTATTTTCATTTGCTTAATTTTCATCTAAGAAAATTGTCTTAATTAATTCATTTGGTAATGAAGTTAGTGAAGATAGAAATTTTAGGAAGTTGGATATCAGAATTAAGAATTCCTATAGGATATTTTTACATTACAATTATATAAGGTACAATAATAAAATAATTAGCTTTTAATTAAAAATGATAAAATAAAATGAAACAAATATAAAATAAAAAAAAACACAAAAATAAAAATACAAATAGCAGACTGTATCACACAATAAAAATATAAAATTAAATAACATATACAATTATTCAAAACTGATTTTATATAAAGTTTCAATTCATCACCAAATGTGTATTATTTTTTGTATTTTATACTTTTATTTGCTATTAATTTAGATAGTTGTGTTAGTTTATTCTCTGCTATATTTTATTTTATTCAAATATAGAATTAGCTATTCAATAAAAAAATCAGGATATAAATGAAATATTTCTTTCTTTGTTCACTTGAACTGTAATAATATCTTAATGAACAAATTAACAATGTACTTTTGTTATATTGCAGTCTGTTACTCATAATTTTGTTAACTGACCACCTGATGTTCTATAAACTGAATTTGTGTTCCACTATGAAATCTATTCTTTTTGAGTTAGTTTTGATTTAAACAACTTTCAGATACAGATGAGGAATTTCAGTATAATTTAGAAATGGCAAGCAGCAATTTACCAAAAAATGTTATTTTATTTTTACTTCAAAAAGTGAGAACATCAGTGAAATGTTATTGATATTGGTGTTTTTATCTGATTTCATTTTTTTCAGCAAACATTTATAAAAAATGGATTGGCATATGGCTTGGAATATGGATTTTAAAATGTTTGTGTGTGAGTACTTTGTTTATGCAGTCCATATATCTATTCATAGAATGCATGAAATTAATTTGTGCTTATTCCAACCTTCAGCTATTCCTACCCAAACTTTCTTAAAAGGCTCATACCAGTTGCATCAGAGAATGTTTTAAACATAGCTGGAGATGGCTGCAGTATAATTCAACATGTACTAATAAGATCAACTGCCTATAATATTTATATTTTTTCGTTCGATTATTGCTAATGCCTTCTATTACCATGGCAACTATAGACTTTATTCTTTGGGATACAGAGTCAATTGGAAAATTTTCCCCAGCCTGTGGGATGACAGTTTAGGTCAGGCATATAATTTCTGAATATAAATAATCTGACAGATAATATCTGCCCTACAAATTCTCACATCTTTATTCAATTTAGACTTTTACAGAGACAAGAGAAAGGTGAGGAGTCAGCATCACTAGTTTGTGTAGGTGATATGATTGCAAGGAAATTAAAATAACTCTCCATACCTCAAGTTTATGTCAATCAAGTCACAGATGTTTGAAATTTCACGAGACACATTATTGGATACTATCTAGGATAGATAGATAGATAAGATAGATAGATAGATAGATAGATAGATAGATAGATAGATAGAACGTATCTAAGAGATAATAAATAAATATATTTATATATTATACAACAGGCTATATATATGTATGTACATAGGAAGAGACACTGTCAATATCTACTACAGGAAATAATTTGTAGACTTGCACTTCTGTCATAGCTGCAATCATCATGAAGTCTGCATACACCAGTAAATTATAGCCAATAAATCATGATCAGAGGCTGATACAATGCTAGGGAGGTGTTACTGTGGGAAGAAGCTATAGAAAACATATCAGCACTGATTTATACAACATATTTTATAATCTGGACATTTTATTTTCAGCATATGTCCTTAAATTTTATATCTTTTAGCCTAATTAAGAAAAAGTACTCAGCACTTTAAATTGGGAGATAGTATGAGAATGCGAGCTCTTTTAGTCTGAATACTTTCAAGGAAGAATTTTACACTTCACAGTAAATAGAGAAAATAGATAATCTATCTCCTAGTTCTGAAGTACATGATTTTGGTAGTTTACTTTTATTTGTGCTGTTACTTTTATACAGCTGTCCATAATTTTTCATTTGATAAAGATTATGTTGGTGAACCCTGGTCTCCTGCATTGTAGGTAGATTCTTTACCATCTGAGCCACCAGGAGACTCTGTCCTTAACTATCTCCCAGCATTGCCCAAACTCATATCCATTGAGTCAGTGATACCATGCAACCATCTCATCCTCTATTGCCCCCTTTTCCTCCTACTTTTAATCTTTCTCGGCATCAGGATCTTTTCCAATGAGTTGGCTTCTAATATCAGGTGGCCAACATATTGCAGCTTCAGTTTTGGCATCAGTCCTTCCAAAAAATGTTCAGAGTTGATTTCCTCTAGAATTGACTGGCTTGATCTCTTTGCAGGCCAAGGGACTCTTAAGAGTTTTTTCCAGATCTACAGTTCAAAAGCATCAGTATTCAGGTGGTCAGCCTACTTTATGGTTCAACTCTCATATCCATACATGACTACTGGAAAAACCATAGGTTTAACTATATGGACCTTTGTTGGAAAAATGATATTTCTGCTTTTTAATACTCTAGATTTTCTGTAGTTTTTCTTCCAAGATGTGTGTGTGCATGTGTGTGTGTGTGTGTGTGTGTGTGTGTGTTAGCTGCTCAGTCATGTCCGGCTCTTTGTGACCCCAAGGACTATAACCCTCCAGTCTCTTCTGTCCATGGGATTCTCCAGACAAGAAAAATGGAGTGGGTTGCTATTCCCACTCCAGGAAATATTTCTGACCCAGAGATCGAACCCAGGTCTCTCACACTGCAGGCAAATTATTTACCTTCTGAGCCACCAGGGAAGACAAGCATCTTTTAATTTAATGCATCTTTTAACTTCCAAGGAGCAAGCATCTTTTAATTTCATGGCTGAAGCCACCATGTACAGTGATTTTGGAACCCAAGAAAATAAGATCTGTCATTGTTTCTACTTTTTCCCCCTCTATTTGCCATGAAGTAATGGGACTGGTCGCCATAATCTTAGTTTTTGTTTTGGCTTTTTAAATGTTGAGTTTTAAGCCATTTTTTTATTTTTTTTAACTCTCCTCTTTCTCCTTCATCAAGAGGCTCTTTAGTTCCTCTTCACTTTCTGCCATAAAGGTGGTGTCATCTGCATATCTGAGGTTGTTGATATTTCTCCCAGAAGTACTCCTTTCCCAATTTGGAAACAGTCCATTGTTCCATGTCCAGTTCTAACTGTTGCTTCTTGAACTGCATATAGATTTCTCAGGAGGCAGGTAAATCTGCTTACAGATTTCTCAGGAGGCAGTTCCATCACTTCATGCCAAATAGATTGGGAAACAATGGAAACAGTTACAGACTCTATTTCCATGGTCTCCAAAAACACTGTAGTTGGTGACAACAACCATGAAATTAAAAGACGTTTGCTCCTTGGAAGAAAGTTATGATAAACCTAGAAAGCATACTACAAAGCAGAGAAACTACTTTGCCGACAAAGGCCCATCTAATCAAAGCTATAGTTTTCCCAGTAGTCATGCATGGGTGTGAGAGCTGGACTATAAAGAAAGCTGAGCACCAAAGAACTGATGCTTTTGAAATGTGTTGAAGAAGACTCTTGAGAGTCCCATGGACTTCAAGGAGATCAAACCAGTCAATCCTGAAGGAAATTGGTCCTGAATATTCATTGGAAACACTGATGCTGAAGCTGAAGCTCCAATACTTTGGTCACCTGATGAGAGGAATGGACTCACAGGCAAAGACCCTGATGCTGGGAAAGACTGAAGACAAGAGAAGAAAGACATGGCAGAGGATGAGATGGTTGGATGGCATAACTGACTTGATGGACATGAATTTGAGAAGGCTCCAGGAGTTGGTGATGGACAGGGAAGCCTGGCATGCTGCTGTGCATCAGGTCACAAAGAGTGAGACGTGACTTTTTATTTGAACTGAACTGAAAGGAAGTAGAATTTGGGATCAGTCAGAAAGACTAGGAAAAGTAAATGACTCCAGAGAAGCAGGTTTTAGGAGACGGGAAGAATGAAAGAAAAGCAAGATCTGGCAAGGGCCACAAGAGAAATTTATAATTATTGATAAACTGGATGCTATAAAGAATGAGACTCTTGGAACAAGTCCAAAGGGAACAGTTCATAATCTTGAAAACAAGATATGATCCTGGGGTTGGAAAACCGACCCCAGACTGTTTCTCAACTGGCATCTCAGAGTCACATGTTTTACGTATCTGGTGGAAAATCTATAGATAAGAATATTAGTTGTAGTTACTGATTTCTTATTGATTACTGTTTCCTACTTACTCCTATTTTGTTCCTCGGCACTGAAGGCCACATGAGTTATAGTTTAATTACCCACATATTCTTTCATTCACGACTGAAAGTATAATAAAGCTGTCTTGGATTCAGTTTTGGCACCTTTACCTTGGAACAGTGTTGGTCCCCTTATCCTCACTTTTATCTGAATTCTTGTGTCTCATTTCTCATTCTCTCATCATACCGCACTTCTGGAAACCATGCTTGTTGAGCTGGTCTTGACAGCAGGTGGCTCTGGAGAAGTAGGGATATTCTTAGGAGTAGTGGAAGCTTGTTTTTTTTTTTTCCCCTGAGAAATGGGAGAGCTTAGAAGTGGATCATCTAAAATATCAGGAGAGTTTTCTGGTTCCCTAAATTTTGAATTGAGAGCTGTATAGGGTGGGATTTTGGTAAAGGACAATGAAAGCCTGAATATAGGGAAATCAGCCCACATTCCCATCTTGGGGCAATAAATATTCAATTGCAGAATGATGTTGTAGTTTACAGACCCATTTTCAGTCCATTTTTCTCCATTCTCCAGTTTATGCCAAGACCTCACACTGGTACACTGAAACTTAAGTTTTTCCTTTTTTAGCTCTTAAATTTTTTTCAATTCTTAGATATACTCCAAGGGTGTTTCTTCTGGCTTGGAGGGATATCTTCCCATGTTGAGTTACCTGCAACTGAGAACAAGAGAGCTCTCCTAGAAATGGAATCTGGCATCCCAGAAACATTTACCAGGAGGCTTAACCTGAAGAGGCTCAAGACATCTAGCAAATTCCCTTCACACCTGATGGGGTTTCAAGTGTTCTCTGCTCTGCCAGTGATTCCTGATCTTGTATTCCTTGGTAACTTGCACAATGTGTGCCCCATGTGGCCAGGGGAAGTCATTTGACTGATTGCCAGAATTTTCCTTAGGAGAGATCATTTGTCTATAGAACATATGTCCTAAGATAAGTTGCCCTGTGCTCAGATGTATTCCTCAAGAATGAGTATATACAAAGTTTATGATTCAGGCTTCTGGGCAAGCCCAATAGGCTGTCTGTAGCAGTGTAGAGTGCCAAAACTTGTAGTAAAGGGAGTTCACTAGGTGCAAAAAGGAACTCTTGGAAAAACTAAAATTGGATGCTCTGGAAGATGTCATGGGGTTCAATGCTTCAGGGTAGGGAGATGGAGCAAGTCTTATAATAAATTACTGCACTGTAAGTGAAGTGAAAGATAAAACAGCAGAAGAACACCAAACCTTTTACCCTAACTGTCTGGGATCTCAAATGGAATTGGGTATCATCTGATGATTTTATCTGACAGAAACAATGCTGATTTTGACAGTGGTGGGGACACAGTCTAGCTATGATGTCCAGGAAATCTGTTCCTAAAAGGGAGCAGATATATGAAGTGAGAAAGATAAATTGCTGTGTGAGTGATGTGGGAAAGATAAGCATTCCATATAGGACAGTGAGAGAGAGAGAAAAAAAAAAAAAACAGAGAGAGAGAAACTTCAAGCTCCTTCACTGTCAGAAATAACATTTCCACCGTGTCCCAAAGGACAGCATCAGCTGTCACCGAAGCTTTATTTGAATCTACATGGCCTGGGAGATACCTCATCATCCCCAATGTTGGGCGGAACCATAACATTGTGAGCAGAGGTTATGTCCTTCAAGTCTTGAAAAGAAAATAAAGCAGAGACCAAGAGAAAGAAAGCAAAAGCAAAAATCAGGGGACGTCAAGCTGCAGCAAAGCTTGAGGGAAAGCCATGGGCAAACACCATGACTTACCTTGAATTCCCTGTGTGTCCTAAGTCACTTCAGTTGTGTTCAACTCTTTGTCACCCTATGGACTGTAGCCTGCCAGGCTCCTCTGGCCATGGGATTCTCCAGACAAGAATACTGGAGTGGATTGTCATGCCCTCCTCCAGGGGATCTTTCCAACCCAGGGACTGAACCTGTGTCTCTTACATCTCCTGCATTGGAAGGTTTCACACTAAATATTATCTCAGCTGGCTTCAGGCTGCAGTGGCTTACAGCAGGGTTTTGGTTCCCAGTCAGAGACTGAGACCTTGCAGCACTGAGCACTGAATCCTAGACACCAGATCAGTGGTCAGTGACAAGGTCTTGGCAGAAAATAATTTCCACAAGACAGAAATTAGTGAAAAAAGTAAAGTGCTTATTAGGAGGGATAAGAGTACAGTACATGTAGATAGACACATGGGCAGACTCAGAAAGAGAGTTGCATCCTCCTGGTAGTCTGAATCACTTTTATGGTCATTTCTTCCAGATATCCTTTGGCCAACCATTTTGATTTGCCTGGTTCTGACTCCTTATTTGGTATGTATCAGAATCCTCTCATGTGCATGTACTAAATGCATCTCTTAGCCAAAATGAATTCCAGTGAAGAGGCTTATGGTTAGATTTGATAACTCTCCCCCTTTGACCTCCAGATAGCTTTCTAGTTAGGAAGGTCTCCTTCAAAAGAGATGAAAAGATATGGTCTCAATTTTTATCTGGAAAGGGTCCAGGTTCCTCTCTCTATTGTCCCATTACTGATATTTTGGAATTGCTGCCCACAAGGAATGAACTCCAACTGAAGTTGGAGTGGTGGTGGGGGGATATCTACCTCCTGCCTCAGACACACCATAAAACATAATTATCTTTAAGTAGTTCATTGAAAGCTCTTAGCCCATTTACATATACTGAATTACAATTATGTTTAGATTAACTATGAGACATTAGACCACGTCAGCCACAAGCCCAGGATGTTTTTCTCATTGGTATAATTTATAGCAGAAATAACATGACCTAATCTTAACTTTTTAGTCAGGATGACTTTTTAGTAAACCTACCTTCGGGGGGGGGGGGGTTGGGGGGTGTCATTTCCTCGGTTCTGTCTCATCACAAAAAAATTTGAAGTGATGGATGGACCAGCGATGCAGCCCTCAGATCGGCCAGTTACAGTTGTGTTACAGCTCAGTTTTATTTAGAAAGTGAAGGAAAATATATCCTCGAGGCGTGAGGGAATGCTGACCCAAAAGACGTGAAGAGAAGAGAGGACCCCAGCCCAATTTTGGCTCCTCCTTTTGCATTTTTTTTTCTCCTCCCCCTGGGCCTGCCCTATGTAAATTGGGCTAGCCAAGAGTGATGTTTACCTGAGGTCCTCATTCAGGTCCTTGGACCTTCCTTTGTTCTAATTTTATATGCTTTTTCCATCCTTGTCTGTTAGCAATTGCCATTCTGGACTCCTTTTTCCTATTCTAACTACCTAAAACAGAGCTTCAATAAGAGTAATACATATCTGTATTAATTAAGCCAACAAAGTTAAATTTTAATACTGAATATAATTTTACTGTTGAGTGCTTCTCAGATCACATGAACATAAACTTTATTTGAGTTAGTTTCTACTTAAAAATATCTAATTTGTAAGAACTTATTTTTAAGTCAATTAAATGGAGCTATTTATACATTTAATTTAGATAGAACTATCTAAGGGAGACATATATGTACACACAAACATAAAAACAGATATAACTAGAGATTTCATAGGTTCATTTCAAAACATAGAAAATAAACAAATATTATACTATAAACTTACTAGTTTATTAATAATAATAGCAATAAGTTAAATAGGTTCAGACTACTAAGGCTTTTGGTTATTTGCCGAAAAGACATTTAAGACTTGAGGTTGTTCTTTAGAAGTCCTTAAGGAGACAGTGATTTAGATCTTAAGGGAGACTTTCCGTCAGTTTGACTTTGAAAAAATGACTTAAATAAATTATTTATTTATTTATTTATGCTGTTCATAGTTCTACCAGATTGACAAACTAGGCTCAGTTTCAGGTCATTGTGGGATCTATTTACATTTCCGATTTGCAGAGACTTGTAAGACAAAGACAGTTGCTCTTAATTCACCAAAAAACTAATCTGTCATCATAGTCAGTCAGTCAGTTCAGTCGCTCAGCCATGTCTGACTCTTTGGTACCCCATGAATCACAGCATGCTAGGCCTCCCTGTCCATCACAAACTCCTGGAGGTTACTCAAACTCATGTCTATCGAGTTGGTGATGCCATCCAGCCATCTCATCCTCTGTCATCCCCTTCTCCTCCTGCCCCCAATCCCTCCCAACATCAGGGTCTTTTCCAGTGTGTCAACTCTTTGCATGAGGCGGCCAAAGTACTAGATTTTCAGCTTCAGCATCAGTCCTTCCTGTGAACACTCAGGGCTTATGGGTGGACTTTAGGATGGACTGGTTGTATCTCCTTGCAGTCCAAGGGACTCTCAAGAGTCTTCCCCGACACCAGAGTTCAAAAGCATCAATTTTTTGGCACTCAGCTTTCTTCACAGTCCAACTCTCACATCCATACATGACCACTGGAAACACCATAACCTTGACCAGATGGACCTTTGTTGGCAAAGTAATATCTCTGCTTGTTAATATGCTATATAGGTTGGTCATAAACTTCTTTCCAAGGAGTAAGCATCTGCAATCACCATCTACAGTGATTTTGGAGCCCCCCAAAAATAAAGTCTGACATTGTTTCCACTGTTTCTCCATATATTTCCCATGAGGTGATGGGATCAGATGCCATGATCTTAGTTTTCTGAATGTTGAGCTTTAAGCCAACTTTTTCATTCTCCTCTTTCATTTTCATCAAGAGGCTTTTTAGCTCCTCTTCACTTTCTGCCATCAGGGTGTTGCCATCCACATATCTGAGGTTATTGATATTTCTCCTGGCATTCTTGATTCCAGCTTGTGCTTCTTCCAGCCCAGCATTTCTCATGATGTACTCTGCCTATAAGTTAAATAAGCTGGGTCACAATATACACCCTTGACATACTCCTTTTCCTATTTGGAACCAGTCTGTTGTTCCATGTCATGTTCTAACTTTTGCTTCCTGACCTGCATACAGGTTTCTCAAGAGTCAGGTCAGGTGTCCTGGTATTCCCATCTCTTTCAGAGTTTTCCACAGTTTACTGTGATCCACACAGTCTAAGACTTTCGCATAGTCAATAAAGTGGAAATATATGTTTTTCTGGAACTCTCTTGCTTTTTTGAAGATCCAGAAGATGTTGACAATTTGATCTCTGGTTCCTCTGCCTTTTCTAAAACCAGCTTGAACATCTGGAAGTTCACAGTTCATGTATTCCTGAAGCCTGGCTTAAAGAATTTTGAGCATTAGTTTACTAGTGTGTGAGATGAGCGCAACTGTGTGGTAGTTTGAGCATTCTTTAGCATTGCCTTTCTTTGGGATTGGAATGAAAACTGAACTTTTCTAGTCCTATGGCCACTGCTGAGTTTTCCAAATTTGCTGGCATATTGAGTGTAGCACTTTCATAGCATCAACTTTCGGGATTTAAAATAGCTCAACTGGAATTCCATCACCTCTACTAGCTTTGTTCGTAATGATGCTTTCTAAGTCCCACCTGACTTCACATTCCAGGTTGTCTGGCTCTAGGTGAGTGATCACACCATCATGATTATCTGGGTCATGAAGATCTTTTTTTGTACAGTTCTTGTGTGTATTCTTGCAACTTCTTAATATTTTCTGCTTATGTTAGCTTCATACCATTTCTGTCCTTTATCAAACCCATCTTTGCATGAAATTTTCCCTTGGTATCTCTAATTTTCTTGAAGAGATCTCTAGACTTTCCCATTCTGTTGTTTTCCTCTATTTCTTTTCCTTGATTGCTGAGGAAGGCTTTCTTATCTCTCCTGGCTATTCTCTGGAACTCTGTATTCAAATGGGAATATTTTTCCTTTTCTCCTTTGCCTTTCACTTCTGTTCTTTTCAGTTATTTGTAAGGCCTCCTCAGACAACCATTTTGCCTTTTTGCATTTCTTTTCCATGGGGATGGTCTTGATCCCTGTCTCCTGTACAAAGTCATGAACCTTCGTCCATAGTTCATAAGGCACTTTGTCTATCAGACCTAGTCCCTTAAATCTATTTCTTACTTCCACTGTATAGTCATAAGGGATTTGATTTAGGCAATACCTGAATGGTCTAGTGGTTTTCTGCACTTTTCTTCAATTTCAGTCTGAATTTGGCAATATGGCGTTCATGATCTAAGCCACAGTCAGCTCCCAGTCTTGTTTTTGCTGACTGTATAGAGCTTCTCCATCTTTGGCTGCAAAGAATATAATCAATCTGATTTCGGTGTTGGCCATCTGGTGATGTCCACGTGTAGAGTCTTCTCTTTTGTCGTTGGAAGAGGGTATTTGTTATGTGTACTTTCTTGGCAAAACTCTATTAGCCTTTGTTCTGCTTCATTCCATACATTAGCCTTTGTCCTGCTTCATTCCATACTCCAAGGCCAAATTTGCCTTTTACTCCAGGTGTTTCTTGACTTCCTACTTTTGCATCCCAGTCACCTACAATGAAAAGGACATGTTTTTGTGGTGTTAGTTGTAGAAGGTCTTCTAGTTCTTTATAGAACCATTCAACTTCAGCTTCTTTAGTGTTACTGGTTGGGGCATAGATTTTGATTACTGCCATATTGAATGGTTTGCCTTGGAAATGAACAGAGATCATTCTGTTGCTTTTGAGATTGCATCCAAGTACTGCATTTCGGACTCTTTTGTTGACTATGATGGCTACTCCATTTCTTCTAAGGGATTCCTACACACAGTAGTAGATATAATGGTCATCTGAGTTAAATTCACCTAAGTCCATCTTAGTTCGCTGATTCCTAGAATGTCGACATTCACTCTTTCCATCTCCTGTTTGACCACTTCTAATTTCCCTTGATTCATGGACCTAACATTCCAGGTTCTTATGCAATATTGCTCTTTACAGCATCAGACCTTGGGTTTCTATCACCAGTCTCATCCACAACTGGGTATTGTTTTTGTTTTGTCTCCATCCCTTCATTCTTTCTTGAGTTATTTCTCCACCTATCTCCAGTAGCATATTGGGCACCTACCGACCTGGGGAGTTCCTCTTTCAGTATCCTATCATTTTGCCTTTTCATACTGTTCATGGGGTTCTCAAGGCAAGAATACTGAAGTGGTTTGCCATTCTCCAGTGGCAAAATGGCAAAGTGGTTTGCCTTCTCCAGTGGATCACATTCTGTCAGACCTCTCCACCATGACCCGTCCATCTTGGGTGGCCCCACATGGCATGGCTTAGTTTCATTGAGTTAGACAAGACTGTGGTCAGTGTGATCAGACTGACTAGTTTTCTGTGATTATGGTTTCAGTATGTCTGCCCTTTGATGCCCTCTTGCTACAGCTACCGTCTTACTTGGGTTTCTTTCTCCTAGATTGTGGGATGTCTCTTCAAAGCTGCTCCAGCAAAGTGCAGCTGTTGCTCCTTACCTTGGACTTATGGTAGCTCCTCTCGGCTGCTGCCCCTTACCTCACATGTGGGGTAGCTCCTCTAGGCCACCTCCCGTGACCTAGGATGTGTTGTAGCTCCTCTCGGCCGCTTCCCCTGACCTCAGACGTGGGGTAGCTCCTCTTGGCCACCGCCCCTGACCTAGGACGTGGCGTAGCTCCTCTCGGCCGCTGCCCCTGACCTCAGACGTGGGGTAGCTCCTCTCGGCTGCACCTGTGCTGTCACAGCTTGGTGCTCTCAGTCGCTGCCCCTAACCTTGGGCGAGGAGTAGCTCCTCACGGCCATGCTTCTGCATGGTCGATCTGCCATCTAAATAATATTAAAAGATTGATTTTCCCAATTACATTTAAAATATTTATATATTGGTGAGAACTTTTCCAACTCATCTGAAAATCAGGAGTTCTATCTTGTAGAACTCTAAGATTCAATTTATCATGCCTCTTAAAGTTTATACAAGACCTCCACAAAAATTCTCTATTTGAGTGCACATATTAAACCCAGAACAATTTACTCCAGAGAAAAACAAAATCTCCATTGTTCTTTTAGAATTAGCTCTTGAATATCGGCTCCATTTTTATGTCATATTGTGTGAGCTCAGGCAATACTTTTTGTTTCTTTGAAAATATTTAATTAATATTTCCTGAGGGGCAGATTTTTATACCATGCATTATTACCAGGCAGTTAAAGTATTTTCCAATGAGACAGGAGTGTGTCATAATATAATTAGGCAAAAGAGATGTAACCATCTGATATAAAACCCATTCAAATACACTCAATTTTTATTTTTTTAATTTATTTTTATTAGTTGGAGGTTAATTACTTTACAATATTGTAGTGCTTTTTGACACACATTGACATGAATCAGCCATGGATTTACATGTGTTCCCCATCCCAATTCCCTCTCCCGCCTCCCTCTCCATCCCATCCCTCTGGGTCTTCCCAGTGCACCAGACCTGAGTGCTTTTCAAATGCATTCAACCTGGGCTGGTGATCTGTTCCACCCTTGATAGTATACTTGTTTCATTGCTATTCTCTCATAACATCCTACACTCACCTTCTCCCACAGAGTCCAAAAGTCTGTTCTGTACATCTGTGTCTCTTTTTCTGATTTGCATATAGGGTTATCGTTACCATCTTTTTAAATTCCATACATATGCATTAGTATATGCTATTGGTCTTTATCTTTCTGGCTGTGGTACATATACTCTCAATTTTTAAAAATTAATCTCAATTCTACCAATTTTTAACCATTAACTTTAGCTTCCATTATGACACATCACAAGCCTTCATCTTCTAAGGCAGAGGTCCCCAACTTACAGGCCATAGACCTTTATCTCTCTGTGGCCTGTTAAGAAACAGGCAGCGCATCAGGAGGTGAGCTGCTGCAGGAGAGAGTGAAGTTTCATCTGTATTTACAGTGTCTCCCAATCACTCCCACTGAGATAGTGGAGCCAGATGTCATCATGCCAACACAGGATTTTAAGTGAAACCTCTTTTTAAATTTGTATAGAGAATGGGGAAAAAAAAAGGTCTAACACTTGTTTGTTTCCTCCTGCCGCTTAAGAGAAAGATAAAAAATTTCTGACACTTGCAGCCTATTTCCTCCTTTTGGAGACCCCTGGCCTTCCTACCTGTTACCCTTTCACCATGCCAGGACAATCAGTAACTGATATCCAACTTACTGAGAAAGAAAACACCAAGTGAACCATCAACATTAAAACATATATCTCATCCTTAAACAATGGCCTGAGTACACAAGAAAAAGTCGGGGGATGGAGACTCATTGTCTTAGGAAAATTCAATAACTGAGAGATCAAAAAAAAAAGGCCATGAAATTGACAAAATATGCATGATGTTTTCTTAAACTGATTGTTCAGGGATTGCATATATCAGGGCCCCTAAGCCAACTGAAATGAACAGGTAAATAGTGGCAAAGATATAAACTATTGTGATTCCCTCTGTTTTGAAACACTTTTCTTCCTCTCAATGTCTGCATATCTGTGAATTACATTCTTTGGCTTTGCGGACAAGAGCTCAGATTTCCATTTCACCACAACCACTAAGCTCTGCCACCTGCCAGATCTATGGCAGCCTTAAAATCTCATAGAAGCACAAATCCTAATGTGAACTGGAATCTAGGTTGCATGCTTCTTGTGTGTGTGTAAAAGCCGTTCAGGTGTGTCAGACTCTGGAATTCTCTAGGCCATAATAGTGGAGTAGGTAGCCTTTCCTTTCTCCAGGGGATCTTTTCAACCCAGGAATTGAACCCACGTCTCCCACATTGCAGGAGGATTCTTTACCAGCTGAGCCACAAGGGAAGCCTATCTGCTACTTATGAGAATCTGATACCTGATAATCTGAGGGGGAGCTGAAGCAGTGATGCTAGCACTGGTTTTCAGGTGCAAATATATATTATCATTAGAGGTTTGGTTGCACAGCCTGTGTACTTTCCCAGAAGCTCAGTCATGTCTGACTCTTTGTGACACCATGGACTGTAGTCCACCAGGCTCCTCTCTCCCATGGGATTGTTCAGGCAAGAAGACTAGAGTGGGTTGTCATTTCCTCCTCTGGGAGATATCCTGATCCAGGGATCGAACCTATGTCTCCTGAATATCCTGCATTGACAGGTGGATTCTTTACCACTTTACCACCTGAGCATCCCAAAGCTTCAAGCTAACTGTAGATAATATGAGTAAAAAACATGTCACTGGAGAGTTTCTTTGAAAATGGGAACAATCCTAATGATGAGAAAGCAGAAGACTCTAAGACTGCCATCAAAAAGAAAGCTGTGTTTAAAAGAAAATACCAAGAGTCCTACTGAAATTTTGGGTTCATTGAAGCAGGTGATTCACATTCTCCAAGCTCACTTTGTATAATATGTGGTGACAAACTATGCAACATATCAATGAAACCTGCAAAACCGCTTCACAACATGGAGACTAAGCATTGCACAATAAAAAATACAAACTTTGAAGTTTTTTGAAAGAAGAAAGAAAGTGAATAGCAAGAACAGAAGCAATTATCAAAGGCCACCACTTAATCAAATGTGTCCGCACTGAGAGAATCATTCTTAGTGGCTAAGCACATTGTTGAAGCTAAGGAACCCTGTGCTATTAGTGAAGTGTTGGTCAAAGAGATTCCTTTTGGATGTGAATCTATGTACTCTATCCATAGAGAAATACTGGCTAGTCAAAATAATTTCACCTGAATTTAATATTTTGTAGCATGTGATTAAAATTGTCAATCACATGACCTCTGTTCACACAGCTCTGTGAGGAGATGAACATAAGGCACACATCTTCTCTTATACGTAGAAGTGAGATGGCTTTCTAAAGATAGATCACTGGTCAGAGTTTCTGAGTTATGAAAGCTGCTCTAAAGATTTCTTTTAAAAAAGTCACTACTGGTAGCACATTTCAGTGACACAGGATGAGTTGTAAAACTTGCTTTCTTGTGTGACATATTCAACTTGCTCAGGGAATTCAATCTGCCGTTTCAGGGAAGAATGACAATTTTGTTCAAGTCAGCAGATAGAGTGGTAGCATTCAAAGCAAAACTAAAATTATGAAGTCGATGAGTGAACATTGGGATTCTTGACATGTTTCAAACATTAGCAGAGATTTTTGAAAGAGACTGTCAGGGCCTTCTTTTCCCAGCTGGTGCATGATCACCTATTTCAGCTTTTAAAAGAGTTGAGCATTACCTCCCAATCACAAAACAAACAAACAAACAAACAAACTGGGAAGGAATGAGTTTGTGACCCATTTGTGAATAAGCCAGGTGAATCGACTTTGTCTGTGTTAGAGGAGGATCAACTGCTTGAGATCACATATGAGATGATGTATGTTTGAGACAACCTCAAATCTCCAGGCAGACGTTTTGGATTAACATCAAAGAAGAATATTCTCAGACTGCCACAAAAGCACTAAAATGCCTTCTTCCATTTACAACATCCTATATTTGTGAAGGAAGGTTTCCTGCACTAGCAGCAACTAAAATGCAATTATGGAGTAGACTGAACATAAGCAACACATATTTGGTGTCACTGTCTCCCACCACTCCCAGCTGGGACTGTCTAGTTGCAGGAAAATGAGCTCAGGGCTTCCACTGATTCTGCATTATGGTGAGTGGTATAATTATTTCATTATAGAGCACAATTCAATAACAATGGAAAGAAAATCTGCAATAATAATAGAAATAAAAGGTACAATAAGTGCAACGTGCTTGAATCATATCAAAACTTTTACCTCCCTCCATCTGTGGAAAAAATTGTCTTCCACAAACTGGTCCCTGGTGCAAAAAAGTTTCAATACTGCTGTTCTAAGGAATCCAAGATTTTTGTTTGTTTGTTTGTTTTCTTTTTATCCCCTGTTTTATTCTTTTTTGTTTTCATTTTGTATAAAACACTTTTCAGTCTCCAGCGAGAGGCTGAGTCAAGGGACTTAATCCCTTTTGTTAGTCTTTAACTTGAATAATTGATCTAAATGTTGCCCCAATCAATTGTCATGTATCTCTGTGATTTACGTCCAGCCTTTTAAATATCATGCATGTGTGCTCAGTGGTGTTCAACTCTTTGTGACTCCATGGACAATAGACCACCAGCTCCTCTGTCCATGGAGGTTTTCAGGCAAGAATACTGAAGTGGGTTGCCATTTTCTCCTCCAGGAAATCGCTATCCAGGGATCCTGTGCCTCCTGCGTTGGCAGGTGGATTTTTTTTTACCACTGTGCCAACTGGGAAGGCCCCTTTTAAATATAGATGTATATATTTAACTATATAGACAAGTACATAGGCAGATATAGATAGATAGATAGATGATATATATTTTAAATGAGGGCAAATATATGTCTTGTTTAGAGCCCTTTAATGTTGAGGAGAGCAGTAGGGGGTCATTTGGCCCATATAACCTTAGTATTTGTTAAAACCTTTGTTTTAATCTCATTAATATTATTTTCACTCATGCATCCTGTTTCTTAATAACTATCCAAATATTTCCATCCTGTTGGGATGATTTCCTTTAAAATTTTCACCTTATAAGAAAGAAGTCTTTTGACTTCTCCCTCAGGTTGTTCTTAATCCCCTGTTAGCAAACATAAATAATATTAATAAATTTAATGCTTTTATTAGCATCTCTAAGCTCCATTGAGGGGAAACTGAGATCACAAATAAGACTTCCCAAACTATTTTGCTGATATTATTGTTTGTGTTAAGTAAAGTAGTTCTTAGGATTTGTTGTATTTTTTTTTTGTATCCACTTTCTAACTTGATGTTTCCATAGATGCTAATATAACAACTGTTTATAACCAGACCTGTCTAAAAATTTACCAGTCTAGAAGTTCCTCAAATTTCAAGAATCCATGTCTGGTCATTGAAGAGGAGTATCTTAATAGCTACGCAAACCAGTAAGACATAAGCGATGTTCCCCACAAGAGAGTGCAAAGGATATAAATCTTATCCTTACAAGATGTAGAAAGCTTACTACCTCAAAATAGTCTAAGAAAGTAAAGGCTTTCATTGTACTGGAAGACACAACAAACTTTAAGCCCCCTATGGGCTGGTATCCCTTATGACAAACTTCTCTGAGTGTCAGCATAGCCAGACAGAAAGACTGTTCAGAATCTCAGTCTATTAGACTGTCTGATGAGGAACACTGTATGTGTCCTTTCCAGGTGGCAGAAACCAAACTCTCAAAATGCAGAAACAATAATCAAACAAAAAACCAAAATACTTAAGAAAACCATATAGAACATTTACATCTCAAAAATACAGGGAAAGAAATACAAGTTCCTCCTAGAAGGGATTTTGTTTATTTAAGGTCAGAATTTCTGAAAATATGCTTTATTGAGCTGGCTTTTCCTAGCTGCAGATTATATATATATATATATTATTATATATATATATTATTATATATATATATAATTTATATTTTATATAAATATTTATATTATATATTTATATATTATTTATACATTTATATAATATTTATATTATATATATTTTATATATAAAATATATTACTATATATATATATATATATATAACCCCAATTTTGTCATTTTTAGGCCTAGATTTACTTCCATTCCCAATTAAGCAAGCACTTGTAGGAATAAATTCTGTATATACATAATAATATCTTCCCAGTGTCTCCAACTAGAGTAATTCTACTCAGTGTCTTTCAACTGGGCAAAGACTTATCAGGCTCTTTGGGGCAACACAGGTGGCTCTTCTAAAAACTAATTTCAAGGAAAACCTACTCCTCTAGAGGGGAGTTTATCTACCACTGGAATACAATTTAGGATTACCTGCCAATAATAAGAGATTCAAACCCAGGAGAGATTCACTACAGGTCTTCTGGATTCATAAAGGAGGGGGACAGACAAGATGCCTTTGCTGGGACCAAGGCTCCAGATTCTTGTAGCATTCAGGGAAAGGAGAGAAGTTTGCTTTTGGTCAGTTTTCATTGCCAAAATTGTCAACTGAAGAAAAGCACACAACCTAAAAGTTATGACTTAAGTTTTATTTGGGGACCTTACTGAGGAAGTTAGCCCAGGAGACAGCCTCTCAGATAGCTCTGAGGAACTACTCTAAATAGGTAAATGAGGAGCCAGGATAAAACAGAGCTTTTGATATATATATATAATATAATATATAATATATATTATATATATATAATTTATTTAAAATATTTATATATATTTCAATATCAATTGATATTTCTCCTGGCAATCTAGATTCCAGCTTATGCCTCATCCAGGCCAGAATGTCACACGATGTACTCTGCATATAAGCTAAATAAGCAGGGTGACAATATAGAGCCTTGCCATACTTCTATCCCAATTTGAAATCAGTCCATTTTAAACATCAATGTTGCATAGGAACCTGGAATGTTAGGTACATGAATCAAGGTAAATTGGAAGTGGTCCAATAAGAGATGCCAAGAGTGAACTTTGACATGCTGCTCTCATTTGTAGTATTTGTTAATTTCTGTAGTTCAAATAATCTCATCAAGCTATCAACCTAAGGTCACTAAGTGCTGATATGAGAAAATATTAGCTCTTGGTTAATTGAACATAAGTGTGTATGCATGTGTGTGTTGTCATACTATTAATACCTGTAATCCAGCTTTATTTTGTTAGTATTTACCTGGTATGCCTTTGTCTATTATTTCATGTTCTAATTTTGTGTACTTTATATTTAAATATGTTTCTTGTAAATAGCACATGGTTCGATTTTATTTTGTATCTATGTTTACCGTCTTTTTATTTGTGACATAAATTACTGAACTATTTTAATTGATTTGAATTAATTGATTTTGTGTTTTAATTCCCTATCTTTTTATTTCTCTATTTTTTTCTCTCTTCTACTTATTTTTTTTTTTTTCTCATTTTGCTTATTTGCACTCTGCTAGTTTGGAAGTTGTAATATCTGTTTCTATCCTTTTAATGGTTACTGTAGACATTTTAACATGTATATTTAACCAAAATTGGAAACCTCCTTACAAAAAAAAAAAAAAAATACAAGTTCCCAAGAAACCTTGATAACTACCCCTTTGACAAATTGAATTATATTTCCATGTGTTAACTGTTTTCTACCTTTATCCTGGTAAAGTTATATTTCAAACAGTGAATGTTCATTTATACATAATTACATGTTTACCATGTTGTTACATACATTATTCCTTCTTGTATCTCAAAATACAATTACTGACCTTCAATAGCAGGTCAACTTAATTTTACTACTTCAACATCAGGAAGCACTTCAAATTCTCACAAGTTTTATACAACTTATTATTTCAATTGTATTTTTCTCTTAAAAGTAAAAATATATCCTCTGTTTTACACTATTGAGTTTTCCTCATTCATAGTGAAATTGTAAGACAAACAATAACATTTAAGAAGATACTTTGAAAATCATTCAAATCACCTTGATTTTTGTAGTCAATATTTTTGGTTTTTGCACTTTTATTATTATAATAGGCCCTTAGGAGCATAACCAAGTAAAGATTTGTATGATATATACTCATATGATATATGATTTTTTATATTTTGTAACACATGGATACAAAAGAAAGTTTAAATGATAATAAATAAGCATGTCTGCTGATTCTCCTTTTCACATTACCTCATTACATGTTATATAATATTCATAGTACATTTAAGGTTGTAATCTTAATTCTCAGTAGAATGCAGTTCAGGTTCTAAATTATATCATCTCATGAGTATAGTGATGCTTTCTGTCACAAAACAAAATAATTTTCATTTTCAAAAATGTATAATTTTAATCTCCCCATGAAACCAAAAGAAACAAAAACAAAACTGTTTTTTAAAAGGCTTTCTAACAAATAAAATATCTAATATGGTTTGCAGTGTGTTTTTTTTTAATAATTGAGGTTTAAAGAGGTAAACATTCCCTTTATATTGGTGTGCAAAGAATCAACTTATAAATAATTTCCTCAGGATCCATGTCATTAGGTTATTAGGTTAGGTTAATAAAGTTATTTCTCACATGATCTTTTAATAAAATAGTCTTCTGAATTTATATCGAAATGGGGAAACTCAGCATCAATGATGTATATGATCTAATATCTTTTATTTCTAGTTCAGTTAGCTTTTAAAGCCTGTGGAAAATACTCATTTTTATCTTCCACATCAGAAAATTTGTAAAGACTGGTGGAGAAAAAAAGGATCGATATTCCCATATGAGCCTCAATTTGAAAGTTCTACAACATTGCCTGATAGATTTAATCAAATCTTATCTGTCTTTGTTATATGTCAAGCAATTCACTACTGTAAATATAAGGAACATGTAATGAATAGCACCAATTTGAAGTAGTCATTATGGCTTTAAGCTCTGTATCCTTAAAGAGTGTGAGTCTGCATAATTTTTAACCAGAAGCAATTTTAAGTGGGAAATATAATATCAGCCTTTAAAACTAGCAGGTAACTTATAACCAATATAAACTTTAATCTATTTTGAATACCAGCTCCATGCTTATAAGTTTTGTTGGCAGCTTATGAAAGTAAAAGAGTTACAGTGGTCTACATTCTTATCAAACAAATACACAGTAACAGAAGAGTTGGTTTATGCTTGAAATTGAATAAATTATATTTTGTATGGTGAAAAACTGAGCATATGGCAAATGACTATTTCGGTGTGATTATGAAACAATACACTTACATTCTGTAGCATAATTTAGTCAGTCACAAAGGTTTTAGGGTTGTTGACTAGACATATCTGCTTCTCTGATTAACCTCAGAGAAAGTGATCTTTCTTTTTCTTTTTTCCTTCCTTTCTTTTTCTCTCTTTTCCAGAGAGCTGATGTAGGAAAATGAATTAGGATGAAAAATTACAAATGGAGAATTCATAATCTATAATTCTGCAGTGATATTTTATTCTTTTAGTTCTTACAGAAAGAAAATAGACATAAAACTATGGCTCAGCCCTTAATTCATTGCCCCTAATTGTTCCTTTTATCCCTGGCAGGGTTTCTTTATTTATTTCCACCTATCTTAGATCTACTCTTCTTCAAATATTAATGTTACACTTTAATATTTATATTTTAGTGTTAAATACTATTACTAAGAGTAATGTTTATATTTATCTAAATAATGCAGTTCATTCCAAACTAGTATCTTTAGAACAGGTTTTTTCTTAGATACCATTTTTTTTTCCAGGTACTCTGAATGTAAGAATTTTCTCCTAATGACATTGTAAGATTCAGCAGAAATCTGACAGTTTGATCTTGGACTTCCCAGCTTCCAAAACTGTGAAAATAAACTTATTTTGATTAAGCCATTTAGTCTATGATGTTTTCTTATGGAAACATTATCTAAGAGATCTTATGCATGAGCTTCTAACCCAAGTGAACAACTGCATGGATATCCCACAGACATTCAAACTGAACATGTGAGATTAGACAAAAATTACTCTCCTACCTCAATCTTTTTTTTCCCCATTACACCTTATCATATCCAACACTTCACATCAGGTCATGTAAAACAGAAATCCGAGAGTTATCCTTGATTTCACATTTTCCCCCACTCATACCTGATTAATGATGAAATCCAAAGCTCCAAAATTACTCTTTTATCATTAATTATGACTATCTTACTTTCTCCACGTTTCTGCAATGACAACCGAGGTCCAAAGTCCACATTCTTTATTAATTTATTTTAATCTCTCTTTTGCTTGATTTGTCCCTTTCAAAGTTATTCATCACAGTGAAGTTAGAGTGAATTTTTAAATATACACTAAATTATTCAGGGAAGTTTTAGATCCACAGAAAAATTGAGCAGAAAATACTGAGAGTTTTCATACATACTCTCCACATACACATGAGCATCCTCCCCCACTATAAAGTTTTTGAAACTGAGGGGTACATTTTTAAAAAATACATGAATAAACATTGACACATCATTGCGACCAAAGTATATAGTTTATACTAGAGGTATCTCCAGGTGTATATTTCATGGATTTTTATAAATATATAATAAAATATAGGCAATATTATGGTTTCATACAGAATAGTTTCAATACTATAAAAATCATTTCCAGAATGTTATGTCTTTGAAATCTTACCTTTGCAGATTGACTTCATTTACTTAGTAATAAATACTTAAGGTTTCTCCATGCATTTTGTGACTTGATAGTTCATGTGTTCTCAGCACTGAAAACCTGAGATGAGTCACTGTGTATGGATAAGTCACTGTTTATCCATTCACCTGTGCTAGGTAATCTTGGTTGTTTCAACTCATGGCAATAACAGCATTAAAATTTATATTGTATGGATGTACCACTATCCATTCACTTGAGGTAGGTAAGCTTAGTTGTTTTTCAGTTTTGGCAATAATGGATAAGACTACTATAAACAAACACATGTACATTGTGTGTGTGTGTGTGTGTGTGTGTGTGTGTGTGTGTGTTTGCATGAGTTTTAAACTCATTAGGTTAAATACAAAGCAGTTCAAATGGTGGATTTTATAATAAGAATACTTTTTTAAGAAACCGCCTTTCATACCATGTCCCATATTTCACAGATTTCTTATCTTTTCTCTTTTATAGATAAGATTTTTCCTCTCTTGCTCCTCTAAGGAATTTTTGTCTTTGATTTTCTGTAGTTTGAGGAGGCTATGCTTACCAATACTATTTTGGAAATTTATCTTGCTTGGTATATTCTAAGCTTTCTGTATCTGTGGTTTGGTGTTTGACATTAATTTGGGGGGTATTCTCAGTCATTATTGTTTCAAATATTGTTCCTTTCTTCTTTTTCTTTCATAAAGTTACATGTATATTACACTTTAAAAAAATTGAGTTATAATGGGCATATATCTGTTTCAGGTATACAATATGATTTGATATTTGTATAAATTGCAAATGATCACCAAACATCAATTACCACACATAGTTAAAACATTTTTTTCAGTGATGACAGATTTTAAGATCAGCTATAATAACTTTCATATATTCAATACAATGTTAGCTATAGTCACCCTGCTGCACATTACATTTCCATGACATGTATTTTAGCTAGTACATCTTTAAAATTGTCTCATGTGCCTTGGATATTCTGTTCTTTTTGTTTTCAGTCTTTTCTTTCTTCTCAATTTTGGAAGTTTTTATTGAAATATCATAAGACTCAGAATGTCTTTCTTCAACCATGTCCAGTTTAATAATAAACACATCAAAGACATTCTTCATTTCAGTTACAGTGATTTTATACCTAGCATTTTTTGTTGTTGTTATTTATGAGGACGTCTGTCTCTATTTAAATTGCCCATCTGTTCTTGGATGTATCTGCTTTACCCATCAGAGCCTTTAGCATATTAGTTATACTTGTTTTAAATCCCCAGTGTAATCATTCCAACTTCTCTTCCATGTCTATTTCTGATGTTTGCTTTGTCTCTTTAAAGTGTGTGTGTGTGTGTTTAAGTTTATGTTTGTTAGGCCTTGTAAATTTTTTTTTCAGTAACAAAATATGATGCATTGGATAAAGGAAATTCTCCAAAAAGACCTTTAGTAATATGGTGGTGAGGTATGAGGGAAGGGGATGAGGTATGAGGTGGTGAGGCAGGAGGGGAAGGGATCTAATACAGTTTTGTGATTAGATGTCAGTCTTTTAGGGAGTTTCTGTCTCTGGACTGCAGAATTCACAAGTGTTTATTAGCTTTTTTTTTTTCTTCTCACCTTTCAGATGGGACAGAATTGCTAGAAGGGGCAGGAACTGGGTATTTCCCTTCCCTTAGATCAGTTAGCCTACAGCAGTAGATTAGGCTGTAGCTAATTTCTCCTATGGGTAAGCCTTGTTTAAACAAACAAACAAACAAAAACAAAACAAAACAAAAAAAAAAAAAACACAGTGCAATGGTGTATTTCAAAATAATTTCTTTTTCCTTTCCTACCCAGAAGCTCAATGAAATTTTTATCTAATTTTTACTGTAACAATTGAGTCAAATGCTTAGAAGTAAAACTCACAAAATTGTACCTCCACATGATTATGTTGCCATAAAGTTTTTATTTGAGAACTGTCCTCTTTGAGTCCCCAGAAATTCATCCCTTACAGTTCAAGTTTCCCAGGAGTGATTCCTGTGGCATTTTCTGCTCATGTGTCTGCTAAGGTAAGCCATAACTCCCTATATTTGTCTGTTTATCTCTCTAATCTGAGGGGACAGCAGTCACTCTGTGTCCTCATCTCTCCTATGAATCCCAGAGACTATGTTTTTAGTCTGTTCAACATTTTACCTGTTGTTAGGGTGGATTGGTGCCTTAAAATCTTCTTTGTGTGTGTGTGTGTGTGTGTGTGCTTGTATGTAAAACTGGTAACAGGAAATTGGCATTCTTTTCTCTCAAATATTCTGCAAGAATGATCTTGTCATTAATTAGATCTAAAAGTTTTTGTTTTTGTAAAGTGTTTTACATTTTCTACACAGACAATTGTTTTACCTGTGAATAGACAGCTTTACTTATTCATTTAGAATATTTACACATCTTATTATTTTTTGCCTTATTGCATTAGATAGAACTTCCAGTATGATATTGAAAAGAGATGGTGTGAAGGGACTTTCTTGTGCTTTTCCTGATCAAAGAAAAGTGTTTCTAATTTTTCATCATTAACTATAAAGTTAGTTATAGATATTTGAGTAGATATGCTTTATGAAGTTGAGGAGGTTTCCTCTATTTTTAATTTGCTGAGAGCTTTAACCATAAATGGGTACTGTTTTCTGTTAAATAACTTTTCTGCTTTCACAGTGCTGTGATCATGAAAATTTTCTTATTTTGTCTGCTGATTTAATAGATTAACTGATCTTCAGATGTTGAACTGACCTTGAGCACTTGGAACAAATTTCATTTCCTTTCAGGGCTTCTCTTTGTAGCTCAGTCAGTTAAGAATCTACCTGCAATACAGGAGACCCGGGTTTATTTCCTGTGTCTGGAAGAAACCCTGGAAAAGAAAATAGAAACCCACTCCAGTATTCTTGCCTGGGAAATTCTATGGACAAGAAGAGCCTGGGAGGCTACAGTACATGGGGTTGCAAGAGTTGGACCTGACTTGGCAACTAAATCACCATTACATATACATATGTGTGTGTGTGTGTGTGTGTGTATCTTGCTTGTTTCTAAAAGTATTTATATAACTAAAACTATTATTCTAAAATATAGAAACAATACTTAAGGAAAAGGGCCTGGCTGGATCTTAGTTCTATTTCTCAGGATATAATATGCCTTATCATCATGTGTTTCTGTGTTTGTTTTGGGAAAGTAAGTAGACATGAAAAGCTGAATACAATAATGTTGCACCCTCATCTGGCATTTCAGTTATGTTATGTCCATGGCTAGAGAAACTCAAATCATTTTGCAGAGTTTTTCAATTCTTCTCTCTTCCTGACTCCATTTCTCTTTTTATAGCCCTAGAATTGAGTAGCCTCTTGTGCTCCTTAATTCCTCCATCCTTTTAGGTCTGATATGCATAAGTATCATTAAAATAGGATTCTGATCAAGAAAAACAGATGAGAACTTTGAGAAGACAAAATGTAGGGATTATATGAGTCTTCCTAATACTAAAATCACGTTTGCAAGTTTTCCCCTCTCTTCTCAGTTGTTATTGTTGTTTAACTTTCTTTTTTTTTTACGGTTTTATTGGAGTATAGCTGATTTGCAAAGTTGTGTTAGTTTGAAGTGTACAAAAAATGAATCAATTATACACATACATAGATCTATATTTTTTTAGATTGTTTTGCCATACAGGCCATTACAGAGTATTGAGTAGCATTAACTGTGCTTTACCTATTCATTGTCTATTTTATAATATATAGAAACTTCCCAATCTGTCAATTTATTCCTCTCTCCTTTACAGTTTGTAAACCTTAAGTTTTTTTTCTATATCCATGACTTTTCAGTCTTATAAATAAACTCATTTATATTTTTTCAAGGTCATATGTATGAATGATATCATATATTCATTTTTTGTGCCTTATATACTTCATTTAGTATGACAATTTAGTATGACAATCTCTATATCCATCCATACTGCTGAAAGTGGCATTTTGTTCTTTTTTATGGATGAGTAGTATTCCACTATATATATTACCACATCTTCTTTATTTTTCTATTGATGGGAATTTTGGCTGCTCCCATGTCCTGGCCATTGTAAATAGTACTGAAATGAACTTTGGGGCTCATGTACCAATTTTCTGATTGTTAAAATTTTACCTGGAGAATACTTGCTTTCAATGTATTGATTTCTATAGTGCACCTATATATATATATATATATATATAGATAGATAGATAGATAGATAGATAGATAGATAGATAGATAGATGCTACACAAATTTTCATGTCATCCTTGCATGGGGGCCATGCTAATCTTCTGTGCATCTTTCCAATTTTTGATTATGTGTTGCTGAAGTGACTGTACATGTACCTTTTTGAACTATGATTTTCTTCAGCTATATGCACAGGAGTGGGATTACCAAATCATATATTAGTTCTATTTTTACTTCTTATGGGAACCTCCATGTTCTCCATAGTGGCTGTATCAATTTACATCCCCACTATCAACAGTAGGGTTTCCTTTTTTTCCAGAAACTCCCTTAGGCTTACTATTTGTAGATTTTTAGATGATGGACATTCTGACTGGCCATGCATTTCTGTATATGGAGAAATACAAGAAAGGAAAATGGCTGTCTGAGGAGGCCTTACAAATAGTTGTGAAAAGAAGAGAAGTAAAAAGCAAAGGAGAAAAGGAAACATATACCCATTTGAATACAGACTTTCAAAGTATAGCAAGGAGAGATATTTGTACTCAGTGATCAGTGCAAAGAAATAGAGGAAAACAAAAGAATGGGAAAGACTAGAGATCTCTTCAATAAAATTAGAGATACAATGGAATATTTCATGCAAAGATGGGCTCAATAGAAGCCACAAACGATATGGACCTAATAGAAGCAGAAGATATTAAGAAAAGGTGGCAAGAAAACACAGAAGAACTATACAAAAATGATCTTCATGACCATGATTATCTTCAGATAATCATGATGGTGTGATCACTCACCTAGAGCCAGACATCCTGTAATATGAAGTCAAATGGGCCTTATGAAGCATCACTACAAACAGAGCTAATAGAGGTGATGGAATTCCGGTGGAGCTATTTCAAATTCTAAAAGATGATGCTGTGAAAGTGCTGCACTCAATATTCCAACAAATGTGGAAAACTCAGCAGTGGCAACAGGACTAGAAAAAGTCAGTTTTCATTCCAAACCCTAAGAAAGACAAGGCCAAAGAATGTTCAAAGTACCATACAATTGCACTCATGTCACACATTAGTAAAGTAATGCTCAGAATTCTTCAAGCTAGGCTTTAACAATACTTGAACCATGAACATCCAGACATTCAAGCTGGATTTAGAAAAAGCAGCAGAACCAGAGATCAAACTGGCAACATAATTTGGACCATTGAAAAAGCAAGAGAGTTCCAGGAAAATATCTATTTCTGCTCTATTGACTATGCCAAAGTCTTTGACTGTGTAGATCATTAATAAATTGTGGAAAATTCTTAAAGATATGGGAATACCAGACCACCTGAGCTACCTCTTGAGAAACCTGTATGCAGGTCAGGAAGCAATATTTAGAACTGGACATGGGACAAAAGACTGGTTCCAAATAGAAAAGGGAGTATGTCAAGGCTGTATATCTATCATCACCCTGCTTATTTAACTTATATGCAGAGTAAATCATGAGAAATGCTGGCTGGATGAAGCACAAGCTGTAGTCAAGATTGCTGGGGAAATATCAATAAGCTCAGATATGCAGATGACACCACTCTTATGGCAGAAGGTGAAGAAGAACTAAAGAGTCTCTTGATGAAGTGAAAAAGTTGACTTAAAGCTTAATATTAAGAAACTTAAGATCATGACATTTGGTACCGTAACTTCATTGCAAATAGATGGAGAAAAAGTGGAAACAGTGGCTGACCTTATTTTTTGGTTCAGTTCATTTCAGTCTCTCAGGTGTGTCCGACTCTTTGCAACCCCATAAATCACAGCACATCAAGCCTCCCTGTCCATCACAAACTCCCAGATGTTACGCAAACTCATGTCCATCGAGTTGGTGATGCCATCCAACCATCTCATCCTTTGTTTTCCCCTTCTCCTCCTGCCCCCAATTCCTCCCAGCATCAGGGTCTTTACCAATGAGTCAACACTTTGCATAAGGTGGCCACAGTATTGGAGTTTTGGCTTCAGCATCAGTCCTTCCAATGAACACACAGGACTGATCTCTTTTAAGATGGACTGGTTGGATCTCCTTGCAGTCCAAGGGACTCTCAAGAGTCTTCCCCAACACCACAGTTCAAAAGCATCAATTCTTTGGCAGTCAGCTTTCTTCACAGTCCAACTCTCACATCCATACATAACCACTGGAAAAACCATAGCCTTGACTAGACAGGCCTTTGTTGGCAAAGTAATGCTTCTTCTTGTTAACATGCTATATAGGTTCGTCATAACTTTCCTTCCAAGGAGTAAGCGTCTTTTAATTTCATGGCTGCAGTCACCATCTGCAGTGATTTTGGAGCCCCCCAAAATAAAGTCTGAGACTGTTTTCACTGTTTCCCCATCTATTTCCCATGGAATTATGGAACCAGAAGTCATGATCTTAGTTTTCTGAATGTTGAGCTTTAAGCCCACTTTTTTTTTTCACTTATTTTTATTAGTTGGAGGCTAATTACTTTATAATATTGTAGTGGTTTTTGTCATACATTGACATGAATCCGCCATGGATTTACATGTATTCCCCATCCTTATCCCCCCTCCCACCTCCCTGTCCACCCGATTCCTCTGGGTCTTCCTAGTGCACCAGGTCTGAGCACTTGTCTCATGCATCCAGCCTGGGCTGGTGATCTGTTTCACCCTAGATAATATACATGTTTTGATGCTGTTCTCTCGAAACATACCACCCTCGCCTTCTCCCAGAGTCCCAAAGTCTGTTCTGTACATCTGTGTCTCTTTTTCTGTTTTGCATATAGGGTTATCATTACCATCTTTCTAAATTCCATATATATGCATTAGTATACTGTATTGGTCCAACCTAGATGCCCATCAGCAGACGAATGGATAAGGAAGCTTGGTACATATACACCAGAGACTATTACTCAGCCATTAAACATAATTCATTTGAATCAGTTCTAATTAGATGGATGAAACTGGAGCCCATTAAGCCCACTTTTTTACTCTCCTCTTTCACTTTCATCACGAGGCTTTTTAGTTCCTCTTCACTTTCTGCCATAAGGATGGTGTCATCTGCATATCTGAGGTTATTGATATTTCTCCTGGCAATCTTGATTCCAGCTTGTGCTTCTTCCAACCCAGTATTTCTCATGATATACTCTGAATGTAAGTTAAATAAGCAGGGTAACAATATACAGCCTTGACATACTTCTTTTCCTATTTGGAGCCAGTCTGTTTTTCCATGTCCAGTTCTAACTTTTGCTTCCTGGCCTGCATATAGGTTACTCAAGAGGCAGGTCAGGGGGTCTGGTATTCCCATCTCTTTCAGAATTTTCCACAGTTTATTGTGATCCACACAGTCAAAGGTTTTGGTATAGTCAATAAAGCGGAAATAGATGTTTTCCTGGAACTATCTTGATTTTTTTTTACAGATCCAGCGGTTGTTGCCAATTTGATCTCTGGTTCCTCTGCCTTTTCTAAAACCAGCTTGAACATCTGGAAGTTCACGGTTCATGTATTGCTGAAGCCTGGCTTGGAGAATTTTGAGCATTACTTTACTAGTGTGTGAAATGAGTACAATTGTGCAGTAGTTTGAGCATTCTTTAGCATTGTCTTTCTCTGGGATTAGAATGAAAACTGACCTTTTCCAGTCCTGTGGCCACTGCTGAGTTTTCCAAATTTGCTGGCATATTGAGTACAACACTTTCACAGCATCATCTTTTAGGATTTGGAATAGCTCAACTGGAATTCCATCACCTCCATTAGCTTTGTTCGCAGTGATGCTTTCTAAGGCCCACTTGACTTCACATTCTTGGCTGTCTGGCTCTAGGTGAGTGATCAAACCATCGTGATTATCTGGGTCGTGAAGATCTTTTTTGCACAGTTCTTCTGTGTATTCTTGCCACCTCTTCTTAATATCTTATGTTTCTGTTAGGTCCATACCATTTCTGTCCTTTATCGAACCCATCTTTGCATGAAATATTCCCTTGGTATCTCTAGTTTTCTTGAAGAGATCTCTAATCTTTCCTATTCTGTTGTTTTCCTCTATTTCTTTGCATTGATCACTGAGGAAGGCTCTCTTATCTTTCCTGGATATTTTTTGGAACTCTGCATTCAACTTTATTTTCATGGGCTCTAAAATCACTGCAGATGGTGACCACATCCATGAAATTAAAAGACACTTGATCCTTGGGAGAAAAGTTATGACCAACCTAGACAGCATATTAAAAAGCAGAGACATTACTTTGCTGACAGAGGTCCATCTTGTCAAAGCTGTGGTTTTTCTGGTAGCCAAGTATGGATGTGAGTGTTGGACTATAAAGAAAGCTGAGCACTGAAGAGTTGATGCTTTTGAACTATGGTGTTGGAGAAGACTCTTGAGAGTCTCTTGGCCTGCAAGGATATTGAACACGTCAATCCTAAAAGAAATCAGTCCTGAGTGTTCATTGGAAGGACTGATGTTGAAGCTGAAACTCCATTAATTTGGCCACCTGATATGAAGAACTGACTCATTAGAAAAGACCCTGATTCTGGGAAAGATTTAAAGTGGGAGGTGAACGGGACAACAGAGGTTGAGACTTTTGGATGGGTTCACTGACTCAATGGACATGAGTGTGGGTAATCTCTGTGAGTTGGTGATGGACAGGGAGGCATGGCATGCTGCAGTCCATAGGGTCGCAAAGAGTCAAACATGATGAATGACTGAACTGATCTGATTCTGACTGATGTAAGGTGATGCCTGATTTTAATTTTGATTTACATTTCTCTAATAATTAGTAATATTGAGCATATTTTCCTGTGCTTTTTAGCCATCTTTATGTTTTCTTTGGATAAATGTCTAGATCTTCTATCCATTTTTTGACCTTTTTTTAATTTTTGTATACCATTCAGGGTAAAGGGCATGATTACCATCATGAAGCCAGTAAGGGTAACCATTTGGAATAATTTTATGACCAGAGTCATAAAAATGGACGCAATAAAGATGAAGCCAGCATACATCAATGCCTAGGAGAGCCAAAATGCTGACTGTTGGAACCCCATCACTGTCATCAGCTTCTAATTTATTTATTTTTTTTTAGTCCTCTGTAATGTTTAATGATGCAAAATACACAACAGGGGAGAAATAAACAATACAAATAAAAGTGAAAGATTCATTTACAATTTCTCCCTTAGAAATGAAAAGGAGTGTCCTCATATTTATTTCAATAACTGATGTCAACTTTTCCATCACAAAATAATTTGTTGTGACTTCTATATTTGCAGCACTAATTGCAGTTTGAAAAGCCACAAACCCGCTTTGCCAGTATATTGACAAGAAACAGAAAGTTTCATCACGTAGAGCCCAACCGTGGTCTGAGTACTCGAAGTGCTCTCTTAAGATCGGGAGTCTGTGTCCACAACTGAACTTCAGCCGATAGAAGAAAGTGTGATTGAACACAATCCCCACCATCTCAGAGTTGTTTTTTGGATGGTGTACTCTGTCCATGGGTTCTTCATTAGGGATCCCAAGGATTGTTCTTCATTTCATAAAGGAAGCTGAAGCCATCTTATCCATTGTGCTCAAGGTCACATTAGTGACCGGCCACCACAACCAGGTCATAGTAATCAAATTAATCAACAAGTCCTAGGACTTGAGGAGGCTGTTGAAGGAAATGAGTAGCTCTGAAGAGTTCTGGAGAGAGGCACAGAGAGAGCCGCAGAAGCAGCACCATCATCCAATCCAACAAGCTCTCTTTTTTTCATTCTCCATTTTCTAAGAAAATTCTTGTGCAGAAGAGCCCAAGTTTGTTGACACACGCTCCTCTCGTTTTTAATCATTTCCTCCTTTCTCTGCAGGCTCTATGGTTATGCACGAGATAAGGGCTGTGGTGTGGGTGCTCTTTTCCCTTTTGTCTCAAGAGCAAATTTTCCTGCCAAATCCTGCCATTGCAACAAGCATCCACTGAGCCTTCAGGGCATCCTCATCTTTTGCTGGTGGAGGACCTGGAACATTAGAGAACCAGCAGGTGTGGTGCAGGACATGTGGGGTGGATACTGTGGGGACCGGGACACGGGGCACGTGTCACACCAACCAGGTGGGTCCCGGAGGTCTGAGGCAGCGTCTTCTGAGTTCATGTAGACACCTTAACCGGGTTTGGTCACATTGTCAGTCAGAAAGGCTCAGCATACACCTCTCCAAGAAATCTTGATTCCAGCTTGTAACTTAACCTGCCCAACATTACACTTTATGTGCTCTGCACGGAAATTAAATAAACAGGATGACAATATACAGTTTTGATGTACTCCTTTCACAGTTTTGAGCCAGTCTGTTGTTCCATGTCCCATTCTAACTGGTGCTTCTTGGTTTGTATATAGGTTTATCAGGAGGCAGGTAAGGAGGTGAGGTAAGGTAAGATAAGATGAGGTAAGATAAGGTCACATCTCTTGAAGAATTTTCCAGTTTGTTGTGATCCACACAGTGAAAGGCTTGAGTATAGTCAATGAAACAGAAGTAGATGTTTCTCTGGAATTTTCTCGCTTTTCCTATGATCCAAATGATGTTTGCAATTTGATCTCTTGTTCCTCTGCCTTTTCTAAATCCAGCTTGTACATCCAAAAGTATTCAGTTCACATAGTGTTCAATAGCCTAGTTTGAAGGGTTTTCAGCATTATCTTGCTAGCATGTAAAATGAACATAAATGTACATTATTTTGAATATTCTTTAGCATTATCTTTAATTGGGATTGGACTGAAATCTGACCTTTTTCAGTCCTGTGCCCATTTCTGTGTTTTCCCGATTTGTTGACACATTGATTGTAGGACTTAGCATCATCTTTTAGGATTTGAAATTGCTCAGCTGGAATTCCATCACCTCCACTAGCTTTGGTCATAGTGATGGTTCCTAAAGCCGACTTGACCTCAAATTCCAGAATATCTGGTTCTAGGTGAGTGACCACAACATCGTGGTTATCTGGGTCATTAAGACCTTTTTTGTACAGTTCTTCTGTGTATTCTTGCCTCATATTCCTAATCACTTCTGCTTCTGTTAGGCTCTTGCTCTTCTTGAGCCCATGTTTTCATGGAATATTCCCTTGGTATCTCAAATCTTCTTGAAGAGATCTCTAGTTTTTTCTCATTCTATTGTTTCCCTCTATTTCTTTGCATTGTTCCCTTAAGAAAGCTTTCTTATCTCTCTGTACATTTCGAACTTTGCATTCACTTGGATATATATTTCCTTTTCTCCTTTGCCTTTCATTTATTTTCTTTTCTCAGCTACATAAAGTCTCTTCAGACAACCATTGTGCCTTCTTGCATGTCTTTTGATTTGGAATTATATAGTCATATAAAATTTAATTTTTTACCTGCAATTATTAATTATGAAGCCTTGCATCTATTATTTAATGTCCTTGAAACTTGGACTTATTCCTGTAAAACGGGAGTATAATACATGCTTCACAGAAATATTTAGAGGATTAAAGAGACAATGTATATAAAGAACTTAACACAATAACATGGAACAGGAGTGAAGAACTATTTATTTGTCTTTTTCTTGTTTACCTATGACTAAACACTTAGCTTAAAAGCCAGATTCAGTATTCAGTTTTGCAAGTTATTCACAAGTGAATAAATAATCCAAGTTTAGATTATTTATACCCAAATCTACCCTGAATTTTTAAAAAGTCCCAGAGTCCTATTTATAACTATTTTAATTATGTGTTTCTTGGGGATGGTGTTGGTCACTGCCTCCCTTACAATGTCACAAACCTCCATCCATAGTTCTTCAGGCACTCTGTCTATTAGGTTTAACCCCTTGAGACTATTTCTCACTTTCACATAATCATAAGGGATAGAATTTAATTCATACTTGAATGGCTTAGTGGTTTTCCCTACTTTCTTCAATTTTCGTCTGAATTTGTCACTAAGAAGTTCATGATCTGAGCCACAGTCAGCTCCCTGTCTTCTTTTTCCTGACTGTATAAAGTTTCTCCATCTTTGGCTGCAAAGAATATAATCAATCTGATTTCAGTGTTGACAATCTGATGATGTTCATGTGTAGAGTCTTTCCTTATTTTGTCAGAAGAGGGTGCTTGCTATGACCAGTGTGTACTTTGCAAAACTCTGCTAGCCTTTGCCTGCTTCATTTTGTACTCCAAGGCCAAGCTTGCCCATTACTCAAGGTATCTCTTGACTTCCAACTTTTGCATTCCAGTCCACTATAATGAAAAGGGCATTTTTTTTGGGGGGTGTTAGTTCTAGAAGATCTTGTAGGTCTTCACAGAACCATTCAACTTCAGCTTTTTCAGCATTACTGGTAGGGGCATAGACTTGGATTACTGTGATATTGAATGGTTTGCCTTGGAAACAAACAGTGTTCTTTCTGTCAGTTTTGAGATTGCATCCAAGACTGCTGGGACAAATAAGAAAAACTTCAGATATGCAGATGACACCACCCTTAATACAGAAAGCAAAGAAGAACTAAAGAGCCTCTTGATGAAAGTGAAAGAGGAGAGTGAAAATGTTGGCTTAAAACTCAACATTCATAAAACTAAAATCATGGCATTCAGCTCTATCACTTAGAAACAGTGAGAGACTTTAATTTTTGGGGGCTCCAAAATTACTGAAGATGGTGACTACAGCCATGAAATTAAAAGATGCTTGCTCCTTGGAAGAAAAGCTATGACCAACCTAGACAGCATATTAAAAAGCAGAGACATTACTTTGCCGACTATGGTCCATCTAGTCAAAGCTATGGTTTTTCCAATAGTCATGTATGGATGTGATAGTTGGACTGAGCACCGAAGAATTGATGCTTTTGAACTGTAGTGTTGGAGAATACTCTTGAGATTCTGTAGGATTGCAAGGAGATCCAACCAGTCAATCCTAAAGGAACTCAGTCCTGAATATTCATTGGAAGGACTGATGCCAAAGCTGAAACTCCAATACTTTGGCCACCTGATGTGAAAAAGCTAACTCATTGGAAAAGACCCTGAAGCTGGGAAAGACTGAAGGCAGGAAGAGAAGGGGACAACAGACAATGAGATGGTTGGATGGCATCACCAACTCCATGAATATGAATTTGAGCAAGCTTCGGGAGTTGGTGATGGACAGGGAAGCCTGGCGTTCTTCAGTCCATGGTGTTAGAAAGTCGGACATGACTGAGCAACTGAACTGAACCAAACTGAACTGAATTATGTATTTCTACTCCTGCTTCTTTTTTCCACTGTCCGGGACCTCACAGTTTTGCCTACAACTAAAACTACCTTTTATTTTCTGTGCTATTATTGTGGGTCTGACAACCTTCTGGAATAGTTAGTTTGTTTGTCTGACAGCCAACATTAGTCTGGTCCTTCCTAAGACCCACAGATCAACTGTCTCTCTATCTCTCTCACATACCCACACAAACACACACACACATATTCACACACAAATTAGTATACAGATATTAAAATACATAAGGCAAGCCATCACATTTAATTTCAAATGATGTTGAAATGACTTATAAGTCAATTATGCAAATTAATCAACAATAAACTCTTCATGTATACATGCTAAGTCTCTTCAGTTGTGTCTGACTCTTTGTGACTCTATGGACTGTAGCCTGCCAAGCTCCTCTATCCATAGGATTCTACAGACAAGAATACTGGAGTGAGTTCCTGTACCTTCCTCCAGGGTATCTTCCTAAACCAGGCATTGAACCTACAGTCTCTTGGGTATCCTGAATTGGCAGTCAGATTCTTTCCTACTAGCACCACCTGGGAAGCCACAACAAAATCTGTAGATTAACATATTTGGGACAATAACTTTTTGTTCCAAAGGGCTTTGAGGAATATACCGATGTCAGAACTCTTTATATATCGGATATATGGAATAATAAATGGAAACGAATGGCCTTCATTCTCTGTGGCGTAGTAAGCCTTTTTAGCTTAGCATGGAATCAAATATCGACTATCAAACCTGAACTGAATGTAGATAGAATTCTATAGAAATTGCACTACTACTGCTAAAATGTCACTGTTTTTTTTCATACTTGAAATAATCTTTGTGTGTGTACATATGTTACTACCCAAATTTTGGAAAGTAAGTTTTTAGCAAATTCCTTTCAATTAATTTTAAACAGTAATAGCAGCATGTATTCTACTCTCTGAACAGAAGGTTGAAGTAACTGATATAGTATAAACAATTAAATTTAATTTTAATTTATTTCTTCAAATCAATAATAAGATGTAAATCTCTGTGATACTGTGTACTATTTTTTCACTTGTTTTATTTTCAGTAACAATGCCCCCTACTGTATTAAATAAAACTGTGAATATGAACTGTTTGCTCTACTAATATTTCTTCTGGAGAATAGGGCTTTTAGAAATAAAATTCATTCCTGCAAAATACATGGCAGATGTTATTAAGAAAAAAAACAAAGTACTATTGAAACAGTCTCTGTATTTCATCACTTGTTATGCAGAGAGCTTATTGGAATACCATTTGTTTTGTAATTGCAAATCTATACAACATAGAAATACAATGGAAGGCAAACATATTCAAGGGGCTAAATGAAAATATCAAGACAAAATGTCTTGTGTCAAGGATTAGTTTCAGCAAAGGAGTATATAAAAATTCAAAGTAATATTATTTATACTGAAAACAGAGTTTTCTTATTCAAGAAATCATAGCAGCATTCAGGAGTGGCCTTGTTATTAGCAGCAATTAAAAAAAAATCATATGAAAGGCACTCTTTGGTGCAGTGCAGTAAGTGATTTTATTTTCTTCACCTCTTACACACAAACAGATACACAGAGATCCCCAAAATTCTGTTTTGAATAATAAGAAATGAGTATTGTCATATCATTTCTTATAACTTTTAAAGGTAATAAAAACACAGCTTTTCTATTTTAACAAATAAATATTCAAAAATTATTAAATGTATGTTAATAACTACACTGGTGAATGCCATTGATTGAATTTTGTCACACTCAATATTTTTTTTTTATGTTGACATCCTAACTCCTTGTACTTTAGGATGTGACTGTACTTTAAGATGGGGTCTTTTCAATGATAATCAAGTTTAAATGAGATTATTAATGTAGGACTTATTCCAATAAGCCTGGTGTCCTAAAAATATGAAAAACTTGGAATATAAGACCTGCATTAGAGGGAAAGCAATATGAAAAAACATGAGGAGAAGATGGTCATCTACAAGACAAGGAAAGATGCCTGAAATAGATTTTTCTCTCACACTTCACAGAAACAACCAACCCTGACTGCAAATGCCTTGATTGTGGTTTTCTAGCCTCCAGAAATGTGAGTCAAAACTTTTCTGATGCTTAAGCCACCTACTCTGTGGCTCTTTGTTACAGCAGCCCCACAAACTGACTAATACAACAGATAAAGACAATTGCAGTGTACATGTCTGTGTGAGTGAGTGTGTGTGTGTGTGTGTGTGTGTGTGTGTGTGTGTGAGAGAGTACTGTCTCAATAAGAACAAGATGATATAGGTCAAAGGGTACAAAATTTTGTTTATAAAAATAATATTTTCCAAAGATCTACCATACATATTATAATATGTAAAATAGATAACCAACAAATTCCTATTATATAGCACAGAAAAATGTATTCAGTATTTTGTAAGAACCTATAAGGGAACATGATGTCAAAAAATATATATATATATAGATATGATATATTAATATATACATATATATGGACTTTCCAGGTGGCACTAATGGTAAAGAACCTGCCTGCCAATGAAGGAGACATAAGAGTTTAATTCCTGGGTTGGGAAGACCCCCTAGAGGAAGAAATGACAACCAACTGTAGTATTCTTGCTTGGGGAATACCATGGACAGGGGAGCCTGGTGGGCTGCAGCACATAGGGTCACATGGAGTTGGCCATGACTGAAGCAGCTTAGTACACATGAATATATATATATTCATAATAATATATATATATAATATATATATAATATATATATATATCAGTTCAATTCAGTTCAGTCGCTCAGTTATGTCCGGCTCTTTGCAACCCTATGAATCACAGCACACCGGGCCTCCCTATCCATCACCAACTCCTGGAGTTTACTCAAACTCATGTCCATCGAGTCGGTGATGTCATCCAGCCATCTCATCCTCTGTTGTTCCCTTCACCTCCTGCCCCCAATCCCTCCCAGCAGCAGGGTCTTTTCTGATGAGTCAATTCTTCGCATAAGGTGGCCAAAGTATTGGAGTTTCAGTTTCAGCATCAGTCCTTCCAGTGAACACCCAGGACTGAGCTCCTTCAGGATGGACTGCTTGGATCTCTTTGCAGTCCAACGGACTCTCAAGAGTCTTCTCCAACACCACAGTTCAAAAGCATCAATTTTTCGGCACTCGGCTTTCTTCATGTGTGTGTGTGTGTGTGTGTGTGTGTGTGTGTGTGTGTGTGTTGTACACCTGCAACTAATACAGCATTGTAAATCAACTGTGCTTCAGTCAAAAAATACAGCATAGTGACTATGGCTAATATTGTTATATTTTATACTCAAAAGATGCTGAGAGTATACCTTTAAACATTTTCATCATGCATACATAAAAACATGTTAACTATGTGAGGTGGTGGGTGTGTTGATTATCTTGAGCTTGGTAATTATTCCATAATATATATGTATACCAAATCATCACACTGCAAACTTTAAATATATACAGCTATATTCTGCAATAAAGTTAAAAACATGATCTTTTTTTTTTTTTTTAGAAAATCATCTTGTTTCTGTTATCTCTTAACTCATTTAAATCTTCCTTGAACCTAAATATAGTTCGCCCTGTTCTCTTTTTGTGGTACTGAATTGCAGGATTTTATTAAATTTCATTTTCATGTTCCATGAGTATAATACATTTCAAAAGATATTCCGTTGCTCAGGGCTTCCCTGGTGGCTCAGTCAGTAAAGCATCCACCTGCATTGCAGGAGACCTGGGCTTGATCCCTAGGGTGGGAAGATCTTCTGGAGGAGGACATGGCAATCCACTCCAGTATTCTTGCCTGGAGAATCCCCACTGACAGTGAAACCTGGAAGCCTACAGTCCATGGGGTTGCAAAGAGTTGGACAGGAGTGAGCAACTAAACACTGCTATATTGAGGAAAACATGGAGGTTTTCCCTGAATGTCTATATCAGCATAGATTTTGTTCATTTCTACCTCCAAATTTTCTCTTTTTAACCAGTATTATTAGTGTTTAATACATACAACATTGAAGTCTGTCCATATATGTTATTATTCTCATTGAATTTTCCTTATCAACTGAAGTTGGTTTTTGTGACTCTTTACTTTAGGAGGATCATTTCTGTCTGGAACTTCATTTGTATCTCATTTATGCCAGGAGCAAAAGCATGGGCTTATTCTTTTTGCTGTGTTACCATGTGTAAAATAATGGGATTTTTATTTTCCTCTTGACTTTTCTCACTTCCCTTCTGTTAATGGTATCACTGCTTTGTACTTTCTGCATCTTCTCCAGACCCATATCATGTAAGTAACAGGAATCTAATAAATATTTCATTTTCTTTCCCAGGCATCATTACTAAATAGAACATTTGTTCTTTGGCCACTGCAGTGTTAAAATACTTTCTCTTCAATAATAGATATTTGGAAAATTTCCATGGTGACTGTTCTTCAAAGATAAACAAAACTGGACATTAATTAAAACAGTCCAAACAGGTTTTATTCAGTAACACTGACAGCCTGAAAAGAGCTGATCTCTTCCAATTTTTGCTGACATAACTTGCCTCTTTAAAGGCAGGTTTCTTGATTATACTATAGATTTATCAACTCAACCTTCTGTTCAGAGAATGGAATACATGCGGCAATTAATGGTTAAACTGAATTGGGAGGATTTACTAAAAACTTTCAGAAGCCAGTTTTCTTTTCAGGCTTGAAATAATGTTTGTGTGGTACATATATCACTGCCTCAAAAACTACAATGGGTTAATTCCAATAAAAGCTCTATTTTAGCTGGCAATTATGGAAGTTAGGATTCTATCTTTCTAGAGAAAACTGGGAGACAAAGGCCCTATTATTCATGATGATTACATTTCAAAGGAATGGCTTTCAGGTGCTTTAGAAAGCACTTCTGTGTTGTAGGAGATATATTTACATCTGAAGAGACAGGAAGAATTAATAATTGTAAACCATTTATAGTACAGGTGGCCTTTTTTTGTATTTGCATTTGACTTTATTGTGCTTCACAGATATTTCATTTCTTACAAATTGAAGGTTTATGGTAACCCTGCATTGAGCAAATCTATGGGCTCCATTTTTTCCATCAGAATTTATTTCTGTTTCAAATTTTAGTAATTCTCACAGTATTTCAAATGTTTTAATTATTATTATATCTGTTACGGTGATATGTGATCGTTGGTCTTTAATGTCACTTTTGCAATTGTTTTGTAATGCCATAAATCATGACCATACAAGATGGTGAATGTAATCATTAAATGTTGTATGTGTTCTGACTGGCCATTCTCCCATCTCTCTCCTTATCCTCAGGCCTCCCTATAAACTGACACACACAAATATTAACAATTAGGCTCATTAGTAACCCAACATGGGGTCACAAACAGTTGGACACAACTTAGCGATTGAACAAGTAACCCAGAAAAGTCACCAAGTGTTTAAGTTAAAGGAAGAATCACACATCTAATTGATTAAGCCTAGTGAGGAAGACATGTTAAAAGTCAAGACAGGCTGAAAGCAAAGCTTCTTGTACCAAATAGTTAGCCACATTTTGAAGTTAGTCACTTTGTGAATGCAAAAGAATAGTTCTTTTAAAAAAATTGAAAATGCTACTCCAGTGAACACACACAAAGAAAGCAAAACAGCCTTATTGCTGATATGGAGAAAGTTTTAGTGGTATGGACAGAAGACCAAGCCAACTTCAGCATTCCCTAAGGTCAAAGACTAATCCAAAATAAGGCTTTAATTATTTTCCATGGTGTGGAGGCTAAGAGAAGTGAAGAAGCTGCAGAAGAAAAAAAAAATTGAAGCTAGCAGATGTTGGCTCCTGAGGTTTAAGGAAAGAAACAATCTATATAACATGAAAGTGCAAAGTGAAGCATTAAGTGCTGATATAGAAGCTCCAGGAAGGTATCCAGAAGATCTAATGAAGATAATTAATACAAGTGTCCATATGAAGCAACATATATTCAGTGTAGATGGAACAGCTTTATATTGGAAGAACAAGCCATGCAATGCCATAAGAATTTCATAGTTAAAGAGGATATGTTTGGGTTCAAAGTTTCAGGCTGACTCTATTGTTAAGGGCTAATGCATCACTTCTCAGTAGTGCATCGGTTGTGACGGCTACGCAGAAGCCTGGCCGTGAGGAGCAACCCCTTGCCCAAGGTCAGGGGTAGTGACCGAGAGTGCCAGGCTGCGACAGCGCAAGAACGGCGGTCTAGAGGAGCTGCCCCACCCTGGAGGGCAGGTGCCCCGCCCAAGAGAAGCTACTACACCGCCAAGGAGTGGCTTCTACACAGGCGCAGGAGGGCCAGAGAGGAGCTACTCCACGTTCAAGGTCAGGAGGGGCGGCTCTGAGAAGATACCCTTCATCCAAGGTAAGGAGCAGTGGCTGTGCTTTGCTGGAGCAGCCATAAAGTGATACCCCACATCCAAGGTAAGAGAAACCCAAGTAAGACAGTAGGTGTTGTGAGAGGGCATAAGAGGGCAGGCACACTAAAACCATAACCACAGAAAGGTAGCCAATCTGATCACAGGACCACAGTCTTGTCTAACTCAATGAAACTAAGCCATGCTTTGTGGGGCCACCCAAGACAGTTGAGTCACAGTGGAGAGATCTGACAGAATGTGGTCCACTGGAGAAGGGATTGACAAACCACTTCAGTTTTCTTTCCTTGAGAACCCCATGAACAGTACGAGAAGGCAAAGTGATAGGATACTGAAAGAGGAACTCTCCAGGTTGGTAGGTGCCCAATATGCTACTGGAGATCAGTGGAGAAATAACTCCAGAAAGAATGAAGGGATGGAGCCAAAGCAAAAACAATACCCAGTTGTGAATGGGACTGTTGATAGAAGCAAGGTCCGATGCTGTGAAGAGCAATATTGCATAGGAACCTGGAATGTTAGGTCCATGGATCAAGGGAAATTGGAAGTGGTCAAACAAGAGATGGCAAGAGTGAAAGTCGACATTCTAGGAATCAGCAAACTAAAATGGACTGGAATGGGTGAATTTAAATCAGATAACCATTATATCTACTACTGGGGGCAGAAATCCCTTAGAAGAAATGGAGTAGCCATCATGGTCAACAAAAGAGTCCAAAATGCAGTACTTGGATGCAATCTCAAAAAAACGACAGAATGATCTCTGTTCATTTACAAGGCAAACCATTCAATATGATGATAATCCAAGCCTATGCCCCAACCAGTAACGCTGAAGAAGCCAAAGTTGAAAGGTTCTATAAAGACCTACAAGACCTTTTAGAACTAACAGCCAAAAAAGATGTCCTTTTAATTATAGGGGGCTGGAATGCAAAAGTAGGAAGTCAAGAAACACCTGGAGTAATAGGCAAATTTGGCCTTGGAGTATGGAATGAAGCAGGGCAAAGGCTAATGGAGTTTTGCCAAAAGAACACACTAGTCATAGCAAACACCCTCTTCCAACAACACAAGAGAAGACTCTACACATGGACATCACCAGATGGTCAACACCAAAATCAGACTGATTATATTCTTTGCAGCCAAAGATCGAGAAGCTCTATACAGTCAGCAAAAACAAGACTGGGAGCTGGCTGTGACTCAGATCATGAACCCCTTCTTGCCAAATTAAGATTTAAACTGAAGACAGTAGGGATAACCACTAGACCATTCAGGTATGACCTAAATCAAATCCCTTATAACTATACAGTGGAAGTGAGAAATAGATTTAAGAGACTAGATCTGACAGACAGAGAGCCTGATGAAATATGGACGGAGGTTCATGACATTGTACAGGAGACAGGGATCAAGACCATCCCCATGGAAAATAAATGCAACAAGGCAAAATGGTTGTCTGAGAAGGCCTTATAAATAGCTGTGAAATGAAGAGAGTATAAAGCAAAGGAGAAAAGGAAAGATATTCCCATTTGAATGAAGAGTTCCAAAGAATAGCCAAGAGAGATAAGAAAGCCTTCCTCAGTGATCAATGCAAAGAAATAGAGGAAAACAACAGAATGGGAAAGACTAGAGATCTCTTCAAGAAAATTAGAGATACCAAGGGAACATTTCATGCAAAAAAGGGCTCAATAAAGGAAATAAATGGTATGGGCCTAACAGAAATTATAAGATGCTTACTCCTTGGAAGGAAAGTTATGACCAACCTAGACAGCATACTAAAAAGCAGAGGCATTACTTTGCCAGCAAAGCTCCATCTAGTCAAAGCTATGGTTTTTCCAGTAATCATGGATGTATGTGAGAGTTGGACTATAAAAAGGCTCAGTGCCAAATAATTGATGCTTTTGAACTACAGTGTTGGAGAAGACTCTTGAGAGTTCCTTGGACTCCAAGGAGATCCAATCAGTCAATCCTAAAGAAATCAGTCCTGAATATTCATTGGAAGGACTGATGCTGAAGCTGAAGCCCCAATACTTGGGCCACCTGATGTGAAGAACCGACTCATTGGAAAAGACCCTGATGCTGGGAAAGACTGAAGGCAGGAGATGAAGAGGATAACAGAGGATGAGATGGTTGGATGACATCACCAACTTGATGGATTTGAGTTTGAGCAAGGTCCGGGAGTTGTTGATGGACAGGGAAGGCTGGTGTACTGCAGTCCATGGAGTCTCAAATAGTTGGACATGACTGAGTGACTGAACTAAACTGAACTGAGCTGAATGCAGCTGGTGACTTAATGTTGAAGTCAATGTTCACTTGCCATCCTAAAAATCCTAGAATCCTTAAGTAGTATGATAAATGCACTCTGCTTGTGCTATATAAATGAATCAACAAAGACTAGAAGAAAACACATCTGTTACAACATGTTTTACTGAATGTCTTAAGTCCACTTATTGAGATCTGCTTAGATAAAAGATTTCTTTTAAAATATTACTGCTCATTAACAAGGTACTTAGTCACCCAAGAGCTCTAATGAAAATGTAGATTAATGTTATTTTCATGCCTTCTAACACAACATCCATTCTGCAGCCCGTGGTTTCAAGAAATCATTTTGATTTTCAAGCCATTTATTTAAAGGAATACATTTAGAAAGGTTGTAGTAGATGTCAGAGGAATGTAATCTCCTCGGTTCTGTCTCATTCCAACAAAGATTTGAAGCGATGGACGTTAAAGCCCTTGGTGAATTGCAGCTCTCAGACAGTCCCTGTTATAGTTCTTGGACAGATCAGTTTTATTTAGAAAATAAAGGAAAATACATCCTCAAGGTGTGAGGACACGCCAACCGAAAAGGCATGAAGAGACAAGAGAGAAGGAAAGATTGAGCACGTGCATGCATGGGAGAGAGAGAGAGGGACACCTGGCCCTATGGCTCCTCTTTTTATACATGTTTTCTCCTCCCCCGACCTTTCCTAGGTAAACTGGGATACCTAAGAGTGCTATTTGTTCTACCTGAGGTCCTCACTCTGGCCCTTGGACCTTCCTTTGTTCTATTTTTGTGGGCTTTTCCATTGTCTTTTAACCACTGCCATTCTGGACTCTTTTTCCTATTCTAACTACCTAACTTCCCCTCCCCAAATTATGGGAGGCTCGCTCCTTTGGGAATAGGGGTGTTGAGGTCTTTCTGGCTACTTGCTTCTGAAGTGGGACGGTGGGGTGCATTGGGCCTCCCACTCTTGCTAATCTCAGGCCTCAGAGTCCTTATAGCAGTGTCCATCTAAGGGTGAGTGACATTTTCCATGTTTGGCTGTAGTTTTATATATCCTTGTTGAACTGTCACTGCATGTTGTAGCTTGTTGACCTGGGCAGAGACAAAATGGGTTAGACATGGAGCAATCATAAGCAGCATCAATATGGCATAACAAGGACCAGTAGGGGCATCAGCCAACTCCAAATTCCCACTGCCAGGATGGCTCAATTCCCTCCTTGTTTAGGGATCAGAAGATCTATCACCTGTCTGTTTTGGAGTACAACCTCTGCCAAGCTGTGTTGACTGTTTAGAGCTGTCCTGGGAAATCTTATCCCCAGAAACAATATTTTGGGGATGGTCATTAGAATGGAACACATTTGTAGTTCTGAATAGGTATGTGAGAGCTCCCAGAGCCTCACAGGTGTATTGAGTGTCCTCTTGTTTTTTTTTTTTTTTTTTTTTTTTCCCATGGCTTAACTCATGAGTAGTGAATCTAGGAGTCATGTCCTGGTACCTTGACTGCTGTGAGGGTAGAAAGTATTACAGGGTAGGGGCCCTTCCATGTGGGCTAGAGTTGAGCCTTTGGGGACCCATCCTTCCAGACTTTAATTAGGGCTTGAGTCCCTGGAGCATATAGTGGTGACTCCTTAGAATCTTTTGGGTCCTGGTTCACATCCCACAAGCGCGTATCCTGTTGGAATCGCCCAATGGCCATGGTGTAACACTGGAGGGTCTGAGCCTCTGGATCTAGGAAGAGGTCATTGACATAAATGAAAGGTCACCTATATAGCATCTCATAAGGTATAAGACCAACCTGTTCCTTATGGGCAATATGGGTGCAGAGGAGAGCTATTAATAAAGCCTCCTTCCATCCCAGGGAGGTCTCCTGGGTTATATATATTTTTTTATCACTGATTTTAAGAATTGGTTCGCTCTTTCTACTTTTCTTGAAGACTGAGACCTCCATGCACAATGAAGATAATAAGTGATGCCCAATGCTTTAGGGACCCCTTGGGTGACCTTAGAAGTAAATGATGTCCCATTGTCACTTTGTAATGACCTGGGCAGACCAAATCTCAGAATTATTTCATGGAGAAGTTGTTTTGGTTTTTTTTGTTTTTTGTTTTTTGTTTTTTTAAACCGCCTCCTCATCCTTCTCAGTCAGGTGGGAAAGCCTTCAATCCATCTTGTGAATGTATCTATCATGATTAATAGAAAATAGCATCTAGATGAAGTTCATCTGCCAGTTCACTCCTGGGTAGGTCCCACATCATTGGAGAAGCTGGGCCTGCTGGGGTCTTCAAGCTCCATGGGGGTTGTTTAATTGGCAAGTGGGACAAGAGGAGACCACTTGCCTTATAGTTGTTTGGAGGCCTGTTCTTCTGAAGAACATTCCTAGCAATCTTTGGAGGTTTTTTTTTTTTTTTTTTTTTTTCCCGTAAATGAGTGATGGCATGTAAGGAGTTAGCCAACTTCCATTGGAGGTTCCCAGGCAGAAAAAGGAGTCACTCCTTTTGTTACCACCCCATATGATTTTCTTGAAAACTCTCACTCTTAGCTTTAAAAGTCTCACCTTCAGTATATGAAGGAGTCTCTGGCAAATCAGTCCATGAACTAAGGTGGCAACCCCTATTAGGTCACTGTTCTGTAATGCTGCTGTCTTAGCTGCCTGATAAGCTGCCTGGTTCCCTTGTGCTATTTCCACACTCCCCTTTTGGTGTCCTTTACAGTGGGAGACTGAAACCTTAGTGGGCAGATGGACTGCCTCCAAGAGTCTAATAATTTGATCATAATGTTTGATTAGGGACCCACGGGTCATCAAGTGGCCCCTTTCTTTCCAAATAGCAGCATGTGCATGTCGCACCAGAAAGGCATACTTGGAGTCAGTGTAAGTGGCTCTTCTTTTTCCTTTTCCCAGTTCTAAATCTTGAGTCAGGGCTATGAGCTCTGCTAATAGGGCTGAAGTACCTGGTGGCAAAGGCTTAGCCTCTGTTGTTTCAAAATTGGAGACTACTGCATATCTGGCTCTTCTTTTTCCATCTAAGACAAAGCTGCTTCCATCAGTGTACCAGATTATCTTCCAACAATCCCTTTCAGGGTTTTGTACAGTGGTCCAAGGTCTCTAGGCAAGAGTGAAAGGTAGAGAGCCCTCAGGGGTGGCCAGGAGGGTGGCTGGGTTAAGAACCTCACAAGGGGATATAGTCAGGCCTGGATTTTCCATCAGCACTGCTTGATATCTGAAGATTCTTTGATCAGACATCCATAAATGGCTTCTCCCATTTAGGAGTTGTTTCACTTGGTGGCTGGTGAAAATAGTTAATCTGCCCCCAAAAGAGTGTTTTAAAGCATCTTTTATCAGGACTGCAATAGCTGCGAGGTTTTGAAGGCAGAGATAAATTTCTTCCCAATAAGAGAGGAGGACAGTCAGGGACCACTAGAAACAGGTGGGAAAATATCTATCCATCTTAGCAACCAAGTGCTCCTGTGAATCTTTTAGTAGTTTGTTGTTTTGTTTTGTTTTTTCTGTAGCACCCAAAATGGTACAGGTTTGGGAAGAGAAGGCTCCAGAGTAGGAGATCAAGACAGAGTAGGTAGCACTTCTGTTAACCAAGAAATTCTCAGACCTACTTGCCACATCCAGTTGCACCCTTGGCTCCAGCCTTGTGATTGTTATCTGTGACAGGTAGGCTGGCTGGTGTGGTCTGCTTCAGTCCTGTTGAACCATTGTGAGAAAAGGCTTGACACTTGACCTTGAAGCTCTTGGGTCCCAAGGACAGAGTGCCACACAATGTCCCATTTGATAGCATTTGTAGTAAGCCATTTTAGCAAACTTTTGGATACTCTTTGGCCCAATGCCCTGCCTGTCTACAGATTAGGCATTTGCTTCATGCCTTGTCCTTCAAGGACTCAGGGTTTGCCATAGGACTTCCCTGGAGGGTGACCACCATCTGGGCATGCCTTACCTCTTTCCTTTTCTCCCTCTCCTGGTCCTTGGCCTCCTTCTCCTGTTCTCTGTTATAAAAGGTACTGGTGCCTGTCTGGACAATCTCATCTAAAGAGGAAGCAATGTCCTGCTGCTATAGTTGTTGTAACTTTATTCTGATATCTGATGCATATCGGGACAGGAATTTGTCCTTTAAAATCATCTGTCCCTCGTAAAAGTGTAAGTCCAGATTGGTAAACTTTTGGAGGATCTCTTTTAGCCTTTCTAGAAAGGCAATGGTGTTCTCGTTAGGCTCCTAAGTTATTGCTGAGACTGGGCACAGTCTCACAAGTAATAGGCTCCCTTCTATTTCCATGGGTGGACTTCCTTAGGGGTGAGTCTTTCTGAAGCTTATGCTACCCAGTACTGCTGCAACCTGAGAGCCAGGCATCCCTGGGTCAGGTTGCAGATCCCCAGGCAGGCTGAGGTGTGACAGTTTCCTGGAGATCAAATTCCCAGGCAGGCTGAGGCAGGTCGGCCTCCCAAGAATTGGGTCCCTTGAAAGATCGAGGTGTGGTGAACTCCTGGGACCCCTGGACTGAAGGATTGCTGAGCAGGTTGAGGTGTGACAACCTTTTGAGGACAAGATCCCTAGGCAGGTCAAGGCAGGTTGACCTCCTGGGACCCCTGGAGTGGACTTGGACTTCCCCAAGGTTTCCAGCATGACAAGTGCTGGGTAAGATTAAGGGGTTATAATTATAACTCATTGCCAGTTTGTTCACCATAGATGGGAATGGATATTATAATGTAAAGCAATCGAAGCCTGTGCCCTGAGACTGTGAACCTGGTGAAACAGTCATAAGCCTTATCCTCTTATTGTTCTATGGGATTGTAGGTCACTGATTTCCTTCCATAATCTTCATAAGAGCAGGTTAAGGTGTCTCCACTGGTAAACATTTTCTTGTCATAGATCCATTTAGGTAATAACAGAAGTAATGACAAAGGAGTGGGTTATCTGGCCCTGTTAGGGTTATTAAGGGTATTAATAATAGGCTGGGTGGAGCAAAGTTGCCTACAAGGGGCAGGATCCTGATTATAGGAGTAACTGGCTTAAGAAAAAATTTGTTAAGAGGCAACAAACCAGATGTTCCATAAAAGTGGAGTGGAGATTTGGTCCAGGGATATGTTTGTAATTTTAGGAGAAGAGTGGTAAAAGCTTGGGCCCAATCGGCCTGCAGGGCTAAATCTCAAAGTGGCAAACATTATCCCTGGAAGCCCAATTGCCTTTGAAGGGATGCCAACAGATGGACTTCTAGCAGGCATTGTGTGCCTGTTGCCCACCCTAGCAGGCTCACTGACAGATGCTGATGTTGCACATATTGTAGGAAACACAGAAAATGAAGGCCTGAATATCTAAAGGGACTGAATATTATACAGTATTTCCTTCCCAAGGACCAGCTATTTTCTGGAATCCCTTCACTTAGAGGCAACATTGTGGGGCTGGACAGAGCTCAGAAAAAAGAGCATGAACCAGGAGGGAAGGGGGCAGGACACAACCTTTGAAAGAATGACATAGCACAAGGGCAAACGGTAAACCAATTAAAATCAACTGGGTCCAAGATGACAAGCCAAAAATTCAAATAAACCTCAATCCCCAATCTGTGAGCTAAAAGACACACTCAAAGGTGGCAGGAGAGCTCCAAGCCACTATCAAAAGACAGAGGAGTGGGTGGTTCCACAATGGTTGGAATAATCCTCCCATTCATTAGCATATGAATTCACCCTCCTTGCAAAACCTATCCAGGCCACATTTCATGGCCAGAGCCCTTGCCCTCTGCAATGGCCCACACCCTGCTGAGTATATTACTCTCTGAATCCTAACAAATTCACCTCTTACCTATCCCTGTGTCTCTCACTGAATTTTTGCAATGAGACATAAGAGCCTGAGCTTCATGGATTTTGGCCAGACTCGAGTTCCAGGAGAGAGAGCTAAAGGATGGGAGGAAAAAGCAGTGGGGAAAACGTGCCAAGGAATCCCCTCCATAGCCTGCTGGAAAATCTGCTAAATACCTGACCTATGCTCACAGCCTGATCCTTGGCATAAAGAAGATTAAGGACAGGAGAACCCCCACCCGCTTGGGTAACAGCTACTGGGGCTCAGTAGATAGTGCCTTTGGGACATATTGAGGAGCAGTCTCTCCAGAGTCCCTCAGTTGCACCCACTGCTGCCCGCCTGTTCATGGGGGGGATGGTACGAGGAAACAAGAAGTGAGACATTGTAAAGGAATTAAGATTTCATTAGGCATGTGTCCCTCTGGCCATAGGAGTGAAGACCTCTTACCTTAATTGGAGGTCTTCTTGAATCTGAGACTGAGCCACGTGAGATTTCTGCAGAGTTAGTTTTTAGCTGTTCCAGTTTCCAGCACGATGGGCTTCTTGTCGCTTCCCCTGTGCTGGTGGGAGCTTTCACGAAGTTGGGCTCCTGCTGTGTTTGTCCTCCTCCTTGTGGGGGCCATGCTGAGGTTCTTTCAGTCAAGTTAAATTGGAGTCACGGCACCATAGATGTCAGGGGAGTGTAATCTCCTTGGTTCTGTCTCGTCACAACAAAAATTTGAAGTGACGGATGTTAAAGCCCTCAGCACGTCACAGCTCTCAGACAGTCCATGTTATAGATCTCGGACAAATCAATTTTATTTAGAAAATAAAAGAAAATACATCCTCGAGGTGTGAGGGCATGCTGACCTAAAAGGCACAGATAGAAGAGAAGAGAGAGAGAAACAACACACACATATGGAAGAGAGAGAGAAAGGGACCTCTGACCCTTTGGTACTTCTTTTATATGTTTTTCACTCCCCCTGGGCCTGCCTTATGTAAATTCGGCTAGCCAGAAGTGCTGTTTGTTCTACCTGAGGTTCTCACTCTGGTCCTCGGACCTTCCTTTGTTCTGTTTTCATGGATTTTTCCCTTGTTTTTTAGCCACCACCACTCTGACTCCTTTTTCCTATTCTAACTACCTAACATTTCTGTAGATACTGATGCCTCTGATGGGTCTGGACAAATTAGTGAAAACCTTTTGGAAAGTATTCACCATTCAAATATTCTTAAGAGCATCTCTGATGTATTGGAAGAGGTCAAAATATCAAAATTAACAGGAGTTTGGAAGAATTAATTCCAACCAACATGGATGACTTGGAGAATTTCAAGACTTCAAGTTCAGTGGAGGAAGTGACTACAGATGTGGTGGAAATAGCAGGCCAAGTAGAAGAGGAGTTTAAAGATATGACTGAATTTCATGATAAAACTTTAACAGATAAGAAATTGCTTCTTATGGAGGAAGGAAGTTGTTTCTTGAGATGGAATCTGGTCGTTATGAAGATACTGTGAAGATTATCGAAATGGAACAAAGGATTTAAAATATTACATAAACTGATGAAACATTAGTAGAATTTGGGACAGTTGTCTCCAATTTTGAAAAAGTTTTATTATGAGTAAAGTGCTATCGAATAACACTGGAACAGTTTGAGTAAGATGGGTGTTAGCTCTTCTCTAAATTTTTGGTAGAATTCAACTGTGATGCCATCTGATCCTGGGCTTTTGTTTACTAGAAGATTAGAGAAAAGCTAACACCCATCTTACTCAAACTCTTCCAGAAAATTGCAGAAGAAGGTAAACTTCCAAACTCATTTTATGAGACCACAATCACCCTAATACCAAAACCAGACAAAGATGCCACAAAAAACAAAACAAAACAAACAAAAAAAAAAAACTACAGGCCGATATCACTGATGAACATGGATGCAAGAGTTCTTAACAAAATTCTAGCAAACAGAATCCAACAACATATTAAAAAGATCATACATCATGACCAATTGGGTTTTAAAACAGGGATGGAAGGATTCTTTAATATCCACAAATCAATCAATGTAATAATCCACATTATTGAATTGAAATATAAAAACCATATTATTATCTCAATAGACGCAGAAAAAGCCTTTGACAAAATTTAACATCCATTTATGATAAAAAGCAGGAATAGAAGGAACACACCTCAACATAATAACTGCTATATATGACAAACCCACAGAAAACATTATCTTCAGTGGTGAAACATTGAAAGCATTTCCCCTAAAGTCAGGAACAAGACAAGGGTGCCCAGTCTCACCACTACTATTCAACATAGTTTTGGAAGTTTTGGCCACAGCAATCAGAGCAGAAAAATAAATAAAAGGAATCCAGATAGGAAAAGAAGAAGTAAAACTCTCCCTGTTTGCAGATGATATGATCCTCTACATAGAAAACCCTAAAGACTCTACCAGAAAATTACTAGAGCTAATCAATGAATATGGTAAAATTGCAGGATGTAAAATTAACACACAGAAATCCCTTGCATTCCTATACACTAACAATGAGAAAACAGAAAGAGAAATTAAGGAAACACTACCATTCACCATTGCAACAACAAAAACAACAACAAAAATACTTAGGAGTATATCTACCTAAAGAAACAAAAGACCTATATATAGAAAACTATAAAACACTGATGAAACAACAAAAAAAAAGAAGGCCACAAATAGATGGAGAAATATACAATGTCCATGGATTGGTAGAATCAATATTGTGAAAATGACTGTGCTACCCAAAGAAATCTATAGATTCAATGCAATCCATATCAAGCTACCAATGGTATTTTTCACAGAACCAGAACAAATAATTTCACACTTTTTATGGAAATACAAAAAACCTTGAATAGCCAAAGCAATCTTAAGAAAGAAGGATGGAACTGGAGGAATCCACCTGCCTGACTTCAGCCTCTACTACAAAGCCACAGTTATCCAGACAGTATGGTACTGGCACAAAGACAAAAATATAGATGAATAGAACAGAATAGAAAGTCCAGAGATAAATCCACTACCTAGGGACACCTTGTCTTCGACAAAGGAGGCAAGACTATACAATGGAAAAAGGCAAACTCTCTAACAAGTGGTGCTGGGAAAAGTGGTCAACCACTTGTAAAAGAATGAAACTAGAACACTTTCTAACACCATACACAAAAATAAACTCAAAATGGATTAGAGATCTAAATGTAAGACCAGAAACTATAAAACTCTTAGAGGAGAACATAGGCAAAACACTCTCTGACATAAATTACATCAAGATCGTCTATGACCCACTTCCCAGAATATTGGTAATAAAAACAAAAGTAAACAAATGGGGCCCAGTTAAAATTAAAAAGGTTGACACAACAAAGGAACGATAAGTAATGTGAAGAGACAGCCTTCAGAATGGGAGAGAATAATAGCAAATAAAGAAACAGACAAAGGATTAATCTAAAAAATATACAAGCAACTGCTGCAGCTCATTTCCAGAAAAATAAATAACACAATCAAAAAATTGGCAAAAGATCTAAACAGACATTTCTCCAAAGAAGACATACAGATGGCTAACAAACACATGAAAAGATTCTCAACTTCACTCATCAGAGAAATGCACATCAAAACCACAATGAGGTACCATTACATGCCAGTCAAAATGGCTGCTATCCAAAAGTCTACAAGCAATAAATGCTGGGGAGCATGTGGAGAAAAAGGAACCCTCTTACACTATTGGTGGGAATGCAAACTATGGAGAACAGTGTGGAGATTCCTTAAAAAACTGGAAATAGAACTGCCATATGACCCAGCAATCCCACTCCTGGGCATACACACCAAGGAAACCAGATCTGAAAGAGGCACGTGTACCCCAATGTTCATCGCAGCACTGTTTATAATAGCCAGGACATGGAAGCAACCTAGATGCCCAACAGCAGACGAATGGATAAGAAAGCTGTGGTACATATACATAATGGAATATTACTCAGCCGTTAAAAAATACATTTGAACCAGTTCTCATGAGATGGATGAAACTGGAGACCATTATACAGAGTGAAGTAAGCCAGAAAGATAAACACCAATACAGTATACTGACACATATATATTTAATTTAGAAAGAAGGTAACAATAACCCTATATCCAAGACAGAAAAAGAGACACAGATGTATAGAACAGACTTTTGGACTCTATGGGAGAAGGCAAGGGTGTGGTGATCTGCAAGAATAGCATTGAAACATGTATATTATCAAGTGTGAAACAGATCGCCAGTCCAGGTTGGATGCATGAGACAAGTGCTCAGGGCTTGTACACTGGGATGACCCAGAGGGATGTGATGGGGAGGGAGGTGGGAGGGGGCTTCGGGATGGGGAACACATGCAAATCCATGTCTGGTTCATGTCAGTGTATGGCAAAAACCACTACGATATTGTAAAGTAATTAGACTCCAACTAATAAAAATAAATGAAAAAAAAAAATCACTGCATACTTCTTCTTCAAGGAAGAGTCAGTTAATGCACAAATTCTTTGTTGTATTAATTGTGCTATGCTAAGTCACTTCAGTTGTGTCTAACTCTGTGCAACCCCATAGATGGCAGCCCATCAGGCTCCCCCATACCTGGGATTCTCTAGACAAGAACACGGGAGTGCATTGCCATTTCCTTCTCCAATGCATGAAAGTGAAAAGTGAAAGTGAAGTTGCTCAGTCGTGTCCGACTCTTAGCAACCCCATGGACCACAGCTTACCAGGCTCATCCGTCCGTGGGATTTTCCAGGCAAGAGTACTGGAGTGGGATGCCATTGCCTTCTTCAGTTGTATTAATTAAGGTATGTGCAATTTTTAGACAATAATGTTATTGCGTATTTAATAGATTACAGTATACTCTAAACACGATTTTTATATATACTGTGAAACTAAAATATTCTTATGCCTTGCTTTATTGAAATATTTGCTTTACTGAAGTTCCCTGAAACCAAATCCACAAAATCTTTGAGGTATGCCTATAAATGATCTATGAAACGAAAGGTCAACAGCCTGTCATCAGGGACTTCCCTTGTGTTCCCGTGGATAAGACTCTGCACTCTCAGTGCAGCGAGCCTTAGTTTAATCCCTCGTCATGGAACTCAATTCCACATGCCACAACTAGGAATTTGTATGCAACAACTAATGAATCCACAAGCGTCAACAAAGATGGAGTATCCTATGTGTCACAAATACGAATTGGTGCAGCCAAATAAATACATTTTTTTAAAGAAGAACTCATCATCAGCTGTTAGCTAGAGCAAAAAAAAATCTTCATGCAGACATGTTAATGGGAGGCTGAAGTCATAATACAGACACATGTTTATACTGTTAGAACATGCTAATTTATTCCCTCAGTGCAAATGTATAGACTGAGTTTTTATGTGTGGAGAGTTCTGTAGTTCTCGTGGTGTCTATTTTCTGCATTTACAGCTTGAGTTTAATAGCTTAAAACTGCCTGTATTTTATTGTTAACATTAGTAGTAAGATTTTAACTATCTAATTAAAACAACTGGCTCTGAGGCTGCATTTAACCTCAGTTTGAAGAATGCATGTGGAAGTTTAACTTCAAGATTAGTTTTACATTTAACTTTTAGTTTCCAGGAAATAAAAGTGAAAAATCAACATATATTTATTAATCACTTATTTACTGAACTGCTTGTAGAGTGTTAATCGTTCATTGAATGCCTTCAGTATGTCAGAATTTATTAATCATTTTGACTACCTCAGTTTTTTTTTAATTCTCACAAGACAGACAAATATTATGCTTCCATTTTACAAAAAATAAACTGAAATGGAGAAAGGTTAAATATTTTATTCTATATTATTCAGAGGGTAAGAAACAGAGATTGAAATTTGGACTAGGTCATTATTTCCTCACTGTGATTACTAAAAATGTTATAAAAGGAGTAAAAAGGACAGTTTTATTTCTTAAATTATATCTTATCTACTTGGAGAAATTCACATTACCTTCACATCACCAATACAGTTGTCAATGCTCAGTCCTTATACTGCACTTTCAATAGTGTTTGACCTATGCCATTGCTTTCTTCTTCATGAAAATGGGGGAAAAAATTTTGGAACAGCACATAGAGAAAAATTGCATAATATTTTAACAAATAAATACATATTTATTTGTACACACACCTATAAAAATTTATTTCCTAATGGTAACCTGGCTTTTTCCCAGAGTCCTGGTTTTTATGGTGTTGCTTTTCTTCATTTTTCTTTAGAGTTTTTCCAACTATATCTCTACTTGTATACAGTAGAGTTTTTATTTTTCCTGTTTCTAAATATTAAATATATAAGAATTTATTTGCATGCCCACTTCATGGATCACAAACTTGTAGTGGCATAGGGGACTGTGCAACTTAATAAAGCTATGAGCCATGCCATGCAGGTCAACCCAAGATGGGTGGGTCATAATGAAGAATTCTGACAAAACGCAGTCTACTGGAGGAGGAAATGGCAATCCACTCCAGTATTTTTGTGACAAGAAACTAATGAACAGGATGAAAAGGCAAAAAAGAATTGACAACAGAAGATGAGCCCCCAGGTTGGAAAGTATTCAACATGCTACTTGGGAAGAGCAGAGGGCACTTACTAATACCTCCAGAAAGAATGAAGTGGCTGGGACAAAGCAGAAACAATGCTCAGTTGTGGATGTCTAGTGGTGAAAGTAAAACTTGATGCTGTAAAAAAACTATATTTCATAGGAAGCTGGAGTATTAGGTCCATGAATTGTATGTAAATCAGATGTGCTCAAGCAGGAGATGGCAAGAGTGAACATCAATATCTTAGAATTCAGTGAAATAAAATGGAAAAATTTAATTAACATGACCATTATATCTACTATCATGAGCAAAAATCCCTTAGAAGAAAGGGAATAGCCCTCATAGTTAACAAAATAGTCCAAAATACAGTATTTAGATGCAACCACAAAAACATCAGAATGACCTTAGTTCATTTCTGGGCAAATCATTCAAAATCACAGTAATCCAAGTTTATGCCCCAACCACTGATGCTGAAGAAACTGAAGTTGACTGGTTCTATAAAGACCTAAAACACCTTTTATAAGTATCAGTTCAGTTCAATTCAATCACTCTGTCGTGTCCCACTCTTTGCGACCTCATCAACTGCAACATGCCAGACCTCCTTGTCCATCACCAACTTCCGGAGTTCACCCAAACACATGTGCATTGAGTCAGTGATGTCATCCAACCATCTCATCATCTGCCATCCCCTTCTCCTCCTGCTCTCAATCTTCCCCAGCATCAGGGTCTTTTCAAATGAGTCAGCTCTTCGCATCAGCGGGCCAAAGTATTGGAGTTTCAGCTTCAACACCTGTCCTTCCAATGAACACCCAAGATCAAAAGTTATACTTTTGAGCTATATTTTAGTTTTTTAGCTATATTTTAGTTTTTCTTTTATCATTTTGATAGAGCCAAGATATTGAATTGTCTAGAATTCATTTTGCAGTTCAGAAAATAGCATGTAAAACTAGCCTATGTTACTGTTAATAAAGATAAACAAACCAGGATTATTGATTTCATCTTCAGACCAAGTCGACCAAGGGTCACCAAAGAAGCCATGAAAATCAAATGCAAGTTGTTTGTGTGCTTAGTCACTCAGTCGTGTCCAACTTCTTGCAACTGCATGGACTCTAGCCCACCAGGCTCCTTTGTCCATGGGGATTCTCTAAGCAAGAATACTGGAGTGGGTTGCCATGCCCTCCTCTAGGTGATTTTCCCAATCCGGGGATCAAACCCACGTCTCCCACATTGCAGGTGGGTTCTTTACCATCTGAGTCACGAGGGAAACCCGTGAATATTGGAGTGGGTGGCCTATCCCTTCGCCAGGGTATCTTCCTGACCCAAGAATCAAACTAAGGTCTCCTGCATTGTGGAAGGATTCGTTAAAAGCTGAGCTACTAGGGAAGCCCTTAAACAACTTAAAATTTTAATTTCAAATTCAGAAAACAAGCAAGAGTAATGACTTCTGGCAAACTTCAGGTTCTCCATTCATAGGAGGGTAATTTTTTAAAGCATGTTGATGACATCACAGAAAAATAAAATAATAAATCCAGATTCATAAAAATAAAATATACTTAAAAATATTAAATGATCATTATCAATTATTTTAATAGTTTTAGAACTATTTATCATTGTATTAAGAATGACAAAGGCCACATGTATATGCATTTATATGTATGTTAGTGTTAGTAACTCATTTGCATCCAACCCTATGCGACCCCATGGACAATAGCCCTCTAGGCTCCTCTGTCTGTGGGGTTTTCTGGGTAAGAATATTGGAGTGGGTTACCATTCCTTCTCCAGGGGATCTTCCTGACCCAGTGATCAAACCTGGGTCTCCCACATTGCAGCAGATTCTTTACCATCTGATCCATAAGGGAAGCCATTGTATGTATATGTGTGTATATATATATGTGTGTGTGTGTGTGTGTGTGTGTGTGTGTGTGTGTGTGTGTGTAAATGTGTGTGAATATATACACATACATATTTATTTATTCACTTATTATTCCCACAACCAGACTTCTGCAATTGTAAATGTAAAATAGTTTCTACCAGAGGAGAACATAAACTTTTTTTAAAAAATTCCCTATAATCGGTATTTTATTTTTCCTTAGAGAAGACACATGATACTGCCTTATCAAGTATTCTTTCTCCAGACCATGAGTATTTATAAGTAAGTATATAGCAAATAGAAGCAATCCATTTTTCAATATATGTTTGCTTTTGATTTGGAAACATTACAACTGCCTGAATTTTAGTTTCAAATATAAATTTTATTCTTAAATGAATGTAAGCAGTCAGTAAGCTACAATGATAACAGCAAAGAAGATATTTGCTTTTAAGAACCTGTGACTAATTCTTTCTATTCGTATATGTTCTGATTGTTTTAGGTGATTGTTAACAAAGCTTGAGAGCTACTAACAGAATTTTAAAATTTTACTTTCCACTTTTTAAAGAACTTTCACAGGTCTTTGGAGCTATCTGCTGGCAAGTGGCATTCTCAAACAACTGGGTTTATTTCATTATTTTTTTATTCACTAACTCATTATTCAGGTTTATTATTTGAAACACTATGCCTTATACTATGTTTTAAAATTCATAAATAAACTAAATATTGTGCTTAACCATATGGAGTATGGGAAAGTCAGATCCTATGGAGACTATGCAGTCTCATTCAATCATCAGTTATTATAATGAGGTCAATTTCAGAACTGAAATGTTTTAAAGGTCTATTTGACTATGCAGTAAAAATAATATTACCAGTACAGAAATGCATTGAGTATCTAAAATAACAATGTTAGTCACAGTTATTGACCTGTAATTGAATTTCAAGCACTATGCTAACTTGTTTGTATATATCTTATTTACATCTAGCAATTATGTGAGGTAAGTGTGTTAATTCCCTACATTTTACTGGTAGTAAAATAGAGAATAAAAAATAGGAAATAACTGTTCCAAAATTATGTAGATTGTAGTAGTGAATCAAGATTCTAATCCAATTTGTTTGAATATAGAATCTGTGATAATTCACTTCAATATGTTGCCTTAAATATCTCACTTGGCAAGTATAATTAGAAAATCATAGATTTGCAGCTTAAAGAGTAAGCTGAATGTTAACAACTTGTACTGTTTTGAAAGCCAAATCTTTACCTAAGGACTAATACATCCCACAAAGATTCTAATCTTGGATTTAACATTTACTGACTGAGTGACAAATTATATCTCTGAACTTTAGTTTTCATACACAGGAAAAAAAAAATTATATATATATATATATATATATATATATATATATATATATATATATCTCCCTCCTATGGTTCTTATGAGAAATTTTTTTCTCTCTTGTGAGAATTAAATGATACACTACATTTAAGGTTAATGTTCATTTGACTTACACAAAAAAAAAGAAAGAAAGAAAAGAAAAACAATAATCGGTGAATAGCTACCTTTAAACCTCCTCATCATTCCACAAATGTCCGCCTGCCTGCATACCCTCCACCTCTCTACAGTTCAATAACAAGTGAATCAAGGTCTCCTAGAGCAGAGATCCCCCAGGGATTTGAAATTTCCAGACCCAACAATGATTAATTTTTGCTCACTCCAAGTTTATAAATACACTGAATGTGAAACTGGATATATATGTAAAGAATCCAATGTGGAACCGAGAACAAAGTGAATACTTAATAAATCTTGGTTACTGTGGTATTATTATGATATATTAGCCTGGAAATTTTACAGATGAAGAAGCTAAATCTCAGAAAAATTAATTAATTTTCCCAGTGACATAGATTACAAATGGTAGAGTTCAACACTGTAAAAAGCAGTATTGCATAGGTACCTGCAATTTTAGGTCCATGAATCAAGGCAAATTGGAAGTGGTCAAACAGGAGATGATAAGAGTGAACATCGACATTTTAGGAATCAGCAAACTAAAATGGACTGGAATTGGTGAATTTAACTCAGATGACCGTTATATCTACTACTGTAGGCAGGGATACCTTAGAAGAAATGGAGTAGCCATCATAATCAAAGAAAAAGTCCAAAATGCAGTATAAGGATGAAATCTCAAAAATGATAGAATGATCTTTGTTTCCAAAGCAAACCATTCAATATCACAATAATACAAGTCTATATCCTGACAAGTAATGCTGAACAACTCTATAAAGACCTACAAGACCTTCTAGAACCCAAAAATGAATGTGATTTTCATTATAGGGGACTGGAATGCAAAAGTAGGAAGTCAATAAATATCTGGAGTAACAGGCAAGTTTGGCCTTGGAGTACAGAATGAAGCAGGGCAAAGGCGAACAGAGTTTTGCCAAGAGAACACACGGTCATAGCAAACACCGTCTTCCAACAACACAAGAGAAGATTCTACACATGGACTTAACCAGATAGGCAATACTTAAATCAGATTGATTATACTCTTTGCAGCCAAAGATGGAGAAGTTCTATATAGTCAGCAAAAAAACAAGACCAGGAGCTGACTGTGGCTCAGGCCATGAACTCCTTATTGCAAAATTTAGACTTAAATAGAAGAAAGTATGGAAAACCACTAAGCCATTCAGCTATGACCTAAATCAAATCCCTTATGATTATACAGTGGAAGTGAGAAATACATTCAAGGGATTGGATCTGATAGACAGAGTGCCTAATGAAATAAGGACAGAGGTTCGTGACATTGGACAGAAGGCAGGGATCAAGACCATACTCAAGAAAAAGATATGTACAAAGGCAAAATTGTTGTCTGAGGAGGCTTTACAAATAGCTGATTAAAGAAGTGAAAGGCAAAGAAGAAAAGGAAAATTATACCCATTTGAATGCAGAGTTCGGAAGAGTAGAAAGGATATATAAGAAAGCCTTCCTCAGTGATCAATGCAAAGAAATAGAGGAAAACAATAGATTAGGAAAGACTAGAGATCTCTTCAAGAAAATTAGAGATATCAAGGGAACAATTCATGCAAAGATGGGCACAATAAAGGACAGAAACCATATGGACCTAGCAGAAGCAAAAGATATTAAGAAGAGATGGCAAGAATGCACAGAAGAACTATACAAAAAAGATTTTAATGACCGAGATAATCACGATGGTGTGACCACTTACCTAGAGCCAGACATCCTGGAATTCAAAGTCAAGTGGGCTTTAGGTATCATTACTATGAATAAAGCTAGTGGAATTGATAGAATTCCAATTGAGATATTTCAAATCCTAAAAGATGATGCTATGAAAGTGCTGCCCTCAATATGCCAGCAAATCTGGAAAACTCAGCAGTGGCCACAGGACTGGAAAAGGTCAGTTATCATTCCAATCCAAAAGAAAGGCAATGCCAAAGAATGTTCAAATTACCACACAATTGCACTCATCTCACATACTGGCAAAGTACAGCTCAAAATTCTCCAAGCCAGGCTTCAACAATATGTGAACTGTAAACATCCAGATATTCATGCTGGATTTAGAAAAGGCAAAGGAACCAGAGATCAACTTGCCACCATCTGTTGGATCATAGGAAATACAAGAGAGTTCCAGAAAAACATCTCCTTCTGCTTTATTGACTACACCAAAGATTTGACTGTGTGGATCACAACAAACTGTTGAAAATTATTCGAGAGATGGGAATACCAGACTACCTGAACTGCCTCCTGAGAAATCTGTATTCAGGTCAAGAAGCAACAGTTAGAACTGGCCATGGAACAACAGACTGCTTCAAAGTTGGGAAAGGAGTATATCAAGGCTATATATTGTCACCCTGTTTATGTAACTTATATGCAGAGTGTATCATGAGAAATGCTGTGCTGGATGAAGCACAAGCCGGAATCAAGATTTCCCAGAAAAATATAAATAACCTCAGATATACAGATGGCAACACCCTCATTGCAGAAAATGAGGATGAACTTAAGAGCCTCTTGATGAAAGCGAAAGAGGAGAGTGAAAAATTTGGCTTAAAACGCAACATTCAGAAAACTTATATTGTGGCTTCTGGTTACATCACTTCATGGAAAATAGGTGGGGAAACAATGGAAACAGTAACAGGCTTTATTTTTATTGGCTCCAGAGTCACTGCAGATGGTGACTGCAGCCATGATATCAAAAAACACTTGCTCCTTGGAAGAAAAGCTATGACCATCCTAGACAGTATGTCAAAAATGTGAAACATTACTTTGGCAACAAAGGCCCATCTAGTCAAGGCTATGTTTTTTTTTTTTTTTTCCAGTAGCCATGTATGGATGTGAGAGTTGGACTATAAAGAAAGCTGAGAGCCAAAGAATTGATGCTTTTGATCTGTGGTGTTGCAGAAGCCTCTTGATAGTCCCTTGGACTGCAAGGAGATCCAATGATTCCATCCTAAAGGAAATCAACCCTGAATATTCATTGGAAGGACTGATGCTAAAGCTGAAACTCCAATATTTTGGACACCTGATGTGAAGAACTGACTCATTTGAAAAAATCCTGATGCTGGGAAAGATTGAAGGCAGGAGGAGAAGGGTATGGCAGAAGATAAGATGGTTGGATGGCATCACCAACTCAATGGACCTGAGTTCCAGTAAACTCCCAGAGTTGGTGATGGACAGGAAGGCCTGATATGCTGCAGTGCATGGATCACACAAGTTTGGACACAGCTGAGTGACTGAACTGAACTGAACTGAGATTTGAAACCAGGACTATCTCACACCAAAAGCTACTCTTTTCATTTGTTTTGTTGTTTAGTCGCAAAGTCATGTCTGACTCTCTTGTGACACCATGAATTGTAGCCTGCCAGGCTCCTCTGTTCATGGGATTTCCAAAGCAAGAATCCTAGAGTAGGTTACCATTTCCTTTTCCAAGGGAATCTTTCCAACCCAGGGATTGAATCCATATCTCCTGCATTGACAGGTAGATTGTTTACTACTGAGCCACTGTGGCCTCTTTTTATGTTTTTAGTAGGAACTTCACATAAGAATAAAAGAAAGCAAACAATGCTATTTAAGTCCTCCCAATGATCTCATATTTTACCATCCCTGTGTGTTTGTCAACTAAAACAATCAAAGAATCTGCATATATATGCATATACACAGCTTGTTCAAAGGTAGCCATAAAGAACATTTAACATAAGGTTTTCAATGTTGAGATATTTTCATATGTTTTTCTATAATGGTTGCCTTTATAGCTAGAACTGGCAATAAAATTGTGCAGGTATGAAATTTTTTCTGAAATAAACAAATGTCATGTGATGACTGCAATATATTCATTAAGGAATTTAAGTCCCTCAGTCTCTTGGTCCATTTTAATGAAAAAAAAAAAAAAAAACTTTTGTAGTCTATACAAATTATTAAATATTTTAATAATACACTTCATTCTAAAGGTCTGACATTATAAAATTAATTGTGCTCTGATTATAAAATATCTATGAAAAAATTAGTCCATTTCATATGGCTTATATGCATTAAAGTATGAAATAATTTTAACATGCATCCTTAATTATTTGTTAACATTTATGATGTCACTCACTTGGTTTTTTTCCCCCATCAACTATTTTCAACAATTCTTCTCTTTATCATTTCCTTTGCACTCAACCACACAAATGACACTAGATGATACAAGTAAAGTAGATCCTGAATAGATGAATCCAAAGGGGCTTACCAGGTTGTGCAGTGTAAAGAATCTGACTTCCAATGCCAGAGACACAGGAGATGTGTGCTTGGTCCCTGAATCAGGAAGGTCCCCTGGAGTAGGAAATGGCAACCTACTCCAGTATTCTTGCCTGGAAAATTCTATGGGCAGAGATGCTTGGCAGGCTACTGGCCATGCAATTGCAAAGCACCAGACATGACTGATCATAAGCACAAAAACTTTAAGTTACCATTGAAGATTTCTTAAACAAGTCATATAATTATCAACATTTTCTGAAATATAATATATTTATCATAAAAATTACTATTTTAATATATACAAGTCACTTTTAGTTTTTGATGTACTCACATAGGTGAGCAACTAACAGAAGTAATCTCCATGTTCCCTTCTTCCCTGTTAACTGGAAAATACTACTCAATTTTCTGTCTCTATATATTTGCCAATTCTGAACATTTACTCTAAATGGAAATACACATTATATGGCCTTTTGTAGTTGTCTTGCTTCGCTTAGCATAATGTCTTCAAAATTCATTCATCTTGAAGTGTGCATTAGCATTACTTTCCTTTTCATGGCTGAATAATATTCCACTATATGGATATACTATATTTTGCTTGTCCATTTATCAGTTGATGGACATTTAGAATGTTTCTACTTTTTGACTGTTAGAGATTATGCTGCTATGAACATTAATGTACAGGTGTTGTGTGGACTTACTTTTTAGTACATGAGGAGAAGTAGAAATACCTGGTCACATGAGAATCCCATATCAAACACTTCTAGAAACAAGAAAAAATGTTTTCTAAATAACTGCAATATCTTACATTATCACCAACAATGTATAAATGTTCCAACTCCTCCACATCCTCACTAATAATTCTTATTGTCTATTTTTTATTATAGAGGTCCTACTGGTTTTGAAGAGATATTTCATTGTTGTCTTGTTCTGTACTTTTCTAATGATAAATAACCTTGAGCATGCTTTAATGTGCTTATTTATTTAATCCTTTTGTTATTATTCTGGTTGTTGGCCAATTGTTAGGTTGTATCTGAATCTTAGAGGCTCCAACGACTGAATTATCCCAGGCTCCTGTGTCCTCCACTATCAGAGTTTACTCAAACTCATGCCCATTGATTTGGTGATGCTATCCAACCATGTCATCATCTGCTACCCCCTTATTATTTTCCTTCAATATTTTCCAGCATCAGAGTCTTTTCCAATGAGTCAGCCCTTCACATCAAGTGGCAAAAGTACTGGAGCATCAGCTTCAGCAGCAACCCTTCCAATTAATATTCATGGTATATTTCCTTTAGGATTTACTCGTTTGATTTCCACACAGTACAAGGGAGTCTCAAGAATCTTCTCCAACACCACCATTTAAAGACATCAGTTCTTCAGTTCTGAGCCCTATTTATGGTCCAACTCTCACATTTATGCAGGATTTCTGGGAAAATGATAGCTTTTACTACAAAGAGTTTTGTCAGGAAATGATGTCTCTGCCTTTTAATACACTGTCTAGGTTTGTCATAGCTTTTCTCCCAAGAAACAAGTATCTTTTAATTTCATGGCTGCAGTCACTATTCAAAGCGGTTTTGGAGCACAAGAAAATAAAATCTGTCAATGCTTACACATTTCGCCCTTCTATTTGCCATAAGTGATTGGACTACATGTCATGATCTTAGTTTTTTAATGTTCAGTTTCAAGTCACCTTTCATGTTCAGTTAATGTTCAGTTTCAAGCCACTTTCTTCTTTAACTCAGAGGCTTTTCAGTTCCTCTTCACTTTTTACCATTAGAGTATTATTATCTGCATATCTGAGGTTGTTGACGCTTCTCCTGGAGAACTTGATTCCAGTGTGTGATTCTTCCAGCCCAGCATTTTTCATGAGGCACTCTTCATATAAGTTAAATAAGCAGGGTGACAACATACAGATTTGACATACTCCTTTCCCGATTTGGAACCAGTACATTGTTCTTGTTCTGTTTCTGGTTCTTTTTTTTTTTTTCTGTGTCTGGTTCTGAATGTTGCTTCTTGACCCACATACAGTTTTCTCAGGAGTCAAATAAGGGGGTCTGTTGCTCCAAACTCTTTAAGTATTTTCCAGTTTGTTGTGATGCACACAGACAAAGGCTTTAGCATAGTCAAGGATGCAGAAATAGATTTTCATCTGGAATTCCCTTGCTTTTTCTATGACCTAACAGATATTGGCAATTTGTTCTCTGGTTCCACTGCCTTTTTTAAATCTGGCTTGCACATCCGGAAATGTTCAGTTCAAATATTCCTGAAGCCTAGCTTGAAGGATTTTGAGTATAACCTTACTAGCATGTGAAACAAGAACAAATGTATAGTAATTTGAACATTCTTTGGCATTTCCCTTCTCTAGGATTGGAATGAAATTTGACTTTTTTCCAATCCAGTGGTCACTGCTGAATTTTCCAAATATGTTTTCATATTGAGTGCAGGACTTTAACAGAATTATCTTTTAGGATTTAAAATAGATCAGCTGGGTTTCCACGACTTCCATTAGCTTTGTTTGTAGTAATGCTTCCTAAGGCCCACTTCACTTCACCTTCCAGGATGTCTGGCTCTAGTTGAATGACCACACTGTGGTGGTTATCTCTGTAGGGAATATGCTGTGCACAGGCCTGTACTATAGTTAACAGGGCTTCTTTGAAGAATAAGAATGACTTTCTCATGCCCCCCAGGTGAAGGGCTGGGAGCAGTAAAAACTATATCGTGGAAAAACATCTTGAAAACAAGATGTTTAAGTACTGATGTAACTGATGGAAAAAGATTAGTGACTATTCTCATGACCAGAGCCTTGAAGGAGTTGCTGAGAAAGGTCATCACTAGCTGAAGGGCTAAACATAGTCATGAAAAGTGTGAAGGTTTGAGAACTGTGCATTGTATAACAACATACAATGCACAGTCTTATTTTTCTTTATTCTTCTGTGGCACTGCTCCTTTAGGTCAGTTTGTTGCTGGGCAGGCCCCAACAATCTCAATCATAGTTCTGCGTATTCTTGCCACCTCTTCTTAATCTCTTCTGCTTTTGTTAGGATCTTACCATTTATGTCCTTTATCATGACTATCATTGCATGAAATGTTTCCTTGATGTCTCCCATCTCCTTCAAGAGATCTCTACTGTTACCCATTTTATTGTTTTCCTCTATTTCTTTGCACTGTTCATTTAAAAAGACCTTCTTATTCCTCTTCACTATTCTTTGAAACTCTGAATTTAATTTGGTATATCTTTCCTGTTCTCCCTTGCCTTTTGCTTCTCTTCTTTCCTCAGCTATGTGTAAAGCCTCTTCAAACAACCATTTTGCCCTCTTTCATTTCCTTTTCTTTGTGATGGTTTTGGTCACTGCCTCCTGCACAATGTTATGAACTTTCATCCATAGTTCTTCAGGCACTCTGTCTACCTGATCTAATCCCTTGAATCTATTCATCACTTCCACTCTATAATCATAAGGTATTTGATTAGGTAATATCTGAATAGCCTAGTCATTTTTTCTACTTTCTTCAATTAAGCCTGCATTTTTTTAAATTTATTTTTTATTAAAGAATAATTGCTTTACAGAATTTTGCTGCTTTCTGTCAAACCTCAACATGAATCAACCATAAGTATACATATATGCCCTCCCTTTTGAAACTCCCTCCCATCTCCCTCCCCATCTCACCCACTAGGTTGATACAGAGCCCCTGTTTGAGTTTCCTGAGCCATTCATCAAATGTTTCAATAGGGATCTCATGATCTGAGCCACAGTCAACCCCCAGTCTTGTTTTTGCTGACTTTATAGAGCTTTTCCATTTTCACTTGCAAAGAATATAATCAACCTGCCTTCAGTATTGACCATCTGGAGATGTCCATGTGTAAATTGTCCAATTTACATCCAATTCATGGAGCTGACATTCCAAGTTCCTATGCAATATTGTTCTTTACAGCATCAGGGCTTCATTCTCACCTCTGGACACACCCACATTAAGCTTAATTTCCATTTTGGCCCCATTACATCATTTTTTTCTAGAGCTATTAGTAATTGTTCTCAGCTCTTCCCCAGTAGCATATTTGACACCTTCTGACAGTGGGGCTTGTCTTCTGGTGTCATATCTTTTTGTCTTTTCATACTACTCATGGGTTTCTCATGGCAAGACTACTGGAGTGACTTGCCATTTCCTTTTCCAGTGGACTGTGGATTGTCAGGGCTTTTCACTAATGATCCATCTGTCCTGGGTGGTCTTGCATGGCATGGCTCATTGCTTCACTGATTTACAGAAGCCCCTTTATCAGGACAAGGCTGTGATCCATGAAGGGGATTTAATCCTTTAGACATGGTTTTCTTTATGATTTCAGAAGATTTATAGTCCTTGTCTAGTAAGTGCAATGTATAGATTTCCTAAAGGACAATTCTTATTGACTACTTTTTTAAGCCTTGTCCCTGTTTCCCTGTCTCTCTTATAATGCTAGTATTTGAAAACTGGGGATTTTATATAATAAAATGTGACAACTCTAGAAATCACATTCTCCTTATCTCTAAGTTTTGTTGTTTCTATTTGTACAACTGACTCTTAAGCAATGTGGGTTTGAACTACACAGGTTTACTTATACCCATTTTCTTTTTTTGCAATTTTGAATACTGTATTCCTGATTTAGAGTTGGTTGAATTCATAGATGCAGAACCACAGAAACTGAGGCACTGCAAATATGGAAGAACCATACACATGGAAGCCAACAATAAATTCTATGCAGGTTTTTAACTAAATGGAGGATCAGTGTCTCTAACCCCACTTTCAAGAGTCAACTGTACAGTCCCTTTCTTGCATTAGTTCTGTAAAGTTTGTATTATATATAAGTTATGGCCACAGAAGTCTCTTTTCAGTTAGCTTAGTGGTCAGCTAATGATTACTCGGAGATTTCCTGAAATTCCATGAACTGATATATCACCAGCATTTTGCCAAGGAGCATCCCATGTGTTGGAGTATACCTTCAATGTTCAGGTAGTTTACAGCTCTACCTTATCATTCACTTCCTGGTTGCATGAGGACTATTTGAAACCCACTGTGGGGAACTTCTCTGGTGGTCCAGTGAGTAAGATTCCATGCTTCCAAGGTAGAGGACACAGGTTCAATGCCTGATGGAGAACTAAGATCCCACATGCATTGTCACTTTTTTTTCCCTTATTAAAAAGCCCTCTATGAACATATAGTCCTTTAGATCATTTTAAAAATTTTGGCCAGATGCTTGTTTACTTCAAATGATATCAGCTTGTCAGGTAGCTGAAAATTAAAGTGCCACTGATTATTTTAAAATTAATTCCCTGAGGGTAGGCCTTTTTTTAATGAATGAGCTCAGAATTAAGTTAAATACAATGATCTCTGTAAATGGAATTTTTTTTCAAGGAACTTACAGACAAATTGAACAGTGACAATTATTTGAGGATGAGGCTTTCAGATGAGCTCCAAACCTGTTCTGCCCCCTCCATTGGCTGTTGGTCTGTTGTTTTCACAGCTGCTTCAGTGACAATACTACTGGTTTTCCATGCTGCAGTAGAACTGGGGAAAAGGACAGGAGAATAAGAACACCTACGTTGCAAGAAAACTTGTTGTTGATCACAAGATTTAGTCATTTTTCTTGAATAAATGTTTCTCTGATAATTGAAAATTTTGGCAAATTTACAGAGTTTTGTGCAAGTTGATTTTGACAGCTTTAGCCAGTGTTTTCACTGCTTTGTGGAGCAGTGAATTGTTGGAACTTCTTACTCACCATTCTGGCAATCTCGGCCTCAGAATATATTATTTCTGAGAGTAAACAGTAGATAATTAACCTCCAATACTCAAGCATTTGAATGTTATTTTATTTCTAATCTAAATGCATTCTAATATTTATTTTCAACTGTACATTTTTGAAATCTAATGTAATTTTGAAAATACTGATCTTTTTCCTGACAAGCCTTTGACTTATCATTCACTAGCACTACATTAAATATAAACATTAAATATAATTCATTAAGCTTTCTGAGATTTCACATTTGTTCTATTTTCAAAATTACCTTTTCAATTAACATTTAGCTTCTTATAAATTAGTGCATGTTATGCTTATTAAGAACATGTTTGATTTCCATACTAAACCTTAAAACTTAATTCTACAATGTAGTTATGTAGTCATGTGTAATTTTAACATATTTTATATTTGTGTAGACTCATTATTTTACTGTGTTACTTAACAAGTGAATCTCACTTTAATAAATATGTCATCATATTCAATGTCTTACAACTTTCATTTCATTTCTCTCAAATAATCGCTGCCAATTGCTTCAAAAACCTTTTAGAGAAGAGTTATACATGTGTGTGTGTGATGGTGTGTTTGATGTTATATGTGCTAACTCTATTCATACAAGAAAATATTTTGAATTAAAAAACAGGAAGATGAATCAATAATAGAGTGAAAGCAATATCTCTTTTATTTTTCCCTTTTGTCCAGTTTTCTTAACTGTCTAATGTATTGAGCATTCTTTGTGGAATTTCTCCACATTATTCTCCTGTAGGTGTAGAAAATTTCTTTAAGGATAAAAAAAAATCTGTTATAATTTATACGTATGTAATTTAGAGAAATATTAAAAAGTCTCCAATATTTTGGATAGTACAAAAGAATTCTGAATAATGGAAAGTAACTGAACTAGAAAATGAGAAAGTGTACATTTTAGTTTTCTTTGATGTTAATTATCTAATTATAACTCTTTTAATTAAAAATGCCCAGTAAAGACGATCAGAAAATTTAAAAAGGTTTTCTGATATACTCATATAAAGTTTAAAGAAATCTCTGCTAGATTATATATTTCTGCTGCTGATCTTCACGCTTATCACAAAGCACATAGTGTTTTACCTGCTGTGAAAACACATTCTCTCAAGAGAATAAAATTTACATCATGTTTCACATTTTATATTTTTCTTACAATTGTTATGAATTACTACATTTCTCTGTTCTATCTTGGCTTCTTAATTTTCACGTTTTAGGGCTTAAAACACTGCTTCACAGTGTTTTACATTTCTGTTTGGGCTATTCTAAGACATCAAGTATTTTATCTTTTCAATATTCACTTTTTATAGAGGAATATTGCTGTTATTAAATAAGTTTATTGTGTAGAATATCAGAAGAATACCCTATGCACAGGAAAGGAAACCAATGACAAAATGAAAATACAGCCTATGGAATAGGAGAAAATATTTTGCAAATTATGTGACCAAGGGATTAATATTGAAAATGTACTAACAGTTAATACACCTCAATATGAAAAACAGCAATAACATCTACCAAATCAAAAAATTGAGAGAAAACTTGTATAGACGTTTTTCCATAGAATACATATGAATGGTTTAACAGTCACATGAAAATATGCTTAACATTACTAACTGTGAGAAAAATGGAAATCAACATAACAATTAGATAACACCTCACACCTGTCAGAATGGGTATAACCAAAATGTCTACAAATAAAAAAATTTGAGAAGATATGGAAAAAAGAAAACCCTTGTACACTGCTGGCAGGAGTGTAAATTGATATAGCCACTGTGGAAAACAGTGTTAAGATGCCTCAAAAAAACTAAAACTGGAACTACTATATGATCCAGCAATTCCACTTCTAGGTATATATTAAGAAAACCTGAAAACACTAATTTGAAAAGATACATACACTCCAATGTTCATAGCAGCACTATTTACAGTAGCCAAGACATGGAAGCAAACCAAATGTCCATCAACAGACATGGATAAAGATGTGACATATATATATATATATATATATATATATATATATATATATAATGGAATATTACCCATAAAAAACTGAATTCATTCATTTAAAGAAATGTGGGTGGACCTAGAGGATATTATGCTTAGTGAAGTATGTCAAACAGAAAAAGACAAACATAGTATGATATCACTTACATGTGGAATCTAAAAAATTATATGAATGAATGTATGCAAACAAAAACAGGCTTACGGGAATAGGAAAAAATATGTGGTAACCAAAGGGGTGAGGGAAGAGGAGAGGGACAAATTAGGAGTATGGGATTGACAGATACAAATTACTATGTATATAATAGATAAGCAACAAAGGTAAAATATAGCATTAAGAATTATGGCCATTATATTATAAAAACTTTTAATACAGTATGGTCTGTAAAAATACTGAATCGCTATACTGTGTATCTTAAACTAATATAATATTGTAAGTCAACTATGCTTTAATAAAAAAGAAAGATATCTTATGGAAATTTCTGTAATAACAATAGCAACAATATCCCCGATATTTGCTTGGGACATTTACTTTTATTATGAGAAAGGAAATCAACCCAAGATGCAATACACAGAATATTGAAGTGTGTAAATATTTTAAACAATCTGATATATTAATATTATCCCAATTAAAGTGTTTCTTCCCTTCCTGAATGGTTAATTTCTCTCTTACAATACAACCTTGAAAAGAACCCAAAATCTTTGGCTCCAGAGTTTGATTTCCAGAGTTTGGCTCCAGAATTTGATTTCACTCACTGTCACAACTGACAGCACTACTTACTGTCAGATATAAATCAACCATAAATTTTAATTATTTCCTCCTCAGGTTGAGTTTCATTTCAGGACATTGCACTCAGTTAGTGGTAAGTTTTCTCCTATGTTTATTTTGGAGAAGGAAATGGCAACCCACTTCAGTATTGTTGCCTGGAAAAGTGACAAATTCGGTTTTCTGGTACTTGTCAATCCTTCTAGCTTTGAGAGTCTTTTTGCTTTCTAAAGTGAATTGGAGTGAGATATGATTTATTTTTAAAGTTTCCCCACTTGTATTATTTCTAAACTTCACTTAAAAATAGAATTGTTCTTTTTTTAACCTTTATATGTATGCTTCTATTCACATTACCAACTAAGTTGGTTCATACATCCCAGATTCTGCCTGGAATTTTTTTAACCAAATTGGACAATTCATTAGGGATAGCTTAGATTTCCATGTAAACACAAAGAACCCTGCTGCCAAATTTTCTGTGAGTAAATAATAGTGGTTGTGTTTTAACTAGCACTGAATAATAATTTAATAATAATAATAATAATAATGATGATAATAATATTCTTTAGTCTCTTATCAACAGTCTCCTTGAAGCTTTTCCTATTTTTTCTAAGAGTGTTGTAAAGATCTTTCTTGTTCCCTCCCACTATCTGGTCTCAAAATTAACAGTACTCGTTCTAGAATTTGTTATAATACTTCCATTTTCAGTTGAGGAAAAAAGGCAGACCAAATTAGTTTAAAACAACAATAATCATTTATTTTGCTGATTTGTAAGATTCTATGATACAGCTTGGAGAGAATAGCTGGTCTCTTCCCATGCTGATTTTATTGGGAGTTGTTTGACTAGGACTAGAATATTCACTTCAAAGTAGCTCACTCAAGTTGGTGCCATGTTGAAACTGACTGTTGATTGAGAACTCAACTGGGGCAGTTGACTGGGGGCTATTTTCTGTAGGAGAATTACATTTTGAATTACATTTTGTTTACAAAAATATAAGAAAATGAGTTGGCAAGTGAAACATCAGAATTGTTCATAACCTCAGCAGTGGTTATTTCCTATAGCAGGGTCAGATTCAACCCATTGTTTCACTGTGTGTGTGTTTTCTTTTGTTGTTGTTGCTGTTTGTTTGTTTTGTAAAAAAAAAAATATTCAAATGTATCCATATTCATTTGTTTATATGTTTTCTACAGCTACATGTTCATTATAAAGGCAGTGTTGAGCAGCTGCCACAGAGATTATATAAACCTCAAGGACTAAAATATTTACCATATTTTATACTTTACTGCAAAGTTTGAGATTTTAACTATATAGACCACAGTTGGCTGTTGTTCCAGAACTGTGCTCCTGGATAAGAATGAAATGACAATATTCTGAAATAATTGAGGTCAGGTGCTGACATTTCACTGTCAGAAGCAAGATATGTACAATTATCACAATCAACAGCAAGTTGAAAATGATAGCCATGAGGTCCTCTATCCACAGAAAACTATGGAGAAGTTTAATGGAATGATGTCCTTAGGGGCAAGATAGGGGGGCAAATGTTTTATTCAATTATACAACCAAAAGTAATTAAAGTTGACTGATCAAGAAGATAAAGGCCCCCCATCCCTGATAAAAAGTCATAATCCCTTGCTCATTTTCCATATATGAACTGGTTTTCTAACCTAGAGCTCCTTGACTAAAGGAAAGGCTGAATTTCTAGGAGGAAGGACCCAGAAACACCATAGCAATTATATGTATATTTATTCCCCAGTCCATTTCCAAGAGTTTTGATGATCATTTATTCAAATAAACAAACACTGAGGAAAGGGTAATTCACAGGCATAACAAGAATAATTGGAATTAGAGTATGAACTGAGCACTTAAAATATCAACATGGTCCTGTGTTAGACTGAGGATATATAAAGCCCAGGTATTAAATAGAAACCTGACCTAAGTCTGAGTCATACCTACTGTCCTTGGACATACCCAGTGGAAATTTTCTTGGTCCTCAAATGAATAACTGGAATTAATATACTTGATAATTGGCATAACATCCCCACTATTTCCTGGCTTGTGAAGTAAGAGATAATTGTGGTTCAACACTAAAAATGAAGTCACAGTACTACGTGTGCCTTGACATCTCGAGAAAACCAAAGAGTGCCTGGATATGCCTAGCCACAATTTCCTCTCCCTCACTCTGCTCTGACAGCTAAGATACCCTAGCCAAACAAGTGTTGTTGTTGTTGTTATTCAGTTGCTCAGTCGTGTCTGACTCTTTGCCACCGCATGGCCAGCAGCACACAAGGCTTCCCTGTTCTTCATTGTCTCCCAGACTTTGGTCAAACTCATGTCCATTGAATTGGTGATGCCATCTAACTTTCTCATCCTCTGTCATCCCCTTCTCCTCCTGCCTTCAATCTTTCCCAGAATCAGGGTCTTTTCCAATGAGTCAGCTCTTTGCATCAAGTGAACAAAGTATTGGGGCTTCAGCTTCAGCATTAGTCATTCCAATGAATATTCAGGGTTGATTTCTTTGAGAATTGACTAATTTGATCCCCTTGCTGTCCTAGGGACTCTGAAGAGTCTTCTCCAGAACTGTGGTTCAAAAGCATCAGTACTTAAGCATTCAGCCGTCTTTATAGTCCAACTCTCACATCCATACATGACTACTGGAAAAGCCATCAGCTCAGTTCAATTCAGTCGCTCAGTTGTGTCCCACTCTTTGTGACCCCATGAATTGCAGCATGCCAGTCCTTCCTGTCTATAACCAACTCCTGGAGTCTACACAAAGCCATGCCCATTGAGTCAGTGATGCCATCCAGCCATCTCATCTTCTGTCGTCCCCTTCTCCTCCTGCCCCCAATCCATCCCAGCATCAGGGACTTTTTCAATGAGTCAACACTTCGCATGAGGTGGCCAAAGAACTGAAGTTTCAGCTTCAGCATCAGTCCTTCCAATGAACACCCAGGACTAACATCCTTTAGCATGGACTTGTTGGATCTCCTTGCAGTGCAAGGAACTCTCACAGTCTTCTCCAACACCATAGTTCAAAAGCATCAAGTTTTTGGTTCTCAGCTTTCCTCACAGTCCAAGTCTCACATCCATACATGACCACTGGAAAAACCATAGCCTTGACCAGATGGACCTTTGATGACAAAGTAATGTCTCTGCTTTTTAATATGCTATCTAGGTTGCTCATAACTTTCCTTCCAAGGAATAAGCTTCTTTTAAATTCATGGCTGCAGTCACCATCTGCAGTGATCTTGGAGCCCTAGTAAATAAAGTCTTACACTGTTCCTACTGTCTCTCCATCTATTTCCCATGAGGTGATGGGACCAGATACCATGATCTTCATTTTCTGAATGTTAAGCTTTAAGCCAACTTTTCACTCTCCTCTTCCACTTTTATCAAGAGGCTTTTTACTTCCTCTTCACTCTCTGCCATAAGAGTGATGTCATCTCCATATCTGAGGTTATTGATATTTCTCCTGGCAATCTTGATTACAGCTTGTGCTTCATTCAGCCCAGCATTTCCCATGATGTACTCTGCATATAAGTTAAATAAGCTGGGTGACAATATGCAGCCTTGACATACTCCTCTTTCTATTTGGAACCAGTCTGTTGTTCCATGTCCAGTACTAACTGTTGCTTCCTGACCTGCATACAGGTTTCTCAAGAGGTAGGTCAGGTGGTCTGGTATTCCCATCTCTTGAAGAATTTTCCACAGTTTATTGTGATCCACACAGTCGAAGGCTTTGGGATAGTCAGTAAAGCAGAAATAGATATTTTTTCTGGAATTCTCTTGCTTTTTTGATGATCCAGGAGATGTTGGCAATTTGATCTCTGGTCCCTCTGCCTTTTCTAAAACCAGCTTGACCATCTGGAAGCTCACGGTTCACATATTGCTAAACCTGGCTTGGAGAATTTTGAGTATTGCTTTATTAATGTGTGAGATGAGTGCAATTTTGCAGTAGTTTCAGCATAATTTGGGATTGCCTTTCTTAGAGATTGGAATGAAAACGTACCTTTTCCAGTCCTGTGGCCATTGCTGAGTTTTTCAAATTTGTTGGCATATTGAGTGCAGCACTTTCACAGCATCATCTTTCAGGATTTGAAATAGCTCAACTGGAATTCCATCACAGCCACTGCCCCTGTCGTCAGACGTGGGGAAGCTACTCTTGGCCACCACTTCTGACCTTGGACGTGGGGAAAAGCCATAGCTTTTATTATTTGGAGCTATGTAGACATAGTGATGGAGAAGGCAATGGCAACCCACTCCAGTGTTCTTGCCCAGAGAATCCCAGGGACGGCGGAGCCTGGTGGGCAGCCATCTATGGGGTCACATAGAGTCAGGTACGACTGAAGCGACTTAGCAGTAACAGCAGACAAATTGATGTCACTGCTTTTTAATATGCTATCTAATTTTGTCATAGCTTTTCTTCCAAGGAGCAAATGTCTTTTAATTTCATGGCTGCAGTCACCATCCAGAGTGATTTTGGAGCCCAAGAAAATAAAATCTGTCATTGTACTCACTGCTTCCCCATTTATTTGCCATGAAGTGATGGGAACCGATGCCATGATCTTTGTTTTTTGAATGTTGAGTTGTAGGCCAGCTTTTTCACTCCCCTGATTCAACTTCATCAAGAGGTTTTTTAGTTCTTCTTCACTTTCTGCCATAATGGTGGTGTCATCTGCATATCTGAGGTTATTTATTGATATTTCTCCTGGCAATATTGATTCCAGCTTGTGCTTCATCCAGCCCAGAATTTTTCATGATGTACTCTGCATATAAGTTAAATAAGCTGGGTGACAATATGTAGCCTTGATATGCTCCTTTTTCCTATTTGAAACCAGCCTGTTGTTCCATGTTGAGTTCTAACTGTTGCTTCCTGACCTGCATACTGGTTTCTCAGGAGGCAGATAAGGTGGTCTGGTAATCCCTTCTCTTCAAGAATTTTCCACAGTCTGTTTTGATACACACAATCAAAGACTTTAGTATAGACAATGAAGCAGAAGTAAATGTTTTTTTTTTTTTTTTCTTTTTCTGGAATTTCTTTGCTTTATCTGTAATGCAACAGATGTTGGCAATTTGATCTCTTGTTCCTCTGCCTTTTCTAAACCCATCTTGTACATCTGGAAATTTTTGGTTCACATACTGCTGAAACCTAGCTTGAAGTATTTTGAATATTTACCTTGGGAGCATGTGAAATAAGTAAAACTGTACAGCGATATGAACATTCATTGGCATTGCCCTTCTTTGGAATTGGTTTGAAAACTGACATGTTCCAGTCCTGTGGCCATTGATGGGTTTTCAAAACTTTCTAACATACTGAGTGCAGACCTTTAACAGCATCGACATTCAGGTTTTGGAAACAGCTCACCTGGAATTCTGTCACCTCCAATAGCTTTTTTGTAGAAATGCTTCCAGAGGCCTACTCTTCTTCACAGTCCAGGCACTTCTTATCAAATGGACAAGATAGAGTTCAATTCAGTTGCTCAGTGATGTCCAAATATTTGTGACCCCATGGACTGCAGCATGCCAGGCTTACTTGTCCATGACCAACGTCTGGAGCTTGCTCAAACTAATTTCCATTGAAACAGTGATGCCATCCAACCACCTCTTCTTCTACTTTCCTCTTCTCCTCCCACCTTCAATCTTTCCTTGCAACAGGATCTTTTCAAATTAGTCAGTTCTTCCTATCAGGTGGCCAAAATATTGGAGTTTCAGCTTCAGCATCAGTCCTTCCAATGAATATTCAGTACTGATTTTCTTTAGGATAGACTGGTTTGATCTTCTTGCAGTCCAAGGAATTCTGAAGAGTCGTCTCCAACACCACAGTTCAAAGGCATCGATTATTTGGCACTCAGCTTTCTTTATAGTCCAACTCTCACATCCATACATGACTACTGGAAAAAAACATAGCTTTGACTAGATGAAATTTCACTGCAAAGTGATGTCTCTCATTTTTAATATGCTGTCTACGTTGGTCATAGCTTTTCTTCCAAGGAGCAAGCATCTTTTAATTTCATGGCTGCAGTCACCATCTGCAGTGATTTTGGAGGCCCCCAAACTAAAGGCTCTCACTGTTTCTGTTTATTCCCCATATATTTCCATTTATCTACTGAAAAATTAACTCCTCAGCTTTGTAGGGGCCCAATATGCTACTGGAGAAGATTGGAAAAATAATTCCAGGAAGAATGAAGAGATGGAGCCAAAGCAAAAACAAAGCCTAGTTGTGGCTGTGACTGGTGATGGAAGTAAAGTACAGTGATGTAAAGAGCAATATTACATAGGAACCTGGAATGTTAGTTCCATGAATCAAGTTAAATTGGAAGTGGTCAAACAGGAGATAGCAAGAGTGAACATTGACGTTTTAGAAATCGGTGAACTAAAATGGACTGGAGTGGACAAATTTAATTCAGTTGACCATTGTGTCTACTACTGTGGGCAAGAATCCCTTAGAAGAAATGGAGTAGCCATCATAGTCAACAAAAGAGTCTGAAATACAATACTTGGGTGCAATCTCAAAAATGACAGAATGATCTCTGCTCATTTCCAAGGCAAATGATTCAATATCACAGTAATCCAAGTATGTGCCCTAACCAGTAATGCTGAAGAAGCTGAATGGCTCCATGAAGAAAGACCTACAAGACCTTCTAGAACTGGCACTCAAAAAAGATATCCTTTGTATCATTGGGGAGCAGATAAAGTTTATACTTATTCCTGAATAGTTTTGGTCCCCTATCTCATGGAATTATCTGGAGAAGCTAATTAAATACTCCGGTAGAAATCAGGAGATACTTCACCCACTTAATACAACACCTTTCTCACAATAGCCCATGATTGCTTACTCTTTTGACAAGCGCAACCTCCATGTGACCCTGAATGGCATGTGATGTTCTCTTTCCCAGACTGTGAATATATGTGACTAATAAATTGTCATTGATCTCCTCTGTCCAGTGTTGAATATATGTTTGAGAATCTCCATAACCCTAAGGCAGTGAAGTTAATTAGAGATGATTAAAACACTATATTAGTGGAGAAAGGTAAATCAGAATCTTCAACACCATACTTAGTCCCCAGACCAGAGGATAAATAAAAAATAAATTCTGACTGAGCCCACTAAGCATACTGAATTAATAGTGTCCTTCCAAAATTCATGTTAAACCAGAACCTATTAAGGTTACCTTATTTAAAAAAAAGTAGGGCATTTGTACTGTTTATCATAGCCAGGACATGGAAGCAACCTAGATACCCATCAGCAGACGAATGGATAAGGAAGCTATGGTACATATACACCATGGAATATTACTCAGCCATTAAAAAGAATTCATTTGAATCAGTTCTAATGAGATGGATGAAACTGGAGCCCATTATACAGAGTGAAGTAAGCCAGAAAGACAAAGACCATTACAGTATACTAACACATATATATGGAATTTAGAAAGGTGTTAATGATAACCCTATATGCAGA
>CM035303.1:60838271-60928636 GCA_020226075.1 Hydropotes inermis | reverse complement strand
ATACAGAGTGAAGTAAGCCAGAAAGACAAAGACCATTACAGTATACTAACACATATATATGGAATTTAGAAAGGTGTTAATGATAACCCTATATGCAAAACAGAAAAAAAGAGACACAGATGTATAGAACAGACTTTTGGACTCTGTGGGAGAAGGCGAGGGTGGGATGTTACAAGAGAACAGCATCAAAACATGTATATTATCTAGGGTGAAACAGATCACCAGCCCAGGTTGGATGCAAGAGACAAGTGCTCAGGCCTGGTGCACTGGGCAGACCTAGAGGGATCGGGTGGAGAGGGAGGTGGGAGGGGAGATCGGGATGGGGAAAAAATATAAATCCATTGCTGATTCATTTCAATGTATGACAAAATCCACTACAATACTGTAATTAGCCTCCAACTAATAATAAAAAAAAGAAACAGAAAAAAAATAAAAAAAAAATAAAATAAAAAGATAAAATCTAAAAAAATAAAAAAAATAGTGCATTTGTAGATATAATTAAGTTAAGATGAGACTGCAGTGGATTAGATTATGCTCTACTTTGATGACTGGGCTTCCCTGGTGGCTCAGTTGGTAAAGAATCCACCTTCAATATTGGAGACCTGGGTTTGATTCCAGGGTTGAGAAGATCCCCTGGAGATAGGAACAGCTACCCACTCCAGTATTCTGGCTTGGAGAATTCCATCAAAAGAGGAACCTGACAGGCTACAATCCAAGGGGTCGCAAAGAATTAGAAGTGATTGAGTGACTTTCACTTTCTTTCATCCTTATAAGGGGAATTTGATCTTAGAGACATAGAGGTAAGGATGCAATGTGAACACACAGATACATATCAAAGTGATGAATCTATAAGCTAAGGTATGCCAAAGAATGCCAGCAACCACTGGAAGTTAAAAAGAGTAAGAAAGGATCACCCCTATAGCCTTCAGAGAGAACAAAGTCCTGCCTGAAGAATCCAGCCCTTGGCTAAAAACTTAGGTGTAATTTTTTTCAGGCTTGACCATAAGAAATTGCAGTTGACACTTGAACAACGTAGGGTTTAGGGATCTGGCCCTCTGTGAAACTGAAAATTCACATATAATTTATAGGAGCAATAGAAAAACAAGACTATACTGCTGACACGAGCAATAACAAGGATGTTTTGCAAAAACATTGTGCTACTTGAAAGAAGCCAGATACAAACATTTCCATGTGCATGATTTAATTTATGTATGATTTTCTCATGACAGAAAACACAACAGTAGGTACCAAAACACGGAGGAGTTTTAGGAAGGAGTTTATTTCAAAAAGGCAAGAGGGAACACTTGAAGGTGAGACTAATATCCTATATTTGGTTGTGGTCACAAAATCATATACATTTGAAAATCTCCTTGAATTTTATACATGAAATGACAATGTCATTATATATAAATTACACTTCAGTGAGTCTCTTTGTAGATATTAACAAACATTTCTCAAAAAAATGTATACAAATCGTCAATGAGGATATGAAATAGCACTTAATATAATTAACCATTGATAAAATACAAATTATAAATGTCAAGCTATCCTACACACCTAATATATAGATTAGCAAGTTACATAATACTAAATGTTGGTGATCTGTACAACTGGAACTCTTCGTATGTGATTTATGAGAATGTAAAGTTGTAAAATAAATTAAAAAAAATCTTCTTCCGTGGTTAAACATACACTTGCATTTTGACCTAGCAATTCCATTTCTAGGAATTTTCTCAGGAAAAACAGAAATATATATCAAAACAAATATTCAACTTTAATATTCATAGTAGCTCCATTCATAATCACTTTAGAAATAATATAACTGTTTCAATTAAGTTCAGTTCAGTCGCTCTGTCACATGTGTGCGACCCCATGGACTGCAGCATGCCAGGCTTTTCTGTCCATCACCAACTTGCAGAACTTGCTCAAGCTCATGTCAATTGAGTCAGCAATGCCATCCAACCATCTCATCCTCTCTCGTTTCCTTCTCCTCCCACCTTAAATCTTTCCCAGCACCAGGGTCTTTTCAAATGAGTCAGTTCTTCCCATCAGGTGGCCAAAGTATTGGAGCTTCAGTTTCAGCATCACTCCTTGCAATGAATATTCAGGGCTGATTTCCTTTAGGATGGACTGGTTGAATCTTCTTGCAGTCTAAGGGACTCTCAAGAGTCTTCTCCAACACCACAGTTCAAAAGTATCAATTTTTCTGTGCTCAACTTTCATTATGGTCCAACTCTCACATCCATACATGACTATTGCAAAAGCCATAGCTCTGACTAGGCTGACCTTTGTTGAAAATTAATGTCTCTGTTTTTTAATAAGCTGTCTAAGTTGGTCAAAGCTTTTCTTCAATGGAGCAAGCATCTTTTAATTTCATGGCTGCAGTCACCATCTGCAGTGATTTTGGAGCCCTAGAAAGTAAAGTTTGTCACTGTTTCCATTGCTTCCCCATTTGTTTGCCATGAAGTGGTGGGACTGGATGCCATGATCTTCATTTTTTGAATGTTGAATTTTAAGCCAGCTTTTTCACTCTCCTCTTTCACCTTCATCAAGAGACTCTTTAGTTCTTTGCTTTCTGCCATAAGGATGGTGTCCTCTGAGTACATGAGGCTATTGATATTGCTTCCAGCAATCCTGACTCTAGCTTGTGCTTTATCCAGGCCAACATTTCTCATGATGTACTCTGCATATAATTTAAATAAGCATGGTGACAATATACATCCTTGTTGTACTCCTTTCTCATTTTGGAACAAGTCCACTCTTCCATGTCCTAACTGTTTCTTCTTGACCTGCATACAGATTTTTTAGGAGGCAGGTAAGGTTGCCTGATATTCCCATCTCTTTAATAATGTTCCAAAATTTGTTGTGATCCACACAGTCAAATGTTTTGGCATAGCCAATAAAGCAGAAGTAGATGTTTTTGTTTCTGTTTTTGTTTTTTCTCAAATTCTCTTGCTTTTTCTATGACCCAGTGGATGTTGGCAATTTGATCTCTGGTTCTTCTGCCTTTTCTAAATCTAGCTTGAACATCTGGAAGTTCTTTGTAGCTTGGAGAATTGTGAACATTACTTTACTGGTGTGTGAGTTGAATGCAATTGTGTGGTAGTTTGAATATTCTTTGGCCTTGGAATTGGAATTCTCTGGGATTGGAATTAAAATTGACCTTTTCCAGTCCTGTGGCCACTGCTAAGTTTTCCCAATTAAAAGAAAAATGTTACTTAAATGTTTATCAGCACACAAGTGGATAAAACTTGATGGTGCATGATTTAGCCACCAGTGAAGTTAAAAGCAACCCAGTCTACACAAGAATTCCCTTACTTCTTACACCAATTGAAAGTTCCAAGAAATTCCCTAAACCATCTTCAGGTTCACTGAATGGACAGGCAGAACTCACTGAAAACTGTTATATTTACAGGTAGTGTTTATAGCAATGAAATAACACAGACTAAAATCAGCCAAAGGAAGTAACACATAGAGCAGAGTCCAGAAAAGTTCTAAACAAGAAGATTCTTATTGTCCTTTCCCCTTGGAGTCATAGGAAGCACTGTTATTGCCACTTCACTGTGTCCAACTCTTTGTGACCCCATGGACTGTAGCATACCAAGCTTATCTGTCCTTTGCTGTCTCCCGGAGTTTGCTCAAATACATGTCCATCGAGTCAAAGATGCCATCCAGCTATCTCATCCTCTGTTGCCCCCTTCTCTTCAAATTTCCCAGCATCAGGGTCTTTCCCAATGAGTCAGCTCATTGCATCAGGTGGCCAAAGTATTGAAGCTTCAGTTTCAGCATCAGTCTTTCTAAAGTATATTCAGAGTTGATTTCCTTTAGGATTGACTGGTTCGATTTTCTTGCAGTCCAAGGAACCCTCAAGAGTCTTCTCTAGCACCACAGTTCGAAAGCATCAATTATTCAGTGCTCAACCTTCTTTGTAGTCAAACCCTCACATCTGTACATGACTACTGGAAAAACCATAGCTTTAATTATATGGACCTGGATTGGCAAATTGATGTCTCTGCAGCAGTATACTCTAAAAATTCTTGTATGAAGATGTATGAAGAGTATTGCCAACTGGAGAAACTTACTTAAACATTTGTGCCCAGAGTTTTTATTGTAGCTAGGTAACATACCACCTATTTGCCTGGACTTTAGTCTCCAGTCCCTATGGAAGTAGAATCTATATTGTGTGGCCTAAAGTCCATCTCACAAATTATGTTACTAGACTTCAATGACCATAGCCCTAAAGTAAACAAAAACACTTCTATCAGGTATGCCATTCCACAGACTTAGAGACTGCAAACCAGGAGTCTAGAGTGAAGGCCAAAAGTCTTTTTGAATAGGGTTAATTTTCTCTAAATTGTGGGCAAGAAATGGCTTGTGGAGCTGTTTGTTAGCACAGTGGCCTTGTCCATTGTGATTATACAGGTTGTGATATGACAAGGTGGGTGTTGCACAAGTGGATTAACTGCCACTCAGAGGGCTCAAACAAAATCTTAAGAGACTGAGCCAGAATGCCTTTGAGTGTTTGAATGTCTCCTGTGGAGGCACTGATCAACAGTGCCTTGCCTTGGGGACAGATGCTCTGGCTGCAGCAGACCTGGGAGGCACTGTGTGTGGCTTAAATCCACTTGTAAGGGGTCTCCATTAGCCCCACCATAGAGCCACTGAACAAATGACCCACAAACTGGTGAACAATTAAGGCAAGGTAGTTCTCATGCTTTTGCAAAGGTTCTAGAGCTCACAACAGTTGGGAAATCTATCAAAGGGTGTGAGAATCTCCAGGGAATTTGACTTTGAAGGTAAGTGTGATTTGATGACAGAATTTCCACAAGACTGAGAAAACAGACTCTTGGAGGGCATAAACAAAATTTTGTGGCACCAGGAGAAAGGAGCAGTGACCCACAAGAGACAGAACCAGACTTGCCTGGGAGTGTCCAGGAGTCTCTGGCTGAGGTGTAGGTCAACAGTGGACTGCTTTAGGGTCAAGGACACTGAATACAACAGTCCTGGGCGAGTTGGCATAAATCCTTTTGAAGGAGTTCACTATTACCACTACCATAGTTTGACCTCAGGCCAAGCTACAGGGCAGGAACACAGCCCCATCCAATCAACAGAAAAATGGATCAAAGAATTACTGAGCATGGCCCTGCCCATCAGAGCAAGACCCAGTTTCCCCCACAGCCAGTGCCTCCAATCAGAAAATTTCCACAAGCCTCTAATCCTTATCCACCAGAGGGCGGACAGAATGAAAACCACTATCACAGAAAATTAACCAAGCTGATTACATGGAATATAGCCTTGTCTAACCAAATGAAACTATGAGCCATGCCATGTAAGGCCACCTAAGATGGATGTGTCATGGTGGAGAGTTCAGACAAAATGTGGTCCACTGGAGAAAGGAAGGGCAATGCCCTTCAGTATTCTTGACTTGAGAACACCATGACCAGTATGGAAAGATAAAAGGATGTGACACTGAAAGATGAACTCCCAAGGCTGATAGATGCCCAATATGCTACTGGAGAAGAGTGAAGATATAGTTCCAGAAAGAATGAAGAGGCTGAGCCAAATAAAAATTATTCCCAGCTGTGTATGTGACTGGTGATGTAAGTAAATTCTGATACCATAAAGAAGTTGAAATCTTAGGTCCATGAATCAAGGTAAATTGGAAGTGATTAAACAGGAAGTAGCAAGAATGAACATCAACATTCTAGGATTCAGTGGAGTAAAGTGGGCAGGAATGGACAAATTTAATTCAGGTGACCATTATATCTGGGCTTCTCTGGTGGCTCAGATGGTAAAGAACCCACCTGAAATGCAGGAGACCTGGGTTTGACCCGTGGGTTGGGATGGTCCCCTGAAGGATAGCATGGCAACTCACTCCAGTATTCTTGCCTGGAGAATCCCCATGGGCAGAGGAGCCTGGTGGGCTATAGTAAATGGGGTCATAAAAACTCAGACATGACTGAGAGACTAAGCACAGCACATTGTATCTACTACCGTGGGCAAGAATCCCTTAGAAGAAACAGAGTAGTCTTCATAATCAACAATAGGGTTTGAAATGCATTAGTTGGGTGCAACCTCAGAATGATCTCGGTGTGTTTCCAAGGAAAACCATTCAATGTCACAATAATCAAAATATATGCCCCAACCACTGATGCTGAAGAAGTTGAAGTTGACCTGTTTTATGAAGACCTACAACACCTTCTAGAACTAACACACACAAGCACACACACACACTCAAATGTCCTTTTCATCATAGGGGATGAGAATACAAAAGTAGGAGGTCAAGAGATACCCAGAATAACAGGCAAGTTAACAAAAAACCCAAGAGACAACTCTACACATGGACATCACTAAAAGGTCAATATCAAAATCAGATACTCTGTGCAGCCAAAGATGGAGAATTTCTACAGTCAGTAAAAACAAAAGCTGGCCGTGGCCAAATAATGAGCTCCTTATTGTAAAATTCAGGCTTAAATTGGCAAAAGTAGGGAAAACCACTAGGTCATTCAGGCATGACCCAAATCAAATCCCTTATACAGTATAGGTGATGAGTATTTTCAAAGGACTAGATATGGCAGACAGAGTGCCTGAAGAGCTATGGACAGGAATTCTTAACATTGTATGGGAGGCAGTAACCAAAACCATCCCAAAGAAAAAGAACTGCAAGAAGGCAAATAGGTTGTCTGAAGAGGCTTTTCAAATAGCTAAGGAAAGAAGAGAAGCAAAAACAAGGTAGAATGGGAAAGATATACCAAACTGAATGCTTAGTTCCAGAGAGCCGAAAAGAGAGAGAAGGCCATCCTAAAAGAACAATGCAAAAAATTATAGAAAACAGCAAAATGGGAAAGACTGGGTATCTCTTCAAGAAAATTGAAGATATCAAGGGAAAATTTCCTGCAAACATGGGCCTGATAAAGGACAGAAAATGTAACAACCTAACAAAGGCAGAAGAGATTAAGAATACACAGAATAACTCTACAAAAAAGTTCTTAATGACCCAGATAACCAAAATGTTTTGGCCAGTCACCTAAAGCTGGACATCCTGGAGCATGAAGTCAAGTGGGCCTTAGAAAGCATTACTACAAACAAAGCTAGTGGAGATGACAAAATTAAAATCCTAAAAGATGATGCTGTGAAAGTTCTGCACTCAATATGTCAGGAAGCTTGGAAAACTCAGCAGTGGCCATAGGACTGGAAAAGGTCAGTTTGCATTCCAATCCCAAAGGAGGGCAATGCCAAAGAATGTTCAAACTACCACAGAGTTGCACTCATCTCACATGCTAGCATGGTAATGCTTAAAATCCTTCACACTAGGTTTTAACAGTATATGAACAGAGAACTTCCAGATGTACAAACTGGGTTTTGAAGAGGCAGAGGAACCAGAGATCAGGTTACCAACATTAACTGGATCATAGAAAAAGTAAATGAATTTCAGGAAAAATATCTACTTCTGCTTCATTGACTATGCTAAAGCCTTTGACTGTGTGGATCACAACAAACTGTGGAAAATTCTTAAAGAGATGGGAGTTTCTAACCACCTTCCCTTGCCACTGTCATGAGAAACCTGCATGTGGGTCAAGAAGCAAGTTAGAATCGAACATGAAACAACTGTCTGGTTCAAAATTTGAAATGGAGTACAAGAGGCTGTATATTGTTACCCTGTTTATTTAATTTATATGCAGAATTCATCATGTGAAATGCCAGGCTGGATGAATCACAAACTAGAATCAAGATTTCCAGGAGAAATGTCAACAACCACAGATACACAGATGATAACACCCTAATGGCAGAATTCAAAAAGGATCTAAGGAGACTCCTGATGATGGTGAAACAAGAGAGTGAAGAAGCTGACTTGAAGCTCGACATTAAAAAAAAAACAAAAACAAAAACAAAAACACTAAGATCATGGCATCCAGTCCCAACACTTCATGGCAAATAAAGGAAAAAGTGGAAGTAGTGGTATATTTTATTTTCTTGGGTCCCAAAATCATTGCAGACAGTGATTGCAGCTACAAAATTAAAGGATGCTTGCTCTTTGGCAGGAGATCTATGACAAATCTATACATCATATTAAAAAGCAGAGACACCACTTTGCCAACAAAATCTGTATAGTCGAAGCTATGGTTTTTCCAGGAGTCATTTATTTTTTTTAGGGTGGAGTCATGTATTGATGTGAGATTTGGAGCACAAAGAAGGCTAGGAACCAATGAATTGATGTTTTCAAATTATGATGCCGCAGATGGCTCTTTAGAGTCTTTTGGACTGGAAGAAGATCCAACCAGTCAATCCTAAAGGAAATCAACCCTGAATATTTATTGGAAGGAATGTTGCTGAAGCTGATGCTCCAATACTTTGGCCACCTGATGTGAAGAGCTAACTCGTTGGAAAAGACCCTGATAGCAGGAAAGACTAAAGGCAAATGGAGAAGGGAGTGGCAGAGTATGAGATTGTTAGAGTCATTGACTCAGTGGACATGAGTTTGAGAAAACTCTGGAAGATTACAGAGGACAGAGAAGGCTGGCATGCTATAGTCTATGAGGTCCCAAAGAGTTGGACATAACTTAGCAACTGAATGAGAACAAGAAATATTAATAAAACCTCATCAAACCACCTTCCCTTACCACTGTCATGAGAAACCTGCATGCTGGTCAAGAAGCAAGTTAAAATAAAACACACACCTTTGGTCTGAATTGAATAAGTGAATATTAATATAATGACAAACATTTATAAACTAATTATAAAAACTTTGATTCAATTTTGCCATCTGGAAACACCGAATAAAATTAAACTCCATTTATTATACTGTCAGGGCTTTCTTCCAGGTGGGGCACATAAAAATCAGACCACTGTTGTCAGTGCTTTGAGCAATCAAGGGGTCAAACATTTGGTGAACATTTCTTACAGTTTGTGTTTTAAGTTACTGCACTTATTTCCATAAGGAACTAAGATACTAGAACTGAATCTTGAACTTGCTTTTATTATTTGGTGACAGTAAGATGGCATTTAATGGGAAGAGTCCTATTACTAATAAGTCATATAGTTACCATACCTTTAGTGTGGAGATCTTAGGTAATATCTCCTATCAGGTGGTGGTAAAATAGCTATACTTGTGCTGTGCACTTTAGAATTAACTTGATCTAAGCTCTTAATAATTAACCATCCTTGTCAAGAATCTTCCACACATCATGATCTGTGCACTTAGATAGTGAAGCAGATTTTAGGATATGAGTCCTTTCAGACTCTCAAGCATTAAAAAAGATATATAGAAAATGATACCTCTGCATTTGGGGAACAGCATAGAAAAACCGATAGACTTAAAACTTATGGGCCCATGACCATATAATCAGTTGTTTATAACAAAAGTACTCATTGTTTAAAATATAGAAAATATATATTAGGAAAAAAGAAAGTCAAAAGTGGCCATTTGATATTTCAGATATCATCATATTCATTTAAAGATCTAAGGGAAGAATCAAAGATACATTATTAGAAAGGATGAGGGGAAGAAACAGTTCAGTCTTGGGTTGCATATACATAATGCAAACCCAATATATTGCAAAACCAGAGGTTGTACAAGGATAAGAATAGTTAAAGATTTAGAGTTGACTTTCAGTAACTTGGCTACTTAATTTTATTTCCTTTCCTCTAATGAAACTACTATTCTGATTTGTTCAGACATGGCCTGGAATTTAGTTTAAAGCTGAGTAAGGAGAAATGGAAAAAATGAGAATGATATGGGAGGGATGGTAAAAAGTTACATTTCAATTCAGTTCAGTCACTCAGTCGTGTCCGACTCTTTGTGACCCCATTAATCGCAGCATGCCAGGCCTCCCTCTCCATCACCAACTCCTGAAGTCTATACAAACCCATGTACATCGAGTTGGTGATGCCATCCAGCCATCTCATCCTCTGTCATCCCCTTCTCCTCTGGTCTCCAATCCTTCCCAGCATTAGGGTCTTTTGCAATGAGTCAACCCTTCACATGAAGTGGTCAAAGTATTGGAGTTTCAGCTTCAGCATCAGTCCTTCCAATGAACACCCAGGACTGATCTCCTTTAGGATGGACTGGTTGGATCTCCTTGCAGTCCAGGGGACTTTCAAGACTCTTCTCTACCACCACAGTTCAAAAGCATCAATTCTTCAGCGTTCAGCTTTCTTCACCATCCAACTCTCTCATCCATACATGACCACTGAAAAAACCATAGCCTTGACTGGACGGATCTTTGTTGGCAAAGTAATGTCTCTGCTTTTTAATATGCTATCCATGTTGGTCATAACTTTCCTTCCAAGGAGTAAGTGTCTTTTAATTTCATGGCTGTGATCACCATCTGCAGTGATTTTGGAGGCCAAAAATTAAAGTCTGACACTGTTTCCACTGTTTTCTCATCTATTTCCCATGAACTGATGGGACCAGATTCCATGATCTTAGTTTTCTTTCTTTTTTTTTTTTTTAGCCAAAAAAGGGAAGTTTATTGCTGACTCGAGTCATGGCTCCTGCTGTGCGTCCAACGCAGTGGTACGGGTCAGGGAGCGCTGAGCCCATGCTGTTACCCAATTTATAAGGTGTGCATAAGCAGTTGGTAGCTGGCTTAAGCGGATTGGTTACATGTTTGCAAAGTAATCTTTCAACTATATATATATATATATATATATATATATATATATATATATAGTTATAGTTATAGTTATAGTTATAGTTATAGTTATAGTTATAGTTATATTCAGGTCACTGTGATACTACCAGATGGGATCCCCTCAGCGGGCCAATTAACAATGCCTACTCTGACTCTGGCTATAAATTTGAGCCTTTTTCTATTCCTCAAGCTCAATCAGAGCAACAAGAAAAGTTTTAGCAAAAGAAAAAGAAATCTCCCACAATTATGAGATAGATTTATATAGATAACAGCAGGCTATGGTAATTTAGGTTTAAAGTATCCTCTGTGTTAAAAACAGTTAAATCATACTAAATATAGTCAGTCTAGTAACACTAGAAAACTGGGCTGTGTGCCTTATAGATGGTGGTGCCAATGTATAATTTCCCTGAAAGATAAAGATTCGTACAGAGTAGACTAAGTCAGATGACCTGTGATATACTGGGCTACATCTAATAGAAGCTCTTAAATCTTACTTGTGACTTTACTAATACTGCTGGCTATGTTCTTTGTATTTCACCTGTTTTACAAAATTGCTGTTTCTTACACTGCCAAATGTGTGACTGAGACCTCTGATAGAATAATATATAGTTCCCTATGAGATTGATGATAACAGTGTAACTCTAGATATGAGAAGAAGCAACAAGAGGGAATGTTTCCCTGGAACAAGAGGCTAGTAAGACAGGTGGTCCAGAGAATTTTGACAACTATATATATATATATATATATATATATATATATATATATATAAAGTAACTTTCCTTAGGGCCAACCAGTTAGAGTCTTGTAATAGAGAAATTTACCAAGGTAACCCAGAACTAGATACAGGTAATTGGCCACAAACCCAACAACTGGATTGATTTTTAAAACTAACATAGAATCAGGCCTATGATAGAAAAGCATTTGATTTATATGCAAAGGTCTAAGAAGTCAAGAAAGCATTATAAATGATCATACGAATCAGGTCTAGCATCTTGGACAAGCTGTCTGCCTCTGATGTCGCTGTCTTCTCATCCTGGTGTAGTGTAGTTTCTCCTGTTTGAGCATCATTTTAAGGTGAGATCAGGTCAGCTGTCTTCTCTGTAGACCAATATAGTAGGGGCCTTTGGAAGTGGGAATTAATCTAAGAGTTAATTTCCCTTCAGTTTCATTGTGCATGAGCTAATTAAGAGTACCTGATACAAAGTCTTTCCATCCAGGCTGGAGACAGTCTCTTAAATTATGTCTTTTTCCAGTCCTGGTTGCAGGTCATGAGGCATCTGATCTTCATCCAAAGATAGATTACTGAGAAAAGCTTCAGAAACAAACTTTCACATTAATATCACATACCAGAATTGATCATAGACTTTTTATTTTGCTGAAACACTTATAGGATCTCAGACTGAACTTTTAATATAAAACAGGCTGGGAATCTCACACCAAAGGCTTATCACAGATTTTGCCTAACAAATCTAGGTGAACTCTTTTCTTTTTAAGGTCTCAAAAATTCCTTGAGATTTTTGTACCTGTTAGTGAGATAACCTTCTTAGCTCATTTGATAAACTTACTGGAAACTTAAGAGTTTCAAATTTCTGGAGGAGTCAGATAGAGAGAAAATATAATTGTTTTGTTTATAACGTGTAATTTTACCAACTTATTTTATAATTAGTTTAACAGGAAGGTTTTCTTTACTCCAGGAAAACACAGGATTTAAACCTGTAATTTCTCAGATAGAAACCATAAAAGTTATAAGCATATTCGCTGGTTCATTCAGTCCTTTGTTAACTTTTGTGAAGTCATCAGGTTTTTTTATCAAAATACCAAGACATACCAAAATGTTAAGAACTTCATATAATTTCTAGGATATCTGTATTAGTAATTTTTCATACATTATAACATAAGCAGATGTATTACTCATTCTGAATGTTGAGATTTAAGCCAACTTTTTCACTCTCTTCTTTCACTTTCGTCAAGAGGATTTTTCATTCCTCTTCACTGTCTGCCATAAGAGTGGTATCATCTGCATATCTGAGGTTATTGATATTTCTCCTGGCAATCTTGATTCCAGCTTGTGCTTCTTCCAGCCCAGCGTTTCTCATGATGTACTTTGCATATAAGTTAAATAAGCAGGATGACAATATACATCTTGACAAACTCCTTTTCCTATTTGGAAAGTTACATTAGCAGAAATAATAAAATCAGTAGTAGCAGAGGCATGTGCACAAAATGTGACAGGGTCATTGTAAAGCTGTAAATATATTTTAAAAGTCATGTTGTTATATTATTTGTGTGTTTATTTGTCATCTTACTTAATATAATAAGAACCAAAGTGTGGAAGCAATAGGGAGGTATATGTAACTTTAATATGTATTAATTAAGAACTGCATTATGTTGTTGGTAACAAAGGCCAACATACAGGTTATTCTTTTTGTTGAAGACATTTGGAAATAATAAGTCTAGGGCTGGTATGGAAGCTACATAAAATCATTGAGGGTCCAGTTTCTTTCTGTTCCAATACAATTACCACACAGTATTTATCCTTTGATTTAGAGGAAGTTGTGACCCTTCATGTGTGTGAGACCTGATCAGTTCCACAGGGCCATGAACTAAAAAAAAAAAAAAACATATACACCTTGTGCTTGAGATTTAACCCCCCAAGGTTGTTGGCTTGAAAATCTTACAATTTTTACACTTAAATTTATATTTTATAAGTGAGGTCTAATGGGACAATGCAACATGCCCCCAGGGCTTGGAGTGCTGACTCACAAGTGGTCAAGCCTTTTGCCTCTTCCCTGGCTTCTGAGGATGATTTCTCAGGCTCCCTTTCTCTATCCCTGCCTTTCTACTGTTGCTGCTCTCTGCACTGGGCACTGTAGGAGGAGTCTTGATGAGGGAAAGGCCCATGTTTCATTACAGACCTCCTTTCCAGGTAGGGCCTCTGTAAGAGAATGGGGAAAGTTAGGGTCGAATGTTCACTCCAACGCATCTTAGGACCAGGTGAAGCAATGAATATCTGGACTCTAGCATGAAAGCTCAAAAGAAAACCAGGTAGGTATGAATTTTGCCCACCCTCAATCCAGGTTTCCAGAACATCTGTAACTGCAACCATAGGGAACTTGAAATCTCTTGGGATATGACTGTATGTCATGAGTTGGAACCAGGGACCCAAGAGAAAGGAAGATTGAATTCCCTAACCTCAGTCAAGGCCCTGCATTTTCATTTCACACTGGGCCTTGCAAATTATGCAGCTGTTCTTGATTTAGGTATTATGCTAGAATTATTCAGAAAAATAGACAAGTGATCACCCCTTACCCTACACAAAGTTAAGTACTTTAAAGTGAAGTATCCTACCTTCAACAGGTCAGTTTTTTTTTTTTTTAATTAAACACAAAATCATGCAGTTATATAATTATTTGTTTTTGGTTTATTTTATTCAAAATTATGTTAGTGAGACTCATCAATTTGTTGCAAGTAGCAGAATTAATTTATTTTCATTATTGCATGCTATGCAACTGTATGCCATATTATCATTTACGTATCTACTATTTTTGTCCATGAAAATTAAGATTGTTCCTGATTTCTGCCAATTGTGAATTGTGCTGATATAAATATTCTAAGACATTAATTTTAGTTCACATACACATCAGTGCATATCTTTTAAGTTTAAACATAGTCGTGGATTTGCTGAATCATAAGATATGCATGTGCTCAACTTTAATAGACCTGTCAAAGAGTTTTTGTTCCATTTTATACTTCAAGTCTCAGTATGTGCATGGTTCAGTTATTTCATATCCCTGTCAAAACTTGGTATTATCTGTGTTTTTCATTTAAGCCATTAAGGTGATTGTTCAATAGAATTTCACTGTGATTTTAATTTGAATTTCCCTGATGAGGTTCATCATGCTTGCATGTGCTTGGAGGCCATTTGGGAATTTTTCTTCTATGAAGTATCATAAGTTTTTACCTGGTTGTTGTTTGCTTTTGAAAATTATGTTGTCTTTCATTTTCTTATTGATTTTTTAGAAGTTATATACTTTGGATATGGATCCTTTGTCATATGTATATGTCATAGACGTATACTCCAGTCTGTAATTTATCAATACTTTTTGGTGTTTTTGATTAACAAAGACTCTAAAGAAGAATTTTAAATCACCTCTTTTGCTATTGTTGTTCAGCCACCACGTTGTGTCTGACTCTTTGGGACCCCATGGACTGCAGCATGCCAGACTTCCCTGTCCCTTGCCATCTCCCAGAGATTGCTCAAGTTCATGCTCATTTAATCCGTGATGCCGTTCAATCATCTCATCCTCTGTCACTCTCTTTTCCTTCTGCCTTCAATCTTTCCCAACATCGGTGTCTTTTCCATGAGTCAGCTGTTTGTATCAGGTGGTCAGATTATTGGAGCTTCAGCTTCAGCAGCAGTCCTTCCAATAAGTATCCAAGGTTGATTTCTTTTAATATTGACTGGTTTGATCACGTTGCTTTCCAATGAACTCTCAAGAGGCCTTTTCCAGCACCACAGTTCAAAAACATCAATTCTTTGGTGCTCTGCCTTCTTTATGCTCCATCTCCCACATCTGTACAAGACGATTAGAAAGGCCATAGCCTTGACTACATGGACCCTTGTTGGCAAAGTGATGTCTTTTCTTTCTAATATACTGTTTAGGTTTGTCTTAGCTTTCCTGCCAAGAAGCAATCATCTTCTAATTTCATGGTTGCAGTCACCATCTGAAGTGATTTTAGAGCCCAAGAAGAGGAAATTTGTCACTGTTTCCACTCTATTTTCCATGATGGGATGGGTCTGGATGTCATGATCTTAGTTTATTTTCATTTTTATTTTTTATTTTTTGAGCTTTAAGCCAACGTTTTCACTCTCTTCCTTCACCCTCACCAAGAGGCAGGCTGTTTAGTTCCTCTCTGCTTTCTGCCATTAGAGTGGTATCATTTGCATATCTGAGGTTGTTGATATTTCTCCTGGCAATCTTGATTCTACCTTGTAACTCATCCAGCCCAGCATTTCACATGAAGTACTCTGCATATAAGTTAAACAGAGTAACAATAAACAGCATTGTCATACTCTTTCCCCAGTCCTGAACCAGTTAGTTGTTCCACACAGGGTTCTAACTTTTGCATCTTGACCGGCATACATGTTTCTCAGGAGACAGGCAAGATGGCCTGATATTCCCATCTCTTTAAGTTATCCAAATTTTATTATGATCCACACAGTCAAAGTCTTTAGTGTAGTCAATGAAACAGAGATAGATTTTTTTTTTTTCCTGGAATGCCCTTGCTTTCTATATGATCCAGCAAATGTTGGCAATTTGATCTCTTGTTCCTTTGTCTTTTCTAAACCCAGTTTGGACAACCGGAAGTCCTTGGTTCATGTAATGCTGATGCTTGGAGGAATTTGAGCATAACCTTACTAGCATGGGAGGTGAGTGCAGTTATCTGGTGATTTGAACATTCTTTAGTACTACCGTTCTTGGGAATTGGGACAAGGATTGACCTTTTCCAGTCCTGTGGCCACTGCTAGGTCTTCCAAATTTGCTGACATATTGAGTGCAGCACTTTAATAGCATCATATTTTAGTGTTTTAAATAGCTCTGCTGGAATTCCATCACCTCCAGTAGCTTTATTGACAGCAGTGCTTCAGAAAGCCTACTTGATTTCACACACCAGAATTTCTGTCTCTTAGTGAGAGACTACACCATCATGGTTATCCAGGTCATTAAGTTCTTGTTTTGTACCTTTTTTCTGTGTATTCTTTTCATCTCTTCTTGATCTTCTTTGCTTCTATTAGGTCTTTCTTTGCCATTTCTGCCCTTTTTTGTGCCCATATTTGGATGAAATGCTCCTTTGATGTAAATCAAATTCCATATGAATATACAGTGGAGGTGATGAATAGATTCAAGGGATTAAATATAGTAAACAGAGTGCCTGAAGATCTATGTACAGATGTCAATAATATTGTACAGGAGGCAGCTAACAAATCACGTCTTTGTTTTATAGAATTATATAATGTCTTCGACAAAGGGAAAAAAGTTGTTCAGAATTATCTTTCTCTCATTGGAAATCTTTCATCCATCAAACTTTTTGCCTTTAGTAATTTTTGGTTTTAATTTATCAAACACATTATTTTACTCTTCCTTAGGGAAAATAAATTAAAAAAATAGTATGTGATATAAAATATCAAGATAAGTATTTTAAAATCATTTTGGATTAAGTATCAACTTATCCAAAGTTCTTAATTATTTACTGATAAAATGAATCTTGTGGGTATATTGAAATAGTCCTTCTCCCTTGTGCACTAACAATAGATACTCACACCATATTTTTGTAGCTGCAATTAACCAAAACTATCTCAAGTTTGGAGAAGGCAGTAGCACCCACTCCAGTACTCTTGCCTGGATAATCCCATGGATGGGGGAACCTGGTAGACTGTGGTCCATGGTGTCCCTAAGAGTCGGACACGACTGAGCGAATTCACTTTCACTTTTCACTTTCATGCACTGGAGAAGGAAATGACAACCCACTCCAGTGTTCTTGCCTGGAGAGTCCCAGGGACAGGGGAGCCTGGTGAGCTGATGTCTATGGGGTTGCACAGAGTCGGACACAACTGAAGTGACTTAGCAGCAGCAGCATCACAGGTTTGTCTTCTGAGAATATATTTTAAATGCTAAGATAAAGTATGTATACCTTAACAGTTTTGAAGAAAGAAAGTGTTTGAAAACTTTAGCAGAGAGGATACTTTCCTCTAAAATTATTCATACCATTCCTTAAGTCTAAAAAATTTAAATGGAAGTTGCACTTCTAGTTCCAATGTAATCCCTGACTCCTTGACTCTAATAAAACCTCACTCCATCAAAAAAAAAAAGCAAAGAAGTTTAAATATGAACATTACAGTCTAACAATCAGGTTTATTTGTATCTGCATTTGAACCATTTGACTAACCTACCTCAAAAGGCTCAATTTTTAATTATTATATAGAGCCAATCTAAAAGAACATTAAAAATCTAGGCAGTAGAACATGATTAAAGATATTAATACAATTAATTATGAATATAGGTGATATAATGGATATGTAAATACCTAGGTCACCAACCAATTGCCTGGTTTTGACCCAGAAAAGAACGCCAGATGTTTAGCCATCCATGCAAAGTAGCAAAAGGCCTTCCTAAATGACATGCCATACTATACAAGAACATAAAAATCCCTATAAAGGCCAAGTCAGGCTCTCTCAAAGCCAGAAATAAAAACTATCACAAAAACCTGAGCCTTTTCTCATAAGTAATAGCTCCTTTGTTGTTGCTGTGTAGTCACTAAGTCATATCTGACTGTTTCACAACCCCATGGACTATAGCCCACCAGGATCCTCTGTCCATTGGATTCTCCAGGCAAGAATAGTGGAGTCGGTTGCCATTTCTTTCTACAGGGGATTTTCCTGACCCAAGGATTGAGCCCATGTCTCCTGTATTGCAGGCAGATTCTTTACCACATTTTTTTGGGGGGAAGACAGTAGTTCCCTTACACAGTATTGCCTTTTCTGGCTCTAAATGCAAGCAAAAGCATCACACATTCCTCAAAATTAAGCATAACACAAATGGGAAACATTGGCAATGGTTGCCAAACAAAACAGTTTATAGCATAAACACCATTTGTTAGACAGAAATTGATCAAAAGTTTTAAAATTTTTAATAATTTAGAGTGATAAAATGTCACTATTGTGAAACTGTGGGTCATTAAGATACAGCAAATGTAAGTTATAATTGGACAATTACCCAGCAAATGTAATCAATATGTACAGCCACATCTAGTAGTTCAAACTGAAAATATAAAATAAAACTGACAAATAGAATATTCCCTTAATGTCATTACTGTGTAAACATAGGCAGTGTCTTTATGGTACAGTGCAAAATATATTAAATTATTTTGGTTGGTAGTTCTTCAATCTTTAATTAGGAACAAAGATAATAATGTTTGGTGAGCTTTTATTTCTTTAAGTTGGCTGCCTAGAGTGACCAAAATGTTCACATAAATGCATACCTCTAACTTAGGAGTAGCTGCTTCTATTTGCAGGAAAGAAGTGTTTGATCATGAATAAAAGCATCCATATGGTTGTAGGAATGGGTTGTCAGAAAAAGTGTAAGACTTCCAGTTAAAGTTGAATTTTAAGTAAACAACAAAAATTTTTAGTGTAAATATTTCTTGTGTGATTACATGGGAAACACTTATACTAAAAATATTATGTATATGAAATGTAAATTTAACTGAGTGCTTTTGTGGTTTTTTTTTTTCTTTTTGCTAAATCTGGCAACTCTATTTTAAGTGGCACTTTCTGTTGATCTATTGATGGGGATGACATATTGTGATGATAAGTGACAGCTAAGTATAGGCAGACAAAAACATAAAACCAGGATTTAAACAGACATTGTGAGTTTGTATTCAGTCTTCATAACTGTGATATTCAACACATTATCTAACCTCCCAAACCTCAGCTCCTAATACATAAAAAATGAGATTAATACTTTTTACAACACCTAATTTTTGTTTTCATTGTGGAGGGCAAAAAAATACTATATGAGAACCTTCATTGATAATAAAACTAAGAAAGTACCTTATAAATGTAAGGCACGACTATCTCATTTCATACTATTCTTTGCTCAGTTATAATGTAATATTTAGGTATTTACAACCCTGGAGTGGTCATACATTGATCTATTTTTTTTGTGAAGATTTTAATATTTGTCTTTTTATAGCTTAATTATATAGATATACATCCTAAATTTTACTGTCCAAATCTAGTGCTTAATGTCCTTTCTTTCTTTTTTACCACCAGTAATATCATTAATACACAGTATCTTACTCTCATGACTATCATCCAATGTTTCATTCCACCTAAACAAAAGGTCTACATTGAATTTGGCCTATATACATATAAATTTACATACACAGATATACATAAAACCATATAAACAAATGTGTGTATATGATATATACAGACATCCTAGAATGTGAAGTAAAGTAGGCCTTAGAAAGTATCACTATGAACAAAGCTAGTGGAGGTGATGGAATTCCAGTTGAGCTATTTCAAATCCTGAAAGATGATGCTCTGAAAGTGTTATCCTCAATATGCCAGCAAATTTTGAAAACTCAGCAGTGGCCACAGGACTAAAAAAGGTCAGTTTTCATTCCAATCCCAAAGAAAGGCAATCCCAAAGAATGCTCAAACTACCACACAATTGCACTCATCTCACACACTAGTAAAGTAATGCTCAAAATTCTCCAAACCAGGTTTCAGCAATATGTGAACCGTGAACTTCCAGATATTCAAGCTGATTTTAGAAAAGGCAGAGGAACCAGAGATCAAATTGCCAATATCTGCTAGATCATCAACAAAGCAAGAGAGTTCCAGAAAAAACATCCATTTTTGCTTTATTGACTAAGTCAAAGCCTTTGTGTGGATCACAATAAACTGTGGAAAATTCTTCAAGAGATGGGAATACCAGACCACCAGGGAATACCAGACCACCTGACCTGCCTCTTGAGAAACCTGTATGCAGGTCAGGAAGCAACAGTTAGAATTGGACATGGAACAACAGATTGGTTCCAAATAGGACAAGGAGTATATCAAGGCTGTATATTGTCACCCTGCTTATTTAACTTATATGCAGAGTACATCATGAGAAACGCTGGGATGGAAGAAGCACAAGCTAGAATCAAGATTGCTGGGAGAAATATAAATAACCTCAGACATGCAGATGATACAACCCTTATGGCAGAAAGTGAAGAGGACCTAAAAAGCCTCCTGATGAAAGTGAAGGAGGAAAGTGAAAACGTTGGCTTAAAGCTCAACATTCAGAAAACTAAGATCATGGCATCTGGTCCAATCACCTCATGGGAAATAGATGGGGAGACAGTGGAAACAGTGTCAGACTTTATTTACTAGGGCTCCAAAATCACTGCAGATGGTGACTGCAGCCATGAAATTAAAAGACGCTTACTCCTCAGAAGGAAAGTTACGACCAACCTAGATAGCATATTAAAAAGCAGAGACATTGTTTTGCCAACAAAGGTCCATCTAGTCAAGGCTATGGTTTTTCCAGTGGTCATGTATGGATGTGAGATTTTAACTGTGAAGAAAGCTGAGTACCGAAAAATTGATGCTTTTGAACTGTGGTGTTGGAGAAGACTCTAGAGAGTCCCTTGGACTGCAAGGAGATCCAACCAGTCCATCCTGAAGGAGATCAGTCCTGGGTGTTCATTGGAAGGACTGATGCTGAAGCTGAAACTCCAATACTTTGGCCACCTCATGTGAATGGTTGACTCATTGGAAAATACCCTGATGCTGGGAGGGATTGGGGCAGGAGGAAAAGGGGACAACAGAGAATGAGATGGCTGGATGGCATCACCGACTCAATGGACATGAGTTTGAGTAACCTCCCGAAGTTGGTGATGGACAAGGAGGCCTGGAATGCTGCGATTCATGGGGTCACAAAGAGTCAAACACAACTGAGGGACTAAACTGAACTTAACTGATGATATACACATGTGGAGGTAGCAAAACTTGCCACCCCAGAATGTGTCTTTGAAGTGAAGATTTTTTCATGTGGAAAACAATTAAGGCCTAAAATACTTAGGAATAAATGTTGACCTTCCCTCTAATTGCTTAAGAAATTTTGATAGAAGCCTGTTTCTGGAATAGAGCTATCACCAGAGGTATCTGCAAAGAATATGGGCTAGGTGTAATGGGGAAAACTCAGCAGACTTACAAATCAGAATCCACTCTGTGTCCCATCTTCTCTGCATGGCCAAGCAAACATTTATTTATGGAACATTTGCTTTCCATCTCCATGTCAACTGTCTTCCTCCCCTGTAAAATCCCATATTAATACCCCAACATCTTCTTTTGTCTTTAGCTGAAGTTATTATTTAAGATTAGGATTTCTGACATTTGAATGAGTTCGTCAGTTTTGTTGGGCCATTCTCATGCATGCTGCCGCTGCTGTTGCTGCTAAGTCACTTTTCTCCGACTCTGTGCAACCCCATAGACGGCAGCCCACCAGGCTCCCCCGTCCCTGGGATTCTCCAGGCAAGAAAACTTGGGTGGGTTGCCATTTCCTTCTACAGAATACATGTTATTAAACTTCCGTTTGATTTTTTTCCTCTTAATATGTAGTCTTTCCCTTCTGGATGAGGGAATGGCAACTACTCCAGTATATTTGCCATAAGAACCCCATAAATTGTATAAAAATATATAAAGTTATGACACCAAAAGATAAGCCCCCCAAGTTGGAAGGTGTCAAATTTGCTACTGTGGAAGAGCAAAGGACAACTAATTGTTCCAAAAAGAATGAAGTTGCTGGGCCAAAGCAGAAATGATGTTTATTTGCGGGTGTATCTGGTGATGTAAGTAAAATCTGATGCTGCAAAGAACAGTATTGCATAGGAACCTGGAATGTTAGGTCCATGAATCAAGGCAAATTGGACATGGTCAAGCAGGAGATGATCATCCTGTGTTGATCTGTCATATGTTGATTTAATTCTTAGACCAACCAGAAGAATCTAGAAGGGGGGAGGAAAATTTCTTTCTACTAGACATGTGTATACACACACACGTGTGTGTGCATATATATACATATATATGCATTTATTCATATATATGTTTATATTTACAGCTATTTGTGTTTGCCCCTGTGTCTAGTGATGGATCCAAACCCACATTGTCATTGCAAATACTGGTCAGTTGTATTTAATGTTTATTTTGACAAATACACACTTGAGTGAAGAGTAGTTTTAGAGATAATCTTTTCGTGCTAGTCCCTAAATCTAATTACATTTAAATGAAAAGTCTATTGTTCTCTTCATTCATTCCATCCTTTTACCTTCACAAGACAGAGACTATTAGCTTTGCACCAGTATTCATTTCTACCCTAGTCTGTTGACATTTAATTGGGTAAATAGCTGCCTACTTAGGTATTGCAAGTAAAAACGTTTAGCCAAAGGAAACCCAGAAGAAATACCCCATAAAAGTATTTCATACTACTATGAGGATGTGATTCAGGGACTCTCACTGAGCCCACCTGTGTGTTTTTCTACACATACTGTATTTTTTTTTCTTCTTAATAAATAGTTTACTTATTTCACTACTTTCCATCTTTGTGAGAACCCTTTTCTGTAAAGCCAAAGGTCCAGGGCCTTTGTCACTGACCACTGGCCTAATGACTAGGATCTAGTGCTTTCACTGCTGTGACCCAGCCCAGTTTCTGGCTGAAAACCCAAATCCTGCTCCACACCGTTGCAGGCTGAGGCCACCCAAGATCAGTATCTGTTGTTTCTGGACCAGTACCTTAAAAAAAAAAAAAAAAAAAAAAAAAAAAAAAAAAAAAAAAACATGAAACTGAGCAGGACCCTACATGGCCCTCCTTGGGTGTAAAATTTTTTTCTGTGTCCCCTGTTTACTGTTTGTAGGCCTTTTCTTAATACAAAAGGCAGATTCAAATAATTATTAATTAGAGAAGTGAGAGAATGCAGATAACAAAGGAAAAGCGGTAAAGAAAAAAAAAAGAGGGTATCAATAAAGGAGAGTCCTAGTTTCTACCAATGGAAATACATAATAATCTGATACACATCTTTAAGTTCTTCTATAAGAAATATATCCCCTCTTGTGGCTCAGCTGGTAAAGAATCCGCCTGCAATGCAGGAGACCTGGGTTTGATCTCTGGGTTGGGAAGGCCCCCTGGAGAAGGTAACACCTACCCACTCCAGTATTCTGGCCTGGAGACTTCCATGGATTGTATTTGTCCATGGGGTCACAAAGAGTCAGGCACAACTGAGCAACTTTCACTTTCACCCAGGTGGAGGATGGTAATTTCAAGTTGGGCTCAAGATTCTTGGAACACAATCCTGTTATCTCATGAGCAATCAATCAGAATAAATGTGCACATCCTACAGTCTTCACCCCAAATCTTTCCTATGAAAACTTTTTGCCCCAAATCATGGGGGAAGTTCAGATCTTTTGAGTAGAAGCCATCTGTACTCCTTGCTTGGTCCTGCAATAAACATTTATCTGTTTCAAACTCTGACATTTTCATTTATTGTGTTTCACTGTACTTCAGACACACAAACTTGGGTTTGACACAAAATACTTATTCCATATTTTCTTTATCTGGCTGCATAGATAGAATAACAACTAGAAAGTCTTTGGAAGCCTGTATAGAAGGTGCGAGAAGGCTAACTTAAGTTGAGGTTCTGAATGACTAAGAGGCAGAGTGTCCTCTTATCCTGGAATGCTTATCTTGAATAGATATGTAAGACATAAATAGCTTTCTTGTGCCAGAGTCACTAAATTGTTGGTATATATTTGTTATAGTAGCTTAGTCTACCCAAATAATCAGCTATAGTGTGCTTTATTATGATATTTCTTGATTTATCAATTTTGGACATTCTTTATTGATTTCCTGCTACAAGAGAAAAAAACAAATCTAGCACAGTATGTGGAGGGTTTTTTTTTTTTGTTTGTTTGTTTGTTTGCTTTTTCTTTCAGGGTTCTTTAATTTCCTGAAGTGCATTGTTGGGGCAGAATGGTTCTGATGGGTCACTGCTTCAATCCAGAAATCTTCAAGGACAGAGTACAAAGGTGGGGACTACAAGACCATTCTGTATAGAAGAGTTTCAATTAACCTTCTAATTTTCTGGCTTTTGTCTCACTCCTACCCTCTGAAGTTCTGAGGGTCTTCTGTTCATTTCTCCAGAGAATAAACCTCTGGCCTCCTACCTAAGATTTACCAACTAACTACAGGCATTATAAAAGTGAGAGGTAGAGATCTTCAGCTCATCTCTGTTCTTTTCTGTCCCTTGCCTTATTTTCGCTCTCCTCTATTCCAGGACTTCCAAGTCTTGACCTGTTCAGGGCTCTTCTGGGCAAATATCAATTCCATTCTCATTAGCCTTTAGACTATAACTCTCTCCTCCATCCCACTGAAACACTTGCCATGTTACCAGCAATTTCTTATTTTGTAAAAGTGTATTGAAATCTGTCATTTTATGATATCTTGACATTCATTTTTCTATGAGTATGTATGTATTTTTTATTTCTGAATTTTCATTTTATTGATCTATGAGTAAGAACAGAATGCAAGTGTATGTGTTTTTCTGTCTCTTAACTGAAAGCCTATTCTCTGTTCTCAGATTTTTCACAGAAATGGGTGTTACACTGTAGCATTTTTTTTTCTTTTCATATTGGCTCTTGCATTTAATTTCTTTATTCATATATAGCTCAAATATTAAACCTGGCTGTTTGATTCAGTGGTGGTGGTGGTTTAGTCACTAAGTCATGTCTGACTCTTTTTGTTTCCTCATGCACTGTATCCTGACAGGCTCCTCTGTCCATGGAATTTTCTAGACAAGAATACTGGAGTGGGTTGCCATTTACTTCTCCAGATGGTCTTGCCACTGACCCAGGGATCAGATCCTCAGTCTCGCATTGCAGGTGGTCTCCTGCACTGCAGTTGGATTCCTTACCACTGAGCCATCACAGAGGTCCACTGATTAAGTACAGGTGCTCAAAAAAAAATGCTTTTTGAATGAATGGTGAGACTAGAAAGATCAAGATTCTTTGTGAGCAACTGTTAAGTCCAGAATAAGGGAAGCTGTTTAAGGGAATGAAAAATCTCATATAAATGCGTGTATAAATACTAGAATCAACTTCAACTTATTGAAGATGAAGCTAAAATTTTTAAAACCTGCTTTGAAGATTGGCAGCACAAGAAATTTGGTAATGTTTTCTCATATATTCAGCCAACTGTCTGACTATGAAAGGTGATTTAACATACTAGATAAAAATAGCGGTATTTCTGTTACACATATTTTTACTTTATAATTTATATAAAGGGAAAGAAGCTATAATATCAGTCCCCAGGGATAGGAACATATCAAGTTTTCATTAAATATTTGCTCAATGAATATATAAAACCCAGAATAAAATAGGGGAGGCTACATAACTTTTTCATGATAACTCTTTTTTAAATAATCTATTCATTTTCTGTTGGCATTCACTTGTCCTTAATAACTATCGGAAAAAAAAAAAAAACATTGGAAAAGTAAACACACACACACAAACTATTAAATACTATGTTAATATTAGTTAAAAATGCATTCCTGACTGTTGTTTTAATTGATAAGTCATGTCCAACTCTTTGCAACCCCATGGACTGTAGCAACCCCCAGGTTCCTCTGTTCAAGGGATTTCCCAGGCAAGAATACTGGAGTGGGTTGCCATTTCCTTCTCTAGGGGATTTTCGTGACCCAGGGATCAAACTTGCAACTCCTGCATTGGCAAGTAGATTTGTTATCACTGAGCCACAAGGAAAGCTCCCAATATACACTCTTACAGAATTACAAAACAGAAGATGCCAAACTTAAGCAAGACGGAAGGAGACAGGGCACAAACTTTGAAAGAATGATATAACCTGAGGACATAGCATAAGATAATTAGAACCAAATAGGTCCAAGGTGGCACATGAGTTGACTTCCACTACACCTTGAAACTCTGTACATGCTCAGTGTAACACCAGCAAGCTTTGTGACACATTCACCAGTGCCATGACAGTTCCAAGGCCAACCATAAAGGTCAAAAACTAGGCAGTGACCCAATACCTCGGCATCTCTGTCCCCTCCTGAAAACAGTTGGAATAATCACTCCAGTCATTAGCCTATGAAATTACCCAGTCCATAAAAACTAACCACAGCATATCCCAAGGTCTTTTGCCTTCTTAGATGGCCCACACACTGTCTGTGGAGTGTGTTTCTCTCTAAACTGACTTTTCTTTTCATTTTATTTATTTTTTCCATTTATTTTTGTTAGTTGGAGGCTAATTACTTTATAATATTGTAGTGGTTTTTGCCATACATTTACATGAATCAGCCATGGATTTACATGTGTTCCCCATCCTGATCTCCCCTCCCACCTCCCTCTCCATCACATCCCTCTGGGTCTTCCCAGTGCATCAGCCTTGAGCATTTGTCTCATGCATCTAACCTGGGCTGGTGATCTGTTTCACCCTTGATAGTATACTTGTTTCAATGCTATTTTCTCAGAACATCCCACCCTTGCCTAAACTGACTTCTTATTTTTCTTCTCACTGAATTCTTTTCATCAAGAACCTGAGCTTCATTAAATCCTGAGACCAAGTGTGTGATCTCAAAAGACAATGAGCTCAATCCCTAATCTGGGCTTTGGCTGGGTTCGAGTCCCATGTATAGGTTCAAGTCCAAATCTGAAATGCATGGTTTAAAAATTTCCTGTTTTATTTTATTTTGATTCTAAGACATGTTCTAACTCACTAACTTAGACACTGGAATATATATTTAATCATGCTAAATATTTTGGTAGGAAGTTTTATTGGCTTTTTCACTACATTTGTACCATAACTTGTCTCAGTTTTGATCCTTTTGTTACCTTGGTGTGTGATTTTGTAAAACATTTGGTTACTCTGGTGCACAAGAGTAGTTGAGAGACAGATATAGCAGTTTTAATAGGGAACATACAATTTTCAACATTTCTACAGATAAACTTCGTTATTAGACTAGTGTAAACTGAGGTAATTCAGTGGATGATGTTAGATACATTTCTAGCATTGTAACTGAATCATTGTTTATGTGCTGTTGAGTGGAGGAGGTAGTTTGGAGAAAGAGAAGGAAGTCATGATAGAATGAGAGAAAAAAGTTACTATTTTAATATATCAAACACAAATTATTCATGACTGTGTCTCTAATCTAAGGGGAACCATTTCTCATTCCCAATTTCCTTTCCTTTCTTATTCATATCATTAGTTGTTAACACTTCTTCTAATTAATTCTTGAAATTTAATATAACAGTGCCTTTGTTAGCAGTAAAAATTACCCCTGGAACTAGCTACTCTTTGCCAACTGATTTCTTAGAAATTATCAATTCTTTCATTTTCAAAGAATGCTATTTTTAATAGAAACTGTAACAAAGTATTTAAAAATGATTTAAAAGAGGCTCATCCATCACAAAGACTTATGACTGCTTTACTTTATTCTTTGTAGTGGGCTCTCCATATAGGTGTGGAAAAGATGAATTATATCTCTGTACACATGGGATATAGCTTGATCCACAATATCTGTATTATATAGGGAATTGATTTATAATATGGTTTTACCTCACTGGTTTTCTATTATCATCCGTACATTGTAATCATCCTAAAATTTCTATGGTCTTCTCATGTGATATTTCTTAATCTAACATCACAGTACTCTTAGTATTATTAATATTTAAAAAGCAAATCAATACCCAATTGTTTTCAGTTAATCCAATTAATGATGTAAAGAACTTCATTTATTTTTCAACCCATGTAGAAATCCACTCACTGCATCTTTTTTCTTTCCTATGCTTCCAGATGCTATTTTTATAATAAAGTTTTGCTACAGGCTTTAGATGGATCAAGTTTCTACTCAACTTGATTTTTAATGTACTTTATGGTTCCCTATAGATGAATTAAAAGATCTGGGAGGAAACACTGAATTTATATGCAGTCTAGAAAAGTCTCAAAATCAGGTGACAGAAAGAAATTAAAATCACTCAAACCTAAAAGATTAGCAGATCATGAGAGTAATATTTTAAAAATATAGAATTCTGGAATCCACTGCACAATTAAATACTAAGTAGCTATTTCTAGGGGTAATTTCTACTTCTAAAAATAGTACTGTTATATTTAAATTTCAAAAATCATTTAGAAGAAGAGTAACAGCTAATGATATGAGCAGGAAAGGAAGTCAAGAATGAGGAATGGTTCTCCTCAGATTAGAGATATATAAATTATTTGTATTTGGCTTTAGGGGCAAAGGTCCATATAGTTAAAGCTATAGTTTTTCCAATGGACATGAATCTAAGCAAACTCCAGGAGATAGTTAAGGATAGGGAGCCTCTTGTACTGCAGTCCATGGGGTCACAAAGAGTTGGACAAGACTTAGTAACTGAATAACATTAATATAGTAATTTTTTGTTTCTTTATTTTCTCTCTTTTTATCATTTATTTCCTCTTTTTCTTCAAGCTATCTTTTCTCCTAGATGAGACAGGAAGGAGACAGGGCACAACCTTTAAAGGAATGACCTAGTCTGAGGACACAATATAAGCTGATTAGAACCAAATAGGCCCAAGATGGCAGACAGGCTAACTTCCACTGGACGTTGAACTTCAGTATACACTCACTAAAATATATCAGATAAATACCACAGCTACAGGTGCCATGACAGTTCTGATGCTAACCATAAAAGGCAAAAAAGTAGGCAGTTACAAAAATCCTGGAAATCCTTACCCCTTCCTCAAATTATTTGGGATAATTCTCCCACTCATTAACCTATGAATTTACCTACCCCTATAAAAACTGGCACCTGGTACCCTGGTGCCTTTCACCTTCTTAGATGACCCACACTTTGTCTATGAAGTGTGTAACTCTCTGAATAAACCTTTTCCTTTCTTATGACTTGCTTTTGAATTTTTTTCTGCATGAAGCCAAAAATTCTCACTTGTTGGTCCATCCCAGGGACTAGCCTAAAACCTGAGACACGACCTCTCTTTCTTGCCCCACTTTACTTCCTGCAACATAGTATGGGGGGATAAAAAGAGTCTATTTCTCCCAGGCTTTTGAATGATTATGAATTAAATAATTTTACACTTGAAAGTTGGAAATCAGTGCCTTTGATGAATGGTTGTCAAAATCTGGTCTCTGGAACAGCAACATCGATATTATTTAGGAAAGTGTTACAAGTGCAAAATCTTGGGTCTCACTCCAATTTAATAAAATCAGAAACTCTGAGGATGGGACACTGATGATTCTAATTCATACTAAAGACTGCAAAACTACTATACAAAATATATATTAAAAAAGATAATCATCTTCTAATTAGTGAAAAGTAACTTGTTGTTTTTCAGTCACACAGTCGTGTTGGACTCTTTGCAATATGAACTGCAGCACTCAGGAACTCCCTGTCCTTCACCATCTCCCAGAGTTTGCTCAAACTCATGTGCATTGACTCAGTGATGTCATTGAACCATCTCATCCTATGTTGTCCCCTTCTCCTCCCGCCTTCAACTTTTCCAAGCATCAGGGTGTTTTCATGAATTGGCTCTTCGCATCAGGTGGCCAAAGTATTGGATCTTCAGCTTTGGCATCAGTCCTTCCAATGAATATTCAGGACTGATTTCCTTTAGGATGGACTGGTTGGATATCCTTGCAGTTCAAGGGACTATCAAAAGTCTTCTCCAACACCACAGTTCAAAAGCATCATCTTTTCAGTACTCAGATTGTTTTATAGTTCAACTCTCTTATCCATACATGCCTACTGGAAAAATCATAGCTTTGGCTAGATGGATCTTTGTTGGTAAAGTAATGTCTCTGCTTTTTAATATGCTGTCTAGGTTGGTCATAGCTTTTGTTCCAAGGAACAAGAGTCTTTCAATTTAATGGCTGCAATCACCATCTGCAGTGATTTTGGAGACCCCCCAATATAAAGGCTGTCACTGCTTCCATTACTTCCCCATCTATTTGCCATGAAGTGATGGGGCCAGATGGCATGATCTTATTTTCCTGAATGTTAAGTTTTAAACCAACATTTTCACTCTCCTCTTTCACCTTCATCAAGAGGATCTTAAGTTCCTCCTTACTTTCTGCCATAAGGGTGGTGTCATCTGCATACCTGAGGTTATTGATATTTCTCCTGGTAATCTTGATTCCAGTTTGGGCTTCATCCAGCCCAATACTTCATATGATGTACTCTGCATATAAGTTAAATAAGCAGGGTGACAATAGGCAGCCTTGATGTACTCCTTTCCCAATCAGGAACCAGCATGTTGTTCCATGTCCAGTTGTAATTGTTGCTTCTTGATCAGCATAAAAATCTCTTAGGAGTCAGGTCAGGTGGCTTGGTATTCCTAACACTTTAAGATTTGTCCATAGCTTGTTGTGATCCACACAATCAAAGGCTTTGGCTTAGTCAATAAAGCTTTTTCTGGAAAAAGTACATGATTTTTCTGGAACTCTCATGCTTGTTCAATGATCTAGCAGATGTTGGCAATTTGATCTCTGGTTCCTCTGCTTTTTCTACACCCAGTTTGAACAACTGGAAGTCACAGTTGATGTACTGTTGAAGCCTGGCTTGGAAAATTTGACGTTTACTTTTCTAGCATGTGATGTGAGTGCAATTGTGCAGTAGTTTGAGCATTCTTTGACATTGCCTTTCTTTGGGATTGAAATGATAAATGGCCTTTGCCAGTCCTGCAGTCATTTCTTGTTGCAGTTCTTTAATGGACCAGAACCTAGTGATCTGGAGTCAACAATAAGAAAGTGAAAGAGAGAGCCAGAGGGAGGGAGCGAGGGAGGTAGGGAGGGAGAGAGAGAGAGAGAGAGAGAGAGAGAGAGAGAGAGAGAGAGAGAGAAAGAAAGGCATGGGCACCCAAGCTCTGATGGAGCAAGGGTATTTTATTAGCAGAAATGCAGTCTTATATGTCTTTAGTAAGATGTTTACCCAGCTATTGCACAGGCTGAAATTTTATCAATAGTCACAATATGGATAGTCTAATACATACAAAGTTGCTGACGTAGAAAAGAATCACTGAAGGGAGTTACTGAAAGGAAACCAAGTAGATACCCTTTCCCATGATCTCAGTCCTGAGAACTGTGTGCTGTTTCACTCATTCCCCTTGCCAGGAACTGATAAGAAATAGAGGATTTATGAGAAATAGAAAACAGCATGCAGGAACCTTCCTGTTAAATGTTCCCTGACAATTGCTCAGTTTTTCAAATTTGCTGTCATGTTGAGAACAACACTTTAACAGAATCATCTTTTAGTATTTGAAATAGCTCAACCAGGATTCCATCACCTCCACTAGGTTTGTTCACAGTGATGCTTCCTAAGGCCCAATTGACTTTGCATTTCAGGATGTATGGCTTTATTTAGATGAGTGATCACACCATCATGGTTCTCTGAGTCTTGAGGATCTTTGATGTATAGTTTTTCTGTGTATTCTTGCCATCTCTTCTTAACAGCTTCTGCTTCTGTTAGGCCCATATCTTTTTTGTCCTTTATTGTTCCCATATCTGCCTGAAATGTTCCTTTGGTATCTCTAATTTTCTTGAAGAGATCTCTAGTCTTTCCCATTCTATAGTTTTTATCTATTGTTTTGTATTGATCACTGAGGAAGGCTTTCTTATCTCTCCTTGCTCTTCCTTTGAAATCTGCAGTCAGATGGATATATCTTTTCTTTTCTCCTTTGCCTTTATGTTCTCTTCTTTTCTCAGTTATTTGGAAGACCTTCTCAGCAACCATTTTGCCTTTTTCATTTCTTCTTCTTGGGGATGGTTTTGATCACCACCTCTTATAGAGTGTTACAAATCTCTGTACTTCTTCTGGGATTCTGTCTATCAGATCTAACCCCTTGAATCTATTTGTAACATCCAATGTATAACTGCAAGGGATTTAACTTATGTCATACCTGAATGGTCTAGTGGTTTTCCCTAATTTCTTCAATTTATGTCTGAATTTGGCAATAAGGAGTTCATTTTCTGAGCCACAGTCAGCTTCCAGTCTTGTTTTTGCTGACTGTACACAGCTTCTCCATCTTTGCCTGCAATGAATATAATCAATCTGATTTTGGTATTGACCACACTGTGATGTCCATGTGTGGAGTCTTCTCTTGTGTTGATGGAAGAGGGTGTTCACCATGGCCAGTGCCTTCTCTTGACAAAACTCTGTAAGCTTTTGTCCTGCTTCATTTTGTACTCTAAGGCCAAACTTGCCTGTTACTCCAGATATCTCCTGACTTCCTATCTATGCATTCCAGTCTCATATAATGAAAATGATGTATTTTGGGGATATTAGTTCAAGAAGTTCTTGTAGATCTCCATAGAACCTCTCAACTTCAGCTTCTTCAGCATTGCTGCTTGGGGCATAGGCTTGGATTACTGTAATATTGAATGAATGGTTTGCCTTGGACACAAACAAAGATTATTGTGTCATTTTTGAGATTGGATCCAAGTATCACATTTTGTACTCTTTTGTTGACTATGAGGGCTACTGCATTTTTCTAAGGGATTAGTGCTCACAGTACTAGATATATTGGCCATTTGAGTTAAATTCACCCATTCCAGATCATTTTAGTTCACTGATTCCTAAAATGTCGATGTTCACTCTTGCCATCTCCTGTTTGACCACTTCCAGTTCACTTTAATTCATGGATCTAGCATTCCAGGTTCCTATGCAATATTGTTCTTTACAACATCAGAGTTTAGTTCCATCACCAGTCACATCCTCAGCTGGGTATCTTTATTGAAAGCTGAGTAAGAGATATACCACAGCATAGTAAATTTCCCTCTAAATATTTCGGAATGTTTTAAATAAACCAGAAGCAAATTTTCAAACAGTAATCCTGTAGTGCTCTGGCCTCTCTCCATGATTTCAATATCAACTGACCCTACAGGGCAATGGATAATGAAATGGACATAACAGGAAAAATTATTCTCAGCTAGAATGTGGACAAGACCAGAGCTCTTATTCTGGAGTCCATGAATGGGTTTAAGAATGTTTTGAACTCCCTATATTCTAGGTTACAGCAGAGGAAGCTGGAGGAGTAGAGGATGTGCACTTATATTCTCCTGCAAGAACTCCAAAATTACAACTCACTGCTGAACAACCATCGACAGGAAAATGTTGGATCCCACCAAAAAATGATACTGTGCATCCAAGGGCAAAGGCAAAGCCCTAGCAAGATAATAGAAGGGACAAAACCACATTTAGAATCAAACCCCATACCTGCCAGAAACACTTGGAAGGCTCAAACAAATCTTGTGCACACTAAGACCCAAAGAAGCGACAGAGACAGAGCCAGAACTATGTTTGGGTGTCTCCTGTGGAGGTATGGGTCAACAGTAGCCTGCTGCAGGGGCAAGGGCTCTGGTTGCAGTAGACCTGGGCATGTCATAAGCACCCTTGGAGGAGGTCTCCATTAACCCCACCATAGACCTGTCAGGACTTACACAGGACTGGGAAACATAATCTTGGAGGGCACAAACAAAACATTTTGTGCACAAGACCCAGGAGAAAGGAACAGTGATCCCAAAAGAGACTGATCCAAATTTTCCCTTGAGTGTCCAGGAATTTCTGGCAGAAGCATGGTTTGGTGCTGGCCTGCTGCAGGGTTAGGGACACTCAGTGCAACAGTGCCTACTTGGGACCTTTTGAAGAGGTCACCATTATCTTCATTACCTCCACTGCCCTCTGGTCTCAGGTCAAACAATAGGGAGGGAACACAGCCCCACCCATCAAGAGAAAATTAGATTAAAGATTTACTGAATATGGTCATGCCCATCAGAACAAGATCCAGTTTCCCTTCCAGTCAGTCTCTCCCATCTCTTATGCTTATCCATCAGAGGGCCAACTGAAAGAAAACCAGTCACAGAAAACTAATCAAACAGATCACAGGGAACATCAGTTCAGTTCAGTCACTCAGTTGTGTCCAACATTTTACAACTCCATGAATCGCAGAACACCAGACCTTCCTGTCCATCACTAACTCCCAGAGTTTACTCAAACTCATGTCTATCGAGTTGGTGATGCCATCCAGGCATCTCATCTTCTGTCGTCCCATTCTCCTCCTGCCCCCAATCCCTCCCAGCATCAGGGTCTTTTCCAGTGAGTCAACTCTTCGCATGAGGTGGCCAAAGTATTGGAGTTTCGGCTTCAGCATCAGTCCTTCCAATGTACACCCAGGACTGATCTCCTTTAGGATGGGTTGGCTGGATCTCCTTGCAATCCAAGGGACACCCAAGAGCCTTCTCCAACACCATAGTTCAAAAGCATCAATTTTTCAGCATTCAGGTTTCCTCACAGTCCAACACTCACATCCGTCTATGAGCACTAGAAAAACAATAGCCTTGACCAGATGGACATTTGTTGGCAAAGTAATGTCTCTGCTTTTTAATATGCTATCTAGGTTGGTCATAACTTTCCTTCCAAAGAGGAAGCGTCTTTTAATTTCATGGGTGTAGTCACCATCCACAGTGATTTTGGAGCCTCCAAAAATAAAGTCTGACACTGTTTCCACTGTCTCCCCATTTATTTCCCATGAGGTGATGGGACCAGATGTCATGATCTTAGTTTTCTGAATGTTAAGCTTTAAGCTAACTTTTTCACTCTCCTCTTTCACTTTCATCAAGAGGCTTCTTAGTTCCTCTTCACTTTCTGTCATAAGGGTGGTGTCATCTGCATATCTGAGGTTATTGATATTTCTCCTTGCAATCTTGATTCCAGCTGGTGCTTCTTTGATCCCAGCGTTTTGCATGATGTACTCTGCATATAAGTTAAATAAGCTGAGTGACAACATACAGTTTTGATGTACTCCTTTTCCCATTTGGAACCAGTCTGTTGTTCTATGTCCAGATCTAACTCTTTCTTTCTGACCTGTATACAGGTTTTCAAGGAGCAGGTTAGGGGGTGTGGTATTCCCATCTCTTGAAGAATTTCCCACAGTTTATTGTGACCCACACAGTCAAAGGCTATGGCATAGTCAATAAAGCAGAAGAGATGTTTTCCTGGAACTCTCTTGCTCTTTTCATGATCCAGTGGATATTGGAAATTTGATCTCTGGTTCTTCTGCCTTTTCTAAAACCAGCTTGAACATCTCTGGAAGTTCATGATTCACGTATTGCTGAAGCTTGGCTTGGAGAATTTTGAGCACTGCTTTACAAGCATGTGAGGTGAGTGCAACAGTGTGGTAGTTTGAGCATTCTTTGGGATTGCCTTTCTTAGGGATTGGAATGAAAACTGACCTTTTCCAGTCCTGGGGCCAATGCTGAGTTTTCCAAATTTGCTGGCATATTGAGTGCAGCACTTTCACAGTATCATCTTTCAGGATTTGAAATAGCTCAAATGGAATTTCATCACCTCCAGTAGCTTTGCTCATAGAGATGCTTTCTAAGGCCCACTTGACATCACATTCAGGATGTCTGGCTCTAGGTGAGTGATCACACTATCGTGATTATCTGGGTCTTAAAGATCTTTTTTTGTACAGTTTTTCTGTGTTTCTGTGTATTCTTTCCACCTCTTCTTAATATCTTCTGCTTCTCTTAGGTCCATGCCATTTTTGTTCTTTATCGAACCTGTCTTTGCATGAAATGTTCCCTTGCTGTCTCTAATTTTCTTGAAGAGATCTCTAGTCTTTCCCATTCTATTGTTTTCCTCTATTTCTTTGCATTGATCACTGAGGAAGGTTTCTTATCTCTCCTGGCTGTTATTTGGAACTCTGCATTCAAATGGGAATACCTTTCCTTTTCTCCTTACCTTTTAGCTTTCCTTGGTTTCACAGCTATTTACAAGGCCTCCTCAGAAAGCCATTTAGTTTTTTTGCATTTATTTTCCATGAGCGTGTTCTTAATCCCTGTACACTGTACAAAGTCACGAACCTCCGTCCATAGTTCATCAGGCACTCTGTCTATCAGATCTAGTCTCTTGAATCTATTTCTCACTTCCATTGTATGGTCATAAAGGACTTGATTTCTGTCATACCTGAATGGTCTAGTGGTTTTCCCTACTTTCCTCAATTTCAGTCTGAATTTTGCAATAAAAAATTCATGATCTGAGCCACAGTAAGCTCCAGGTCTTTTTTTGCTGACTGTATAGAGCTTCTCCATCTTTGGCTGCAAAGAATACAACCAATCTGATTTTGGTGTTTACCATCTGGTGCTGTCCATGTGTGGAGTCTTCTCTTGTTTTGTTGGAAGAAGGTGTTTTCTATGATGTGTGTGTTCTCTTGGCAGAACTCTGTTAGCCTTTGCCCTGCTTTATTCCATACTCCAAGGTCAAATTTGCCTGTCACTCCAGGTGTTTCTTGACTTCCTACATTTGCACTTCAGTCCCCTATAATGAAAAGGAAATATTTTTTGGGTGTTAGTTCTAAAAGGTCTTGTAGGTCTTCATAGAACCGTTCAACTTCAGCTTCTTCAGTGTTACTGGCTGGGGCATAGGTTTGTATTACTATGATATTGAATAGTTTGCTTTGGAAACGAACAGAGATCATTCTGTCATTTTTGAGATTGCATCCAAGTATTTCATTTTGGACTCTTTTGTTGACCGTGATGGCTACTCCATTTATTCTAAAGAATATGAAGTCAAGTGGGCCTTAGAAAGAATCACTACAAACAAAGCTAGTGGAGGTGATGGAATTCCAGTTGAGCTATTTCAAATCCTAAGAAATGATGCTGTGGAAGTGCTGCACTCAATATGTCAGCAAATTTGGAAAACTCAGCAGTGGCCACAGGACTGGAAAAGGTCCGTTTTCATTCCAATCCCAAAGAAAGGCAATCCCAACGAATGCTCAAACTTCCACATGATTGCATTCACCTCACACGCTAGTAAAGTAATGCTCAAAGTTCTCCAAGCCAGGCTTCAGCAATACATGAACGATGAACTTCCAGATGTTCAAGCTGGTTTTAGAAAAAGGCAGAAGAACCAAAAAACAAATTTCCAACATCTACTAGATCATCAAAAAAGCAAGAGAATTCCAGAAAAACATCTATTTCTGCTTTATCAACTACAGGAAAGCCTTTGAGTGTGTGGATCACAACAAACTGTGGAAAATTCTTCAAGAGATGGGAATACCAGTAAACCTGACCTGCCTCTTAAGAAACCTGTTTGCAGGTCAGGAAGCAACAGTTAGATCTGGACATGGAACAACAGACTGGTTCCAAATGGGAAAAGGAGTATGTCAAACTGTATAATATCACTTATAATCAATAAGCTGTCACTCAGCTTATTTAACTTATATGCAGAGTACATCATGAGAAACACTGGGTTGGAAGAACAATAAGCTGGAATCAAGATTGCAAGGAGAAATATCAATAACCTCAGATATGCAGATGAAACCACCCTTTTGGCAGAACTTGAAGAAGAACTAGAGCCTCTTGATGAAAGTGAAAGAGGAGAGTGAAAAAGTTGGCTTAAAACTCAATGTTCAGAAAACTAAGATCATGACATCTGGTCCAATCATTTCATGGGAAATAGATGGGGAAACAGTGTCAGACTTTCCTTTCTGGGGCTCCAAAATCAATGCAGATGGTGACTGAAACCATTAAATTAAAAGACATTAAAAGACACTTACTCCTTGGAAGGAAAGTTATGACCAACCTAAATAGCATATTAAAAAGCAGAGACATTACTGTGCAAACTATTTTCTGTCTAGTCAAGGTTACGGTTTTTCCAGTGGTCATGGATGGATGTGAGAGTTGGACTGTGAAGAAAGCTGAGCACTGAAGAATTGATGCTTTTGAACTATGGTGTTGGAGAAAACTCTTGAGATTCCCTTGGATTGCAAGGAGATCCAACCAGTCCTTCCTAAAGAGATCAGTCCTGGGTGTTCATTGGAAGGGCTGATGCTGAAACTGAAACTCCAATACTTTGGCCACCTCATGCAAAATGTACACACTGGAAAAGACCTTGATCCTGGGAGGGACTAGGGGCAGGAGGAGAAGGGGGCGACAGAGGATGAGATGGCTTGATGGCATTACCGACTCAGTGGACATGAGTTTCAGTAATCTCCGGGAGTTGGTGATGGACAGGCAGGCCTGGCGTGCTTTGATTCATGGGGTCACAAAGAGTCGGACATGACTGAGTGACTGAACTTTACTGAACTGAACACTTTTCTAGATTCCACGTATATATGTTATAATATGATATTGATTTTTCTCTTTTTGAGTTACTTCAGTGTGAGGCAAGCAGAAGTAATGCAGCTTAGATTAGGAGTAGGCCTTCCTACTTGGTAAGATTATCAGGCCACCTGGATACAACCAATTAACTTTTGCTTAACACTGACCACTGTTTGCCAATTAGGACCGATTAGCTTTCACTTAACACTGACTGGTGTTTGCCAATTAGGAAATAGGAACTGGGCGGAAACCCCCAGGAAAGTCCCACCCGCGTGAAAGTTTTAACTAATGAAATTGCTTTGCAAACTTACAACGAATCCACTTAAACCAACAGCGTGTGCTTACCCTGTAAATTTGTGTAACAGGTTGGGCTCAGGGCTCTTAGCCCTGCATCACTGCATTGGATGCGGCAGAGGGCCCTGCCTTGAGTCAGTAATAAACTTCCCTTTTTGCCAGTTGCATTGTCTTGGAGGCCTTCTCTCTTCCCGCTCGGGGATTTAGACATCGGGCACAACATTTGGGGGCTTGTTTGGGATCCCTTGACCAGGGGAGGAGAACACTTCCAGGACAGAGGGGAAGGGTAGATGATAGTACTGATACCTAGGAAAACTCAGGGGGACTGAAAACCCAGTGCTGTGCTGTCAGCTGTCCGTGTGTTTGTCTTTGGCTCTCTGTGTTTGTGTGTGTGCCGACATTGTCTCAGGCAGGACAGGAAGTCCAGTGTAAATCTGGGGCCCTGCTGTGAAGCAGGAAGGTATCTGGCACAGTAAAAAGCTTTCTGTGTTGTCGGCCGACTTTTGTCTGTCTGTGTGTTTGTCTTCAGCTCTCCATGTTTGTGTGTGTGCCGGCATTGTCTCTGGTCTCATTCCTACACTTTTCAGGAGTTTCAGTGAACAGGCGAATGGTTGTGGGGGCAATTGATGAGTCCTGGCTAGGGCTACACTCTGGCGGACTCTGAAGGGCCTACAATAAGTGAGCCTCAGTAACTAGAGCCCAACCAGGTGAAACTCCTTTCACTATGATTGTCAGCAGCTGTTGCAGGTGCTCTTCACCACAGAAGAACAGGAGCGAATTCTGGCAGAAGCACAGAAATGGGTCCCAGGGGCCGATGGAAGGCCAACTGCCCAGCCTCATCTCGTGGACGAGGGGTTTCCTCTGTTGTGGCCTAACTGGGATTTTGAATGAATGGAAGTTAGGGAGCATCTCCGAGTGTACCACCAGACTCTGATGGCTGGCCTGCGGGCCACAGCAAGAAAGCCGACAAATTTGGCAAAGGTAAATTTAGTAAGGCAAGAGCCCAGTGAGAGCCTGGCAGCCTTCCTAGAGAGGGTGATGGAAGCTTTCAGGTAATATACACCTATGGACCCCCAGGCTGAGGAGTCATGCGCTGCAGTTCTGTTAGCATTTGTTAATCAGGCAGCCCCAGATATTAGGACATGTTAGATCTGAGGTTTGGGGACCCTGAAAATCTGGAATGTTTTCCTATTAACCTGTCAAATGTAGGCTTTGTACCTCTCTATGGTGGAGATCAGACCCAGAAAGTTCTTGCTCTTTTTGCACCTGAGGACTCACTCACAGCTGTGGCACTTTATCAGTGGTGGGCTATTGAACTTGGACCCGCCTCCCACAGGGGTTCAAGAACTCCCCTACCTTGTTTAATGAGGCTCTGAGTGAGGACCTCTACAAATATCAGACTTGCCACCCAGAGGTCATTCTGCTACAATATGTAGACGACCTTATATTGGCTGGAACCACCAAGGAGGCATGCAGCCATGCCACTGGGGACCTCTTAATACTGCCTGAGGCCCTGGTGGCATGAAAAGACTTAACTGATGTACCCCTAGACAACAGTGAGCTAGTATGGTTCACCGATGAGAGCAGCTATGTAAAAGATGGGCAAAGGAAAGCTGGAGCTGCTGCGGTAGAAGAGTACAGTTGTGAATATGGCTCCATGAAGTTTTATGCACTGTGTGGCTTTTATGGGGTCTTAAGTTGTGGTCTGACACACACTGCTGTTGTTCCTCTGTGTTTAGTGAAATGCCATATGCAGATGGACCCACAGAAGTACAAGGGCATTGGTTTCCATGGTTTGGCCAAAGGATGGGCCCCAACCTTCATTGGCTACTCCCTGCAGGGGCTCTGCAAGTTTGGCTTTTATGAAGTCCTCAAGGTTTTGCACAGCAACATGCTTGGAGAGGAGAATGCCTATCTGTGGTGCACATCACTGTATTTGGCTGCCTCTGCCAGTGCATAATTCTTTTCTGACATTGCTCTTGCTCCTGTGGAAGCTGCTAAGGTTGGAATTCAAACCCAACCAGGTTATGCAGCTCCCAAAATGTGTAAGGAAGAAGGCTTAAAGGTGTTCTACAAGGGGGTTGCTCCTCTTTGGATGAGACAGATACCATACACCATGTTTGCCTGCTCTGAATGTACTGTTGCTGATTCCGTGGTGTCTGTGTTGAATAAAGAGAAGGGTATTAGTGCCTCTCAGGTCCTCAAGAAACTTGGATTTAGAGGTGTATGGAAGGGACTCTTTGCCCGTATCATCATGATCGGTACTCTCACTGAACTACAGTGGTTTATCTATGATTCTGTGAAGGTCTACTTCAGGCTCCCTCACCCTCCTACCCCTGAGATGCCAGAGTCTCTGAAGAAGAAGCTTGGGTACACTAAGTAGATAAATGAAAGCAAATATGGCTGCGTGTTGATCAGTGTTTGAGGAAAATGCAACTGGATGAGAGATAATCCAGGCTTGCAAAGCGTGCCAGCTAATGAGGACAGGGAAAAAGCAGCACACGGGAATGAGGTACCGAGGGGAAGAGCCAGGGCAATACTAGGAGATAGATTTCACTGAGGTAAGGCCAGGCAAGTATCTGTTTGTTCTGGTAGGTACCTTCTCAGGGTGGGTGGAAGCCTTCCCCACTAAGGGAGAGACAGCAATAGTGGTTGCTAAAACGATCTTAGAGGAGATAGTGTCTAGGTACAGGCTGCCAGTGACTATGGGCTCTGATAACGGACCTGCCTTTGTGAGCCAGATTGTACAAGGGCTGGCCCAAGCTCTGGGGATGAAATGGAATTACATTGTGAATATAATCCCTAGAGCTCAGGACAGGTTGAGAGAATGAATCGGACTCTAAAAGAAACTTTGACAAAGTTGGCAGTAGAGACTGGCAGGGACTTGGTGACGCTCCTTCCCTTTGCACTCTTTCGGGCACGTAATACCCCTTATAAGCTGAATCTTATCCCTTTTGAGATTCTGTATGGAAGACCTGCTCCTGTGTATTAGAACCTAGATGGGAAGGTCCTTATGTTGTTCTCCTTACGACTCCTACTGCTGTCAAGGTTGACGGGATTGGACCCTGGGTTCACTGCAATCACGTGCTTCAAGCCACACCGGAAGAACAGGAAAAAGTGCGAGCAGAATGGAAGGTGAGTCCTCACCCGTCAAATCCTTTGAAACTGAAACTCGTCTGCCGGGAAGTCTCCTAATTCTCCTACTGATTGCAGGAGCAGGAGCTGTGTAACCTCTTGTAATGGACCCCGGGAATGGGACGTAGGAAACAGAGATTTGGTAGCCCCAAGTGTGGCACAGTCCGCAGAGCCAAGTACCTCAGATATGGGTGAAATTTAACCAAGCTTCACTATCTCTGCAAGGCCAAGGGCTTTCCTAACTATGAGCCGCTGTAGATGCAATCAGTCACTTAGAGAAGTCTTTGACTACCTTGTCTGAGGTGGTCTTGCAGATTAGACTTTATTTTTTCCCAACAGGGTAGGGGCTGCAAGGTTTCTATGCAGACTATACAAAAGTGGTAAGAGAATCTATGGCAAAAGTGAGAGAGGGACTGGCACAATGAAAGAGAGAACAGGAAGCCCAGAAGAGATGGTTTGAGTCAACACTCCCCCTGGCTGACTACCTTAATTTCCACCCTCCTGGGTCCACTTATAGTGTCAGTGACCCAAGATGGAAAAGAGGAAGATTCCTCTATTTGACCAACAGACAGAGGGGAATGTGAGGTGAGCAGAAGTAACGCAACTTAGATTAGGAGTAGGCTTTCCTACTTGGTAAGATTATCAGGCCACCTGGATACAACTTTTTCTTTTGCTTATCACTGACCACTGCTTGCCAATTAGGATATTAGGGACGGGGCGGAAACCCCCAGGAAAGTCCAGCCCACATGAAAGTTTTGACCAATGAAATTGCTTTGCAAACTTGTAACCAATCTGCTTAAACCAGCAGTGTGCTTACCCTATAAATTTGTGTAACAGCTTGGGCTCGGGGCTCTCTGACCTGCACCACTGTGTTGGATGTGGCAGAGGGCCCTGGTTCGAGTCAGTAATAAACTTCCCTTTTTGCCAGTTGATTGTCTTGGAGGCCTTCTCTCTTCCCGCTCAGGGATTTGGACATCGGGCACAACATTGAGTCTGTATAATAGATTGTAGGTTCATCCACCTCATTAGAATGGACTTAAATGCATTCCTTTTTATGGCTAAGTAATATTCCACTGTGTATATGTACCACAAATTCTTTATCCATTCATCTATTGGTGGACACCTAGGTTCCTTCCATGTTCTAACTATCTTAAATAGTGCTGCAATGACCAATTGGATATGTCTGTCTGTTGCAATTTTGGTTTCCTCATGGCATATGCCTAGGTGTGGGATTGATGTGCCACATGCTGCTTTTATTCTTAATTTTTAAAGGAATCTACATAGAATCTTCCATAATGGCTGTATCAATTTACATTCCCACCAAGAGTGCAAAAGCAATGTCATTTCTCCACACCCTCTCCAGCATTTATTGTTTACAGACTTTTTGTAGATGGCCATTCTGACAGGTGTGAGGTGATAACTCATTGTAGTTTTGATTTGCATTTCTCTAATAATGGTTGGTTCTGAGCATCTTTTCATGTGTTTGTTAGTCATCTGTATTTCTTCTTTGGAGAAATGCCTGTTTAAGTCTTTTTTCTACTTTGTGATTGGGGTTGATTGTTTTTCTGATATTGAGTTGTATGAGCTACTTGTATACTTTGGAAGCTAATCATTTGTCAATTGTTTCATTTGCTATCATTTTCTCCCATTTTGAGGGCTGTCTTTACACCTTACTGATAGTTTCCTTTGCTGTGCAAAAGCTTTTAAGTTCAATCAGGTCCCATCTATTTATTTGGTTTTTATTTCTGTTACTCTAGGAGGTAAGCCATAAAGGATCCTGCTTTGATTTATGTCATCGAGTATTCTGCCTATGTTTTCCTCTAAGAATTTTGTAGTTACTGGTCTTACATTTAGGTCTTTAATTCATTTTGAATTTATCTTTATGTGCGGTGTTAGGAAGTGTTCTAATTTCATTCTTTTACATGTAGCTGTCCAGTTTTCACAGCACCTTTTATTGAAGAGGGTGTCTTTGTCCCACTGTATATTCTTACCTCCTTTGTCAAAAATAAGGCACCCATAGATGCATGGGTTTATTTCTGGGTTTTCTATCTTGTTCCATGGGTCCATATTTCTGTTTTTGTGCCAGTGCCATGTCTTGATAACTGTAACTTTGTAGTATAATCTGAAGTCAGGAAAGTTGATGCCTTCAACTCCATTCTTCTTTCTCAAGACTTCTTTGGCCATTTGGATTCTTTTGTGTTTTGGAGTCTTTTGTGGTTCCATATGAATTGTGCTTTTGTTTTTGTTCTAGTTCTGTGAGAAAATGTCATTGGTAATTTGATAGGGATAACATTGAATCTGTAGACTGTTTTTGGTAGTATAGTAATTTTCACAGTATTGATTCTTCCTACCCAGGAACACAGAATATATCTCCATCTGCTTATGTAGATATAAGTATTTTTATGATAGGTTTTATGAAGAACAGACCATTAAGGATGAATATCACAGGTTAAAGAATATGAGGTAATTGTAGTAAACTGGAAGAAATTTAGCAAGGGCTTTTTATTAGATTTTTTTTTTTCTTCATAGATTAGGATGTCTCTTACCAATGGGCACAGAGAGTGCCCCTCTCATCTGAAGCTTTTATGAATTGTTTTGGGGAGAGGATGAGGGAAAGGAGACAATCAGAGTAAACTTCCTATTCTGCCATTTTCTCGAATTCCTTTAGCTTAAAATTTTCATATGCTAGGGTTCTATATTTTTGAGAAGTGTGCCCTGAAAATTGTAAAGGTCTTGGGAAAAGGAAATGCAAAAGCTAATTGATATGGTTAATATTTTTTTTCATAACTTGAAGGATTCTAAGAAAGCATTTAAACCACTACTTTCATCATGTAAATGATGAATAAGGAAATAACTGAGAAAAAGTAGTCTAAGAGTGCAGTGATTCAGTGGATGGATAGAAGCATCATTATTACTGGGTTTCAGTAACATCTGCTTCAATTTGTTCCAGCATTATGCTAGGAAGTCTATTTGCTGCACATTTACTGAGCCTCCAAATCTTCTGCTAGGTGTCTAAGCATAGGGATTTTCAAGTAATGTGTGCTAGAGTTTTATATCTATGTGGGAAGAGAGTGATAATGGAGGTTTGTTAGGTAAAGATTTAGAATACCCAACCCCTTTGTCAACTAGAGAAGTTCCTCTTAGTTTTACATATTACAGTTCAGGACTAAAATTTCATATTTACAAAATGGTTCAGTTGCTAAATAAAAATATATCTGAGGGTTAATATGCTTAGTTGTTCATTCATGCCTGACTCTTTTGCAACCCTATAGACTAGAGCCCACCAGGCTCCTTTGTCCATGGAATTCTCTGGTCAAGAACACTGGAGTAGGTAGCCATTCCTTTCCCCAAGGGATATTCCAGAACCAGGTATTGAACCTGGATCTCCTGCACTTCCGGCAAGTTCTTTGCCATCTGAGCTAGAGTTAGATCATTTCAGAGTGGCTGAATTTTAGGCAAAACGAAGAGGAAGGAGAATGGAAATAACTCCAAAGGGCAGCAGAGGATAAATGACCATTCACTGCTTTCACTAAGTTCAGAATTTATCCTCCAGGTAATGAGAAAGTAACTGAAAAGTTTTGTGATGTAACCCAATATGTGTTTTATTTATTATGTATCACTACCTACATTATGTGGAGGCAGCATATATTCTGGGTTGGTCTTAGCCAATGACTGAGCATGACAGTGGTACAAGAAAATGGCTTTGACTTCACGGATTCCCTGAATGCATATTGAGGACCCCTATCAGTTCTGGACCAGACTTTGAGAACAGCTGACCTACACTGTGCTCAGTTAACCATAGATAGCTGGGATTCAAATTTCTTTTTGTAGAACAAGCAATCTGACAAAAATGTGATAATAAATTAGAGGTGAATAAATTGATGCTAGGGAGATTGATTAGAATATTAAAAAAAATACCCACAAACTCAAAGCCAGAACTATGACAGTGACAGTGAAGACAGAGAAGACAGAAGACTCACTATAGATATTTGGAAACTCTAATTGGTAATATCCAAAAATTTATTAAATAAAGATGTGAGTCAAAGATGACTCAGAAGTTTCCTCCTTGAATAGAAATACACTGTACTGTGATAATTTATGACAACTCTTTTCCCCCTACTGAATGTGAAAAATTTGTCATCAGGGATGTGTCATCTTGTATATGTTTATTTCCTTATCTGTGAAGCTAAGAAAATATTATGTACTTTAAAGACAACTCTGAGGATTCAATTTAAAACTGTCAAGGCAAAACACTTAGATTTATGCACTTTAAGAAATGTTAATAAAATTTAGTTATTATTATTATCCCCTTCTCTACCTTTCCAAATTTGTAGGGCTTAGGGATATCTGATACTTTATGGGGCCATTGCCACTATGTTTTAAAACTCCAAGGTCATCAATTATATTATACATAGTCTGTGGTAATGGTACCCTTGGAGTTATTGAGGGACCGTATGAGCAGCCATATGCAATGATCCTGTATGGGTCATTGCTTAGCTCTGCATTTGGCTTCAGGGTAGCTGCAGTTGCTGAGCCAGGCTTCAAAAGCCCTGTCTTTAGTAATTTTAATGATATAAAAATTTTCTTTCTGCAACCTGAACACCTTGATATCCTCTAGATATTTCAACTGCAGTGGATAGATAGAAGCATTATTATTACTGGGTTTCAGTAACATCTGCTTCAGTGTGTTCCAGCATTATGCTAGGAAGCATTTCCTTGGTACTAAAAGGCAATTAAATAATTAACATTGACATATCTCCACAAAGTGCTTTATACCTGAATGTTTATGGTGATCCCTTACCAGGCATAGCTCTGAAATATGCTGGGTGAATAAAGTAATAGTTTTGTGAAATAAGGTCTTAGTAAAAAAATATATAATTTATAAATATTATTATGTTCATTTAGAATTTGATAAGAAAACACAGTGAATCAGTGTCTTTCCATAGTCTAAATTAGTTTCTGATGGCAAGATAATGGAGACATTATTCAAGCTGCAGGGCAGAAATTTGGGACTTCAATTCTAGAACCTGATAAAAAGTCTTTGCTTGGTTGCATCCAGTGTTCCAGACATATCTGCTTCTGCCTATGCAGAATCTGTGAGAAGGGACTGTTTAAAAAAAAATTGATAGTTCAGTAATGGAATGGGCCGTGATGCACAGTTGCAAGCTCCTTATGCCTGGAAATATGCAAAGTTAATATGATTACATCTCGATTAGCTCAGTTAAGTTCAGTCGCTCAGTCATGTTCGATTCTTTGTGACCCCATGAACTGCAGCATGCCAGGCCTCCCTGTCCATCACCAACTCCCGGAGTCTACCCAAACTCATGTCCATTGAGTTGGTGATGCCATACAAGCATCTCATCCTCTGTTGTCCCCTTCTCCTCCTGCCCTCAATTTTTTCCAGCATCAGGGTCTTTTCAAATGAGTCATCTCATCTCATCAGGTAGCCAAAGTACTGGAGTTTCAGCTTCAACATCAGTCCTTCCAATAAACACTCAAGACTGATCTCCTTTAAGATGGACTGGTTGGATCTCCTTGCAGTCTAAGGGATTCTCAAGAGTCTTCTCCAACACCACATTTCAAAAACATCAGTTATTGGAGGCTCAGCTTTCTGTATAGTCCAACTCTTAAGAGAGTCATTTCCTAAGCAGGTCAAATAAGTCCAGGGGTCCCCAAGGAGAGAGGGGTCTGGAATTCTCAAGGAGGAAGAAAGGACAAGTTTTTTTCCCCTCTACATTCCTTAGGATTATGTAACAATAATGTATCCTGTTGACAGTCCCTATAAAAAAACCTGGTTAATCCTGTTAACTTAAAATGTAAATTATGGGAGTAATCTTTAAAACCTCCAAATGTTCTTTTGATTTACTGTAATAATTAATTAGAGAGTATAAAACTCCATGGCTAACACTAGCAAGGGGGTACTCTTTCTGCCCCCTTCTGATGCCTATGTCAGAAGCTTTCTCTATCTCCTTTACACTTTAGTGAAACTTTATTACACAAAGCTCTGAGTGATAAAGCCACGTCTCTGGCCCTGGATTGAATTCTTCTCCTCCGGAGGCCAAGAATCCTGGCCTCTTTACGTGGTTCAGGAACAACCTTTCATCTTGGGGGCTCATCCAGGATTCTTCAGGACAAGGTAAGGATGCTTGGAGCTCTAGTTCTTTGTTCTCCTAATGAACACCGTTTCTGCTCTATTTTACTAACTGTATGGTGTGGTTGTGTGAATGAATGAAATGCCCTGCATAAAGCAATTGAGGAACCTTGCTCTGTGATTCCATGGCGACCTCATATGGCTTATGGCAGAAACCTGTCAGGGGTTTATACCGATCTGCCAAAGCCAAGAGGTACCCCATGTCTCATTTTGGAGACCAACCAGAAAAGGACAAAGTATGTGGACTGAACTGTCCTTTCTTGGTCAAACTTTTTGGTCTCTTTGACCATTTCATAACTCCTTGGAAATTAGAAGTACTAACCTAATCTGTCACATCAGAGACTTTCAAGGGACTTGTGATCTATGCTGTTACTGTGTACTATGACTTAGATCCCAAACTTGGATTGGGAGTCAGGAAGCGCCTAGCCTCTCTAAGCATGGAAAGTTTGGAAGCTTGATGGAGCTCTAAGCTCCAAGAGCATCTCTCAGGTTAAAGTTTACTCAGATTGGAATTACAATGGATTTGTTTCCTTTGGTAAAGCTGGCTCTTAGTGGACCAGAGGAGACTCTTACACTGGTGTTAAGATGCTTAGGAGGCTCTTATACTGATGTGGTGATGCTTGAAAGGAACATCTCACTTTTATGTTCATATTGGTCTTATTGTGGTGAAAAATATACTCAGGGTAGTGCACAGGCACTCAAGTGACGAGAAGGTTCCCCCCAGAAGTCTTAGCTTGGGAGGCTTTCTGGAAGGTTAATCTGATCACACCCTGGGTGGCATCATATGCAAGTAAGGTTTTAATGGTAAGGAGCTGAATGTCAGTCAGGGATGCCATCAGGTCTACCTCTGGTGCATCTCCACCTCATCTCAGTGATAGAACCGGGAGGGATGAGTATGTCACCTGCGTCAGTAAGGGACAGAATAAATATGACCAGGAAAGAAAATCTTTGGTGTAAAGCCTGTCTACACCCTCATCTAGAGCAGGGAGGGACACCTCCAGTAGAAAGAGGACATTGGTCGCTTTTTTTCTCTCTTACAGATGGGAGCTAACAATTCCAGCCTCACTCCTTTGAACTGTATCCTGAAAAACTGGGATAGATTTGATCCCTAAGGCTTAAAGAAGACAACACCTGGTCTTCCTATGTGATACTGCATGGCTACAGTACCCACTGGATGTTGGCAAATGGCGGCCAGTTGAAGGGTCTCTTAAGTATAATACCGTTTTACAATAGACCGGTTCTGTAGAAAACAAGGGAAATGGGTAGAAGTAGCATATGTGTCCCCCTTTTCTCTCTGTGAAATATGCCAGACTTATGTCCTAAGGGTGTAGATTTGGGTGTGAAACCTTCAGCTCCCTCCTGTCCTCCTAATTTGATAGATGATATGGAGGGCAGGAGACAAAGAGAGAAAGAAAAGCAGGTTTCTCCAGTCTATCCCTGGGATCATATGCACAGAGCAGCCAGAGAGACTGAGGAACAGCCACACAAGCTGTTGCCTCTTCATGAAGCACACACTAGGAGAAATGATCAGTCTATGAGAGTTAATTAGCCCTTTTCCTATCAAGAAATACAAAGAATCAAGGAGGATCTGGGAGACTATTTAGAGGACCCAGAAAAATATATTAGAGCTTTTAAAGGTGTTACTCTGCTTTATGACCTCACTTAGAAGGATGTGATGTATATATTGGGACAAACACTGACTCCTGACTCAAAGACTCGAGTTTTGGGAAAAGTGTTTGCTTATGGAGATGAATGGTTTGGTAATGAATCAGTAGGGAAGAGGGAGGACAAAATAACCGCCCTCCCCACTGGGAATGAGGTGGTCCCAACTATAGAACCAGACTGGAACTACAACACAACTAAAGGAAGATGGGATCAGAGTCATTTTGTCAGATGTATTCTTGAAGGACTCAGGCAGACGTGTACTAAGCCTTTGAACTCAGGGAAATTGGTAAACAGAACAGGAGGAGAAGGAAGCTCCTGGTAAATTACTAGATAGACTGAGAGAAGCCCTTCACAGATTCACTGATATTGATCCTGAAAGTGAAGAGGGAAAATTGATTTTAAAGGATAGATTTCTCACTCAGTAGGCTCCAGATATCCACCGTAAGCTATTAAAATGGTCATATGGACCAAATCAGTCTTTAGATAATCTGTTACAACTGGCTCCAATAGTCAAATATGATAGGGAATATGAGGAAAATAAAGAAAGGCAGAAAAAGACAAAGGAACAGGCAGAAGCCCTTGAAATGGCTATGAAAACCATTCTTAAATAGCCTGAGAAAAAATGCCCAGAGGGAGCCAGGTGAAAAAGGATGGGCTTCCTATTACTGTGGAAAGGAGGGGTACCTCAAGCAGAGTTGCCCTCAGGCATCTAAGTCACCCCTGGCTCCATGTCTGGTCTTCAAAAGACCACAGTGGAAGAGAGACTGCTCCCAGAGACATAGGCTTCAGGGATCAGACTCTCAAGACAATCAGGACTTAAGGTGCCCAGGGGTCCCCACACAAACTCCTGTCCAATTACACCTGAGGAACCCTGGGTATTAATAATTGTGGGGGGTCAATCTGTCAATTTCCTTTTAGATACTGGGTCAACTTACACCGTGGCCCACTTTCTTCCCCATACACTTCCATAATGGAACTCTCTGGATGAGCCAAATGGTATTACTTCAGTGTTTCTTTAAGTTATAACTGAGACTGTGCTATTTTCACACGAGTTTCTGATCATGCCAGAGTCTCCCTCACCCATTTTGGGGAGGGATATACTGAGCAAGGTCCATGCCTCTGTTTTTATAAATACAGAACCCTCCCTTTCTCTCCCTTTAACTGAACAAAGCGTAAATCCTAGACTATGGGCTAATGGAAAATCTGTGGGTTGAGCACAAAATGCTACTCCGTGTGGTTGTCAAGCTCAAAGACTCACACTTATTTCCACATAAGAATCAGTATCCACTGAAACCTGAGGTTAACAAAGGGTTAAAACCCATCATTGAGAATGTAAAGGAAAAGGGACAATTAATTCCCTGTAGCAGTACACGTAACACTCCTATGTTGGGTATAGAGAAATCAAATGATAAATGGAGACTAGTTCAAGATTTATGAACAATAAATGAGTCTGTAGTTCATTTACACCCTGTGGTGTCTAATCCTTATATTCTATTGTCTGAAATTCCTGAACGAGCCAAATATTTCTCAGTAATTGATTTGAAATATGCCTTCTATTCAGTGCCTTTAGCGGAGGAAAGTCAATTTCTACTTGCCTCTGAGGACCCTACACAGCTAGCTTCTCAATTAACCTGGACAGTTTTGCCCCAGGGATTTCGTGACAGATCTCACTTATTTGGACAAAGTTTGTCGCAGGATCTACAAAACTTTAATAGCTCTGAAGCAGTGGTGTTACAATATGTAGATGATATTTTGCCCTGTGCTGAGACAGAGGAAGCTTGTTCATGAGCCTCAGAAGACTTCTTAAACTTTCTCACAGGCTGCAGTTACAAGGCATCAAGAGAAAAGGCTCAGCTTTGACAACCATCTGTTAGATATCTAGGCCTAATCATATCAGAAGGGACTAGGGCCATAGGCCTTGAGAGAATTAAACCTATACTAAATCATCCCCTACCTTAAGACAATTGAGAGGATTTTTGGGAATCACAGGAATCACTTGGATTCTGGGTTATGGGGAACTTGCCCGGCCTTTATATAAACTTATAGCTGAAACTCAGCAGGTCCAAACCAACAACTTGGTTTGGTCTCCAGATACTCAAAAGGCTTTTAAGGTTCTTCAGACTGCTCTCCTGCAAACTCCTGCTCTGAGCTTGCCCACAGGATCAAAATTTAATTTGTCACTGAAAGAAAAGCTGTGGCCCTGAGAGTTTTGACACAACCCCGAGGGCCTCACCAGCAACCTATTGCTTTATAATTAGATGTAATTTCACGTGGGTGGCCCCACTGCCTAAGAGTAATTGGGGCAGTGGCTTTATTATCACCTGAAGCTTTAAAATCAATTAATGGACAAAACCTTACTATACTGACTTCTCATGATTTGAGAGAAATCTTAAATTCTAAGGTTAATATTTGGATAGTAGACAGTAGGCTTCTTAAATATCAGTTATTGTTGTTAGAAGGACCAGTAACTAAGCTTAAAGTTTGTGGAAATTTAAATCCTGCCACTCTCCTTCCTCTGTGAAGAAAGCCGAGCACCGAAAAATTGATGTTTTTGAACTGTGGTGTTGGAAAAGACTCTTGAGAGTCCCTTGGACTGCAAGGAGATCCGACCAGTCCATCCTGAAGGAGATCAGTCTTGGGTGTTCATTGGAACGACTGATGCTGAAGCTGAAACTCTGGTACTTTGGCCACCTCATGCGAAAAGTTGACTCATTGGAAAAGACCCTGATGATGGGAGGGATCAGGGGCAGGAGGAGAAGGGGACGACAGAGGATGAGATGGCTGGATGGCATCACCGACTTGATAGGAATGAGTTTGAGTAAACTCTGGGAATTGGTGATGGACAGGGAGGCCTGGCGTTCTGCGATTTATGGGGTCGCAAATAGTCGGACACAACTGAGCGACTGAACTGAACTGAAATGAACTGAACTGCTCTTCTTGAGAAGGAAAATGAAACACTTGATCACAATTGTTCCCAATTCCTAACTTTAAACTATGCAGTTCGGGGAGATCTAATGGATACCCCATTAGACAATCCTGACATGGAAATATTTACAGATGGCAGTTCTTTTGTTCGGAATGGATAGAGTAAAGCAGGTTACACTGTGGTGACTGCTGAACAGGTTTTAGAAGCAAAATCTCTCCCCCAGAGAACCAGTGCTCAGTTAGCAGAGCTTGTGGCTCTGTCTTTAAAGGCTCTGCCTTTAGACACTCAGGGGGTGTCTAAATCTCTAGGAATAGAATATCATTTACACTGTTCCTGGAGACCCCAATCCTCAGGAAAGGTTGAAAAAAGTTAATGACATTATCAAAAGACATGTGCACAAATTAACTCAAGAGAGGCAGGACAACTGGATTAAAGTCCTACCCATAGCTTTAATGAGGGCTCAAACTGCCCCAAAAAAAGGAGGGACTGCCCCCTCCTTTGAACGTATTTATCTAAGACCTTTCTTATGCACAGATATTGTTATAGACCCTGAAACCTTGGACTTAACTACTTATGTAACTCAGCTCTCAGCTTTTCAACAGGCATAAACAGAACTCCAGGAGATGACTCCCGACCCAGCCTCTGAATCAAGCAAGCCTCTATTTGAGCCAGGAACAGATGTCCTCATAAAAACATTGGGGTCTGGGGGTCCATCCCTTGAGCCCCTCTGGGAAGGCCCTTACCAGGTTATTCTTCCTTCTCCCACGCTGTCAAAGTGCCAGGAATTAATTCGTGGGTACATCACACTCAAGTAAAGAGGTGGCACTCTGACCAGAACTAAGTAATTTCATTTTATGTCTTTACTTTCTGTGCTCTCACTTTGTACTTTTCAGATGGGCCTGATCATCTATGTGAGCCTACTTCTGCTGACTCCCAAAATCCTGAGTCTGCAGTTTGATCCTCAAGACAATGTCATCCTGCCCTGGGCTCACTCCTACACTACATCCCACAATCAGTCTAACTTCTGGGTCTGTGGAGTGCTCCCCTCTTCATCAGTGGAAGGCTTCCCATGGTGGACATCTCCACTTGGAGAAAACCAAGTCTGCAAATACCTTCAACAACAATCACATGTGATATCTCTTCTTAAACTGATGACATCTAACAATCCTAAGATGGACTGATGTAACTATGGACATAATTAGACTTTTCATTTTGATTTTAACCTGGTTTAATGACTATTTTGCCTTACATCTGTAACTGTATAATGGGGTTTTCTAACCATCTACAAGCTTTTAAGTAACAAATGGTTGTTCAAGCTCCTATGAGTGCCACAGCCTCTTCCAAATATTACTTGGGGCCCCTGGATCAGAGACCCTCGATATGAGGGTTAGGAGAATATGTTGTCTCACCAATTTAGGGACAATGCCCCTTATCAGCTTGGAAACAGTTATGGAATGAAAATGATGCCCCTTTCCCCTGGCAACATAATTATCCTAAAAGAAAAGGGAGGAATGAGAGACTCATTTCCTAGGCAGGTTGATAAGAAGTCCAGGGGTCCCCAAGGAGAGAGGGATTTGAAATTCTCAAGGAGGAAGAAAGGACAAATTTTATTTCCCCTTTACATTGTTTAGGATTATATAACAATAATGTATCCTCTTGAAGACAGTCTCTAGAAAAAAAAATCTTCTGGCTAATCCTGTTATCTTAAAATCTAAATTATGAGAATAGGTCTAGTGAGGTCTTTACAACTTCCAGACATTCTTTTGATTCACTGTAGTAACTACTTAGAGAGTATAAAACTCCATGGCTAACACTAGCAAGGGGGTACTCTTTCTGTCCTCTTCTGACGCCTATGTCAGAAGCTTTCTCTATCTCCTTTATACCTTAATCAAACTTTATTACACAAAGCTCTGAGAGATCAAGCCTCAAGCCTTGTCTCTGGCCCCAGACTGAATTCTTCTCCTCTGGAGGCCAAGAATCCCAGCGTCTTTACGTGGTTCAGCAACAACCTTTCACTCTCACATCCATACATGACTACTGGAAAATGGATAGCCTTGACTAGATGGGCCCTTGTTGGCAAAGTAATGTCTCTGCTTTTTAATATGCTCTATAGATTAGTCATAACTTTCCTTCCAAGGAGTAAGTGTATTTTTATTTCATGGCTGCAGTCACCATCTACAGTGATTTTGGAGCCCCCAAAAATAAAGTCTGACACTGTTTCCACTGGTTCTCCATCTGTTTGCCATTAAGTGATGGGACCGGATGTCATGATCTTAGTTTTCTGAAAGTTGAGCTTTAAGCCAACTCTATAACACTCCACTTTCACTTTCATCAAGAGGCTCTTTAGTTCTTCTTCACTTTCTGCCATAAGGGTGGTGTCATCTACATATCTGAAGTTATTGACATTTCTTCTGGCAATCTTGATTCCACTTCTTGCTTCATCTGGCCCAGCCTTTCTCATGATGTATTCTTCATGTAAGTTAAATAAGCAGGGTGACAATATACAGCCTTGACATACTCCTTTCCCGATTTGGAACCAGTCTGTTGTTCCATGTCCAGTTCTAACTGTTGTTCCTGACCTGCATACAGGTTTCTCAAGAGGTGGGTCAGGGGGTCTGGTATTCCCATCTCTTGAAGAATTTTCCACAGTTTATTGTGACCCACACAGTCAAAGGCTATGGCATAGTCAATAAAGCAGAAATAGATGTTTTTCTGGAACTCTCTTGCTTTTTTGATGATACAACAGATGTTGGCAATTTGATCTCTGGTTCCACTGCCTTTTCTAAGACCAGCTTGAACATCTGGAAGTTCACAGTTCACATATTGCTGAAGCCTGGCTTGGAGAATTTTGAGCATTTCTTTACTAGTGTGTGAGATGAGTGCAATTGTGCAGTAGTTTGAGCATTCTTTGGGATTGGAATGAAAATTGACCTTCTCCAGTCCTGTGGCCACTGTTGAGTTTTCCAAATTTGCTGGCATATTGAGTGCATTACTTTCAGAGCATCATCTTTCAGGATTTGAAATAGCTCAACTGGGATTCCATCTCCTCCACTAGCTTTGTTCATAGTGATGTTTCCTAAGGTCTACTTGACTTCACATTCCATGATGTCTGGATCTAGGTGAGTGATCACACCATCATGATTAACTGGGTCATGAATATCCTTTTGTACAGCTCTTCTGTGTATCCTTGCCACCTCTTCTTAATATTTCTGCTTTTGTCCAGTCCATACAATTTCTGATCTTTATTGAGACCATATTTGCATGAAAATTTCCCTTGGTTTCTCTAATTTTCTTGAAGAGATCTCTAGTCTTTCCCATTCTATTGTTTGCTTCTATTTCTTTGCATTGATCACTGAGGAAGACTTTCTTGTCTCTCCTGGATATTCTTTGGAACTCTGCTTTCAAATGGGTATATCTTTCCTTTTCTCCTTTGCCTTTCCCTTCTATTCTTTTCACAGCTATTTTTAAGCCTGTTTCAGACAGCCATTTTGCTCTTCCCATTTCTTTTTCTTGGGGATGGTCTTGATCCCTGTCTCCTTTACATTGTCACATACCTCTGTCCATAGTTCATCAAGCACTCGGTCTATCAAATCTAGTCCCTTAAAACTATTTCTCCCTTCCACTGGATAGTCATAAGGGATTTGATTTATGTCATACCTGAATGGTTTAGTGGTTTTCTCCAATTTCTTCAATTTCAGTCTGAATTTGGCAGTAAGGAGTTCATGATCTGAGCCACAGTCTGCTCTCAATCTTGTTTTTGCTGACTGTATATAGCTTCTCCATCTTTTGCTGCAAAGAATAGAATCAGTCTGATTTTGATTTTGGCCATCTGATGATGTTCATGTGTAGAGTCTTCTCTTGTGTTGTTTGAGGAGGGCGTTTGCTATGACCAGTTCATTCTCTTGGCAAAACTCTATTAGCCTTTGCCCTGCTTCCTTCTGTACTCTGAAGCCATATTTGCCTATTACTCCAGGTGTTTCTTAACTTCCTACTTTTGCATTCCAGTCCCCTATAATGAAAGGGACACCTTTTTTGTGTGTTAGTTCTAAAAGGTCTAGTAGGTCTTCATAGAACCATTCAACTTCAGCTTCGTCAGCATTACTGGTTGGGACATAGGCTTGGATTACTGTGATGCTGAATGGTTTGCCTTTGAAATGAACAGAGATCATTCTGTCATTTTTGAGATTGCATCCAAGTACTGCAGACTATGACGGCTACTCCATTTCTTCTAAGTGATTCCTGCCCAGTCTAATAGATGTAATTGTCATCTGATTTAAATTCACCCATTCTGGTCCATGTTAGTTTGCTGTTTCCTAGAACTTTGACTTTCACTCTTGCCATCTCCTATTTGACCACTTGCATTTTGCCTTGATTCATGGACCTAACATTCCAGATTCCTATGCAATATTGTTCTTTACAGAACCAGATTGTGCTTCTATCACAAGTCACATCCACAACTGGGTGTTGTTTTTGCTTTGGCTCTATCCCTTTGGGATGGAGATGTCCTCTAGGTTTCCTACTAAATCTAGGAATTTTTTACAGTTTGTAATTAAACAAAGTTAAGAAATAGAAAAAAGTATGATGAATATAACACCTTTATCTATATTTTCTTCCTTTGTAATCTTATCTTCTCTTTGGACTTAAAATGATATTTAAATGCTAATAATTCTCAACTCTATATATCTAGCCCTTATCTAGTCCCCAAAATATAGAGTCTAGTATCTATTAAGACTATTTAATATCTAATTAATATCTATTTAATATCTAATATCAAATTTCTATTTGACCTTTCCACTTGAATTCCTACTACATATCTTATATTTAGTATTCCTAGAACAAAACTATTGCTTCCAATTGTTAGAAAACTATAACATATTGATATAAAATTGGGTCACTTTTCTTTAATCTGTAAAAGGTTGCCCTAGTATATATCAATATATTATCATAGCCTAATTTGTGAATCTTGGTCTCCTAGTGGTGTGAAGGGACAATCTAGATAATCATAGCAGCAATTCTTTTATTTCCATATTTCCCCTTCTGTCTTCCCCATCTCAACAAATGCAACCAGCTTTAAGTCTATTACTAAAGCCAAAAAGCAAGTAATAATTGTTTGTTCCTTTGTTTTTCTTACTCTCCATATTAAATTTATCAATGAATTATGTTTATTCTATAATCATATATATATATATATATATATATATATATATGCTAAAATTCTAGTTACTTAACTCGTGTCAATTATGACTCTAGTCAAAGCCATTATTGTCTCTTTCATGTACCTATTATATGGTCTTTTTGTTTCTTCTCATAAAATCTTTTCTCCACAGGGCAGCAAGAGAAATTTAAATAAAAACAAAAATCATAAATCACGTTATCTCCAAGTTTACCACATCTTTGCTGGGGAGAAACAACTTTTCCTCTAACTTCTTAATTTCTGTTTTTGAGGGCTAGCAAACTAAACTGAAAACCTACAGATTGGCAAGAGAAAAGATAGATTTAATCACATCTCACTGCAGATGGAGATTGTAGCAATGAAATTAAAAGATGCTTACTCCTTGGAAGGAAAATTATGACCAACCTAGATAGCACATTAAAAAGCAGAGACATTACTTTGCCAACAAAGTCCCGTCTGGTCAAGGCTATGGTTTTCCAGTGATCATGTATGGATGTGGGAGTTGGACTGTGAAGAAAGCTGAGTGCCGAAGAATTGATGCTTTTGAACGGTGGTGTTGAAGGAGACTCTTGAGAGTCCCTTGGACTGCAAGGAGATCCAACCAGTCAATCCTAAAGGAGATCAGTCCTGGATGTTCATTGGAAGGACTGATGCTGAAGCTGAAACTCCAATACTTTGGCCAGCTCATGCAAAGGTTTGACTCATTGGAAAACACCCTGATGCTGGGAGGGATTGGGGTCAGAAGGAGACGGGGGCAAGAAGAGGATGAGATGGCTGGATGGCATCACTGACTCGATGGACATTAGTTTGGGTAAACTCTGGGAATTGGTGATGGACAGGGAGGCCTGGCGTGCTGTGATTCATGTGTTCACAAAGAGTCGGACATGATTGAGAGACTGAACTGAACTGAACTATGGGAGTTCACAGAAAAATATGACTTAAGCATTTAGGATTTGGAGCTTATATGCCATCTTCAAATGAATAACTTCTTATTACTGAAAAGGAGGGGGGTATTCTGAGAAAAAAAAATGCCTTTTAGAAATAATAAATGATCCTAAGGGGAAAAATGGAAGGTATGACAGTCTAATGAGAATATCTCTTTAGATATGGTATGGAGATTTCTCATCTCCTGTGATGTGAAGTCAGTCTTTTTCTGGCTGTTCCCAGGGAGAAGATTTATGACAATTGAGTTATTTTGAGTTCATCTGGCAGTTTCTACTTTTAGGCAGATAAAAGACTTCAGACACTCAAGTGCTTCCTGTTCAAAGTAAATTTTATGTCACACTGGCATATTTCAGGCCTCTTTACCTACCACCTTATAAACTCCTTGGGGAAGCACTCACAGGAAATATTATGAGACCTGTGTTCCCAGGAGCTGTGTAACCCAGTGTCCATGTAATCCCTTTGTTTCTGCCATTTTGTAATGGAAGAAAAACCAAATTTTGTAACCTGGCCACATGCTCTGACCTCTTTAACTTTATCTTGAAGCACTTTTTCTCCTTAAACTCTTTGTTTTAGCAATATTGACTTTTTTCCTTTTATTTATTAATCTAATTTCTTACTTTATCTCCTTTGAACTAGCTATTCCCTCTGTCTGGAATAGTATTCCCACGGTTTGCTGCATTGTTGAATCCTTTTGCCATTCAGACTTCAGATAAATATGACCTTTTCAGGTGGTCCATCATAAATCCTTAAGGGTTCTTTACCTTAGTATCATTTACCAAAATTTCTTTACATTTACTACTTTTTTTTTTTTACTTTATTTGCTTGTTTATATTTTTACTTTTTGCCCTCTCACACAAAATGTCAGCTACTTAAAGCCAATCACCAGCACTTATAACAGTGGTTAGCACATCAGTTCAATTCAGTAGCTTAGTTGTGTCTGACTCTTTGCAACCCCATGAATAGCAGCACGACAGGCCTCCCTGTCCATCACCAGCTCCTGGAGTTTACTCAAACTCATGTTCATCTCATCCTCTGTTGTCCCCTTCTCCCCGTGTCCCCAATCCCTCCCAGCATCAGGGTCTTTTCCAATGAGTCAGCCCTTCGCATGAGGGGGCCAAAGTGTTGGAGTTTCAGCTTCAGCATCAGTCCTTCCAGTGAACACCCAAGACTGATCTCCTTTAGGATGGACTGGTTGGATCTCCTTGCAGTCCACGGGACCCTCACGAGTCTTCTCCAACACTGCAGTTCAAAAGCATCAATTTTTCAGTGCTCAGCTTTCTTAGTTAGACACTAATACTTATTTATTTAATAAAGATGATACAATAAAGTCCATTTTTAATTAGAGTTTCATTTTTGATTAATAGGTTTTCAAAAATTCATTAAATCTCATTTCTTTTTATTTAATCTTAGTTGCTTCTTCCTCCCCAGCACCCTTTTTAAAACTCTTTTCCCTTCAACTTTCTGTTTTTGTATCCTTTTGTTTCTTTCATTTTTATAATTCTCTCTCTCTCTTTTTTCTCTTATTCACCTTTAACTGGAAAAAAACTAAATAGTTGTTGTTGTTCAGTCACGAGATCATGTCCAACTCTTTGTGGACTGCAGCATGCCAGGCTTCCCTGTCCTTCACTATCTATCTCTTGGAGTTTGCTCACACTCATGTCCATTGAGTCAATGATGCCATCCAACCATCTGTCGCTCCTTCTCCTGCCCTCAATCTTTCCCGGCATCAGGATCTTTTCCATTGAGCCAGCTCTGTGCATCAGATGGCCAAAGTATTGGAGTTTCAGTTTCAACATCTGTCCTTCAATGAGTATTCAGGGTTGATTTCCTTTAGGAATGACTGGTTTTATCTTCTTGCTGCCCAAAAGACTCTCAAGAGTCTTCTCCAACACCACAGTTTGAAATCATCAACTCTTTGGCATTCAGCCATCTTTATGGTCCAACTCTCACATCCATACATGACTACTGGAAAATCCATAGCTTTGACTATATGAATCTTTGTCAGCAACGTGATCTCTCTGCTTTTAAATGCAGTGTCTAAGCTTGTCATGGATTTTATTCCAAGGAACAAGCCTCTGTTAATTCTGTGACTGTAGTCACCATTCATAGTGATTTTGGAGGCCAAGAAAATAAAATCTGCCATTGTTTCTACTTTTTACCCATCTATTTGCCATGAGGTGATGGGACAGATGATAGATTTTTGAATGTTGAGTTTTAAGCCAGCTTTTTCACTCTCCCTCTTTCACCCTCATCAAGAGGCTCTTACATTACTCTTTGTTTTCTGCCATTCAGGTGGTATCATCTGTATATCTGAGATTGTTGGTATCTTTCCTGGGAATCTTGATTCCAGCTTGTGAATCATTCAGCATGGCAATTCTCATGAGATACTCTTCACATAATTAAATAAACAGGGTGACAATATACAGCTTTGATGTACTGCTTTCCCAATTTTCAACCAGTGTTTTGGTCCATGTCCCATTCTAACTGTTGCTTCTTGGTCTGCATACAGGTTTCTCAGGAGACAAGTAAGGTGGTCTGATATTTCCAACTCATTAAGAATTTCCCAGGTTTTGTGATCCACACAGTCAAGTCAATAGTCAATGAAGTAGGAGTAGATAATTTTCTGGAATTCCTTTGCTTTCTCTATGATCCAACAGATATTGGCAACTTGGTTTCTGGTTTCTCTTCCATTTCTAAATCCAGCTTGTATATGTGGAAGCTCTTGGTTCATGCACTGCTGAATCCTAGCTTAAAGGATTTTGAGCATTACCTTGCTAGCATGTAAGATGAGTTCAACTGTGCTGCTGTTTGAACATTCTTTGGCATTGCTTTTCTTTGGGATTGGAATGAAAAAAACTGACCTTTTTCAGTCCTGTTGCCACTTCTGAGTTTTCCAAATTTTGATATATTTGGAATATATTGATATTTATTTCAATATATAGATATATATTTATATATATCAATATATCAAAATATTGAATGCAGCATTTTAACAACATAATCTCTTAGGATTTTAAATAGTCCAGAGTGAATTAATCACTTCCACTAGCTTTGTCTGTAGTAATAGTTCCTAAGACCCACTTGATTTCACACTCCCACTATTATTTTACTGGATTACTCTCATTCAAACCATATCGTGGAGGCACCTAGTGAAATTAACTGCAATCAATTTTCTTACTTTCCCTTAAAATCTGGGATTGTTTTATGGTGAAAAGGGAAAAGTCATACATAATACAGTTATCACCCGGGCAGTGCTACAAAATATATATATTACTTATGATTCTAGTAAGATATCATTTTCACTGTCAAATCATCATTTCTTATTCTAAGATCTTAAAAGATCTTAAAATAGTGGTGTATCTTCCCAAACCTCTTAAGAATTAGTGATTCAACTTGGGAGAAGATTCATGGAGAGTGACAGGGTACGGTAAATGCCCATACAGGTGAATTCCTTTGCAGGCCTGGTTATAGATGCAAATCCTGTCATTAATCAACTAGCTTAACTTGCCATCTGCTACTCATGGGTGCTAAATTAATGAGCTTTTTGGAGTGGAAGGAGACAGCAAATCTTTCAGTGTGATGTGACTTGACTATGTGAATTTATATGTGAATGGCATCATTTCTGGGCAGCAAGTACTGTAGGCAAATGTAAAAAATACCTCAGATTTTTTTTTTTCACTTTCATGATATTAACTACTATGTTGCTTAGGGATTAAAAAAAATGCATTTCTCCCTTTCTTTCCTTTTGCTCATGTTATCTTTCTTCTTTTGAGGTTTAAATATAGTATAAGGCAACATAAACATCTGCTAATATATAAATGTGGAAAAATATCTTACAATGTTTTCAAATTTTAAAAGGCACTATAAAAAACTACTTTCATCTACTTGTTTTCTCATCCCCAGAGAGCAAACTGTTTACTGTAATTTATTAAAACAATGACAACAAACAACAAACAGCAACAACAACCAAACAACAAAGAGCAGAGTTTTAATAAGTGTTTCTTATTCCATAAATTAGTTCTACATTCACACCACATTCAGCATGTTTTCCATACCTATTTTCTTCTTTGAAGCTCCCTAATAGTTATGGGTTGCTTCTTCTATTACATGCAACTTCTTAAGGGCTGCACTCCTGTTTTATTTATCAGTAAATCTTCCACAATCAGAAGAGTAGGATTTTGAACATGGAAGGCCTTCTGTTGTGAATTTAGCTATGTTAGTCTATTATGTTGCTGCCTGAGCATCTATTTTGTGTGACCAACTGGCCTTAAGAGTTCTTCAACTGACATTATCCCTCACAAACACAGGTATTAAATAACAGTCATCCGAGTCACAAGTCAAAGTTCCTGACATAATTTCTCTAGCAACACTTGTGAGCAAAATCTTCCCCACCTATCAGGACTTTCCTCTTATGCAGGTCTCATATAAGACCCCTGCAGAGCTTACCAAAAGCCCAACTTTTTTTTTGGTTTGAAAATACCTATCCAGCATTACCCCAGGAACCCCAAAACACTCCAATTCTATGTGGTATTAAAGGAAAGTGCCTCAGGTCCTGGTGCTCACAATCTGCTTATACCTTGCTTTGACTCCACAGGTGTCTCCTTGAGGCACATTGCATACTTCCTTCCTTGTGATCATTTGTTGAACCATGGCTCCCCATTAGATAGCTCAGAGCTCTATTTAACAATTTTTTTTAATAAAGTCACAGCATCCTCGATACTAGCCCCCTACCCTAAATGTATTTGGAAAAGACAAACAAGTCTTTGACTGTGTGGATCACAACAGACTGTGGAAAATTCTTAAAGGGTTGGGAATACCAGACTATCTTACCTGGCTCCTGAGAAACCTGTACATGGGTCATGAAGCAACAGTTAGGACTGGATATGGAACAGTCAGCTGGTTCAAAATTGGGAAAAGAAAGCATCAAGTCTGTATATTGTCACCTTACTTATTTAACTTATATGCAGAGTGCATCATAAAAATCTCAGGCTGGATGACTCATAAACTGGAATCAAAATTGCTGGGAGAAATATCAACAACCTCAGATATGAAGACGCTACTACTGCTACCACATTGTAGTGGTTGAAAATGAAGAGGAACTAAAGAGCCTGTTGATGAAGGTGAAAGAGGAGAGTGAAAATGCTGGCTTAAAACTCAACATTCAAAAAACTAAGATCATGGCACTCTGTCCCATCACTTCATGGCAAATAGATGGGGGGGGGGGGGAATGGAAACAGAAATAGTCTTTATATTCTTGGTCTCCAAAATCACTGCAGATGATGACTGAAGCAATGAAATTAAATGATGATTACTCCTTGGAAGAAAAGCTATGACAAACCTAAACAGCATGTTAAAAAGCAGAGACATTGACCTGCTTTGCCCTACTCCAATGTATATATATACATATCTATAAATATGTGTCTATATGTGTCTATATGTCTATATTACCACCTATATCTCCTGTATCTATGTTCAATTAAAAGTGACTATTTTATTGGTCATTTCTTACTGGTATATTCAACTCATATTTATTACCTTAAATATTATTTTAACTCATTCTCCTTGCTTTTCTGTGACCTCTCTTCACAACAGTAAAAAAGCTTTCTACCAACTTCAGCTATCACTTTACTATATTGTTCAATTTCCATATACATATATAACAGCACCAGAATTGTTAGCTAGTGGTCCAATGGGAAATCACAGTATTATTAAGGGTACAGTGTTTATGGGCATTTCATTGTGCCTTAAGCCTTAGAGACACCATTTATTTCCTAAGTTGCTTAGGTCAGCACCCACCTCAGTGAAGGTGTTTCAGGCATGTGTAATACTGCTAGACTTTAGTGTTATAGCCTGCATTCTTTTCTCAGATCTCCTGATTTCATAAATGATTTTTTTAATTTATGTACATTTAAAGTTTGCTCTATGTGCTTTAAAGTTCTATGGGCCCAACAAAGGCTAATGTAATATGTTTGCTATTACAATATCATACAAGTCATTTCCATTGCCATGAAAAATCTTTTGTCCTTTATATATGTATTGTTTTATCCATATCCTGTTATAACTTCTCCTTTGCTTTTTAAAATATATTGTAGAATTATATAAAATCATAAAGCATGTTGACTTTTCAGATTGGCTTCTCTAAACTTACACCATGAATTTAACATTTCTCCATGTCTTTTGTTGTTTTATAGCTAATGTATATTTTTAATCACCAAATAATTTTACACTGTATAAATGTACTGTAGTCTGTTTATTCATTTATTTATGAACAAACATCTTGGCCATTTTGGAAGCCATGTCCAACTCTGTGCAGCCCCATGGACTATAGCCTGCCAGGCTCCTCCATCCATGGGATTCTCCAGGGAAGAATACTGGAGTGAATTGCCATTCCCTTCTCCAAGGGATCTTGCTCACCCAAGGATCAAATCCAGTTCTCCTGCAATGCAGGCAGATTCTTTACCATCTGAGCCATGAGGGAAGGTTGAAAATCACAAATTAATCTGCTCTAAACATTTTTTCCTTTTTTTTAAATTTATTTTTATTGGTTGGAGGCTAGTTACTTTACAATATTGTAGTGGGTTTTGTCATACATTAACATGAATCAGCCATGGAGTTACATGTATTCCCTATCCCGATCCCCCCTCCCACCTCCCTCTCTACCCGATCCCTCTGGGTCTTCCCAGTGTACCAGGCCCGAGCACTTGTCTCATGCATCCAACCTGGGCTGGTGATCTGTTTCACCATAGATAATATACATGCTTCAGTGCTGTTCTCTCGAAACATCCCACCCTCGACTTCTCCCACAGAGTCCAAAATTCTGTTCTGTACATCTCTGTCTCTTTTTCTGTTTTGTATATAGGGGTTGAGGTTTTTGTATTGATATAAGTTTTCAACTCAATTATGTAAGAACACAAGAACACAATTGAAGGATTTTGTGGTAGGGTTGTTTTTAGCTCATGAAGAAAGTGACAAAGTGTCCAAAGTAGCTATGACATTTTACATTCCCACAAGCTATGCCTCAGAATTTTCTGATCCACATCCTTTTTAGAATTTTGTATTGTCAGCTTTACAATTTTATCAATTTATACAGCTAAATCGGAATATATTAGAAAATTTATTTTTTCATATTCAATTCTCTATTACATATAATTTGAACATCTTTCCATATGCTTCTTCTTATTTTTTTCACAACATATCTTTTTCCTTTGTTGTTATTCATTCACCCAGTCGTGTCTGACTCTTTGAGAACCCATGAGCTGCAGCACAACTTTTATACAGTTCATGAGGTTTTCATGGCAAGTATACTGGGGTGGTTTGCCATTCTCTTCTCCAGTGGATTACATTTTGTCAGAACTCCCTGGTATGACCCATCAGTCTTGGGTGGTCCTACATGGCATGGCTCATAACTTCATAGAGTTACACAAGCTCCTTCACCATGTCAAGGCAGTGATCCATGAAGGGTATATCTTTTCCTATCTTTTGCATACTTTTTATTTTTTGTGTCATAATTTAATTTATGACAAAGACAACACTTCAATAAAATAATAAAAGAATGAAACATTTGATAATGGGTATCAGAATAACTAGCTCTCTACATGGGGAAAGAACACTAAAACAAAGCTATATGGTAGTAGCTATCTATTGGATTTATCTATCTAGCATCCTTTCTCTCTCTCTCTTTTTTTATCTTTTTTCAGATAAGTTATCAATTACTTTATTATCATTATTATTTTTTGAAGTATAGATGATTTACACTATTGTCTTAGTTTATTTTTCTTTGTTTGTATGTTTTTGTTTTGTTGTTGTTGTTGTTGTTGTTGACCATGCCATGTAGCTTGTGGGATCTTTGTTCCCTGACAGGAGATTGAACCTATGTCTCCTGCAGTGGAAGTGAGGAGTCCAGGGATTCCTCCAAAATTATATTAGCTCTAATCTCAGAGAATAGTGATCTATTTTTTTAATTTTCTTTATTAATTTATTTTTTATTGAAGGATAATTGCTTTACAGAATTTTGGTGTTTTCCATCAAATCTCAACATGAATTAGCCATAGCTATACATACATCCCCTCTTTTGAAACTCCCTCCCATTTTCTTCCCCATTCCACCCCTATAGTTTGATACAGAGCCCCTGTGAGTTTCATGAGCCATACAGCAAATTCCCACCTGCTCTATATTTTATAGATTATACTCCATTAAAAATTAATACAAAAAAGACTGCAATATTGTAAAGTAATTAGCCTCCAACTAATAAAAATAAATGGAAAAAAAAAGTTACTACAAGATAATGGCTATAATTCCTTGTGCATGCTATACAATATATGTTTGCTGTTTATCTATTTTATACATAGTAGTTTATATCTCTAAACCTATACCCCTAATTTGTTCTTTCCCCATACCTTCTCCACTCTGAAACTACTAGTTTGTTTTCTATGAGTCTATTTCTATTTTGTTATATACATCGGTTTGCTTTACTTTTAGTTTTCACATATAAGGGATATCATATAGTATTTGTCTTTTTCTGTCTCATATATTTCACTAAGCATAATATTCTCTACATCTGTTAACATTTCTGCAAAAGTATAATTTAATTCTTTGTTAAATAGGAGTAAAATCTTAGTATATATATTAATATAACATATATTTTTCATCTTCTTTATCCATTTGTTTATTGATGGACACTTGAGTTGCTTCCATATCTTTGCTAATGTAAATAATGCTGCTATTAACATTGGGATGTATATATCATTTTTATAGACTTTTTTTCCATGTGGACCACTTTTAAAATCTTTATTGAATTTATTCCAATATTGCTTCTGTTTTATATTTTGGAGTTTTGGCTATGAGACATGTGGGATTTTAGCTCCTCAGTCAAGGACTGGACTCCCACTTCTTGCATTTGAAGGTGAAGTCTTAAACACTGGACCAGCAGGGAAGTTCCCATGTATATATCTTTTTAACAGTGTTCTTGTTTTATCCTGATATATACACAGAAGTGGAATTACTGAATCATATAGAAGTTCTATTTTTACTTTCTTGAGTAAATTGTGTGCTGTTTTCCATAGTGGTGGCACCAATTTTCATTCCCACTAACAGTGTACAAGAGTTTCCTTTTCTCTACATACTTTCCAAAATTTGTTATTTATAGATTTTATGCAGACTGGTGGGAGTTGATATCTCATTGTTGTTTTAACTTACATTTCTCTAATATTGTGAGATGTTGGGCAACTTTTCACATGTCTATTGGCCATTTGCATTTATATTCACATACACACAGAGATGTGTACATATCAGAAGCTTATAGCACAATGTACTTTTTTTGCAAATATCATGAAAACAGAACCATAGTCAAGAAATAGAACCATAACAGTACCCCCAGAAGCCTTGCTCATGTGGTTTTATCACTGTCCCACAATATCCTAACAACAATTATCTTAAATTCTAAACCACAGCTTGGTTTTTACTTTTTTTATACTTTGTATAATTTGAATTATACTTCATATCCTCTTTTTTTAAGGTTTCTTTTGCTTAATGTTATGTTTGTCAGAATTATCTATGCAGCTATACATAGCTGTAGATCATTCATTCTTATTACTTTCTGTATATTCGTTTGTGTGAATATAACATCAGTTTTTTATCTGAAACACTGTTGACAGATACTTGGGTAGTATTTCATTTGGGGCAATTTTAAATAATGCTATTAAAATAGTGTTATATAGGCATTTTGGTGTGTATATTATATACACACATACATATGGATTTTTAGTAGCTAATACCAAAAATTTTTCCAAAAATGACTGTAACAGCTTAGCCTTTCAAAAGAGTGTATGGATGTATGGGAGTTCTAATAGATATACTTTCTCTCTAGCACTTTGTCTTTTTAGTTTTCTTTGTTGTTGTTGTTGTTTTGTTTTAGCCTTTTTTTTCATGTGTAGTATAATAGTATGATATGGTATGTTTGATTTGTATTTCCCTGATGATTCATATAATTTAAAATTTTTTAATGTTTATTGGCAATGTAAACATCTTTTTTTTTTGCTCATTTTTTGGTTGAATCATCTGTCTTTTTAAAAATTGATTTGGAATAATCTTTTATATATTCTGACTTTAATTATTTGCAGTATGTTTATTGCAAATATCTTTTCCCACTGTGTGTGTTGTTTTTACACTTCTTTAAGGTATCTTTGAATACAAAATTATTTTAACTTTAAATAAAGGTAAATTTATCTATTTTAAGGTAAGATCCATAGGTGGTGAAAGGCCAGCCTTCTTGTTGCAGCTATTGAAAGAAGCAGAAAATATTGAAAAGCTATATTTTTAAAAGCATTGAGCTTGGTTCTAGCCCCTCTCAACTACAGTCTAGGGCCAGTCTTATTTACCAGTGATCCATCTGGTAACCAGGTAGCAGAGACCTGATGTGAGCCACACTCACTACAGTGGAAGATAAAATAAGTCATGCAGAGAAAGATAAATATTTCATGTTCTCACTTGTGTGTATAAGCCCAAAGAAGATAGACTCATGTAAACTGATTGTAAAGTCATGGTTATTCAGGGTCTGGGGTTAGGGAATAGGGGAATGTTGGTCAAAAAGTACAAAAGTCCAGTTACAAGGTATATAAATTCTAGAGATCTAATACTCAGCATGGTAACTATAGTTAGCAGAAATGTATTATATGATTGAAGGATGCTTAGTGAATAAACATTAAGTGTTCTCACCACACTCACAAAAATTGCAATTACATGAACTGGTGGATGTGTTAACTAACTATTGTGGTAATGATTTATCATTTCACAATATATATGTGTATCAAATTATCACGTTGTATATGTTAAACTTGCAAAATATTATATGCAAATTGTATCTCAATTAAGATGAAAAATAAATAAATAAATAAAAATCAAGTATCATCCCTGGAGCAGAATGGCTAGGGGACTAGGGCAATGTCTCCACAGAGAGTTTCTCCAAAGATGGGGACTGAAAATTAAGAATAAGCCAGGAATACATCCTGCTGCATGAGTAAAACAAAGTTTCCAAAGATAGACCCACTAGTTACTTTCAATTGCAGTAAAGAATACATAACATAGAGCTTCCCACATGGTGCTAGTGGTAAAGAACCTGCTTGCCAATGCAAGAGACATAAGAGATGTGGGTTCAGTTCCTGGGTCAGGAAGATTCCCTGAAGAAAGGCATGGCAACCCACTCCAGTATTCTTGTCTGGAGAATCCCATGCACGGAGGAGCCTGGAGGGCTATATTCCACAGAGTTGCAAAGAGTGTGACAAGACTGAAGCAACTCAGCACATATGTAACATAAAATTTAACATTCTAGCCTATTCAGAGTGTATAATTTGGTGGCATTAAGTATAGGCACAGTGTTGTGCAATCATTGCGTATGCTTGCTCAGTCGCTTCAGTCCTGTATGACTCCATGTGACACTATGGACGGTAGCTTGCCAGTCTCCTCTGTTCATGTCATTCTCCAGGCAAGAATACTGGAATGGGTTGCCATGTCCTCCTCCAGGGGACTTCCCAATCCAGGGATCAAACACGTGTCTCCTGTGTCTCCTGAATTGCCGGCAGATTCTTTACCAAGGAGCCACCAGAAAAGCCCTGTGCAATCATCACCACTATTTGCAGAACAATTTCATCACCCCAAATGGAAAATTCCTAACTCTTGACTAGTCATTCCCCATTTCCTTCTTTCCTTGGAGGCTGCTAGCTGCTTTCTGTTTCTATGAATTTTCCTATTCTATATATTTCATATAACTAGAATCATAAAATTGGTGAAATTAAATTAACAATCAAGTTAAGAAAAAAAGCAGAATTTTGCCCAAGCCAAACAGAGTATTATAACCTGGGAGACAGACACTCAAAAGCTCTGAGGATGGTTTTACTTGTTAAAATTTGGAGGTACAGACATGCAAATTTTGGAGACAGTGAATCTTACATCAAAATGATAAGTTTATATTTTACATAATACAAGGTAATGGCAAAGAATGTTCAAGCTACCTCACAATTGAACTCATCTCACACACTAGCAAAGCAATGCTCAAAATTCTCCAAGTGAGGCTTTGACAGTACGTGAACCATGAACTTGCAGATGTTCAAGCTGGATTTAGAAAAGGCAGAGGAACTAGAGATCAAATTACCAACATCCGTTGGATCATCAAAAAAGCAAGAGAGTTAAAGAAAAACATCTACTTCTGCTTTATTGACTATGCCAAAGCCTTTGACTTTGTGGATCACAACAAACTGTGGAAAATTCTTAAAGACATAGAAATACCAGACCACCTTACCTGTCTCCTGAGAAATCTGTATGGAGGTCAAGAAGCAACAATTAGAACTGGACATGGAACAACAGACTGGATCCAAATTAGAAAGGGATATACAATACAATAAAATACAATATAGTATACACCAAGGCTGTATATTGTCACCTTGCTTATTTAACTTATATGCAGAGTACATCATGAGAAAGGCTGAGCTGGATGAAGCACAAGCTGGAATAAAGATTGCCAGGAGAAATATCAATAACCTCATATATGCAGATGACATCACCGTTATGGCAGAATGTGAAGAAGATCTAAAGAGCCTTTTGATGAAAGTGAAGGAGAGTGAAAAAGTTTGCTTAAAAGTCAATATTCAGAAATCTAAGATCATGGCATCTGGTCCCATTACCTCATGGCAATTAGAGAGGGAAACAATGTAAAAAGTGACAGACTTTATTTTCAGGGGCTCCAAAATCACTGGAGATGGTGACTGCAGCCATGAAATTAAAAGACTCTTGTTCCTGAAAAAAATAAATAAACAAACTATGACCAACCTAGACAGCATATTAAAAAGCTGAGACATTGCTTTGCTAACAAAATTCTGTCTAGTCAAAACTCTGGTTTTTCCAGTAGTCATGTATGGATGTGAGAGTTGGACCATAAATAGAAAGCTGAGTGCTGAAAAATTGATGCTTTTGAACTGTGGTGTTGGAGAAGACTCTTGAGTCCCTTGGAGTGCAAGGAGATCAAATCTGTCAATCCTAAAGGAAATCAGTCCTGAATATTCATTGGAAGGACTGATGCTGAAGTTGAAACTTCAATACTTTGGCCACCTGATGTGAAGAACTGACTCTTTGGAAAAGACACTGATGCTGGGAAAAATTGAAGGCAGGAGGAGAAAGGAACAACAAAGGATGAGATGGTTTGATTGTGTCACCGACTCGATGGAAATGAGTTTTAGCAAGCTCCTGGAGTTGGAGATGGACAGGGAGGCCTGGTGTGCTGCAGTCCATGGGGTCACAAAGAGTTGGACATGACTGAGCGATCAAACTGAAGTGAACTATATTTTACATAAAGGTCAACAAGGATACATTGTCCCAATAAGAATGTATAAAACAAGCCCCAAGTCATCATGACCCGTTACAAAGCTGGGAAAGAATGCTATTCTTCTTAGAACCTCATTGCTAATGTCTGAAGAAAGGGGAGAACATGTATATTAACAAACCAGCAGGCACTCCCTTCTTTGAGAAGATCCAGTTAATCTGTAATGCACATTAGGGAGAAATGGAGGAGAGGCAAACAAGCACATATATATCATTTTGTTTAATTTTTCTCATCTTGTATTAACATATACATTTTATTTCATCAATATAATATGTACAAATTTTTGAAAATAATTTAAAAAATGAAGGAAAAAGAATGTGGCAAAAGTTCCTATAAATAAGAAAGGCAATTTCTTGCTTCTAAATGAAAATTTGTTTCTACCAAGAATCATGAATATAGTGATAGTTTTTAATCTAGTTAGAAATATAATTGTTTTCATTTTTAATTTTTCTAATTAAATTTGGAGTATATATTAAGCAGTTTCTTAATGGGGAGATTTTTAGTATATAGAGCAATAAACTTCTAAGGCATTATAAGTATCACAATTGTAAATGCAACATGAAAATATACTACTATAATACATTATTGTTTTCTTAAATACAAAAACATAAAATTGGTAATAGGATAATAACTTTGCCATTCTAAACAGCTTTTTTTTTTCATAAACTGATCGTGAGTCATTTTCAAAAGTGTTATGTATAAACAAACACACATATGCCATGAAAGGCACTCTACCACCAAGCACTACTGTTAATAGTGATATTAAAAACTAAACTCTTGTCATTAAAATAACAATTTCAACTTCTATGTTAATTAATTTTTATTTAATACAATGTCAAAGTGGCAGGTATTTTATAGTGCTTTGGTATTTTGAAAACAGTTTCTCGTTCAGTTCAGTCGCTCAGTCATGTCTGATTATTTGCGACCCCACAGACCACAGCACGCCAGGCCTCCGTGTCTGTCACCAACTCCCAGAGTTTACTCAAACTCATCTCCATTGGATCGGTGATGCCATCCAACCTCTGTTGTCCCCTTCTCCTCTCACCTTCAATCTTTCCCAGCATCAGGGTCTTTTCCAATGAGCCAGCTCTTCATATCAGGTGGCCAAATTACTGGAGTTTCAGCTTCAGCATCAGTCTTTCCAAAGAACACTCAGGACTGATCTCCTTGCAGTCCAAGGGACTCTCAATATTCTTCTCCAGCACCACAGATCAAAAGCATGAATTCTTTGACGCTCAGCATTTTTTATAGTCCAACTCTCACATCTATACATGACTACTGAAAAAAAAAAAAGAAACAGCCCTGCCTAGATGGACCTTTGTTGGCAAAGTAATGTCTCTGCTTTTTAACAAGCTGTCTATGTTGGTCATAACTTTCCTTCCAAAGAGAAATTGTCTTTTAATTCCATGCCTGCAGTCACCCATCTGCAGTGATTTTGGAGCCCAAAACAAAACAACAACAAAAAAAAGTTTGGCACTGTTTCCACTGTTTTCCCATCTATTTGCCATGAACTGATGAGACTGGATACCATGATCTTAGTTTTCTGAATGCTGAGTTTTAAGCCAACTTTTTCACTCTCCTCTTTCACATTCATCAAGAGGCCTTTTAGTTCCTCTTCATTTTCTGCCATAAGGGTGGTGTCATCTGCATATCTGAGATTATTGATATTTCTCCCGTCAATCTTTATTCCAGTTTATGCTTCATCCAGCCCAGTCTTTCTCATGATGTATTCTGCATATAAGTTAAACAAGCATGGTGACAATATACAGCCTTGATGTACTCCTTTTCCTATTTGGAATCAGTCTGTTTAAATCTCTTTTTTTGTCCCCCGACATGCCTCACAAATTGGATATTTATCAAAGGTGAACATTTTTATGAGAATACACCAAAATTTTATTGAATATTTAAATTGCATAGGTCCCTTTTGAGAGAGGTCAAGAGATAACAGGAAAAAGCTGAATGTATGTTCTTCTACTAGAGTTTACTCACAGCAGTTGCTGTAAAAGAGAGCAGGAAAGCACTCCCGAGAAATAAAATATTTTCCATTCAGCTCAATAAAAAGAAAAAGAAAGTTGGGGAGACTCCCCTTTGTTTCCTGCCATACAATTTAACATAGTTAATTGTAAGCATTAAAAGACTGATTAAAACGAAAGAGTGGAAGTGATGTTTTCTTTGCACCTGTGTTGAAAATCAATGGATTAAAAATCTTTTCTTCCCCTAAGACTGCTTTGTTTGCATTTCATATTCCAACACCATTTCTTCTTTACCTGCTGTGGAACACTATATTCACTTGGAACCTTTTTTGGTTAACAGTTAGAATCAGGTGACTTTCTGATTTCTTCAAATGTTGATGAGAAATATGCAGTGAAACTTGCCTAACAAGTGCCTAGTTTCAGAGATTTTTTTTTAATAGTACCACAGACATTGGCATTTGGTTATTCTTACCAAGCTTTCATTTTTTCTTTTTAGTTTTCCTGTTAGTCATATTTTCAACAATGTTTTTTAGCCTCAGCACTTGCCTCAGCCAGAACAAATAAAATCATTCCTAAGTGATCATAACCATTCATTTTCTTCATCAATTCCTTTTTTGTGCCACTCTTTTCCCTTTGAAATCTTGTGTCTTATCTCATCTGTCAGGGAAAATAAACAAGAAAAAAATGCTGATCTGTTGGAAATTAATTAGTTGCAGAATAACCATCAGGTGATATTATTTCATAAAGAAAAATATGTTTTTATTTTTCTTAACAAAAAGCAATTAATCCCAATAATTCTGGCTAGCCATTCAAGTGGACAAAGTGCATTCTGGTATCAGGAGAGTGCTTTCTGACAATAATGGAGACACTAGTTATTAGAAGTCCATGGGAATAGATAGAGCACTGACAGTTTCTGCTACAACTCCTCTGCTACTTTCAAAACTGGAAGAACTACTACATTATTGGTAGATCTACCAGTTGGAAGATATTAGGAATGTTGCCTAGAATGAAATTTTCCCATATGTAAAAGGGAGATTTACAATGCACTCTTTTTTTGTTTAAACTGTGTTTAAATAGTGATTTTTTCTTTTTTTAACTTTTAAAAATTATTTATTTTAACTGGAAGCTAATTACTTTGCAATATTACAGTGATTTTTGTATTTCTACTGGAGTATGGTTGCTTTACAATGTTGTATTAATTTCTACTGTACAGCAAAGTGAATCAGTTACATATATCCACTTTTTTTAGATTCCCTTCTCATTTAGGTCACCACAGAGCATTGAGTATAGTTCTCTGTGCTATACAGTAGATTCTCATTTGCTATCGATTTTATATAATGTAGTTTATATACATCAGCTTTCCAGGTGGCTCAGTGGTAAAGAATCTGCCTGCTAATGCAGGGAATGCAGGAGATCTGGGTTTGATCCCTGGATCGGGAAGATCCCTAAGAGAAGGGAATGGCAACTCATTCCAGTATCCTTGCCAGAAAAATTCCATGGACAGAGGAGCCTAGCAGGCTGCAGTCCATGTGGTCACAGAGGTGGACGTGACTGAGCAACAGAGCACACATGAGACCTAGTGCATATACATCAGTCCCAATCTCTCAATTCATCCCATCCCCCTTACTGCCTTCATAACCATGTTTGTTTTCTATATTACTGCCTTGCTAATAAGTTTATTAGCAAGTACCATTTTTCTAGATTTCACATATAAGGAATATTTTATGATATTTATCTTTCTCTTGCTTATTTACTTCACTCTGTGTAACAAGTACTAGGTCCATCCATGTCACTACAAATGGCATTATTTGGTTCCTTTTTATGGCTCAATAATATTCAGCCATATATATATATATATATATATATATATATATATATATATATACATACATATATACATATCCTATCTTCTTTATCCATCTATCTCTCTGTTGAAGGATAATTAAGTTGTGTTCATGTCTTGGTTATCATAAATAGTGCTTCAATAAATATTGGGTTGCAAGCAACCTTTCAAATTATGGCTTTCACCAGGTATGTGCTCAGGAGGGAGTGGGATTGCTGGGTCATATGGTAGCTGTAATTTTTTTTCAACTTTTTATTTTGTATTGGGATATGTCGAATTAAAAATGTTGTGCAATTTCAGGTGAACAGTGAAAGAACTCAGCTATATATATGTATATATATATATATATATGTACACACACACACACACATGTATCCATTTTCTCCCAAACCTTCCTCCCAACCAGGCTGCCACATAACTTTGAGCAGAGTTCCCTGTGCCATATTATTTGGTATCCATTTTAAATATAGCAGAGTTAATATGTCTATGCAAAACTTCCTAACTAGCCCTTCCCCCAATCCCTCCCACTGGCAACCATAATTTCATTCTCTAAGTCTGTGGGTCTGTTTCATAATTAAGTTTATCTGTATCATTTCATTTTAGATTCCACATATAAGGGGTGTCACATGGTATTTCTCCTTCTCTGTATGACTTCACTCAGTATGACAATCTCAAAGTCCAACTATGTTGCTGCAAATGAAAATATTTTGTTCTTTTTAATGGCTAAGTAGCATCCTATTGTGTATATGTACCACATTTTTATTCATTTTTCTGTCAATGGACATTTAGGTTGCTTCCAATCTTGGCTATTGTAAACAGTGCTGCAATGGACATTGAGGTACATGTATCTTTTTGGATCATGCTTTCCTCTGGACAGGGACCCAGGAGAGGAATGGCAGAGTCATATGGTAGTTCTATTTTTGGCTTTTTGAGGAACGACCATACTGTTCTCTATAGTGGTTGTATCTATTTACATTCCTACTAGCAGTGTAGAAAAGTTTCCTTTTCTCCATACCCTCTCCAGCATTTGTTTGTAGATTTTTTAACAATGACCATTCTGACCCATATGAGGTGATACCTCATTGTAGTTTTGATTTTCATTTTTCTAATAATTAGTGATATTGAACATCTTTTCATGTGTTGTTTTTGCCATCTGTATGTCGTCTTTGGAGAACTGTCTATTTAGATCTGACCATTCTTTGATTTTATTTATCTATTTATTTATTTTTGATATTGAGCCACATAAGCTGTTGCATATTTTGGAGATTAATCCCATCTCAGCTGTTTCATTTGCAAATATTTTCCCCCATTCTGGGGGTTGACTTCTCATTTTGCTGACGGTTTCCTTTGTTGTGCAAAAGCTATAAGTTTGACATAAATTGCAGCAATATCTTTTTCAGTCCATGACTTAGAGTACTGAAAATAAATACCATGTCCTTTTGCAGAGCTACAGTGAGGATTTGATGAAATGGTATGTCAGAAATTTCTGAATAAGATTAAATTTTCAACTCTAAGTTATATCATTAAAAGTTCTTCTGTTCACTTATCCTGTAAATATTAAAATTTTTGTTAACAGAATTTTATATTTTCAAATCAATATTGAATACTTATGGAATAATTATATTCAAGATGTAGTTCAAGAATTTTCAGAAGAATCATATCAATCCCATTGTGTAGCCAAAAAGCAGACATGGTAAAACTTTTCTTTTCCAATGTTGCTAAATAATATAAGGAAAAATTAGTTAATGGTCACATAAAAATAAAACCTGAATTTAAACTGTTCTATAGTTTATGTTAAAATATGTGATTTTATAGACTATAAAATGTACCTCAGTATTCCTGGGAGTTATACTACAGAAGAGCAAGGAGTCTTCTGGAAATGCCTGAGAAGTTAAGGTCAGTTTCTCCTAGGATCTTGGGAACAAAATTCTATTCTGTCGTGGAAAGAATACGAGGATTGGAGGAGGCGTCATATTTGCACATCGACAATTACAGTGAAATTCCCCATTCTACTGGTATCTCTAGAGGTGTTGAAGGACTTTAATGAAGACAGGAAACATTGCTCTGAAAATACATACAAATGTCATTTGCTGCATGTAGTGGGCAAAATAGAGGCCTGAACTGAAACCATAATGGCTACGGGGAATTTTCATTTTCAAAAGATTTTAAAAATTAACTGGAAAAATGTTAGAAATTGCTGGCTTGAAAAAAAAATCTCTCTTCTGAGCTTCCAATACGTATTGATATTGAGACACTTGGATTTATCTTAAGAACCCCACTTTCATCTTAACTTTAAAATGTTGAATATTGAATTATTTTTCTTTGCTCAACCCCAACACTCCATAGTGAGGAAATGCACCATTCTGTACCTATGTGCTAAAAACAGAAACCTGGAAGTCATTCTTAGTATTCTATATACATCATCTTCAACAAGCCAATCATCAATTATTTTTAAATATACCTTCTAAACACCCTTTAGAATCTTTCACCTCTCTATATTTCCAAAAATGACTTTATCCAAGTCACTAATAATACTCAACTAGACTATTGCGGTAACTTCCTCAGTAGTATTTTGCTTGTGATTTTTCTCTGTATTTCATCCTCCAAAGCTTCATTTAACACTGTATCATAGACATCTGGCATATATGTCTGGCACATGGTAAACTCACAATAAATAATTGTTCAAGAAATATGTAAATAAAGGAAGAATATTTTTAATTTGATTTATTAAAATACAAATATAATCATATACTACACCTACTAAAAAAATCCCTGGGTGACTTTCTATTATTCTTAGGAGTAAATCTATATTTGAAAGCATATCTTCTGGGTGTTTTAATTATCTTTGCATCACTTAAATTTTCAAGTTCTTCATTTGTTTCTCTCCCCATCAATGACCTTCTCTATTTTGTATACTTCACAGTGAACATCTTTCAGTTCTTCAAACATGGAATTTTCTCTCTTGTTTTCAGAACTTTAAACAGGGTGGTTCTTCTTTTTTGGAATATTCTTTCCTCTTGGCCTGATCTAGGTAACTCCTACCTACTCTTAGAATAACTCTCCCATCCATGTAATTTTATTTAGAATGACTCATCTACATGCCCCCAAATCTGAGTCAGGCACCCCTTTTCTGTGCTCCACTACACATGGTATTTACTGAGTCATAGCAGTTATCATACTACATGAACTTGGCTATATGTCTGTCTTTCTCATTTACAAAAAAGCGGGGAGCTTATCTACTCTGTTCACGACATCTTTAAGCATACTTCAGGGACTTACATCTAGCAGGTACTCAATAAGTATTTGTTTGATAAATCAATTAATAAATATAAAATTGATATCATATCATGTCTAGAGACTTGTCTAGTTCACTTAAAAGCTGGAACTTTACAGAAAGTTGTGTTGGTTGTTGTGATGCACAGCCAGATCTCCTTTAACAAAGGACTTGCTTTTCAGCTACTTGGAGTGCTGTCAGTGTAGTTTTCAGTAGTCACCTGTTTTGAGGACTGCCTCTGCTAAAGAAAGTTATTGTGCCCAAGATCATTCTCACTTCCCAGGTGTTCTGCATCCAAAAACTGATTCCTATGATTGCTTAGAGGTTTCAATCTTGCTCTACTACAAGACAGTTTTAAAAGTTTACCCTATCCATAGAGCTCTTTACAGAGTCAATTCCAAAATTACTACCAGAATTCATTGCAACTTGACCTCTCCTTCTGCCTTGTTCAATTTCCTTCACTTTTCTTTCACAGAGATTGATTCTAAGAGTGCTCCCTAATAACCACATAGATCTCTAACCTCTGTCTCAGAGTCAAGTTCCTGAGGAACTCAACTTTTCAGAATCAGTGAATGATGAAAGATGGGAATTGTTAGTTAGGTAAAAATTAGAACAAATGAATGATTCTTCTTTGTGTTGGTTATTTGAAATTTCCCACACCACTATCTCCACTTGAACACCCATTCAATACACTTGTCTGCCCTGAGCATGACCCAGGAGACTGACTTCCACTACAGAGTACACTACCTGAACTACCTTGCTGGGTGGTTCCCAATTGTGTTTGGCCCATGGAAGGCAGAATCAGGAGACAGTAGAATGAGGAAAAAGAGGCCAGGGTATTTGTGTGGTGTGTTATGACACCAAATTTAAGACCTTTTTTACATCAAAAACATCATATTTCCACACTAATTCTACAATTTTTCAACAACACCAGGGTGTCCAATATAGGGAACAAGAATGAACTACCCCAAGATATGCCACTTTGACATAAGGATTATTTTGAACTGAAGGAAAATGAGAATCAACTGTTACAGAAGGAAACCTTCCTGGAGCTTCTCTTATCTGACTACAAGGAGAAAATTTTGAGAAACAAGGACTGTTACAAATCCCCTTTCCTGGGAAAATTTTATGAACATGAACAAGACAAAGCTAACACTGAGATGGGCATACACAAAACTACCCTTATTTCAACAGTTCCTCCATATATTTTCCATGCCTTAGTCAGTCACTCTCAGAAGACTAAAGCCCTTTTATTTTGTATTGTGACTTGTCTACCGATTTATTACTCAGATTCCATTTAAGCCAAATTTTTATCATACCTTTGAATTACTAAAATTCTTCTGTGCATATGTACAAGGCATGCATTAATATATTTATGTGTTCTCTTTTAATTTGTTTTTTTGTCAGTCCAATTTGCAGGGTCTCAGTCAATAAGCCTAAGATATTTAAAGAAAAAAAAATTATCTCTTATACTTTCTTCTTAGCTTTTATTTACCCCAGTAATACATTAATACATTTTAATTTTTGTGTGTACTAGATTGTTTTATATATACACACATACATACATATATCTATAATGTAGTATATGTATACATATATACACATATATATACACACACATATATACATACATATGTATACATACATATATACACATACATGTGTGTGTGTGTGTGTGTGTGTGTGTGTGTGTGTGTGTGTGTATATATCACACCTGTAAAAGTAGCAAAGCTTTATATGTAATGCTCTTTTAGTTCTTAATCTACTCAGATGGTAAGTAACATTATAGTTTCCATGGTACTACATCTGCACATTATTACTTTTGCTCTCTCAAAATAATGAAGATTAAATTATAAGCTTCTGAAAGGTGTAATGACATTGGCATGGCCATATCTGTTTCAGAGGGAAAGCAGCAGGGCAAACTGCTATTGGATTAAACAAAACACACTTTTTAAAAGGCCATTAAAAGACTCCTAATTTGTCAGAACAACTGGATTTTTTTCCCTGACATCATGTAGGATTTCAGTTTATAGTGTTTTTTAACAGCAGTAATAGGAAACTACACAATACCCAATAAGCAAAGTATTCCTTTTGTACCAGACTAACATAGACACTAATTAGATACATTTTCCATTTAAAAATTTATTTTAAAATGTTCCCCAGCTACTTTCAAAGAGCAATTTGATGAATGTATATATATATATATATATATATATATATATATATATATATAATATTCATTTAATATATACTATATCATTTTATTTAATATATATTTATTCAACATGTATTCGATATTTAATTATTATTTTACTTAATATAATCTATATTATAATATAGATTTAATATAATATATTATATTCATTATATTTATATTCATATATATAATATATGCCTATATAATTGTGTGTGTGTGTGCATCTCGGAGCAATTTTTTTTCCATTTATTTTTATTAGTTGGAGGCTAATTACTTTACAATATTTTGGTGGTTTTTGTCATACATTGACCTGAATCTTTGTTTTTTTAAAGGCAGTTATGTATTATGCATGGGATTTCCCAGGTGGCGCTAGTGGTAAAGAATCTGCCTGCCAATGCAGGAAAGCTAAGAGACACAGATTTGATCCCTGGGTCAGGAAGATCCCCTGGAGGGGGGCATGGCAATCCATTCCAGTATTCTTGCCTGGAGAATCCTTTGTACAGAGAAGCCTGCCCAGTCACAGACAGTTCATAATGTGGCAAAGAGTTACACACACTGAAGCAACTTAGAAAGCACACATATGTGTTATTCAGTATGTCAAAAATAATATTTGGTAAAATTAGTCACTAAATAATGATGGAGTTCTTTTATTTGTAAAAAGTCCAAAATATTTGCTTTAATAATGTGCAAATAATTGCTCATCATTTGTGGCTCTTTCAAGCCACTCTGAAAGATATCAATGACCAATAAAATGTATAATTTTGTAGGATTTTTATTAAGCAAGGGATTTTAACAAACTACTTTATAATGAATATGTTATGTCACAATAAATACTCTTACAAAATTTAGCTTCTGACTTAAGAGAGACTTAAAATACTAAGAAGTAAACTATAAACAAAGCATACTTTTCTGTATATACTGTTTAGCACAAAGGGGAAGCAGCAGGTGTCCAGGTCTACATCTGTGTGGAATTACTGTCTCATGTCTTTATGTGTTTAAATAAAACTTAGCAATTAACCCAATTAAAATTCATATTCTATTAATATAGTATTCAATTTTAGATCTACAGTATTTAAAGGTATGATATTTTGATAAGATTTCTTCATCTTGAAACCTGCAGTATCAATTCTTTAAAATTAACTTCTTCAGTTAGATACTAGGCCCAGTATTCAAGATAGACTAATTTTCTCATTGTTTTAGCATAAGTGGTTATGGGTGTTAAAAGAAAGTCACAATATAAAATTTTAAAAAAAGATAATCAGACTTTTCAAAATCAAACTCGACCACCAATATTTTCCATAGTTCACAATGTTTAAAGATTAACCAACCATTACCACAGAGCACTTGTATTGATGTTGTCTGATTGATTGTTATCATAGAAATGTCGCTTAAAGATGGATACAGGAAGTAAATACCATAGTAACTGCACTGGTCGACTCTTAGTAGAAGAATAATAATCAAGTGCCTCTAAATGGAGAGGTGACTGCTTCTCTCAGCTCTGGATAACCTAAGGTTGTAGTACAGAGTACAGTGAAGTGGGGTGACAGAGGATGAGATGGCTGGATGGTATCACCAACTCAATGGACATGAGTCTGAGCAAACTTCAGGAGACAGTGCAGGACTGGGAGGTCTGCAGTGTTGTAGTCCCTGGGGTCTCAAAGAGTCAGACACGACTTAGTGACTGAACAAAAACAAGGTTGCAGTGCCACTTTATTCAACTCAGTATAGTCATGTGTGCTTATTAAAATGCAGATTTATGGATGCTCTTATAAAAAAATTCAATTGAGTACATTTTAAAGATGTTATTGACTTTATTCAGTAATTCATGAATCAGACAGCAGCCCATTTAGCAGATAGAAAGGAGCTCCAAGGAATATGTTTAATTATATATGCTATATATATATATAATGCATATATATTATATATACTATATAATGCTATATAATATATGCTATGTAATGCTATATAATATATGTATATATACTATATATGCAATCAATATGCTGATTGAAAGACTTATACAGGCAGAAAGGAGCAGGACAAGGAAGTTATAGTAGTAAAAAATGGATTGGTTATAAAAAAAAATGCAAGGTCATTTTCCTTTAAAGCAAGGCAGGGGTTTGTCAAGCAGATTACCTTAGAAGTGCTGACCAGGTAATTCCTGCTTGACTGGTTTAAGATTGCATTTTTGAAAGAATGAAAACTAATTAAATGATAAGTCACAGTTTTGTGACGTGGAACTTAGCATAAGTGACTCAGTTTTTGGCTTGTTGTCTTTTTGTAACAGTGATATCTCAGAAAGCCTGAATATGAGTATGTGGGATGGAGTTTAAAAACATACAGCTTAAGTAATTCCTTCACAGAGTTATTATGATTCTTAAATGTTGATTACTTCTGTTCTAAAGTAAGTGTGAAATAAATGTTGAGATGACAAAGCAAGGCTTTTACCATGAAACAAGTTTTCTATTTAGGCTTCAATTAAGTTCTCTATTATTGAATAGTATGAAATGGGTAAATGTAATAGCATAGTAAGACATAAAAGAACCTTGCTTTGACTTTGTTCTATACAAGAGAATTCATTCTACTCATTTTGGGTGTAAGAATCTCATCTTCAGTTATTAGACAAGGGCTTCTGGGTACAGGTATTTTAAGACATTAAAAATTAATAGATAAAAATAATTCACACTATTGAATAACAGCATTAAATAATTTACTACCCAATTTTCTTAAGTGTAAATTTTGCAATAAATGTTGAAGAACTATTTCTAACTTTCCATACTGCCTCTCTTTAAAATAGTTAATAAACTCTTAGCTCAGTGTAGTCAAGAAAACTCTACTTGTTCTATCATATTACGAATTGCTTTCCTAATATCATTTAGCACAGCCTTTTTTTTTTTTTTTTGCACAATACCTTCCATGTCTCAGGTCCCATATTACTATTAAAATTTTACTATGTTTCGTTCTATACTTATTCAAAGTTTACTTCATATGCAATGTCTTTATCAATTGCATATACAAGAGCTGAATCATTCTAAGCTCTTTACAAGGATTTCTATCTTCTCATTTTCTTATGTTCTGTTAAGATATGTAGTCTTCTGCCTCTTTCCAAGCAGTCTTATGCCTTTTATGTCTGTTATGTCTTCTGCCCATGCTACAGCAAGGGAAGGATCTTAAAATTCTCACTTTTTTCACTAAAATGATAATTACAGAGTGAGAACAAAGCTGAAAAGGGATTTCCCATTGGGTAAAACATGGCCACCACGATATTTCTTATTTATCACAATATTAAATTAGAAATAACTCCTGAATGAGTGTCTAGAAGCCAAATGTTGAAACTAAAGCCTGGTAAATAAGCACAACAAAGTCAAGGGTTTGATTTGAAACTAAGGTAGAGATGGCATTTATTATGGTCTCCTGGATATGCATATGTAAATACAGTAAAATGTTTGAACATAGTTGAGATTGAGAGAAATGCAGCTATAGTAACTGATTTAAATAGTAATTGTGGATAGAAAACAAACAAACAAAATATACTATAAAAATTATAATATCTTGGCAGTAAGATACCTCAAACTTATTCTATTGTACAAACAATTTCACTCATAACTTTTGTTGGTAGTTTTGATATTGTCATTTATAATAATATATATTTAGCTTTTGCCCCTGTTTCTGACACAGAGCTCCTAAAACCCTTGAAATTTTCGTGAAGAGAGCAGTAAAAGTTTCTCTTGTTATGTTATTGAGATGACTTTTAGACTACATCTAAGTATGGAAACACACTGCCAGGGGAACCTAACATGATTAGAGAGCTGGAACTTTCAGCTCACCCATCTGACCTCTGAAGAAGAGGAACTGGAGGTTGAAAAAAATCACCAATGGTCAATGATTTAATCAGTCATGTCTATGTAATAGAGTCTCCATTAAAACCAAAATGACACAATTAGGAGAGCTTCCAGGCTAGTGATCACATAGAGATTTGGGGAGAATGGCACATTTTAAGAGAGCATGGAAGTTACATGCCCTTTCCCCATATCTTATCCTGCACATGTCTTCTTCCATCTGGCTGTGATTTATATCCTTTTTTATAATAAAACAGTCTAATGAGTAAATAAGTTTCCTGTGGTCTCTGAGCCATTCTAGAGAAGTAATGGAACTCAAAGAGGAGGCTTTTATAACTTTAAATCTATGTTGTTGTTCAGTTGCTAAGTTGTGTTCAAATCTTGGCCACCCCATGGAACTCAGGATGCCAGACTTCCCTGTTCTTTATATTTCCCAGAGTTTGTTCAACCTCATGTTCATTGAGTCAGTGATGCCATTCAACTATCTCATTCTCTGTTGCCCCCTTCTCATCCTTCCCTCAATCTTTCCCAGAATCAGGGCCTTTTTCAATGAGTCGGGTCTTCCCATCAGGTGGCCAGGTATTGGAGATTCAGCTTCACCATTAGTCCATTCAATGAATATTCAGGATTATTTCCTTTAGGATTGCCTGGTTTAATCTCCTTGCTGTCCAAGGGACTCTCAAGAGTCTTCTCCAGCATCACATTTCAAAAGTGTAGATTCTTTGGTTCACATTCTTCTTTATTGTCCAACTCTCTCACCTGTACATGACTACTGCAAAAACCATGGCTTTGACTCTATGGACCTTTGTAGGCAAAGTGATACCTCTGCTTTTTAATATGCTATCTAGGTTTGTCATAGTTTTTTTTCTTCCAAGGAACAAACAACTTTTAATTTCATGGCTGCAGTCATCATTCTCAGTGATTTTGAAGCCTAAGAAAATAAAATCTGCCACCATTTCCATTTTCCCCCCATCTATTTTCCATGAAGTTCAAAATCACTGCAGATGGTGATTGCAGCCATGAAACTAAAAGACGCTTACTCCTTGGAAGGAAAGTTGTGACCAACCTAGATAGCACATTAAAAAGCAGAGACATTACTCTGCCAAGGTCTGTGTAGTCAAGGCTCTGTTTTTTCCAGTGGTCATGCATGGATGTAAGACTTGGACTGTGAAGAAAGCTGGGCACCAAAGTATTGATGCTTTTGAAATGTGATGTTGGAGAAGACTCTTGAGAGTTCTTTGGCCTGTAAGGAGATCCAACCAGTCCATCCTAAAGAATATCAGTCCTGGGTGTTCTTTGGAAAGACTGGTGCTGAAGCTGAAACTCCAATACTTTGGCCACTTCATGCGAAGAGTTGACTCATTAGAAAAGACCCTGTTGCTGGGAGGGATTTTGGGCAGGAGAAGAAGGGGACAACAGGGTATGAGATGACTGGATGTCATCACCAACTCGATGGACATGAGTTTGAGTAAACTGCAGGAGTTGATGTTGGACAAGGAGGCCTGACGTGCTGCGATTCATGGGGGTGACAAAAAGTCGGACATGATCGAGAGACTGAACTGAACTGAATGAGACAGGATGCTATGATCTCTTCTTTCATCCTCATCAAGAAGCTCTTTAGTTCCTTTTCCACTTCTGCAAGTAGGGTAGTATCATCTGTATATCTGAGGTTGTTGATATCTCTCCCTGCCATCTTGATTCCAGCTTGTGATTCATCCAATCCTGCATTTCCCATGATATACTCTGCATATAAGTTGAATAAGCAGAATGACAATATATAGCCTGACATACTCCTTTCCTGATTTTGAACCAGTCTGTTGGTCCATGTACAGTTCTTACAATTGCTTCTTGATATGCATGCAGGTTTTTGAAGAGGCAGGTAAGGTGGTCTGGTATCCCCATCCCTTTAAGAATTTTCCACAGTTTGTTGTGATCCACACAGACAAAGGTTTTAGCATAGTCAATGAACAGAAGTCACTGATTTTCTGGAACTCCTTTACTATCTCCATGATCCAATGAATGCTGGTAATTTGAACTCTGGTTCCTCTGCATTTTCAAAATACAGATTGTATTTCTGGAATTTCTTGGTTCATATATTGCTGAAACCTAGCTTGAAGAATTTTGAGCATTACCTTCCTAACATGCAAAAGGATCACAATTGTACAGCAGTCTGAACATTCTTTGGCATTGCCCTTCTTTGAAATTGGAATGAAAAGTGACCTTTTCCAGTCCTATTACCATTGCTGAGTTTTCAAATTTGATGGCATATTGAATTCAGCACATTAACAGCATCATCTTTTAAGGTTTTAAATAGCTCAACTAAAATCCCAGCACCTCTACTTGCTTTGTTTATAGTAATGTTTCCTAAGTTACTCTTGACTTCCAACCTATATTCAGTTGGTAAAAGAATGGGTAATAATTTGAACATTTGACTAGCTTGAAAATGGGGAGGCATTCTTGTAGGACTGAGCCCTCAGTCTGTGGGAGAGAATGCTCTGTCTGGGTAGATAGTACCAGAATTGAGTTGATTTCTATGACGTTCACCTGGTGTTCCAAGAATTCTCAGTGGTGTGGGGAACACCTTTCATCCAATACACACATGGAAAGTGGATACTAGAGTCATTTGTTCAATTATAGAGATGGATAATTACCAAAAAGTACATTTTTTTCTCTACATTGAGTTTGAATGTATATTTTATATTTATAAAGATAGCCAACCCTGAATACTCATTGGAAGGAGTGATGATGAAGTTGAAGCTCCAACACTTTGGCCACCTAATGCAAAGAGCTGACTCACTGGAAAAATCCAAGATGATAGGAAAAAATTGAAGGCAGGAGGAGGAGGGGATGACAGAGGATGAGATGGTTGGATGGCACCACCAACTCAATGGACATGAATTTGAGCAAACTCTGGGAGATGGTGAAGAACAAGGAAGCCTGCATGCTGCAGTCCATGGGGCTGCAAACAGTTGGATACGACTGAGCAACTGAACAGCAACAGAACCCATATTACCCCAATCTATTGCAGCAGTTTTTACTCTTCTTCAAATAAAATGTTTCTCCCCATATTGGAGGATCTTTTGAAGCTTTAAAATTAAAAAGTATTTGATAATTGTATTATCAAAAAGCAGAAATGTACAAGGTGTTAAATTTAAGATCTCAGGATCAGAAATACATATATGAACACTGTCAAATTTAACCCAAATATATAGAGTTGCCAGATTTAGAAAATAAAAATGTTTAATGTCTGTCTAAAAAATGAATTTTAGATAAAAATATATTAATACAGTCACATCCCAGATAATGTCTATAGTAAAAAAAGAATTGTTTACCTAAAATTCAAATTTAATTTATTTGACATCAGCATTTTTTCTAGTAATACTATTTTAATAGTATAGGATATCTTTTCTGATTTTTCTTACAGGACCAAAATCCCCCAAAAGCCATGAATCTGAAAGATTACTTAATAGAACATCTGTGTAAACAGTTCTAGGTACATTTTATATTATATTAACATTGACATTATATTTAACACTATATTATTAAATTTAAAAATCAGATAGATGTCAAATAGTTACAATATTTTTTATGTGTAAGTCTTATAATTTTAGGGTTAATAAAGATTTTTCCTTTTCCCACCTGTGTTTGTAAAATAATTAGGGAATATAAGTAAAAGTCAGAGAGACATAAATCAAAATATTACCATATTACTGAGAATTAAACTTAGAGAACATACAGAACTCTGTGGGCGAGTAGACTTATTCAGATGTTACCCATATGTAGGAAAGTATGCTTGTTAGCATGTCACCATTGAACTGTCCACCCAGTAATAGACACACCTGGACAATAAAAGACTTACTCTTAGTGGAAGCTTCTTTAAAACAGCATGGCAGAATGAAAAATAGCTTCTTTTATAGCCTCAAACAGGGGAGGTATTCATTGAGGTAAATAAGTTTCACTTCTTTCTCTTATATTGTTGCTTCTTCCATGTGGAGTTGGAGAAAGGAGTTTTCTTCTCTTAGTTTCTGACAGAATAAGACTTATTTTTATTCTTGACATATAAATGCTTGTCTTTGGATAAAGATAATAGTTGTACAACCTTTGGGTATAGATTGGCATGTTAAAAAAAGAAAACTTTTATTAGCAAGGAGCCACACTTAATAATATGCCTATATGCAGTAGGACTTACTTTGCAGTTTTAATCATATTTATATTCTATACACCTTTTAGGAGTATGAGAAAAAGGTTCAATGCTCTTATTTCATCAACTTAAAGCATAGTAACTTTGCTTCAATCTGAGTTTATCAAAATTTCTGAAAATAAGTTCTAAAAATAAAATGATTCACAGTAAACATAGTTTGGACTAGTAATCATAGAAAATTGAGAAATTTGATTCCATGATTTCTAGAATTTTTTTCTGTATTTTGTACACTTAAAAATGAAAAATTATTGAAATTACTGAGGCTTACTATGTCACTGAGAAAAGGAGAGTTGAAGAAATTTGTTTAAAGTTATAAACGTTCCAGAAATCCTAGTACACAGAGTGAGTTGAAAGAACATTTTTTTTTTCATTTATTTTTACTAGTTGGGGGCTAATTACTTTATAATATTGTAGTGGTTTTTTCCATACATTGAGATGAATCAGCCATGGATTTATATATGTACCACATCCCGATCCCCCCTCCCACCTCCCTCCCCATCCCATCTCTGGGTCTTCCCAGTGCACCCACCCTGAGCACTTGTCTCATGCATCCAAACTGGGCTGGTGGTCTGTTTCACCCTTGATAGTATACTTGTTTCAATGCTATTCTCTCAGAACATCCCACCCTTGCCTTCTCCCACAGAGTCACAAAGTCTGTTCTGTACATCTGTATCTCTTTTTCTGTTTTGCATATTGGGTTATTGTTACTATCTTTTTAAATTCCATATATATGTGTTAGTGTACTGTATTGGTCTTTATCTTCATGGTTTACTTCACTCTGTATAATGGGCTCCAGTTTCATCCATCTCATTATGAATTCTTTTTAATGGCTGAGTAATATTCCATTATGTATATGTACCATAGCTTCCTTATCCATTCATCTGCTGATGGGCATCTAGGTTGTTTCCATGTCCTGGCAATTATAAACAGTGCTGTGAAAGAACACTTATAAATCTTTATTAACATTGTAAGGAAGTACTGTAAAAGGTTGGTAAGTAGAAACTTCGATTAAGTACACTCAGCAAACCAGAAGAG